>CP136063.1:98171373-99371373 GCA_032622095.1 Siphonodentalium dalli
GTTAGAGCGTCGTGCTAATAACGCGAAGGTCATGGGTTCGATCCCCCTATGGGCCAACATGGTTTTTGCTCATTTCTCCTGATTTCTCCGCAACTTTTATAGGACAAAATGTCCTCTCCGACCAGCTCCGACAGCCGCAAATCGCCCAGGTCATGACACTTGAAAACCACAGAACCATCTTCGAAACACCACTTCACACAAATCAGTTCATATTAGTAATGGGCTGTTCTTCGAAAATAGTCGCTATCTTCATAGGGCTCCATGGTGTAATGGCTAGCACTCTGGACTTTGAATCCAGCGATCCGAGTTCGAATCTCGGTGGAGCCTCACTAATACTTTTATTATTTTCTTTAAATTTTCATTTTGGCAAGCTTTGAAGATCCTCAATTTCTAGCGGAATGCTCTGAAATATTCATTTGCCGATATGTATATGAATATGTGAGTTCTTAAGCACCTATCGTTCCTCTCTTTCTCTCTCTCGCGTGAAGCCTTCTATTTCGTAAATACTCCGCGACAGAAAGCTTATAGTCAATAAACCAAGGGCAGATATCGCCGAGGTTCTATGGTGTAATGGTTAGCACTCAGGACTCTGAATCCTGCGATCCGAGTTCGAATCTCGGTAGAACCTAATTTTATTTTTAAGGGGTTTGTCACCCCAACTTGCACAAAAACATCAGCCATGTCACGTATACACGAATCTGCACGCTCTTTTCCAGATTTTTGACGACTTAAAACAAGTAGCAGTCTCCATTTTGCAGGAAAGCATCGTGACACTGGTGTGTGTTGTCCATATGAGCCAAATTAAGGTGCCCGCTGAACGTAACTATGGTAAAATGAATCCAAATCGAGATGGGGACACACAGTTAGCTTATTGTATAACATTAGTATGGCGGGGTACCGATATATTTATAGAAAATGGATTCTTTTATGGCGATCTGGTATATTTTTATGCAGTTTAAATTGACCGCGAAAGCATTTGATTCAACACAACACAAATCTTCGAAATAGAAGTCACAATTACCCGACTGATTTAAGTCCAACGGCCAGTAGACATTTCAGTGCGCTTCAGAGCGTGAGGGCCCATTAGCTCAGTTGGTTAGAGCGTCGTGCTAATAACGCGAAGGTCATGGGTTCGATCCCCCTATGGGCCAACATGGTTTTTGCTCATTTCTCCTGATTTCTCCGCAACTTTTATAGGACAAAATGTCCTCTCCGACCAGCTCCGACAGCCGCAAATCGCCCAGGTCATGACACTTGAAAACCACAGAACCATCTTCGAAACACCACTTCACACAAATCAGTTCATATTAGTAATGGGCTGTTCTTCGAAAATAGTCGCTATCTTCATAGGGCTCCATGGTGTAATGGCTAGCACTCTGGACTTTGAATCCAGCGATCCGAGTTCGAATCTCGGTGGAGCCTCACTAATACTTTTATTATTTTCTTTAAATTTTCATTTTGGCAAGCTTTGAAGATCCTCAATTTCTAGCGGAATGCTCTGAAATATTCATTTGCCGATATGTATATGAATATGTGAGTTCTTAAGCACCTATCGTTCCTCTCTTTCTCTCTCTCGCGTGAAGCCTTCTATTTCGTAAATACTCCGCGACAGAAAGCTTATAGTCAATAAACCAAGGGCAGATATCGCCGAGGTTCTATGGTGTAATGGTTAGCACTCAGGACTCTGAATCCTGCGATCCGAGTTCGAATCTCGGTAGAACCTAATTTTATTTTTAAGGGGTTTGTCACCCCAACTTGCACAAAAACATCAGCCATGTCACGTATACACGAATCTGCACGCTCTTTTCCAGATTTTTGACGACTTAAAACAAGTAGCAGTCTCCATTTTGCAGGAAAGCATCGTGACACTGGTGTGTGTTGTCCATATGAGCCAAATTAAGGTGCCCGCTGAACGTAACTATGGTAAAATGAATCCAAATCGAGATGGGGACACACAGTTAGCTTATTGTATAACATTAGTATGGCGGGGGTACCGATATATTTATAGAAAATGGATTCTTTTATGGCGATCTGGTATATTTTTATGCAGTTTAAATTGACCGCGAAAGCATTTGATTCAACACAACACAAATCGTCGAAATAGAAGTCACAATTACCCGACTGATTTAAGTCCAACGGCCAGTAGACATTTCAGTGCGCTTCAGAGCGTGAGGGCCCATTAGCTCAGTTGGTTAGAGCGTCGTGCTAATAACGCGAAGGTCATGGGTTCGATCCCCCTATGGGCCAACATGGTTTTTGCTCATTTCTCCTGATTTCTCCGCAACTTTTATAGGACAAAATGTCCTCTCCGACCAGCTCCGACAGCCGCAAATCGCCCAGGTCATGACACTTGAAAACCACAGAACCATCTTCGAAACACCACTTCACACAAATCAGTTCATATTAGTAATGGGCTGTTCTTCGAAAATAGTCGCTATCTTCATAGGGCTCCATGGTGTAATGGCTAGCACTCTGGACTTTGAATCCAGCGATCCGAGTTCGAATCTCGGTGGAGCCTCACTAATACTTTTATTATTTTCTTTAAATTTTCATTTTGGCAAGCTTTGAAGATCCTCAATTTCTAGCGGAATGCTCTGAAATATTCATTTGCCGATATGTATATGAATATGTGAGTTCTTAAGCACCTATCGTTCCTCTCTTTCTCTCTCTCGCGTGAAGCCTTCTATTTCGTAAATACTCCGCGACAGAAAGCTTATAGTCAATAAACCAAGGGCAGATATCGCCGAGGTTCTATGGTGTAATGGTTAGCACTCAGGACTCTGAATCCTGCGATCCGAGTTCGAATCTCGGTAGAACCTAATTTTATTTTTAAGGGGTTTGTCACCCCAACTTGCACAAAAACATCAGCCATGTCACGTATACACGAATCTGCACGCTCTTTTCCAGATTTTTGACGACTTAAAACAAGTAGCAGTCTCCATTTTGCAGGAAAGCATCGTGACACTGGTGTGTGTTGTCCATATGAGCCAAATTAAGGTGCCCGCTGAACGTAACTATGGTAAAATGAATCCAAATCGAGATGGGGACACACAGTTAGCTTATTGTATAACATTAGTATGGCGGGGGTACCGATATATTTATAGAAAATGGATTCTTTTATGGCGATCTGGTATATTTTTATGCAGTTTAAATTGACCGCGAAAGCATTTGATTCAACACAACACAAATCGTCGAAATAGAAGTCACAATTACCCGACTGATTTAAGTCCAACGGCCAGTAGACATTTCAGTGCGCTTCAGAGCGTGAGGGCCCATTAGCTCAGTTGGTTAGAGCGTCGTGCTAATAACGCGAAGGTCATGGGTTCGATCCCCCTATGGGCCAACATGGTTTTTGCTCATTTCTCCTGATTTCTCCGCAACTTTTATAGGACAAAATGTCCTCTCCGACCAGCTCCGACAGCCGCAAATCGCCCAGGTCATGACACTTGAAAACCACAGAACCATCTTCGAAACACCACTTCACACAAATCAGTTCATATTAGTAATGGGCTGTTCTTCGAAAATAGTCGCTATCTTCATAGGGCTCCATGGTGTAATGGCTAGCACTCTGGACTTTGAATCCAGCGATCCGAGTTCGAATCTCGGTGGAGCCTCACTAATACTTTTATTATTTTCTTTAAATTTTCATTTTGGCAAGCTTTGAAGATCCTCAATTTCTAGCGGAATGCTCTGAAATATTCATTTGCCGATATGTATATGAATATGTGAGTTCTTAAGCACCTATCGTTCCTCTCTTTCTCTCTCTCGCGTGAAGCCTTCTATTTCGTAAATACTCCGCGACAGAAAGCTTATAGTCAATAAACCAAGGGCAGATATCGCCGAGGTTCTATGGTGTAATGGTTAGCACTCAGGACTCTGAATCCTGCGATCCGAGTTCGAATCTCGGTAGAACCTAATTTTATTTTTAAGGGGTTTGTCACCCCAACTTGCACAAAAACATCAGCCATGTCACGTATACACGAATCTGCACGCTCTTTTCCAGATTTTTGACGACTTAAAACAAGTAGCAGTCTCCATTTTGCAGGAAAGCATCGTGACACTGGTGTGTGTTGTCCATATGAGCCAAATTAAGGTGCCCGCTGAACGTAACTATGGTAAAATGAATCCAAATCGAGATGGGGACACACAGTTAGCTTATTGTATAACATTAGTATGGCGGGGGGTACCGATATATTTATAGAAAATGGATTCTTTTATGGCGATCTGGTATATTTTTATGCAGTTTAAATTGACCGCGAAAGCATTTGATTCAACACAACACAAATCGTCGAAATAGAAGTCACAATTACCCGACTGATTTAAGTCCAACGGCCAGTAGACATTTCAGTGCGCTTCAGAGCGTGAGGGCCCATTAGCTCAGTTGGTTAGAGCGTCGTGCTAATAACGCGAAGGTCATGGGTTCGATCCCCCTATGGGCCAACATGGTTTTTGCTCATTTCTCCTGATTTCTTCGCAACTTTTATAGGACAAAATGTCCTCTCCGACCAGCTCCGACAGCCGCAAATCGCCCAGGTCATGACACTTGAAAACCACAGAACCATCTTCGAAACACCACTTCACACAAATCAGTTCATATTAGTAATGGGCTGTTCTTCGAAAATAGTCGCTATCTTCATAGGGCTCCATGGTGTAATGGCTAGCACTCTGGACTTTGAATCCAGCGATCCGAGTTCGAATCTCGGTGGAGCCTCACTAATACTTTTATTATTTTCTTTAAATTTTCATTTTGGCAAGCT
Source organism: Siphonodentalium dalli (assembly GCA_032622095.1). Taxonomy (NCBI): domain Eukaryota; kingdom Metazoa; phylum Mollusca; class Scaphopoda; order Gadilida; family Siphonodentaliidae; genus Siphonodentalium; species Siphonodentalium dalli. The sequence goes on from CP136063.1 coordinate 98,176,131, forward strand.
TTGAAGATCCTCAATTTCTAGCGGAATGCTCTGAAATATTCATTTGCCGATATGTATATGAATATGTGAGTTCTTAAGCACCTATCGTTCCTCTCTTTCTCTCTCTCGCGTGAAGCCTTCTATTTCGTAAATACTCCGCGACAGAAAGCTTATAGTCAATAAACCAAGGGCAGATATCGCCGAGGTTCTATGGTGTAATGGTTAGCACTCAGGACTCTGAATCCTGCGATCCGAGTTCGAATCTCGGTAGAACCTAATTTTATTTTTAAGGGGTTTGTCACCCCAACTTGCACAAAAACATCAGCCATGTCACGTATACACGAATCTGCACGCTCTTTTCCAGATTTTTGACGACTTAAAACAAGTAGCAGTCTCCATTTTGCAGGAAAGCATCGTGACACTGGTGTGTGTTGTCCATATGAGCCAAATTAAGGTGCCCGCTGAACGTAACTATGGTAAAATGAATCCAAATCGAGATGGGGACACACAGTTAGCTTATTGTATAACATTAGTATGGCGGGGGGTACCGATATATTTATAGAAAATGGATTCTTTTATGGCGATCTGGTATATTTTTATGCAGTTTAAATTGACCGCGAAAGCATTTGATTCAACACAACACAAATCTTCGAAATAGAAGTCACAATTACCCGACTGATTTAAGTCCAACGGCCAGTAGACATTTCAGTGCGCTTCAAAGCGTGAGGGCCCATTAGCTCAGTTGGTTAGAGCGTCGTGCTAATAACGCGAAGGTCATGGGTTCGATCCCCCTATGGGCCAACATGGTTTTTGCTCATTTCTCCTGATTTCCCCGCAACTTTTATAGGACAAAATGTCCTCTCCAACCAGCTCCGACAGCCGCAAATCGCCCAGGTCATGACACTTGAAAACCACAGAACCATCTTCGAAACACCACTTCACACAAATCAGTTCATATTAGTAATGGGCTGTTCTTCGAAAATAGTCGCTATCTTCATAGGGCTCCATGGTGTAATGGCTAGCACTCTGGACTTTGAATCCAGCGATCCGAGTTCGAATCTCGGTGGAGCCTCACTAATACTTTTATTATTTTCTTTAAATTTTCATTTTGGCAAGCTTTGAAGATCCTCAATTTCTAGCGGAATGCTCTGAAATATTCATTTGCCGATATGTATATGAATATGTGAGTTCTTAAGCACCTATCGTTCCTCTCTTTCTCTCTCTCGCGTGAAGCCTTCTATTTCGTAAATACTCCGCGACAGAAAGCTTATAGTCAATAAACCAAGGGCAGATATCGCCGAGGTTCTATGGTGTAATGGTTAGCACTCAGGACTCTGAATCCTGCGATCCGAGTTCGAATCTCGGTAGAACCTAATTTTATTTTTAAGGGGTTTGTCACCCCAACTTGCACAAAAACATCAGCCATGTCACGTATACACGAATCTGCACGCTCTTTTCCAGATTTTTGACGACTTAAAACAAGTAGCAGTCTCCATTTTGCAGGAAAGCATCGTGACACTGGTGTGTGTTGTCCATATGAGCCAAATTAAGGTGCCCGCTGAACGTAACTATGGTAAAATGAATCCAAATCGAGATGGGGACACACAGTTAGCTTATTGTATAACATTAGTATGGCGGGGGGTACCGATATATTTATAGAAAATGGATTCTTTTATGGCGATCTGGTATATTTTTATGCAGTTTAAATTGACCGCGAAAGCATTTGATTCAACACAACACAAATCTTCGAAATAGAAGTCACAATTACCCGACTGATTTAAGTCCAACGGCCAGTAGACATTTCAGTGCGCTTCAAAGCGTGAGGGCCCATTAGCTCAGTTGGTTAGAGCGTCGTGCTAATAACGCGAAGGTCATGGGTTCGATCCCCCTATGGGCCAACATGGTTTTTGCTCATTTCTCCTGATTTCTCCGCAACTTTTATAGGACAAAATGTCCTCTCCGACCAGCTCCGACAGCCGCAAATCGCCCAGGTCATGACACTTGAAAACCACAGAACCATCTTCGAAACACCACTTCACACAAATCAGTTCATATTAGTAATGGGCTGTTCTTCGAAAATAGTCGCTATCTTCATAGGGCTCCATGGTGTAATGGCTAGCACTCTGGACTTTGAATCCAGCGATCCGAGTTCGAATCTCGGTGGAGCCTCACTAATACTTTTATTATTTTCTTTAAATTTTCATTTTGGCAAGCTTTGAAGATCCTCAATTTCTAGCGGAATGCTCTGAAATATTCATTTGCCGATATGTATATGAATATGTGAGTTCTTAAGCACCTATCGTTCCTCTCTTTCTCTCTCTCGCGTGAAGCCTTCTATTTCGTAAATACTCCGCGACAGAAAGCTTATAGTCAATAAACCAAGGGCAGATATCGCCGAGGTTCTATGGTGTAATGGTTAGCACTCAGGACTCTGAATCCTGCGATCCGAGTTCGAATCTCGGTAGAACCTAATTTTATTTTTAAGGGGTTTGTCACCCCAACTTGCACAAAAACATCAGCCATGTCACGTATACACGAATCTGCACGCTCTTTTCCAGATTTTTGACGACTTAAAACAAGTAGCAGTCTCCATTTTGCAGGAAAGCATCGTGACACTGGTGTGTGTTGTCCATATGAGCCAAATTAAGGTGCCCGCTGAACGTAACTATGGTAAAATGAATCCAAATCGAGATGGGGACACACAGTTAGCTTATTGTATAACATTAGTATGGCGGGGGTACCGATATATTTATAGAAAATGGATTCTTTTATGGCGATCTGGTATATTTTTATGCAGTTTAAATTGACCGCGAAAGCATTTGATTCAACACAACACAAATCTTCGAAATAGAAGTCACAATTACCCGACTGATTTAAGTCCAACGGCCAGTAGACATTTCAGTGCGCTTCAAAGCGTGAGGGCCCATTAGCTCAGTTGGTTAGAGCGTCGTGCTAATAACGCGAAGGTCATGGGTTCGATCCCCCTATGGGCCAACATGGTTTTTGCTCATTTCTCCTGATTTCTCCGCAACTTTTATAGGACAAAATGTCCTCTCCGACCAGCTCCGACAGCCGCAAATCGCCCAGGTCATGACACTTGAAAACCACAGAACCATCTTCGAAACACCACTTCACACAAATCAGTTCATATTAGTAATGGGCTGTTCTTCGAAAATAGTCGCTATCTTCATAGGGCTCCATGGTGTAATGGCTAGCACTCTGGACTTTGAATCCAGCGATCCGAGTTCGAATCTCGGTGGAGCCTCACTAATACTTCTATTATTTTCTTTAAATTTTCATTTTGGCAAGCTTTGAAGATCCTCAATTTCTAGCGGAATGCTCTGAAATATTCATTTGCCGATATGTATATGAATATGTGAGTTCTTAAGCACCTATCGTTCCTCTCTTTCTCTCTCTCGCGTGAAGCCTTCTATTTCGTAAATACTCCGCGACAGAAAGCTTATAGTCAATAAACCAAGGGCAGATATCGCCGAGGTTCTATGGTGTAATGGTTAGCACTCAGGACTCTGAATCCTGCGATCCGAGTTCGAATCTCGGTAGAACCTAATTTTATTTTTAAGGGGTTTGTCACCCCAACTTGCACAAAAACATCAGCCATGTCACGTATACACGAATCTGCACGCTCTTTTCCAGATTTTTGACGACTTAAAACAAGTAGCAGTCTCCATTTTGCAGGAAAGCATCGTGACACTGGTGTGTGTTGTCCATATGAGCCAAATTAAGGTGCCCGCTGAACGTAACTATGGTAAAATGAATCCAAATCGAGATGGGGACACACAGTTAGCTTATTGTATAACATTAGTATGGCGGGGGTACCGATATATTTATAGAAAATGGATTCTTTTATGGCGATCTGGTATATTTTTATGCAGTTTAAATTGACCGCGAAAGCATTTGATTCAACACAACACAAATCTTCGAAATAGAAGTCACAATTACCCGACTGATTTAAGTCCAACGGCCAGTAGACATTTCAGTGCGCTTCAAAGCGTGAGGGCCCATTAGCTCAGTTGGTTAGAGCGTCGTGCTAATAACGCGAAGGTCATGGGTTCGATCCCCCTATGGGCCAACATGGTTTTTGCTCATTTCTCCTGATTTCTCCGCAACTTTTATAGGACAAAATGTCCTCTCCGACCAGCTCCGACAGCCGCAAATCGCCCAGGTCATGACACTTGAAAACCACAGAACCATCTTCGAAACACCACTTCACACAAATCAGTTCATATTAGTAATGGGCTGTTCTTCGAAAATAGTCGCTATCTTCATAGGGCTCCATGGTGTAATGGCTAGCACTCTGGACTTTGAATCCAGCGATCCGAGTTCGAATCTCGGTGGAGCCTCACTAATACTTTTATTATTTTCTTTAAATTTTCATTTTGGCAAGCTTTGAAGATCCTCAATTTCTAGCGGAATGCTCTGAAATATTCATTTGCCGATATGTATATGAATATGTGAGTTCTTAAGCACCTATCGTTCCTCTCTTTCTCTCTCTCGCGTGAAGCCTTCTATTTCGTAAATACTCCGCGACAGAAAGCTTATAGTCAATAAACCAAGGGCAGATATCGCCGAGGTTCTATGGTGTAATGGTTAGCACTCAGGACTCTGAATCCTGCGATCCGAGTTCGAATCTCGGTAGAACCTAATTTTATTTTTAAGGGGTTTGTCACCCCAACTTGCACAAAAACATCAGCCATGTCACGTATACACGAATCTGCACGCTCTTTTCCAGATTTTTGACGACTTAAAACAAGTAGCAGTCTCCATTTTGCAGGAAAGCATCGTGACACTGGTGTGTGTTGTCCATATGAGCCAAATTAAGGTGCCCGCTGAACGTAACTATGGTAAAATGAATCCAAATCGAGATGGGGACACACAGTTAGCTTATTGTATAACATTAGTATGGCGGGGGTACCGATATATTTATAGAAAATGGATTCTTTTATGGCGATCTGGTATATTTTTATGCAGTTTAAATTGACCGCGAAAGCATTTGATTCAACACAACACAAATCTTCGAAATAGAAGTCACAATTACCCGACTGATTTAAGTCCAACGGCCAGTAGACATTTCAGTGCGCTTCAAAGCGTGAGGGCCCATTAGCTCAGTTGGTTAGAGCGTCGTGCTAATAACGCGAAGGTCATGGGTTCGATCCCCCTATGGGCCAACATGGTTTTTGCTCATTTCTCCTGATTTCTCCGCAACTTTTATAGGACAAAATGTCCTCTCCGACCAGCTCCGACAGCCGCAAATCGCCCAGGTCATGACACTTGAAAACCACAGAACCATCTTCGAAACACCACTTCACACAAATCAGTTCATATTAGTAATGGGCTGTTCTTCGAAAATAGTCGCTATCTTCATAGGGCTCCATGGTGTAATGGCTAGCACTCTGGACTTTGAATCCAGCGATCCGAGTTCGAATCTCGGTGGAGCCTCACTAATACTTTTATTATTTTCTTTAAATTTTCATTTTGGCAAGCTTTGAAGATCCTCAATTTCTAGCGGAATGCTCTGAAATATTCATTTGCCGATATGTATATGAATATGTGAGTTCTTAAGCACCTATCGTTCCTCTCTTTCTCTCTCTCGCGTGAAGCCTTCTATTTCGTAAATACTCCGCGACAGAAAGCTTATAGTCAATAAACCAAGGGCAGATATCGCCGAGGTTCTATGGTGTAATGGTTAGCACTCAGGACTCTGAATCCTGCGATCCGAGTTCGAATCTCGGTAGAACCTAATTTTATTTTTAAGGGGTTTGTCACCCCAACTTGCACAAAAACATCAGCCATGTCTCGTATACACGAATCTGCACGCTCTTTTCCAGATTTTTGACGACTTAAAACAAGTAGCAGTCTCCATTTTGCAGGAAAGCATCGTGACACTGGTGTGTGTTGTCCATATGAGCCAAATTAAGGTGCCCGCTGAACGTAACTATGGTAAAATGAATCCAAATCGAGATGGGGACACACAGTTAGCTTATTGTATAACATTAGTATGGCGGGGGTACCGATATATTTATAGAAAATGGATTCTTTTATGGCGATCTGGTATATTTTTATGCAGTTTAAATTGACCGCGAAAGCATTTGATTCAACACAACACAAATCTTCGAAATAGAAGTCACAATTACCCGACTGATTTAAGTCCAACGGCCAGTAGACATTTCAGTGCGCTTCAAAGCGTGAGGGCCCATTAGCTCAGTTGGTTAGAGCGTCGTGCTAATAACGCGAAGGTCATGGGTTCGATCCCCCTATGGGCCAACATGGTTTTTGCTCATTTCTCCTGATTTCTCCGCAACTTTTATAGGACAAAATGTCCTCTCCGACCAGCTCCGACAACCGCAAATCGCCCAGGTCATGACACTTGAAAACCACAGAACCATCTTCGAAACACCACTTCACACAAATCAGTTCATATTAGTAATGGGCTGTTCTTCGAAAATAGTCGCTATCTTCATAGGGCTCCATGGTGTAATGGCTAGCACTCTGGACTTTGAATCCAGCGATCCGAGTTCGAATCTCGGTGGAGCCTCACTAATACTTTTATTATTTTCTTTAAATTTTCATTTTGGCAAGCTTTGAAGATCCTCAATTTCTAGCGGAATGCTCTGAAATATTCATTTGCCGATATGTATATGAATATGTGAGTTCTTAAGCACCTATCGTTCCTCTCTTTCTCTCTCTCGCGTGAAGCCTTCTATTTCGTAAATACTCCGCGACAGAAAGCTTATAGTCAATAAACCAAGGGCAGATATCGCCGAGGTTCTATGGTGTAATGGTTAGCACTCAGGACTCTGAATCCTGCGATCCGAGTTCGAATCTCGGTAGAACCTAATTTTATTTTTAAGGGGTTTGTCACCCCAACTTGCACAAAAACATCAGCCATGTCACGTATACACGAATCTGCACGCTCTTTTCCAGATTTTTGACGACTTAAAACAAGTAGCAGTCTCCATTTTGCAGGAAAGCATCGTGACACTGGTGTGTGTTGTCCATATGAGCCAAATTAAGGTGCCCGCTGAACGTAACTATGGTAAAATGAATCCAAATCGAGATGGGGACACACAGTTAGCTTATTGTATAACATTAGTATGGCGGGGGTACCGATATATTTATAGAAAATGGATTCTTTTATGGCGATCTGGTATATTTTTATGCAGTTTAAATTGACCGCGAAAGCATTTGATTCAACACAACACAAATCTTCGAAATAGAAGTCACAATTACCCGACTGATTTAAGTCCAACGGCCAGTAGACATTTCAGTGCGCTTCAGAGCGTGAGGGCCCATTAGCTCAGTTGGTTAGAGCGTCGTGCTAATAACGCGAAGGTCATGGGTTCGATCCCCCTATGGGCCAACATGGTTTTTGCTCATTTCTCCTGATTTCTCCGCAACTTTTATAGGACAAAATGTCCTCTCCGACCAGCTCCGACAGCCGCAAATCGCCCAGGTCATGACACTTGAAAACCACAGAACCATCTTCGAAACACCACTTCACACAAATCAGTTCATATTAGTAATGGGCTGTTCTTCGAAAATAGTCGCTATCTTCATAGGGCTCCATGGTGTAATGGCTAGCACTCTGGACTTTGAATCCAGCGATCCGAGTTCGAATCTCGGTGGAGCCTCACTAATACTTTTATTATTTTCTTTAAATTTTCATTTTGGCAAGCTTTGAAGATCCTCAATTTCTAGCGGAATGCTCTGAAATATTCATTTGCCGATATGTATATGAATATGTGAGTTCTTAAGCACCTATCGTTCCTCTCTTTCTCTCTCTCGCGTGAAGCCTTCTATTTCGTAAATACTCCGCGACAGAAAGCTTATAGTCAATAAACCAAGGGCAGATATCGCCGAGGTTCTATGGTGTAATGGTTAGCACTCAGGACTCTGAATCCTGCGATCCGAGTTCGAATCTCGGTAGAACCTAATTTTATTTTTAAGGGGTTTGTCACCCCAACTTGCACAAAAACATCAGCCATGTCACGTATACACGAATCTGCACGCTCTTTTCCAGATTTTTGACGACTTAAAACAAGTAGCAGTCTCCATTTTGCAGGAAAGCATCGTGACACTGGTGTGTGTTGTCCATATGAGCCAAATTAAGGTGCCCGCTGAACGTAACTATGGTAAAATGAATCCAAATCGAGATGGGGACACACAGTTAGCTTATTGTATAACATTAGTATGGCGGGGTACCGATATATTTATAGAAAATGGATTCTTTTATGGCGATCTGGTATATTTTTATGCAGTTTAAATTGACCGCGAAAGCATTTGATTCAACACAACACAAATCTTCGAAATAGAAGTCACAATTACCCGACTGATTTAAGTCCAACGGCCAGTAGACATTTCAGTGCGCTTCAAAGCGTGAGGGCCCATTAGCTCAGTTGGTTAGAGCGTCGTGCTAATAACGCGAAGGTCATGGGTTCGATCCCCCTATGGGCCAACATGGTTTTTGCTCATTTCTCCTGATTTCTCCGCAACTTTTATAGGACAAAATGTCCTCTCCGACCAGCTCCGACAGCCGCAAATCGCCCAGGTCATGACACTTGAAAACCACAGAACCATCTTCGAAACACCACTTCACACAAATCAGTTCATATTAGTAATGGGCTGTTCTTCGAAAATAGTCGCTATCTTCATAGGGCTCCATGGTGTAATGGCTAGCACTCTGGACTTTGAATCCAGCGATCCGAGTTCGAATCTCGGTGGAGCCTCACTAATACTTTTATTATTTTCTTTAAATTTTCATTTTGGCAAGCTTTGAAGATCCTCAATTTCTAGCGGAATGCTCTGAAATATTCATTTGCCGATATGTATATGAATATGTGAGTTCTTAAGCACCTATCGTTCCTCTCTTTCTCTCTCTCGCGTGAAGCCTTCTATTTCGTAAATACTCCGCGACAGAAAGCTTATAGTCAATAAACCAAGGGCAGATATCGCCGAGGTTCTATGGTGTAATGGTTAGCACTCAGGACTCTGAATCCTGCGATCCGAGTTCGAATCTCGGTAGAACCTAATTTTATTTTTAAGGGGTTTGTCACCCCAACTTGCACAAAAACATCAGCCATGTCACGTATACACGAATCTGCACGCTCTTTTCCAGATTTTTGACGACTTAAAACAAGTAGCAGTCTCCATTTTGCAGGAAAGCATCGTGACACTGGTGTGTGTTGTCCATATGAGCCAAATTAAGGTGCCCGCTGAACGTAACTATGGTAAAATGAATCCAAATCGAGATGGGGACACACAGTTAGCTTATTGTATAACATTAGTATGGCGGGGGTACCGATATATTTATAGAAAATGGATTCTTTTATGGCGATCTGGTATATTTTTATGCAGTTTAAATTGACCGCGAAAGCATTTGATTCAACACAACACAAATCTTCGAAATAGAAGTCACAATTACCCGACTGATTTAAGTCCAACGGCCAGTAGACATTTCAGTGCGCTTCAAAGCGTGAGGGCCCATTAGCTCAGTTGGTTAGAGCGTCGTGCTAATAACGCGAAGGTCATGGGTTCGATCCCCCTATGGGCCAACATGGTTTTTGCTCATTTCTCCTGATTTCTCCGCAACTTTTATAGGACAAAATGTCCTCTCCGACCAGCTCCGACAACCGCAAATCGCCCAGGTCATGACACTTGAAAACCACAGAACCATCTTCGAAACACCACTTCACACAAATCAGTTCATATTAGTAATGGGCTGTTCTTCGAAAATAGTCGCTATCTTCATAGGGCTCCATGGTGTAATGGCTAGCACTCTGGACTTTGAATCCAGCGATCCGAGTTCGAATCTCGGTGGAGCCTCACTAATACTTTTATTATTTTCTTTAAATTTTCATTTTGGCAAGCTTTGAAGATCCTCAATTTCTAGCGGAATGCTCTGAAATATTCATTTGCCGATATGTATATGAATATGTGAGTTCTTAAGCACCTATCGTTCCTCTCTTTCTCTCTCTTGCGTGAAGCCTTCTATTTCGTAAATACTCCGCGACAGAAAGCTTATAGTCAATAAACCAAGGGCAGATATCGCCGAGGTTCTATGGTGTAATGGTTAGCACTCAGGACTCTGAATCCTGCGATCCGAGTTCGAATCTCGGTAGAACCTAATTTTATTTTTAAGGGGTTTGTCACCCCAACTTGCACAAAAACATCAGCCATGTCACGTATACACGAATCTGCACGCTCTTTTCCAGATTTTTGACGACTTAAAACAAGTAGCAGTCTCCATTTTGCAAGAAAGCATCGTGACACTGGTGTGTGTTGTCCATATGAGCCAAATTAAGGTGCCCGCTGAACGTAACTATGGTAAAATGAATCTAAATCGAGATGGGGACACACAGTTAGCTTATTGTATAACATTAGTATGGCGGGGTACCGATATATTTATAGAAAATGGATTCTTTTATGGCGATCTGGTATATTTTTATGCAGTTTAAATTGACCGCGAAAGCATTTGATTCAACACAACACAAATCTTCGAAATAGAAGTCACAATTACCCGACTGATTTAAGTCCAACGGCCAGTAGACATTTCAGTGCGCTTCAGAGCGTGAGGGCCCATTAGCTCAGTTGGTTAGAGCGTCGTGCTAATAACGCGAAGGTCATGGGTTCGATCCCCCTATGGGCCAACATGGTTTTTGCTCATTTCTCCTGATTTCTCCGCAACTTTTATAGGACAAAATGTCCTCTCCGACCAGCTCCGACAGCCGCAAATCGCCCAGGTCATGACACTTGAAAACCACAGAACCATCTTCGAAACACCACTTCACACAAATCAGTTCATATTAGTAATGGGCTGTTCTTCGAAAATAGTCGCTATCTTCATAGGGCTCCATGGTGTAATGGCTAGCACTCTGGACTTTGAATCCAGCGATCCGAGTTCGAATCTCGGTGGAGCCTCACTAATACTTTTATTATTTTCTTTAAATTTTCATTTTGGCAAGCTTTGAAGATCCTCAATTTCTAGCGGAATGCTCTGAAATATTCATTTGCCGATATGTATATGAATATGTGAGTTCTTAAGCACCTATCGTTCCTCTCTTTCTCTCTCTCGCGTGAAGCCTTCTATTTCGTAAATACTCCGCGACAGAAAGCTTATAGTCAATAAACCAAGGGCAGATATCGCCGAGGTTCTATGGTGTAATGGTTAGCACTCAGGACTCTGAATCCTGCGATCCGAGTTCGAATCTCGGTAGAACCTAATTTTATTTTTAAGGGGTTTGTCACCCCAACTTGCACAAAAACATCAGCCATGTCACGTATACACGAATCTGCACGCTCTTTTCCAGATTTTTGACGACTTAAAACAAGTAGCAGTCTCCATTTTGCAGGAAAGCATCGTGACACTGGTGTGTGTTGTCCATATGAGCCAAATTAAGGTGCCCGCTGAACGTAACTATGGTAAAATGAATCCAAATCGAGATGGGGACACACAGTTAGCTTATTGTATAACATTAGTATGGCGGGGGTACCGATATATTTATAGAAAATGGATTCTTTTATGGCGATCTGGTATATTTTTATGCAGTTTAAATTGACCGCGAAAGCATTTGATTCAACACAACACAAATCTTCGAAATAGAAGTCACAATTACCCGACTGATTTAAGTCCAACGGCCAGTAGACATTTCAGTGCGCTTCAAAGCGTGAGGGCCCATTAGCTCAGTTGGTTAGAGCGTCGTGCTAATAACGCGAAGGTCATGGGTTCGATCCCCCTATGGGCCAACATGGTTTTTGCTCATTTCTCCTGATTTCTCCGCAACTTTTATAGGACAAAATGTCCTCTCCGACCAGCTCCGACAGCCGCAAATCGCCCAGGTCATGACACTTGAAAACCACAGAACCATCTTCGAAACACCACTTCACACAAATCAGTTCATATTAGTAATGGGCTGTTCTTCGAAAATAGTCGCTATCTTCATAGGGCTCCATGGTGTAATGGCTAGCACTCTGGACTTTGAATCCAGCGATCCGAGTTCGAATCTCGGTGGAGCCTCACTAATACTTTTATTATTTTCTTTAAATTTTCATTTTGGCAAGCTTTGAAGATCCTCAATTTCTAGCGGAATGCTCTGAAATATTCATTTGCCGATATGTATATGAATATGTGAGTTCTTAAGCACCTATCGTTCCTCTCTTTCTCTCTCTCGCGTGAAGCCTTCTATTTCGTAAATACTCCGCGACAGAAAGCTTATAGTCAATAAACCAAGGGCAGATATCGCCGAGGTTCTATGGTGTAATGGTTAGCACTCAGGACTCTGAATCCTGCGATCCGAGTTCGAATCTCGGTAGAACCTAATTTTATTTTTAAGGGGTTTGTCACCCCAACTTGCACAAAAACATCAGCCATGTCACGTATACACGAATCTGCACGCTCTTTTCCAGATTTTTGACGACTTAAAACAAGTAGCAGTCTCCATTTTGCAGGAAAGCATCGTGACACTGGTGTGTGTTGTCCATATGAGCCAAATTAAGGTGCCCGCTGAACGTAACTATGGTAAAATGAATCCAAATCGAGATGGGGACACACAGTTAGCTTATTGTATAACATTAGTATGGCGGGGGGTACCGATATATTTATAGAAAATGGATTCTTTTATGGCGATCTGGTATATTTTTATGCAGTTTAAATTGACCGCGAAAGCATTTGATTCAACACAACACAAATCTTCGAAATAGAAGTCACAATTACCCGACTGATTTAAGTCCAACGGCCAGTAGACATTTCAGTGCGCTTCAGAGCGTGAGGGCCCATTAGCTCAGTTGGTTAGAGCGTCGTGCTAATAACGCGAAGGTCATGGGTTCGATCCCCCTATGGGCCAACATGGTTTTTGCTCATTTCTCCTGATTTCTCCGCAACTTTTATAGGACAAAATGTCCTCTCCGACCAGCTCCGACAGCCGCAAATCGCCCAGGTCATGACACTTGAAAACCACAGAACCATCTTCGAAACACCACTTCACACAAATCAGTTCATATTAGTAATGGGCTGTTCTTCGAAAATAGTCGCTATCTTCATAGGGCTCCATGGTGTAATGGCTAGCACTCTGGACTTTGAATCCAGCGATCCGAGTTCGAATCTCGGTGGAGCCTCACTAATACTTTTATTATTTTCTTTAAATTTTCATTTTGGCAAGCTTTGAAGATCCTCAATTTCTAGCGGAATGCTCTGAAATATTCATTTGCCGATATGTATATGAATATGTGAGTTCTTAAGCACCTATCGTTCCTCTCTTTCTCTCTCTCGCGTGAAGCCTTCTATTTCGTAAATACTCCGCGACAGAAAGCTTATAGTCAATAAACCAAGGGCAGATATCGCCGAGGTTCTATGGTGTAATGGTTAGCACTCAGGACTCTGAATCCTGCGATCCGAGTTCGAATCTCGGTAGAACCTAATTTTATTTTTAAGGGGTTTGTCACCCCAACTTGCACAAAAACATCAGCCATGTCACGTATACACGAATCTGCACGCTCTTTTCCAGATTTTTGACGACTTAAAACAAGTAGCAGTCTCCATTTTGCAGGAAAGCATCGTGACACTGGTGTGTGTTGTCCATATGAGCCAAATTAAGGTGCCCGCTGAACGTAACTATGGTAAAATGAATCCAAATCGAGATGGGGACACACAGTTAGCTTATTGTATAACATTAGTATGGCGGGGTACCGATATATTTATAGAAAATGGATTCTTTTATGGCGATCTGGTATATTTTTATGCAGTTTAAATTGACCGCGAAAGCATTTGATTCAACACAACACAAATCTTCGAAATAGAAGTCACAATTACCCGACTGATTTAAGTCCAACGGCCAGTAGACATTTCAGTGCGCTTCAAAGCGTGAGGGCCCATTAGCTCAGTTGGTTAGAGCGTCGTGCTAATAACGCGAAGGTCATGGGTTCGATCCCCCTATGGGCCAACATGGTTTTTGCTCATTTCTCCTGATTTCTCCGCAACTTTTATAGGACAAAATGTCCTCTCCGACCAGCTCCGACAACCGCAAATCGCCCAGGTCATGACACTTGAAAACCACAGAACCATCTTCGAAACACCACTTCACACAAATCAGTTCATATTAGTAATGGGCTGTTCTTCGAAAATAGTCGCTATCTTCATAGGGCTCCATGGTGTAATGGCTAGCACTCTGGACTTTGAATCCAGCGATCCGAGTTCGAATCTCGGTGGAGCCTCACTAATACTTTTATTATTTTCTTTAAATTTTCATTTTGGCAAGCTTTGAAGATCCTCAATTTCTAGCGGAATGCTCTGAAATATTCATTTGCCGATATGTATATGAATATGTGAGTTCTTAAGCACCTATCGTTCCTCTCTTTCTCTCTCTCGCGTGAAGCCTTCTATTTCGTAAATACTCCGCGACAGAAAGCTTATAGTCAATAAACCAAGGGCAGATATCGCCGAGGTTCTATGGTGTAATGGTTAGCACTCAGGACTCTGAATCCTGCGATCCGAGTTCGAATCTCGGTAGAACCTAATTTTATTTTTAAGGGGTTTGTCACCCCAACTTGCACAAAAACATCAGCCATGTCACGTATACACGAATCTGCACGCTCTTTTCCAGATTTTTGACGACTTAAAACAAGTAGCAGTCTCCATTTTGCAGGAAAGCATCGTGACACTGGTGTGTGTTGTCCATATGAGCCAAATTAAGGTGCCCGCTGAACGTAACTATGGTAAAATGAATCCAAATCGAGATGGGGACACACAGTTAGCTTATTGTATAACATTAGTATGGCGGGGTACCGATATATTTATAGAAAATGGATTCTTTTATGGCGATCTGGTATATTTTTATGCAGTTTAAATTGACCGCGAAAGCATTTGATTCAACACAACACAAATCTTCGAAATAGAAGTCACAATTACCCGACTGATTTAAGTCCAACGGCCAGTAGACATTTCAGTGCGCTTCAAAGCGTGAGGGCCCATTAGCTCAGTTGGTTAGAGCGTCGTGCTAATAACGCGAAGGTCATGGGTTCGATCCCCCTATGGGCCAACATGGTTTTTGCTCATTTCTCCTGATTTCTCCGCAACTTTTATAGGACAAAATGTCCTCTCCGACCAGCTCCGACAGCCGCAAATCGCCCAGGTCATGACACTTGAAAACCACAGAACCATCTTCGAAACACCACTTCACACAAATCAGTTCATATTAGTAATGGGCTGTTCTTCGAAAATAGTCGCTATCTTCATAGGGCTCCATGGTGTAATGGCTAGCACTCTGGACTTTGAATCCAGCGATCCGAGTTCGAATCTCGGTGGAGCCTCACTAATACTTTTATTATTTTCTTTAAATTTTCATTTTGGCAAGCTTTGAAGATCCTCAATTTCTAGCGGAATGCTCTGAAATATTCATTTGCCGATATGTATATGAATATGTGAGTTCTTAAGCACCTATCGTTCCTCTCTTTCTCTCTCTCGCGTGAAGCCTTCTATTTCGTAAATACTCCGCGACAGAAAGCTTATAGTCAATAAACCAAGGGCAGATATCGCCGAGGTTCTATGGTGTAATGGTTAGCACTCAGGACTCTGAATCCTGCGATCCGAGTTCGAATCTCGGTAGAACCTAATTTTATTTTTAAGGGGTTTGTCACCCCAACTTGCACAAAAACATCAGCCATGTCACGTATACACGAATCTGCACGCTCTTTTCCAGATTTTTGACGACTTAAAACAAGTAGCAGTCTCCATTTTGCAGGAAAGCATCGTGACACTGGTGTGTGTTGTCCATATGAGCCAAATTAAGGTGCCCGCTGAACGTAACTATGGTAAAATGAATCCAAATCGAGATGGGGACACACAGTTAGCTTATTGTATAACATTAGTATGGCGGGGTACCGATATATTTATAGAAAATGGATTCTTTTATGGCGATCTGGTATATTTTTATGCAGTTTAAATTGACCGCGAAAGCATTTGATTCAACACAACACAAATCTTCGAAATAGAAGTCACAATTACCCGACTGATTTAAGTCCAACGGCCAGTAGACATTTCAGTGCGCTTCAAAGCGTGAGGGCCCATTAGCTCAGTTGGTTAGAGCGTCGTGCTAATAACGCGAAGGTCATGGGTTCGATCCCCCTATGGGCCAACATGGTTTTTGCTCATTTCTCCTGATTTCTCCGCAACTTTTATAGGACAAAATGTCCTCTCCGACCAGCTCCGACAGCCGCAAATCGCCCAGGTCATGACACTTGAAAACCACAGAACCATCTTCGAAACACCACTTCACACAAATCAGTTCATATTAGTAATGGGCTGTTCTTCGAAAATAGTCGCTATCTTCATAGGGCTCCATGGTGTAATGGCTAGCACTCTGGACTTTGAATCCAGCGATCCGAGTTCGAATCTCGGTGGAGCCTCACTAATACTTTTATTATTTTCTTTAAATTTTCATTTTGGCAAGCTTTGAAGATCCTCAATTTCTAGCGGAATGCTCTGAAATATTCATTTGCCGATATGTATATGAATATGTGAGTTCTTAAGCACCTATCGTTCCTCTCTTTCTCTCTCTCGCGTGAAGCCTTCTATTTCGTAAATACTCCGCGACAGAAAGCTTATAGTCAATAAACCAAGGGCAGATATCGCCGAGGTTCTATGGTGTAATGGTTAGCACTCAGGACTCTGAATCCTGCGATCCGAGTTCGAATCTCGGTAGAACCTAATTTTATTTTTAAGGGGTTTGTCACCCCAACTTGCACAAAAACATCAGCCATGTCACGTATACACGAATCTGCACGCTCTTTTCCAGATTTTTGACGACTTAAAACAAGTAGCAGTCTCCATTTTGCAGGAAAGCATCGTGACACTGGTGTGTGTTGTCCATATGAGCCAAATTACACGGACGAATCATATACCTCACACCCAAATGATGTCAGCGTAGAGTCAGACATTCCGCATACAAATCAGCAGACGAAAAGAACTCCCGACAGACCAGTTCAACCGAAATCAAATGACGATGACTACTTTTTTCAACTACACGACAGGCCGATTAAAACATCACAAGTGTTCTTAGGTGCATTCGACGATAGTGTGACAATACATGACATTAAGAAATATCTGAATAAGTATGAAATCCGGTTTACAGTTATTCGTATGCTCAGAGGAAATACAGCCAGATTGAACATATGCGACAGGGACCTTGACGATGTATTATCTGACAACTTCTGGCCGAAAGGCGCTGTATGCAGATTGTGGGTTCATAAGAGCGACATTTAACCCCAATATACATTTATATTCAGTACTAAAATAGTACCGTTGATATGGGCATTCATTACTGCAATGCTCTACTTCTTTTAGTTGTGTGTTTGTTGAGCAATTGTGTATTTTCAGGTCACAAAGCGGATTACAGAATGGATAGTTCCACTCTTAATCTGTTGACTTGGAACGCTACTGGTATTATGTCATCAGGTTCATATCTCAGTAAGATGCTCGGCACGGGCTTGTATGACATAATTGGTGTTAGCGAACATTGGTTGTCTGCACACAATGTTGACTTTATCGAATCACTTGACAAATCTTATGAATACCACGCGGCATGTGATTATCGTCAGAGAACACCAAAACTGCCTAATAAAAGAGGGAGACCATCGGGTGGAGTAGCTCTTTTGTGGAACAAAAGGATCTCCCACTGTGTGTGCCCCTTGCCTATCAACAGTGATCGTATAATAGGCATTCAGATACATTTATACCAAAATACCTTTATTTATATATTTCAAGTATATCTTCCATCGACGAATTACACACCAGAATTCTATGGAGAATGTATTCAAATGTTATACGATGTATGTAATATTTATAAAGCACATGGCAATATAATAGTAATGGGCGACTTTAATGCTCGATTAAATGTCAGTGCTGACCGCAATATGGCGTTCACAAAATTTGTCAAGCAATTAAACCTATTGTCTACAAATGTTCAAATGTGCGGAAATACCCCGCCCGTAACTTGTGTTCCATTTGGAACTATTAATCATATGATACAAGGTTCAATCATAGATCACATTCTTGTACCGGAGACACTAAAAACATGTGTCAAAACTGTGAATGTTCTCGATGATGATTCTATTGATGTATCAAATCACAAACCGATTTCCGTGGGTATTAACGTTCCTGTGCACGCCAAAGCTAAATCGCTAAACAGTCATCAACCCGCATCAATGATAGATTGGAAGCGTGTATCACGTCAGACAAACTTAATTGAAATATATCACAATTCTGTAGATGCAGAATTAAGGTCGATCGCTATATCCTCTAGAAAACTAAATTCTTCAGAACTATACGATACTATTATGCATGCTATATCCACTGCAACGGATAAAGCGCTACCAAAAAAGAAATTTAGAAAAAATCTGAAGCCCTTTTGGAACGAAAAACTGAAACAATTGCATGCAAATATGAGAATCTTGCGAAATAACTGGATATATAAAGGGCGCCCAAGAGCAGATTCTAAATCAGATGCCTATAATTTATATAAATTAGCCAAACGCGAATTCCGTAGAGAATATAGGAAAGCAGCAGAAAAACACATGACAGATTTAAATGATGAGATTGATGAACGGGCGCAAGTTGACAGGGACTATTTATTTCGTATTTTACGTAACAAACGCCGGCGTACACATTTGGATCGAAATCCGATCTACTGTCATGAAGGAAAAACACTACGCACAGAAAAGGAAGTTTCAGAAGGTTGGGCAACTTATTTCGAAAAGCTATACTCGCCCCTGTACCACTATGAGTTCAATTCTGAACATTTTGATAAAATCACTTCATTTGTATCGCGCGAGACTTCTGAACATTCATGTAGACAAACGAGCGAAATTGACCGTCGCATTCTGTTCCCTGTAACCGGAAAGGAACTTGTACCAATTTATCGTTCTCTCAGTCGAAACAAAGCGGCCGGGTGGGATAATATTACAAACGAACATTTAATTCATGGAAGCCCTCTACTAACGAAAACTATCGCTGAACTACTCACGTCAATCTTTATGACACAAAATGTTCCCAATCAAATGAAACGCGGAATAATCGTAACACTGTACAAAGGAGGATCAAAGCCCAGAACAGAATTTGACAGCTATCGAGCAATTACTCTAATGCCTGTATTGTATAAATTATTTGAGAAAGTTATGCAATCTCGACTGGAATCATATGCACCGAACATTCTTTCAGTACACCCGTTACAACATGGTTTCCAAAAAAGTGTAAGCGCAACAATGACATCATACCTTTTGAGGGAATGCATTTCTTACACTTCCGATTGCAATCAGAAATTATACTGCTTCTTTCTAGACGTTTGGAAAGCATTTGACACTGTCTGGATTGATGGTCTATTATACAAACTACATAAACGTGGAATGCAAGGACATACATTTAAACTGATAAACCAACTACTCAAAACTGTTCAATGTTGTATCCGGTATGATGAAACATATTCGCGTTGGTTCGATGTACAACAGGGCGCCAGACAGGGAAGCATTCTCTCGCCTCTGTACTACATGATATACGTAGACGAATTGATAAAATTGTTATCAGAGTCACCATATGGTCTTACTATACTCGGCGTCAACTGTACTTGTCCTACACACGCAGATGACATGGTATTGCTCTCATTGAGTAGTACGGGGTTGTCGGAATTATGTAATATTTGTGAAAAATACAGTAACAAATGGCGGTACAGATATAACTCCAATAAATGTTCGGTTCTGGTTTTAAACGAATCCAAAAATGAATTTTCTAATCGAGCAAAAAATTGGACTTTGTGTGCAAATCGGGTGGAAGAATGCACAGAAACTACTCATCTTGGCATACCCATCGACAAATATGATTTCAATACTGCTTTCGTTGAACGCATTTGTGACAAACTAAGAAGTGCACTCATGATGCTAGCAAACGCAGGAGTTTATCCCGGTGGAATAACGCCACAGAGTTGCACGATGTTATATTCATCAGTAGTCTTATCTAAAGGTCTTTATGGTTCTGAATTACTATGGGATCTCAATAGAAATTGTGTTGATCGACTTGAGAAAACTCATCGATTCTGCATAAAATATTACCAGGGTTTACATAGACGAACATCAACAAATATAGCATGCGGTTTGGTCGGTATGTCGCCAATAAATGCAATAATTGAAAAACGTAAAATGTCATTTTTTGGTTCCTTGTGCAACTTAAAATCCAACAAAACCGGTAAACAATTATTTTTCACGAGATTACATCAATATCTGACGGGCCTCGTTAAACTTTCAGGGAATTTCATGGCCGATATCATTTTTATCTTTGACAAATATAAGTTGACAGGGGAACTGGAAGCGTTTATTCGTCATAGATCCTTTTTAAATCCGATAACATGGAAGCGAAAAGTCAGACAACGTTGGTCGGAAATAAACGATGCAGAATGGACACAAAACATATTAAGCGATAATAGACTTATTCGGTTCCATGACATACATTCCAGTCGTCATATGTCCCAATTATGGCAAAATTGTCGAAAATTCCCCAAAAACAAAGAGTCATATTTAATTGTTGCGCGACTGTTGTCTATATTACAAACCGAAGAAGCAAATTGCTCACTCTGTCGATTAAAATACACAGATATAGTGTCCCATGCATTAGTGGAATGCTCCTCGTTACATCGTGATAGGGATCTTATCGAATATGAACTACTAAATGAATTTCACGTGGACGTTTATCTAAAATTTGACTCACTCGATACTGAATCTAAAACACGCATATTTCTATCTAGATGTAATGATCTCGTACATGAATCCGCAGAAGTTGAAATTTATCTAATCGACTTTTTTGTGAGGAAATGTGCTTATCTGTGGAAATTATATGTTGACCGAACAGCAGCTGAGAATGTTTAAGTGTAAGTGTATACGCGTCAACAGTATAAAACTTTCGCAAATATACATGGCATATACAATATGAGCAGCGCTGACATGCATGAGAGGAATATATCGTAATATCAGCCACAACAACAACAACAACAAAAATTAAATAATGTCAGCCGCAAAGGTCAATTGAATTTCATGCTACCTATGCCTTTATCGATATCTTGCATATTTATGTTACTATAATGATTGTATGCTGAATGTTTATGGATACTTGTCATGTTGTATAATTATGTAAAATATGATAACAATTCAATGTGTTGTGTGTAAATGTTGAGACGACAGTCTCTATTATTGTTATATATTTTGATATCTTCGGAAACGGAGGAAATAAAGATATATATATAACATTAGTATGGCGGGGTACCGATATATTTATAGAAAATGGATTCTTTTATGGCGATCTGGTATATTTTTATGCAGTTTAAATTGACCGCGAAAGCATTTGATTCAACACAACACAAATCTTCGAAATAGAAGTCACAATTACCCGACTGATTTAAGTCCAACGGCCAGTAGACATTTCAGTGCGCTTCAAAGCGTGAGGGCCCATTAGCTCAGTTGGTTAGAGCGTCGTGCTAATAACGCGAAGGTCATGGGTTCGATCCCCCTATGGGCCAACATGGTTTTTGCTCATTTCTCCTGATTTCTCCGCAACTTTTATAGGACAAAATGTCCTCTCCGACCAGCTCCGACAGCCGCAAATCGCCCAGGTCATGACACTTGAAAACCACAGAACCATCTTCGAAACACCACTTCACACAAATCAGTTCATATTAGTAATGGGCTGTTCTTCGAAAATAGTCGCTATCTTCATAGGGCTCCATGGTGTAATGGCTAGCACTCTGGACTTTGAATCCAGCGATCCGAGTTCGAATCTCGGTGGAGCCTCACTAATACTTTTATTATTTTCTTTAAATTTTCATTTTGGCAAGCTTTGAAGATCCTCAATTTCTAGCGGAATGCTCTGAAATATTCATTTGCCGATATGTATATGAATATGTGAGTTCTTAAGCACCTATCGTTCCTCTCTTTCTCTCTCTCGCGTGAAGCCTTCTATTTCGTAAATACTCCGCGACAGAAAGCTTATAGTCAATAAACCAAGGGCAGATATCGCCGAGGTTCTATGGTGTAATGGTTAGCACTCAGGACTCTGAATCCTGCGATCCGAGTTCGAATCTCGGTAGAACCTAATTTTATTTTTAAGGGGTTTGTCACCCCAACTTGCACAAAAACATCAGCCATGTCACGTATACACGAATCTGCACGCTCTTTTCCAGATTTTTGACGACTTAAAACAAGTAGCAGTCTCCATTTTGCAGGAAAGCATCGTGACACTGGTGTGTGTTGTCCATATGAGCCAAATTAAGGTGCCCGCTGAACGTAACTATGGTAAAATGAATCCAAATCGAGATGGGGACACACAGTTAGCTTATTGTATAACATTAGTATGGCGGGGTACCGATATATTTATAGAAAATGGATTCTTTTATGGCGATCTGGTATATTTTTATGCAGTTTAAATTGACCGCGAAAGCATTTGATTCAACACAACACAAATCTTCGAAATAGAAGTCACAATTACCCGACTGATTTAAGTCCAACGGCCAGTAGACATTTCAGTGCGCTTCAAAGCGTGAGGGCCCATTAGCTCAGTTGGTTAGAGCGTCGTGCTAATAACGCGAAGGTCATGGGTTCGATCCCCCTATGGGCCAACATGGTTTTTGCTCATTTCTCCTGATTTCTCCGCAACTTTTATAGGACAAAATGTCCTCTCCGACCAGCTCCGACAGCCGCAAATCGCCCAGGTCATGACACTTGAAAACCACAGAACCATCTTCGAAACACCACTTCACACAAATCAGTTCATATTAGTAATGGGCTGTTCTTCGAAAATAGTCGCTATCTTCATAGGGCTCCATGGTGTAATGGCTAGCACTCTGGACTTTGAATCCAGCGATCCGAGTTCGAATCTCGGTGGAGCCTCACTAATACTTTTATTATTTTCTTTAAATTTTCATTTTGGCAAGCTTTGAAGATCCTCAATTTCTAGCGGAATGCTCTGAAATATTCATTTGCCGATATGTATATGAATATGTGAGTTCTTAAGCACCTATCGTTCCTCTCTTTCTCTCTCTCGCGTGAAGCCTTCTATTTCGTAAATACTCCGCGACAGAAAGCTTATAGTCAATAAACCAAGGGCAGATATCGCCGAGGTTCTATGGTGTAATGGTTAGCACTCAGGACTCTGAATCCTGCGATCCGAGTTCGAATCTCGGTAGAACCTAATTTTATTTTTAAGGGGTTTGTCACCCCAACTTGCACAAAAACATCAGCCATGTCACGTATACACGAATCTGCACGCTCTTTTCCAGATTTTTGACGACTTAAAACAAGTAGCAGTCTCCATTTTGCAGGAAAGCATCGTGACACTGGTGTGTGTTGTCCATATGAGCCAAATTAAGGTGCCCGCTGAACGTAACTATGGTAAAATGAATCCAAATCGAGATGGGGACACACAGTTAGCTTATTGTATAACATTAGTATGGCGGGGTACCGATATATTTATAGAAAATGGATTCTTTTATGGCGATCTGGTATATTTTTA
Source organism: Siphonodentalium dalli (assembly GCA_032622095.1). Taxonomy (NCBI): domain Eukaryota; kingdom Metazoa; phylum Mollusca; class Scaphopoda; order Gadilida; family Siphonodentaliidae; genus Siphonodentalium; species Siphonodentalium dalli. Next base: position 98,199,661 of record CP136063.1, read on the forward strand.
TGCAGTTTAAATTGACCGCGAAAGCATTTGATTCAACACAACACAAATCTTCGAAATAGAAGTCACAATTACCCGACTGATTTAAGTCCAACGGCCAGTAGACATTTCAGTGCGCTTCAAAGCGTGAGGGCCCATTAGCTCAGTTGGTTAGAGCGTCGTGCTAATAACGCGAAGGTCATGGGTTCGATCCCCCTATGGGCCAACATGGTTTTTGCTCATTTCTCCTGATTTCTCCGCAACTTTTATAGGACAAAATGTCCTCTCCGACCAGCTCCGACAACCGCAAATCGCCCAGGTCATGACACTTGAAAACCACAGAACCATCTTCGAAACACCACTTCACACAAATCAGTTCATATTAGTAATGGGCTGTTCTTCGAAAATAGTCGCTATCTTCATAGGGCTCCATGGTGTAATGGCTAGCACTCTGGACTTTGAATCCAGCGATCCGAGTTCGAATCTCGGTGGAGCCTCACTAATACTTTTATTATTTTCTTTAAATTTTCATTTTGGCAAGCTTTGAAGATCCTCAATTTCTAGCGGAATGCTCTGAAATATTCATTTGCCGATATGTATATGAATATGTGAGTTCTTAAGCACCTATCGTTCCTCTCTTTCTCTCTCTCGCGTGAAGCCTTCTATTTCGTAAATACTCCGCGACAGAAAGCTTATAGTCAATAAACCAAGGGCAGATATCGCCGAGGTTCTATGGTGTAATGGTTAGCACTCAGGACTCTGAATCCTGCGATCCGAGTTCGAATCTCGGTAGAACCTAATTTTATTTTTAAGGGGTTTGTCACCCCAACTTGCACAAAAACATCAGCCATGTCACGTATACACGAATCTGCACGCTCTTTTCCAGATTTTTGACGACTTAAAACAAGTAGCAGTCTCCATTTTGCAGGAAAGCATCGTGACACTGGTGTGTGTTGTCCATATGAGCCAAATTAAGGTGCCCGCTGAACGTAACTATGGTAAAATGAATCCAAATCGAGATGGGGACACACAGTTAGCTTATTGTATAACATTAGTATGGCGGGGGTACCGATATATTTATAGAAAATGGATTCTTTTATGGCGATCTGGTATATTTTTATGCAGTTTAAATTGACCGCGAAAGCATTTGATTCAACACAACACAAATCTTCGAAATAGAAGTCACAATTACCCGACTGATTTAAGTCCAACGGCCAGTAGACATTTCAGTGCGCTTCAAAGCGTGAGGGCCCATTAGCTCAGTTGGTTAGAGCGTCGTGCTAATAACGCGAAGGTCATGGGTTCGATCCCCCTATGGGCCAACATGGTTTTTGCTCATTTCTCCTGATTTCTCCGCAACTTTTATAGGACAAAATGTCCTCTCCGACCAGCTCCGACAGCCGCAAATCGCCCAGGTCATGACACTTGAAAACCACAGAACCATCTTCGAAACACCACTTCACACAAATCAGTTCATATTAGTAATGGGCTGTTCTTCGAAAATAGTCGCTATCTTCATAGGGCTCCATGGTGTAATGGCTAGCACTCTGGACTTTGAATCCAGCGATCCGAGTTCGAATCTCGGTGGAGCCTCACTAATACTTTTATTATTTTCTTTAAATTTTCATTTTGGCAAGCTTTGAAGATCCTCAATTTCTAGCGGAATGCTCTGAAATATTCATTTGCCGATATGTATATGAATATGTGAGTTCTTAAGCACCTATCGTTCCTCTCTTTCTCTCTCTCGCGTGAAGCCTTCTATTTCGTAAATACTCCGCGACAGAAAGCTTATAGTCAATAAACCAAGGGCAGATATCGCCGAGGTTCTATGGTGTAATGGTTAGCACTCAGGACTCTGAATCCTGCGATCCGAGTTCGAATCTCGGTAGAACCTAATTTTATTTTTAAGGGGTTTGTCACCCCAACTTGCACAAAAACATCAGCCATGTCACGTATACACGAATCTGCACGCTCTTTTCCAGATTTTTGACGACTTAAAACAAGTAGCAGTCTCCATTTTGCAGGAAAGCATCGTGACACTGGTGTGTGTTGTCCATATGAGCCAAATTAAGGTGCCCGCTGAACGTAACTATGGTAAAATGAATCCAAATCGAGATGGGGACACACAGTTAGCTTATTGTATAACATTAGTATGGCGGGGTACCGATATATTTATAGAAAATGGATTCTTTTATGGCGATCTGGTATATTTTTATGCAGTTTAAATTGACCGCGAAAGCATTTGATTCAACACAACACAAATCTTCGAAATAGAAGTCACAATTACCCGACTGATTTAAGTCCAACGGCCAGTAGACATTTCAGTGCGCTTCAGAGCGTGAGGGCCCATTAGCTCAGTTGGTTAGAGCGTCGTGCTAATAACGCGAAGGTCATGGGTTCGATCCCCCTATGGGCCAACATGGTTTTTGCTCATTTCTCCTGATTTCTCCGCAACTTTTATAGGACAAAATGTCCTCTCCGACCAGCTCCGACAGCCGCAAATCGCCCAGGTCATGACACTTGAAAACCACAGAACCATCTTCGAAACACCACTTCACACAAATCAGTTCATATTAGTAATGGGCTGTTCTTCGAAAATAGTCGCTATCTTCATAGGGCTCCATGGTGTAATGGCTAGCACTCTGGACTTTGAATCCAGCGATCCGAGTTCGAATCTCGGTGGAGCCTCACTAATACTTTTATTATTTTCTTTAAATTTTCATTTTGGCAAGCTTTGAAGATCCTCAATTTCTAGCGGAATGCTCTGAAATATTCATTTGCCGATATGTATATGAATATGTGAGTTCTTAAGCACCTATCGTTCCTCTCTTTCTCTCTCTCGCGTGAAGCCTTCTATTTCGTAAATACTCCGCGACAGAAAGCTTATAGTCAATAAACCAAGGGCAGATATCGCCGAGGTTCTATGGTGTAATGGTTAGCACTCAGGACTCTGAATCCTGCGATCCGAGTTCGAATCTCGGTAGAACCTAATTTTATTTTTAAGGGGTTTGTCACCCCAACTTGCACAAAAACATCAGCCATGTCACGTATACACGAATCTGCACGCTCTTTTCCAGATTTTTGACGACTTAAAACAAGTAGCAGTCTCCATTTTGCAGGAAAGCATCGTGACACTGGTGTGTGTTGTCCATATGAGCCAAATTAAGGTGCCCGCTGAACGTAACTATGGTAAAATGAATCCAAATCGAGATGGGGACACACAGTTAGCTTATTGTATAACATTAGTATGGCGGGGGTACCGATATATTTATAGAAAATGGATTCTTTTATGGCGATCTGGTATATTTTTATGCAGTTTAAATTGACCGCGAAAGCATTTGATTCAACACAACACAAATCTTCGAAATAGAAGTCACAATTACCCGACTGATTTAAGTCCAACGGCCAGTAGACATTTCAGTGCGCTTCAAAGCGTGAGGGCCCATTAGCTCAGTTGGTTAGAGCGTCGTGCTAATAACGCGAAGGTCATGGGTTCGATCCCCCTATGGGCCAACATGGTTTTTGCTCATTTCTCCTGATTTCTCCGCAACTTTTATAGGACAAAATGTCCTCTCCGACCAGCTCCGACAGCCGCAAATCGCCCAGGTCATGACACTTGAAAACCACAGAACCATCTTCGAAACACCACTTCACACAAATCAGTTCATATTAGTAATGGGCTGTTCTTCGAAATAGTCGCTATCTTCATAGGGCTCCATGGTGTAATGGCTAGCACTCTGGACTTTGAATCCAGCGATCCGAGTTCGAATCTCGGTGGAGCCTCACTAATACTTTTATTATTTTCTTTAAATTTTCATTTTGGCAAGCTTTGAAGATCCTCAATTTCTAGCGGAATGCTCTGAAATATTCATTTGCCGATATGTATATGAATATGTGAGTTCTTAAGCACCTATCGTTCCTCTCTTTCTCTCTCTCGCGTGAAGCCTTCTATTTCGTAAATACTCCGCGACAGAAAGCTTATAGTCAATAAACCAAGGGCAGATATCGCCGAGGTTCTATGGTGTAATGGTTAGCACTCAGGACTCTGAATCCTGCGATCCGAGTTCGAATCTCGGTAGAACCTAATTTTATTTTTAAGGGGTTTGTCACCCCAACTTGCACAAAAACATCAGCCATGTCACGTATACACGAATCTGCACGCTCTTTTCCAGATTTTTGACGACTTAAAACAAGTAGCAGTCTCCATTTTGCAGGAAAGCATCGTGACACTGGTGTGTGTTGTCCATATGAGCCAAATTAAGGTGCCCGCTGAACGTAACTATGGTAAAATGAATCCAAATCGAGATGGGGACACACAGTTAGCTTATTGTATAACATTAGTATGGCGGGGGTACCGATATATTTATAGAAAATGGATTCTTTTATGGCGATCTGGTATATTTTTATGCAGTTTAAATTGACCGCGAAAGCATTTGATTCAACACAACACAAATCTTCGAAATAGAAGTCACAATTACCCGACTGATTTAAGTCCAACGGCCAGTAGACATTTCAGTGCGCTTCAAAGCGTGAGGGCCCATTAGCTCAGTTGGTTAGAGCGTCGTGCTAATAACGCGAAGGTCATGGGTTCGATCCCCCTATGGGCCAACATGGTTTTTGCTCATTTCTCCTGATTTCTCCGCAACTTTTATAGGACAAAATGTCCTCTCCGACCAGCTCCGACAACCGCAAATCGCCCAGGTCATGACACTTGAAAACCACAGAACCATCTTCGAAACACCACTTCACACAAATCAGTTCATATTAGTAATGGGCTGTTCTTCGAAAATAGTCGCTATCTTCATAGGGCTCCATGGTGTAATGGCTAGCACTCTGGACTTTGAATCCAGCGATCCGAGTTCGAATCTCGGTGGAGCCTCACTAATACTTTTATTATTTTCTTTAAATTTTCATTTTGGCAAGCTTTGAAGATCCTCAATTTCTAGCGGAATGCTCTGAAATATTCATTTGCCGATATGTATATGAATATGTGAGTTCTTAAGCACCTATCGTTCCTCTCTTTCTCTCTCTCGCGTGAAGCCTTCTATTTCGTAAATACTCCGCGACAGAAAGCTTATAGTCAATAAACCAAGGGCAGATATCGCCGAGGTTCTATGGTGTAATGGTTAGCACTCAGGACTCTGAATCCTGCGATCCGAGTTCGAATCTCGGTAGAACCTAATTTTATTTTTAAGGGGTTTGTCACCCCAACTTGCACAAAAACATCAGCCATGTCACGTATACACGAATCTGCACGCTCTTTTCCAGATTTTTGACGACTTAAAACAAGTAGCAGTCTCCATTTTGCAGGAAAGCATCGTGACACTGGTGTGTGTTGTCCATATGAGCCAAATTAAGGTGCCCGCTGAACGTAACTATGGTAAAATGAATCCAAATCGAGATGGGGACACACAGTTAGCTTATTGTATAACATTAGTATGGCGGGGGTACCGATATATTTATAGAAAATGGATTCTTTTATGGCGATCTGGTATATTTTTATGCAGTTTAAATTGACCGCGAAAGCATTTGATTCAACACAACACAAATCTTCGAAATAGAAGTCACAATTACCCGACTGATTTAAGTCCAACGGCCAGTAGACATTTCAGTGCGCTTCAAAGCGTGAGGGCCCATTAGCTCAGTTGGTTAGAGCGTCGTGCTAATAACGCGAAGGTCATGGGTTCGATCCCCCTATGGGCCAACATGGTTTTTGCTCATTTCTCCTGATTTCTCCGCAACTTTTATAGGACAAAATGTCCTCTCCGACCAGCTCCGACAGCCGCAAATCGCCCAGGTCATGACACTTGAAAACCACAGAACCATCTTCGAAACACCACTTCACACAAATCAGTTCATATTAGTAATGGGCTGTTCTTCGAAAATAGTCGCTATCTTCATAGGGCTCCATGGTGTAATGGCTAGCACTCTGGACTTTGAATCCAGCGATCCGAGTTCGAATCTCGGTGGAGCCTCACTAATACTTTTATTATTTTCTTTAAATTTTCATTTTGGCAAGCTTTGAAGATCCTCAATTTCTAGCGGAATGCTCTGAAATATTCATTTGCCGATATGTATATGAATATGTGAGTTCTTAAGCACCTATCGTTCCTCTCTTTCTCTCTCTCGCGTGAAGCCTTCTATTTCGTAAATACTCCGCGACAGAAAGCTTATAGTCAATAAACCAAGGGCAGATATCGCCGAGGTTCTATGGTGTAATGGTTAGCACTCAGGACTCTGAATCCTGCGATCCGAGTTCGAATCTCGGTAGAACCTAATTTTATTTTTAAGGGGTTTGTCACCCCAACTTGCACAAAAACATCAGCCATGTCACGTATACACGAATCTGCACGCTCTTTTCCAGATTTTTGACGACTTAAAACAAGTAGCAGTCTCCATTTTGCAGGAAAGCATCGTGACACTGGTGTGTGTTGTCCATATGAGCCAAATTAAGGTGCCCGCTGAACGTAACTATGGTAAAATGAATCCAAATCGAGATGGGGACACACAGTTAGCTTATTGTATAACATTAGTATGGCGGGGTACCGATATATTTATAGAAAATGGATTCTTTTATGGCGATCTGGTATATTTTTATGCAGTTTAAATTGACCGCGAAAGCATTTGATTCAACACAACACAAATCTTCGAAATAGAAGTCACAATTACCCGACTGATTTAAGTCCAACGGCCAGTAGACATTTCAGTGCGCTTCAGAGCGTGAGGGCCCATTAGCTCAGTTGGTTAGAGCGTCGTGCTAATAACGCGAAGGTCATGGGTTCGATCCCCCTATGGGCCAACATGGTTTTTGCTCATTTCTCCTGATTTCTCCGCAACTTTTATAGGACAAAATGTCCTCTCCGACCAGCTCCGACAGCCGCAAATCGCCCAGGTCATGACACTTGAAAACCACAGAACCATCTTCGAAACACCACTTCACACAAATCAGTTCATATTAGTAATGGGCTGTTCTTCGAAAATAGTCGCTATCTTCATAGGGCTCCATGGTGTAATGGCTAGCACTCTGGACTTTGAATCCAGCGATCCGAGTTCGAATCTCGGTGGAGCCTCACTAATACTTTTATTATTTTCTTTAAATTTTCATTTTGGCAAGCTTTGAAGATCCTCAATTTCTAGCGGAATGCTCTGAAATATTCATTTGCCGATATGTATATGAATATGTGAGTTCTTAAGCACCTATCGTTCCTCTCTTTCTCTCTCTCGCGTGAAGCCTTCTATTTCGTAAATACTCCGCGACAGAAAGCTTATAGTCAATAAACCAAGGGCAGATATCGCCGAGGTTCTATGGTGTAATGGTTAGCACTCAGGACTCTGAATCCTGCGATCCGAGTTCGAATCTCGGTAGAACCTAATTTTATTTTTAAGGGGTTTGTCACCCCAACTTGCACAAAAACATCAGCCATGTCACGTATACACGAATCTGCACGCTCTTTTCCAGATTTTTGACGACTTAAAACAAGTAGCAGTCTCCATTTTGCAGGAAAGCATCGTGACACTGGTGTGTGTTGTCCATATGAGCCAAATTAAGGTGCCCGCTGAACGTAACTATGGTAAAATGAATCCAAATCGAGATGGGGACACACAGTTAGCTTATTGTATAACATTAGTATGGCGGGGTACCGATATAATGGATTCTTTTATGGCGATCTGGTATATTTTATGCAGTTTAAATTGACCGCGAAAGCATTTGATTCAACACAACACAAATCTTCGAATAGAAGTCACAATTACCCGACTGATTTAAGTCCAACGGCCAGTAGACATTTCAGTGCGCTTCAAAGCGTGAGGGCCCATTAGCTCAGTTGGTTAGAGCGTCGTGCTAATAACGCGAAGGTCATGGGTTCGATCCCCCTATGGGCCAACATGGTTTTTGCTCATTTCTCCTGATTTCTCCGCAACTTTTATAGGACAAAATGTCCTCTCCGACCAGCTCCGACAGCCGCAAATCGCCCAGGTCATGACACTTGAAAACCACAGAACCATCTTCGAAACACCACTTCACACAAATCAGTTCATATTAGTAATGGGCTGTCTTCGAAAATAGTCGCTATCTTCATAGGGCTCCATGGTGTAATGGCTAGCACTCTGGACTTTGAATCCAGCGATCCGAGTTCGAATCTCGGTGGAGCCTCACTAATACTTTTATTATTTCTTTAAATTTTCATTTTGGCAAGCTTTGAAGATCCTCAATTTCTAGCGGAATGCTCTGAAATATTCATTTGCCGATATGTATATGAATATGTGAGTTCTTAAGCACCTATCGTTCCTCTCTTTCTCTCTCTCGCGTGAAGCCTTCTATTTCGTAAATACTCCGCGACAGAAAGCTTATAGTCAATAAACCAAGGGCAGATATCGCCGAGGTTCTATGGTGTAATGGTTAGCACTCAGGACTCTGAATCCTGCGATCCGAGTTCGAATCTCGGCAGAACCTAATTTTATTTTTAAGGGTTTGTCACCCCAACTTGCACAAAAACATCAGCCATGTCACGTATACACGAATCTGCACGCTCTTTTCCAGATTTTTGACGACTTAAAACAAGTAGCAGTCTCCATTTTGCAGGAAAGCATCGTGACACTGGTGTGTGTTGTCCATATGAGCCAAATTAAGGTGCCCGCTGAACGTAACTATGGTAAAATGAATCCAAATCGAGATGGGGACACACAGTTAGCTTATTGTATAACATTAGTATGGCGGGGTACCGATATATTTATAGAAAATGGATTCTTTTATGGCGATCTGGTATATTTTTATGCAGTTTAAATTGACCGCGAAAGCATTTGATTCAACACAACACAAATCTTCGAAATAGAAGTCACAATTACCCGACTGATTTAAGTCCAACGGCCAGTAGACATTTCAGTGCGCTTCAAAGCGTGAGGGCCCATTAGCTCAGTTGGTTAGAGCGTCGTGCTAATAACGCGAAGGTCATGGGTTCGATCCCCCTATGGGCCAACATGGTTTTTGCTCATTTCTCCTGATTTCTCCGCAACTTTTATAGGACAAAATGTCCTCTCCGACCAGCTCCGACAGCCGCAAATCGCCCAGGTCATGACACTTGAAAACCACAGAACCATCTTCGAAACACCACTTCACACAAATCAGTTCATATTAGTAATGGGCTGTTCTTCGAAAATAGTCGCTATCTTCATAGGGCTCCATGGTGTAATGGCTAGCACTCTGGACTTTGAATCCAGCGATCCGAGTTCGAATCTCGGTGGAGCCTCACTAATACTTTTATTATTTTCTTTAAATTTTCATTTTGGCAAGCTTTGAAGATCCTCAATTTCTAGCGGAATGCTCTGAAATATTCATTTGCCGATATGTATATGAATATGTGAGTTCTTAAGCACCTATCGTTCCTCTCTTTCTCTCTCTCGCGTGAAGCCTTCTATTTCGTAAATACTCCGCGACAGAAAGCTTATAGTCAATAAACCAAGGGCAGATATCGCCGAGGTTCTATGGTGTAATGGTTAGCACTCAGGACTCTGAATCCTGCGATCCGAGTTCGAATCTCGGCAGAACCTAATTTTATTTTTAAGGGGTTTGTCACCCCAACTTGCACAAAAACATCAGCCATGTCACGTATACACGAATCTGCACGCTCTTTTCCAGATTTTTGACGACTTAAAACAAGTAGCAGTCTCCATTTTGCAGGAAAGCATCGTGACACTGGTGTGTGTTGTCCATATGAGCCAAATTAAGGTGCCCGCTGAACGTAACTATGGTAAAATGAATCCAAATCGAGATGGGGACACACAGTTAGCTTATTGTATAACATTAGTATGGCGGGGTACCGATATATTTATAGAAAATGGATTCTTTTATGGCGATCTGGTATATTTTTATGCAGTTTAAATTGACCGCGAAAGCATTTGATTCAACACAACACAAATCTTCGAAATAGAAGTCACAATTACCCGACTGATTTAAGTCCAACGGCCAGTAGACATTTCAGTGCGCTTCAAAGCGTGAGGGCCCATTAGCTCAGTTGGTTAGAGCGTCGTGCTAATAACGCGAAGGTCATGGGTTCGATCCCCCTATGGGCCAACATGGTTTTTGCTCATTTCTCCTGATTTCTCCGCAACTTTTATAGGACAAAATGTCCTCTCCGACCAGCTCCGACAGCCGCAAATCGCCCAGGTCATGACACTTGAAAACCACAGAACCATCTTCGAAACACCACTTCACACAAATCAGTTCATATTAGTAATGGGCTGTTCTTCGAAAATAGTCGCTATCTTCATAGGGCTCCATGGTGTAATGGCTAGCACTCTGGACTTTGAATCCAGCGATCCGAGTTCGAATCTCGGTGGAGCCTCACTAATACTTTTATTATTTTCTTTAAATTTTCATTTTGGCAAGCTTTGAAGATCCTCAATTTCTAGCGGAATGCTCTGAAATATTCATTTGCCGATATGTATATGAATATGTGAGTTCTTAAGCACCTATCGTTCCTCTCTTTCTCTCTCTCGCGTGAAGCCTTCTATTTCGTAAATACTCCGCGACAGAAAGCTTATAGTCAATAAACCAAGGGCAGATATCGCCGAGGTTCTATGGTGTAATGGTTAGCACTCAGGACTCTGAATCCTGCGATCCGAGTTCGAATCTCGGTAGAACCTAATTTTATTTTTAAGGGGTTTGTCACCCCAACTTGCACAAAAACATCAGCCATGTCACGTATACACGAATCTGCACGCTCTTTTCCAGATTTTTGACGACTTAAAACAAGTAGCAGTCTCCATTTTGCAGGAAAGCATCGTGACACTGGTGTGTGTTGTCCATATGAGCCAAATTAAGGTGCCCGCTGAACGTAACTATGGTAAAATGAATCCAAATCGAGATGGGGACACACAGTTAGCTTATTGTATAACATTAGTATGGCGGGGGTACCGATATATTTATAGAAAATGGATTCTTTTATGGCGATCTGGTATATTTTTATGCAGTTTAAATTGACCGCGAAAGCATTTGATTCAACACAACACAAATCTTCGAAATAGAAGTCACAATTACCCGACTGATTTAAGTCCAACGGCCAGTAGACATTTCAGTGCGCTTCAAAGCGTGAGGGCCCATTAGCTCAGTTGGTTAGAGCGTCGTGCTAATAACGCGAAGGTCATGGGTTCGATCCCCCTATGGGCCAACATGGTTTTTGCTCATTTCTCCTGATTTCTCCGCAACTTTTATAGGACAAAATGTCCTCTCCGACCAGCTCCGACAGCCGCAAATCGCCCAGGTCATGACACTTGAAAACCACAGAACCATCTTCGAAACACCACTTCACACAAATCAGTTCATATTAGTAATGGGCTGTTCTTCGAAAATAGTCGCTATCTTCATAGGGCTCCATGGTGTAATGGCTAGCACTCTGGACTTTGAATCCAGCGATCCGAGTTCGAATCTCGGTGGAGCCTCACTAATACTTTTATTATTTTCTTTAAATTTTCATTTTGGCAAGCTTTGAAGATCCTCAATTTCTAGCGGAATGCTCTGAAATATTCATTTGCCGATATGTATATGAATATGTGAGTTCTTAAGCACCTATCGTTCCTCTCTTTCTCTCTCTCGCGTGAAGCCTTCTATTTCGTAAATACTCCGCGACAGAAAGCTTATAGTCAATAAACCAAGGGCAGATATCGCCGAGGTTCTATGGTGTAATGGTTAGCACTCAGGACTCTGAATCCTGCGATCCGAGTTCGAATCTCGGCAGAACCTAATTTTATTTTTAAGGGGTTTGTCACCCCAACTTGCACAAAAACATCAGCCATGTCACGTATACACGAATCTGCACGCTCTTTTCCAGATTTTTGACGACTTAAAACAAGTAGCAGTCTCCATTTTGCAGGAAAGCATCGTGACACTGGTGTGTGTTGTCCATATGAGCCAAATTAAGGTGCCCGCTGAACGTAACTATGGTAAAATGAATCCAAATCGAGATGGGGACACACAGTTAGCTTATTGTATAACATTAGTATGGCGGGGGTACCGATATATTTATAGAAAATGGATTCTTTTATGGCGATCTGGTATATTTTTATGCAGTTTAAATTGACCGCGAAAGCATTTGATTCAACACAACACAAATCTTCGAAATAGAAGTCACAATTACCCGACTGATTTAAGTCCAACGGCCAGTAGACATTTCAGTGCGCTTCAAAGCGTGAGGGCCCATTAGCTCAGTTGGTTAGAGCGTCGTGCTAATAACGCGAAGGTCATGGGTTCGATCCCCCTATGGGCCAACATGGTTTTTGCTCATTTCTCCTGATTTCTCCGCAACTTTTATAGGACAAAATGTCCTCTCCGACCAGCTCCGACAGCCGCAAATCGCCCAGGTCATGACACTTGAAAACCACAGAACCATCTTCGAAACACCACTTCACACAAATCAGTTCATATTAGTAATGGGCTGTTCTTCGAAAATAGTCGCTATCTTCATAGGGCTCCATGGTGTAATGGCTAGCACTCTGGACTTTGAATCCAGCGATCCGAGTTCGAATCTCGGTGGAGCCTCACTAATACTTTTATTATTTTCTTTAAATTTTCATTTTGGCAAGCTTTGAAGATCCTCAATTTCTAGCGGAATGCTCTGAAATATTCATTTGCCGATATGTATATGAATATGTGAGTTCTTAAGCACCTATCGTTCCTCTCTTTCTCTCTCTCGCGTGAAGCCTTCTATTTCGTAAATACTCCGCGACAGAAAGCTTATAGTCAATAAACCAAGGGCAGATATCGCCGAGGTTCTATGGTGTAATGGTTAGCACTCAGGACTCTGAATCCTGCGATCCGAGTTCGAATCTCGGTAGAACCTAATTTTATTTTTAAGGGGTTTGTCACCCCAACTTGCACAAAAACATCAGCCATGTCACGTATACACGAATCTGCACGCTCTTTTCCAGATTTTTGACGACTTAAAACAAGTAGCAGTCTCCATTTTGCAGGAAAGCATCGTGACACTGGTGTGTGTTGTCCATATGAGCCAAATTAAGGTGCCCGCTGAACGTAACTATGGTAAAATGAATCCAAATCGAGATGGGGACACACAGTTAGCTTATTGTATAACATTAGTATGGCGGGGGTACCGATATATTTATAGAAAATGGATTCTTTTATGGCGATCTGGTATATTTTTATGCAGTTTAAATTGACCGCGAAAGCATTTGATTCAACACAACACAAATCTTCGAAATAGAAGTCACAATTACCCGACTGATTTAAGTCCAACGGCCAGTAGACATTTCAGTGCGCTTCAAAGCGTGAGGGCCCATTAGCTCAGTTGGTTAGAGCGTCGTGCTAATAACGCGAAGGTCATGGGTTCGATCCCCCTATGGGCCAACATGGTTTTTGCTCATTTCTCCTGATTTCTCCGCAACTTTTATAGGACAAAATGTCCTCTCCGACCAGCTCCGACAGCCGCAAATCGCCCAGGTCATGACACTTGAAAACCACAGAACCATCTTCGAAACACCACTTCACACAAATCAGTTCATATTAGTAATGGGCTGTTCTTCGAAAATAGTCGCTATCTTCATAGGGCTCCATGGTGTAATGGCTAGCACTCTGGACTTTGAATCCAGCGATCCGAGTTCGAATCTCGGTGGAGCCTCACTAATACTTTTATTATTTTCTTTAAATTTTCATTTTGGCAAGCTTTGAAGATCCTCAATTTCTAGCGGAATGCTCTGAAATATTCATTTGCCGATATGTATATGAATATGTGAGTTCTTAAGCACCTATCGTTCCTCTCTTTCTCTCTCTCGCGTGAAGCCTTCTATTTCGTAAATACTCCGCGACAGAAAGCTTATAGTCAATAAACCAAGGGCAGATATCGCCGAGGTTCTATGGTGTAATGGTTAGCACTCAGGACTCTGAATCCTGCGATCCGAGTTCGAATCTCGGTAGAACCTAATTTTATTTTTAAGGGGTTTGTCACCCCAACTTGCACAAAAACATCAGCCATGTCACGTATACACGAATCTGCACGCTCTTTTCCAGATTTTTGACGACTTAAAACAAGTAGCAGTCTCCATTTTGCAGGAAAGCATCGTGACACTGGTGTGTGTTGTCCATATGAGCCAAATTAAGGTGCCCGCTGAACGTAACTATGGTAAAATGAATCCAAATCGAGATGGGGACACACAGTTAGCTTATTGTATAACATTAGTATGGCGGGGTACCGATATATTTATAGAAAATGGATTCTTTTATGGCGATCTGGTATATTTTTATGCAGTTTAAATTGACCGCGAAAGCATTTGATTCAACACAACACAAATCTTCGAAATAGAAGTCACAATTACCCGACTGATTTAAGTCCAACGGCCAGTAGACATTTCAGTGCGCTTCAAAGCGTGAGGGCCCATTAGCTCAGTTGGTTAGAGCGTCGTGCTAATAACGCGAAGGTCATGGGTTCGATCCCCCTATGGGCCAACATGGTTTTTGCTCATTTCTCCTGATTTCTCCGCAACTTTTATAGGACAAAATGTCCTCTCCGACCAGCTCCGACAGCCGCAAATCGCCCAGGTCATGACACTTGAAAACCACAGAACCATCTTCGAAACACCACTTCACACAAATCAGTTCATATTAGTAATGGGCTGTTCTTCGAAAATAGTCGCTATCTTCATAGGGCTCCATGGTGTAATGGCTAGCACTCTGGACTTTGAATCCAGCGATCCGAGTTCGAATCTCGGTGGAGCCTCACTAATTCTTTTATTATTTTCTTTAAATTTTCATTTTGGCAAGCTTTGAAGATCCTCAATTTCTAGCGGAATGCTCTGAAATATTCATTTGCCGATATGTATATGAATATGTGAGTTCTTAAGCACCTATCGTTCCTCTCTTTCTCTCTCTCGCGTGAAGCCTTCTATTTCGTAAATACTCCGCGACAGAAAGCTTATAGTCAATAAACCAAGGGCAGATATCGCCGAGGTTCTATGGTGTAATGGTTAGCACTCAGGACTCTGAATCCTGCGATCCGAGTTCGAATCTCGGTAGAACCTAATTTTATTTTTAAGGGGTTTGTCACCCCAACTTGCACAAAAACATCAGCCATGTCACGTATACACGAATCTGCACGCTCTTTTCCAGATTTTTGACGACTTAAAACAAGTAGCAGTCTCCATTTTGCAGGAAAGCATCGTGACACTGGTGTGTGTTGTCCATATGAGCCAAATTAAGGTGCCCGCTGAACGTAACTATGGTAAAATGAATCCAAATCGAGATGGGGACACACAGTTAGCTTATTGTATAACATTAGTATGGCGGGGTACCGATATATTTATAGAAAATGGATTCTTTTATGGCGATCTGGTATATTTTTATGCAGTTTAAATTGACCGCGAAAGCATTTGATTCAACACAACACAAATCTTCGAAATAGAAGTCACAATTACCCGACTGATTTAAGTCCAACGGCCAGTAGACATTTCAGTGCGCTTCAAAGCGTGAGGGCCCATTAGCTCAGTTGGTTAGAGCGTCGTGCTAATAACGCGAAGGTCATGGGTTCGATCCCCCTATGGGCCAACATGGTTTTTGCTCATTTCTCCTGATTTCTCCGCAACTTTTATAGGACAAAATGTCCTCTCCGACCAGCTCCGACAGCCGCAAATCGCCCAGGTCATGACACTTGAAAACCACAGAACCATCTTCGAAACACCACTTCACACAAATCAGTTCATATTAGTAATGGGCTGTTCTTCGAAAATAGTCGCTATCTTCATAGGGCTCCATGGTGTAATGGCTAGCACTCTGGACTTTGAATCCAGCGATCCGAGTTCGAATCTCGGTGGAGCCTCACTAATACTTTTATTATTTTCTTTAAATTTTCATTTTGGCAAGCTTTGAAGATCCTCAATTTCTAGCGGAATGCTCTGAAATATTCATTTGCCGATATGTATATGAATATGTGAGTTCTTAAGCACCTATCGTTCCTCTCTTTCTCTCTCTCGCGTGAAGCCTTCTATTTCGTAAATACTCCGCGACAGAAAGCTTATAGTCAATAAACCAAGGGCAGATATCGCCGAGGTTCTATGGTGTAATGGTTAGCACTCAGGACTCTGAATCCTGCGATCCGAGTTCGAATCTCGGTAGAACCTAATTTTATTTTTAAGGGGTTTGTCACCCCAACTTGCACAAAAACATCAGCCATGTCACGTATACACGAATCTGCACGCTCTTTTCCAGATTTTTGACGACTTAAAACAAGTAGCAGTCTCCATTTTGCAGGAAAGCATCGTGACACTGGTGTGTGTTGTCCATATGAGCCAAATTAAGGTGCCCGCTGAACGTAACTATGGTAAAATGAATCCAAATCGAGATGGGGACACACAGTTAGCTTATTGTATAACATTAGTATGGCGGGGGTACCGATATATTTATAGAAAATGGATTCTTTTATGGCGATCTGGTATATTTTTATGCAGTTTAAATTGACCGCGAAAGCATTTGATTCAACACAACACAAATCTTCGAAATAGAAGTCACAATTACCCGACTGATTTAAGTCCAACGGCCAGTAGACATTTCAGTGCGCTTCAAAGCGTGAGGGCCCATTAGCTCAGTTGGTTAGAGCGTCGTGCTAATAACGCGAAGGTCATGGGTTCGATCCCCCTATGGGCCAACATGGTTTTTGCTCATTTCTCCTGATTTCTCCGCAACTTTTATAGGACAAAATGTCCTCTCCGACCAGCTCCGACAGCCGCAAATCGCCCAGGTCATGACACTTGAAAACCACAGAACCATCTTCGAAACACCACTTCACACAAATCAGTTCATATTAGTAATGGGCTGTTCTTCGAAAATAGTCGCTATCTTCATAGGGCTCCATGGTGTAATGGCTAGCACTCTGGACTTTGAATCCAGCGATCCGAGTTCGAATCTCGGTGGAGCCTCACTAATACTTTTATTATTTTCTTTAAATTTTCATTTTGGCAAGCTTTGAAGATCCTCAATTTCTAGCGGAATGCTCTGAAATATTCATTTGCCGATATGTATATGAATATGTGAGTTCTTAAGCACCTATCGTTCCTCTCTTTCTCTCTCTCGCGTGAAGCCTTCTATTTCGTAAATACTCCGCGACAGAAAGCTTATAGTCAATAAACCAAGGGCAGATATCGCCGAGGTTCTATGGTGTAATGGTTAGCACTCAGGACTCTGAATCCTGCGATCCGAGTTCGAATCTCGGTAGAACCTAATTTTATTTTTAAGGGGTTTGTCACCCCAACTTGCACAAAAACATCAGCCATGTCACGTATACACGAATCTGCACGCTCTTTTCCAGATTTTTGACGACTTAAAACAAGTAGCAGTCTCCATTTTGCAGGAAAGCATCGTGACACTGGTGTGTGTTGTCCATATGAGCCAAATTAAGGTGCCCGCTGAACGTAACTATGGTAAAATGAATCCAAATCGAGATGGGGACACACAGTTAGCTTATTGTATAACATTAGTATGGCGGGGGTACCGATATATTTATAGAAAATGGATTCTTTTATGGCGATCTGGTATATTTTTATGCAGTTTAAATTGACCGCGAAAGCATTTGATTCAACACAACACAAATCTTCGAAATAGAAGTCACAATTACCCGACTGATTTAAGTCCAACGGCCAGTAGACATTTCAGTGCGCTTCAAAGCGTGAGGGCCCATTAGCTCAGTTGGTTAGAGCGTCGTGCTAATAACGCGAAGGTCATGGGTTCGATCCCCCTATGGGCCAACATGGTTTTTGCTCATTTCTCCTGATTTCTCCGCAACTTTTATAGGACAAAATGTCCTCTCCGACCAGCTCCGACAGCCGCAAATCGCCCAGGTCATGACACTTGAAAACCACAGAACCATCTTCGAAACACCACTTCACACAAATCAGTTCATATTAGTAATGGGCTGTTCTTCGAAAATAGTCGCTATCTTCATAGGGCTCCATGGTGTAATGGCTAGCACTCTGGACTTTGAATCCAGCGATCCGAGTTCGAATCTCGGTGGAGCCTCACTAATACTTTTATTATTTTCTTTAAATTTTCATTTTGGCAAGCTTTGAAGATCCTCAATTTCTAGCGGAATGCTCTGAAATATTCATTTGCCGATATGTATATGAATATGTGAGTTCTTAAGCACCTATCGTTCCTCTCTTTCTCTCTCTCGCGTGAAGCCTTCTATTTCGTAAATACTCCGCGACAGAAAGCTTATAGTCAATAAACCAAGGGCAGATATCGCCGAGGTTCTATGGTGTAATGGTTAGCACTCAGGACTCTGAATCCTGCGATCCGAGTTCGAATCTCGGTAGAACCTAATTTTATTTTTAAGGGGTTTGTCACCCCAACTTGCACAAAAACATCAGCCATGTCACGTATACACGAATCTGCACGCTCTTTTCCAGATTTTTGACGACTTAAAACAAGTAGCAGTCTCCATTTTGCAGGAAAGCATCGTGACACTGGTGTGTGTTGTCCATATGAGCCAAATTAAGGTGCCCGCTGAACGTAACTATGGTAAAATGAATCCAAATCGAGATGGGGACACACAGTTAGCTTATTGTATAACATTAGTATGGCGGGGTACCGATATATTTATAGAAAATGGATTCTTTTATGGCGATCTGGTATATTTTTATGCAGTTTAAATTGACCGCGAAAGCATTTGATTCAACACAACACAAATCTTCGAAATAGAAGTCACAATTACCCGACTGATTTAAGTCCAACGGCCAGTAGACATTTCAGTGCGCTTCAAAGCGTGAGGGCCCATTAGCTCAGTTGGTTAGAGCGTCGTGCTAATAACGCGAAGGTCATGGGTTCGATCCCCCTATGGGCCAACATGGTTTTTGCTCATTTCTCCTGATTTCTCCGCAACTTTTATAGGACAAAATGTCCTCTCCGACCAGCTCCGACAGCCGCAAATCGCCCAGGTCATGACACTTGAAAACCACAGAACCATCTTCGAAACACCACTTCACACAAATCAGTTCATATTAGTAATGGGCTGTTCTTCGAAAATAGTCGCTATCTTCATAGGGCTCCATGGTGTAATGGCTAGCACTCTGGACTTTGAATCCAGCGATCCGAGTTCGAATCTCGGTGGAGCCTCACTAATACTTTTATTATTTTCTTTAAATTTTCATTTTGGCAAGCTTTGAAGATCCTCAATTTCTAGCGGAATGCTCTGAAATATTCATTTGCCGATATGTATATGAATATGTGAGTTCTTAAGCACCTATCGTTCCTCTCTTTCTCTCTCTCGCGTGAAGCCTTCTATTTCGTAAATACTCCGCGACAGAAAGCTTATAGTCAATAAACCAAGGGCAGATATCGCCGAGGTTCTATGGTGTAATGGTTAGCACTCAGGACTCTGAATCCTGCGATCCGAGTTCGAATCTCGGTAGAACCTAATTTTATTTTTAAGGGGTTTGTCACCCCAACTTGCACAAAAACATCAGCCATGTCACGTATACACGAATCTGCACGCTCTTTTCCCGATTTTTGACGACTTAAAACAAGTAGCAGTCTCCATTTTGCAGGAAAGCATCGTGACACTGGTGTGTGTTGTCCATATGAGCCAAATTAAGGTGCCCGCTGAACGTAACTATGGTAAAATGAATCCAAATCGAGATGGGGACACACAGTTAGCTTATTGTATAACATTAGTATGGCGGGGTACCGATATATTTATAGAAAATGGATTCTTTTATGGCGATCTGGTATATTTTTATGCAGTTTAAATTGACCGCGAAAGCATTTGATTCAACACAACACAAATCTTCGAAATAGAAGTCACAATTACCCGACTGATTTAAGTCCAACGGCCAGTAGACATTTCAGTGCGCTTCAAAGCGTGAGGGCCCATTAGCTCAGTTGGTTAGAGCGTCGTGCTAATAACGCGAAGGTCATGGGTTCGATCCCCCTATGGGCCAACATGGTTTTTGCTCATTTCTCCTGATTTCTCCGCAACTTTTATAGGACAAAATGTCCTCTCCGACCAGCTCCGACAGCCGCAAATCGCCCAGGTCATGACACTTGAAAACCACAGAACCATCTTCGAAACACCACTTCACACAAATCAGTTCATATTAGTAATGGGCTGTTCTTCGAAAATAGTCGCTATCTTCATAGGGCTCCATGGTGTAATGGCTAGCACTCTGGACTTTGAATCCAGCGATCCGAGTTCGAATCTCGGTGGAGCCTCACTAATACTTTTATTATTTTCTTTAAATTTTCATTTTGGCAAGCTTTGAAGATCCTCAATTTCTAGCGGAATGCTCTGAAATATTCATTTGCCGATATGTATATGAATATGTGAGTTCTTAAGCACCTATCGTTACTCTCTTTCTCTCTCTCGCGTGAAGCCTTCTATTTCGTAAATACTCCGCGACAGAAAGCTTATAGTCAATAAACCAAGGGCAGATATCGCCGAGGTTCTATGGTGTAATGGTTAGCACTCAGGACTCTGAATCCTGCGATCCGAGTTCGAATCTCGGTAGAACCTAATTTTATTTTTAAGGGGTTTGTCACCCCAACTTGCACAAAAACATCAGCCATGTCACGTATACACGAATCTGCACGCTCTTTTCCAGATTTTTGACGACTTAAAACAAGTAGCAGTCTCCATTTTGCAGGAAAGCATCGTGACACTGGTGTGTGTTGTCCATATGAGCCAAATTAAGGTGCCCGCTGAACGTAACTATGGTAAAATGAATCCAAATCGAGATGGGGACACACAGTTAGCTTATTGTATAACATTAGTATGGCGGGGGTACCGATATATTTATAGAAAATGGATTCTTTTATGGCGATCTGGTATATTTTTATGCAGTTTAAATTGACCGCGAAAGCATTTGATTCAACACAACACAAATCTTCGAAATAGAAGTCACAATTACCCGACTGATTTAAGTCCAACGGCCAGTAGACATTTCAGTGCGCTTCAAAGCGTGAGGGCCCATTAGCTCAGTTGGTTAGAGCGTCGTGCTAATAACGCGAAGGTCATGGGTTCGATCCCCCTATGGGCCAACATGGTTTTTGCTCATTTCTCCTGATTTCTCCGCAACTTTTATAGGACAAAATGTCCTCTCCGACCAGCTCCGACAGCCGCAAATCGCCCAGGTCATGACACTTGAAAACCACAGAACCATCTTCGAAACACCACTTCACACAAATCAGTTCATATTAGTAATGGGCTGTTCTTCGAAAATAGTCGCTATCTTCATAGGGCTCCATGGTGTAATGGCTAGCACTCTGGACTTTGAATCCAGCGATCCGAGTTCGAATCTCGGTGGAGCCTCACTAATACTTTTATTATTTTCTTTAAATTTTCATTTTGGCAAGCTTTGAAGATCCTCAATTTCTAGCGGAATGCTCTGAAATATTCATTTGCCGATATGTATATGAATATGTGAGTTCTTAAGCACCTATCGTTCCTCTCTTTCTCTCTCTCGCGTGAAGCCTTCTATTTCGTAAATACTCCGCGACAGAAAGCTTATAGTCAATAAACCAAGGGCAGATATCGCCGAGGTTCTATGGTGTAATGGTTAGCACTCAGGACTCTGAATCCTGCGATCCGAGTTCGAATCTCGGTAGAACCTAATTTTATTTTTAAGGGGTTTGTCACCCCAACTTGCACAAAAACATCAGCCATGTCACGTATACACGAATCTGCACGCTCTTTTCCAGATTTTTGACGACTTAAAACAAGTAGCAGTCTCCATTTTGCAGGAAAGCATCGTGACACTGGTGTGTGTTGTCCATATGAGCCAAATTAAGGTGCCCGCTGAACGTAACTATGGTAAAATGAATCCAAATCGAGATGGGGACACACAGTTAGCTTATTGTATAACATTAGTATGGCGGGGGTACCGATATATTTATAGAAAATGGATTCTTTTATGGCGATCTGGTATATTTTTATGCAGTTTAAATTGACCGCGAAAGCATTTGATTCAACACAACACAAATCTTCGAAATAGAAGTCACAATTACCCGACTGATTTAAGTCCAACGGCCAGTAGACATTTCAGTGCGCTTCAAAGCGTGAGGGCCCATTAGCTCAGTTGGTTAGAGCGTCGTGCTAATAACGCGAAGGTCATGGGTTCGATCCCCCTATGGGCCAACATGGTTTTTGCTCATTTCTCCTGATTTCTCCGCAACTTTTATAGGACAAAATGTCCTCTCCGACCAGCTCCGACAGCCGCAAATCGCCCAGGTCATGACACTTGAAAACCACAGAACCATCTTCGAAACACCACTTCACACAAATCAGTTCATATTAGTAATGGGCTGTTCTTCGAAAATAGTCGCTATCTTCATAGGGCTCCATGGTGTAATGGCTAGCACTCTGGACTTTGAATCCAGCGATCCGAGTTCGAATCTCGGTGGAGCCTCACTAATACTTTTATTATTTTCTTTAAATTTTCATTTTGGCAAGCTTTGAAGATCCTCAATTTCTAGCGGAATGCTCTGAAATATTCATTTGCCGATATGTATATGAATATGTGAGTTCTTAAGCACCTATCGTTCCTCTCTTTCTCTCTCTCGCGTGAAGCCTTCTATTTCGTAAATACTCCGCGACAGAAAGCTTATAGTCAATAAACCAAGGGCAGATATCGCCGAGGTTCTATGGTGTAATGGTTAGCACTCAGGACTCTGAATCCTGCGATCCGAGTTCGAATCTCGGTAGAACCTAATTTTATTTTTAAGGGGTTTGTCACCCCAACTTGCACAAAAACATCAGCCATGTCACGTATACACGAATCTGCACGCTCTTTTCCCGATTTTTGACGACTTAAAACAAGTAGCAGTCTCCATTTTGCAGGAAAGCATCGTGACACTGGTGTGTGTTGTCCATATGAGCCAAATTAAGGTGCCCGCTGAACGTAACTATGGTAAAATGAATCCAAATCGAGATGGGGACACACAGTTAGCTTATTGTATAACATTAGTATGGCGGGGTACCGATATATTTATAGAAAATGGATTCTTTTATGGCGATCTGGTATATTTTTATGCAGTTTAAATTGACCGCGAAAGCATTTGATTCAACACAACACAAATCTTCGAAATAGAAGTCACAATTACCCGACTGATTTAAGTCCAACGGCCAGTAGACATTTCAGTGCGCTTCAAAGCGTGAGGGCCCATTAGCTCAGTTGGTTAGAGCGTCGTGCTAATAACGCGAAGGTCATGGGTTCGATCCCCCTATGGGCCAACATGGTTTTTGCTCATTTCTCCTGATTTCTCCGCAACTTTTATAGGACAAAATGTCCTCTCCGACCAGCTCCGACAGCCGCAAATCGCCCAGGTCATGACACTTGAAAACCACAGAACCATCTTCGAAACACCACTTCACACAAATCAGTTCATATTAGTAATGGGCTGTTCTTCGAAAATAGTCGCTATCTTCATAGGGCTCCATGGTGTAATGGCTAGCACTCTGGACTTTGAATCCAGCGATCCGAGTTCGAATCTCGGTGGAGCCTCACTAATACTTTTATTATTTTCTTTAAATTTTCATTTTGGCAAGCTTTGAAGATCCTCAATTTCTAGCGGAATGCTCTGAAATATTCATTTGCCGATATGTATATGAATATGTGAGTTCTTAAGCACCTATCGTTACTCTCTTTCTCTCTCTCGCGTGAAGCCTTCTATTTCGTAAATACTCCGCGACAGAAAGCTTATAGTCAATAAACCAAGGGCAGATATCGCCGAGGTTCTATGGTGTAATGGTTAGCACTCAGGACTCTGAATCCTGCGATCCGAGTTCGAATCTCGGTAGAACCTAATTTTATTTTTAAGGGGTTTGTCACCCCAACTTGCACAAAAACATCAGCCATGTCACGTATACACGAATCTGCACGCTCTTTTCCAGATTTTTGACGACTTAAAACAAGTAGCAGTCTCCATTTTGCAGGAAAGCATCGTGACACTGGTGTGTGTTGTCCATATGAGCCAAATTAAGGTGCCCGCTGAACGTAACTATGGTAAAATGAATCCAAATCGAGATGGGGACACACAGTTAACTTATTGTATAACATTAGTATGGCGGGGGTACCGATATATTTATAGAAAATGGATTCTTTTATGGCGATCTGGTATATTTTTATGCAGTTTAAATTGACCGCGAAAGCATTTGATTCAACACAACACAAATCTTCGAAATAGAAGTCACAATTACCCGACTGATTTAAGTCCAACGGCCAGTAGACATTTCAGTGCGCTTCAAAGCGTGAGGGCCCATTAGCTCAGTTGGTTAGAGCGTCGTGCTAATAACGCGAAGGTCATGGGTTCGATCCCCCTATGGGCCAACATGGTTTTTGCTCATTTCTCCTGATTTCTCCGCAACTTTTATAGGACAAAATGTCCTCTCCGACCAGCTCCGACAGCCGCAAATCGCCCAGGTCATGACACTTGAAAACCACAGAACCATCTTCGAAACACCACTTCACACAAATCAGTTCATATTAGTAATGGGCTGTTCTTCGAAAATAGTCGCTATCTTCATAGGGCTCCATGGTGTAATGGCTAGCACTCTGGACTTTGAATCCAGCGATCCGAGTTCGAATCTCGGTGGAGCCTCACTAATACTTTTATTATTTTCTTTAAATTTTCATTTTGGCAAGCTTTGAAGATCCTCAATTTCTAGCGGAATGCTCTGAAATATTCATTTGCCGATATGTATATGAATATGTGAGTTCTTAAGCACCTATCGTTCCTCTCTTTCTCTCTCTCGCGTGAAGCCTTCTATTTCGTAAATACTCCGCGACAGAAAGCTTATAGTCAATAAACCAAGGGCAGATATCGCCGAGGTTCTATGGTGTAATGGTTAGCACTCAGGACTCTGAATCCTGCGATCCGAGTTCGAATCTCGGTAGAACCTAATTTTATTTTTAAGGGGTTTGTCACCCCAACTTGCACAAAAACATCAGCCATGTCACGTATACACGAATCTGCACGCTCTTTTCCAGATTTTTGACGACTTAAAACAAGTAGCAGTCTCCATTTTGCAGGAAAGCATCGTGACACTGGTGTGTGTTGTCCATATGAGCCAAATTAAGGTGCCCGCTGAACGTAACTATGGTAAAATGAATCCAAATCGAGATGGGGACACACAGTTAGCTTATTGTATAACATTAGTATGGCGGGGTACCGATATATTTATAGAAAATGGATTCTTTTATGGCGATCTGGTATATTTTTATGCAGTTTAAATTGACCGCGAAAGCATTTGATTCAACACAACACAAATCTTCGAAATAGAAGTCACAATTACCCGACTGATTTAAGTCCAACGGCCAGTAGACATTTCAGTGCGCTTCAAAGCGTGAGGGCCCATTAGCTCAGTTGGTTAGAGCGTCGTGCTAATAACGCGAAGGTCATGGGTTCGATCCCCCTATGGGCCAACATGGTTTTTGCTCATTTCTCCTGATTTCTCCGCAACTTTTATAGGACAAAATGTCCTCTCCGACCAGCTCCGACAGCCGCAAATCGCCCAGGTCATGACACTTGAAAACCACAGAACCATCTTCGAAACACCACTTCACACAAATCAGTTCATATTAGTAATGGGCTGTTCTTCGAAAATAGTCGCTATCTTCATAGGGCTCCATGGTGTAATGGCTAGCACTCTGGACTTTGAATCCAGCGATCCGAGTTCGAATCTCGGTGGAGCCTCACTAATACTTTTATTATTTTCTTTAAATTTTCATTTTGGCAAGCTTTGAAGATCCTCAATTTCTAGCGGAATGCTCTGAAATATTCATTTGCCGATATGTATATGAATATGTGAGTTCTTAAGCACCTATCGTTCCTCTCTTTCTCTCTCTCGCGTGAAGCCTTCTATTTCGTAAATACTCCGCGACAGAAAGCTTATAGTCAATAAACCAAGGGCAGATATCGCCGAGGTTCTATGGTGTAATGGTTAGCACTCAGGACTCTGAATCCTGCGATCCGAGTTCGAATCTCGGTAGAACCTAATTTTATTTTTAAGGGGTTTGTCACCCCAACTTGCACAAAAACATCAGCCATGTCACGTATACACGAATCTGCACGCTCTTTTCCAGATTTTTGACGACTTAAAACAAGTAGCAGTCTCCATTTTGCAGGAAAGCATCGTGACACTGGTGTGTGTTGTCCATATGAGCCAAATTAAGGTGCCCGCTGAACGTAACTATGGTAAAATGAATCCAAATCGAGATGGGGACACACAGTTAGCTTATTGTATAACATTAGTATGGCGGGGTACCGATATATTTATAGAAAATGGATTCTTTTATGGCGATCTGGTATATTTTTATGCAGTTTAAATTGACCGCGAAAGCATTTGATTCAACACAACACAAATCTTCGAAATAGAAGTCACAATTACCCGACTGATTTAAGTCCAACGGCCAGTAGACATTTCAGTGCGCTTCAAAGCGTGAGGGCCCATTAGCTCAGTTGGTTAGAGCGTCGTGCTAATAACGCGAAGGTCATGGGTTCGATCCCCCTATGGGCCAACATGGTTTTTGCTCATTTCTCCTGATTTCTCCGCAACTTTTATAGGACAAAATGTCCTCTCCGACCAGCTCCGACAGCCGCAAATCGCCCAGGTCATGACACTTGAAAACCACAGAACCATCTTCGAAACACCACTTCACACAAATCAGTTCATATTAGTAATGGGCTGTTCTTCGAAAATAGTCGCTATCTTCATAGGGCTCCATGGTGTAATGGCTAGCACTCTGGACTTTGAATCCAGCGATCCGAGTTCGAATCTCGGTGGAGCCTCACTAATACTTT
Source organism: Siphonodentalium dalli (assembly GCA_032622095.1). NCBI lineage: Eukaryota > Metazoa > Mollusca > Scaphopoda > Gadilida > Siphonodentaliidae > Siphonodentalium > Siphonodentalium dalli. The sequence goes on from CP136063.1 coordinate 98,226,422, forward strand.
TATTATTTTCTTTAAATTTTCATTTTGGCAAGCTTTGAAGATCCTCAATTTCTAGCGGAATGCTCTGAAATATTCATTTGCCGATATGTATATGAATATGTGAGTTCTTAAGCACCTATCGTTCCTCTCTTTCTCTCTCTCGCGTGAAGCCTTCTATTTCGTAAATACTCCGCGACAGAAAGCTTATAGTCAATAAACCAAGGGCAGATATCGCCGAGGTTCTATGGTGTAATGGTTAGCACTCAGGACTCTGAATCCTGCGATCCGAGTTCGAATCTCGGTAGAACCTAATTTTATTTTTAAGGGGTTTGTCACCCCAACTTGCACAAAAACATCAGCCATGTCACGTATACACGAATCTGCACGCTCTTTTCCCGATTTTTGACGACTTAAAACAAGTAGCAGTCTCCATTTTGCAGGAAAGCATCGTGACACTGGTGTGTGTTGTCCATATGAGCCAAATTAAGGTGCCCGCTGAACGTAACTATGGTAAAATGAATCCAAATCGAGATGGGGACACACAGTTAGCTTATTGTATAACATTAGTATGGCGGGGGTACCGATATATTTATAGAAAATGGATTCTTTTATGGCGATCTGGTATATTTTTATGCAGTTTAAATTGACCGCGAAAGCATTTGATTCAACACAACACAAATCTTCGAAATAGAAGTCACAATTACCCGACTGATTTAAGTCCAACGGCCAGTAGACATTTCAGTGCGCTTCAAAGCGTGAGGGCCCATTAGCTCAGTTGGTTAGAGCGTCGTGCTAATAACGCGAAGGTCATGGGTTCGATCCCCCTATGGGCCAACATGGTTTTTGCTCATTTCTCCTGATTTCTCCGCAACTTTTATAGGACAAAATGTCCTCTCCGACCAGCTCCGACAGCCGCAAATCGCCCAGGTCATGACACTTGAAAACCACAGAACCATCTTCGAAACACCACTTCACACAAATCAGTTCATATTAGTAATGGGCTGTTCTTCGAAAATAGTCGCTATCTTCATAGGGCTCCATGGTGTAATGGCTAGCACTCTGGACTTTGAATCCAGCGATCCGAGTTCGAATCTCGGTGGAGCCTCACTAATACTTTTATTATTTTCTTTAAATTTTCATTTTGGCAAGCTTTGAAGATCCTCAATTTCTAGCGGAATGCTCTGAAATATTCATTTGCCGATATGTATATGAATATGTGAGTTCTTAAGCACCTATCGTTACTCTCTTTCTCTCTCTCGCGTGAAGCCTTCTATTTCGTAAATACTCCGCGACAGAAAGCTTATAGTCAATAAACCAAGGGCAGATATCGCCGAGGTTCTATGGTGTAATGGTTAGCACTCAGGACTCTGAATCCTGCGATCCGAGTTCGAATCTCGGTAGAACCTAATTTTATTTTTAAGGGGTTTGTCACCCCAACTTGCACAAAAACATCAGCCATGTCACGTATACACGAATCTGCACGCTCTTTTCCAGATTTTTGACGACTTAAAACAAGTAGCAGTCTCCATTTTGCAGGAAAGCATCGTGACACTGGTGTGTGTTGTCCATATGAGCCAAATTAAGGTGCCCGCTGAACGTAACTATGGTAAAATGAATCCAAATCGAGATGGGGACACACAGTTAGCTTATTGTATAACATTAGTATGGCGGGGGTACCGATATATTTATAGAAAATGGATTCTTTTATGGCGATCTGGTATATTTTTATGCAGTTTAAATTGACCGCGAAAGCATTTGATTCAACACAACACAAATCTTCGAAATAGAAGTCACAATTACCCGACTGATTTAAGTCCAACGGCCAGTAGACATTTCAGTGCGCTTCAAAGCGTGAGGGCCCATTAGCTCAGTTGGTTAGAGCGTCGTGCTAATAACGCGAAGGTCATGGGTTCGATCCCCCTATGGGCCAACATGGTTTTTGCTCATTTCTCCTGATTTCTCCGCAACTTTTATAGGACAAAATGTCCTCTCCGACCAGCTCCGACAGCCGCAAATCGCCCAGGTCATGACACTTGAAAACCACAGAACCATCTTCGAAACACCACTTCACACAAATCAGTTCATATTAGTAATGGGCTGTTCTTCGAAAATAGTCGCTATCTTCATAGGGCTCCATGGTGTAATGGCTAGCACTCTGGACTTTGAATCCAGCGATCCGAGTTCGAATCTCGGTGGAGCCTCACTAATACTTTTATTATTTTCTTTAAATTTTCATTTTGGCAAGCTTTGAAGATCCTCAATTTCTAGCGGAATGCTCTGAAATATTCATTTGCCGATATGTATATGAATATGTGAGTTCTTAAGCACCTATCGTTCCTCTCTTTCTCTCTCTCGCGTGAAGCCTTCTATTTCGTAAATACTCCGCGACAGAAAGCTTATAGTCAATAAACCAAGGGCAGATATCGCCGAGGTTCTATGGTGTAATGGTTAGCACTCAGGACTCTGAATCCTGCGATCCGAGTTCGAATCTCGGTAGAACCTAATTTTATTTTTAAGGGGTTTGTCACCCCAACTTGCACAAAAACATCAGCCATGTCACGTATACACGAATCTGCACGCTCTTTTCCAGATTTTTGACGACTTAAAACAAGTAGCAGTCTCCATTTTGCAGGAAAGCATCGTGACACTGGTGTGTGTTGTCCATATGAGCCAAATTAAGGTGCCCGCTGAACGTAACTATGGTAAAATGAATCCAAATCGAGATGGGGACACACAGTTAGCTTATTGTATAACATTAGTATGGCGGGGGGTACCGATATATTTATAGAAAATGGATTCTTTTATGGCGATCTGGTATATTTTTATGCAGTTTAAATTGACCGCGAAAGCATTTGATTCAACACAACACAAATCTTCGAAATAGAAGTCACAATTACCCGACTGATTTAAGTCCAACGGCCAGTAGACATTTCAGTGCGCTTCAAAGCGTGAGGGCCCATTAGCTCAGTTGGTTAGAGCGTCGTGCTAATAACGCGAAGGTCATGGGTTCGATCCCCCTATGGGCCAACATGGTTTTTGCTCATTTCTCCTGATTTCTCCGCAACTTTTATAGGACAAAATGTCCTCTCCGACCAGCTCCGACAGCCGCAAATCGCCCAGGTCATGACACTTGAAAACCACAGAACCATCTTCGAAACACCACTTCACACAAATCAGTTCATATTAGTAATGGGCTGTTCTTCGAAAATAGTCGCTATCTTCATAGGGCTCCATGGTGTAATGGCTAGCACTCTGGACTTTGAATCCAGCGATCCGAGTTCGAATCTCGGTGGAGCCTCACTAATACTTTTATTATTTTCTTTAAATTTTCATTTTGGCAAGCTTTGAAGATCCTCAATTTCTAGCGGAATGCTCTGAAATATTCATTTGCCGATATGTATATGAATATGTGAGTTCTTAAGCACCTATCGTTCCTCTCTTTCTCTCTCTCGCGTGAAGCCTTCTATTTCGTAAATACTCCGCGACAGAAAGCTTATAGTCAATAAACCAAGGGCAGATATCGCCGAGGTTCTATGGTGTAATGGTTAGCACTCAGGACTCTGAATCCTGCGATCCGAGTTCGAATCTCGGTAGAACCTAATTTTATTTTTAAGGGGTTTGTCACCCCAACTTGCACAAAAACATCAGCCATGTCACGTATACACGAATCTGCACGCTCTTTTCCCGATTTTTGACGACTTAAAACAAGTAGCAGTCTCCATTTTGCAGGAAAGCATCGTGACACTGGTGTGTGTTGTCCATATGAGCCAAATTAAGGTGCCCGCTGAACGTAACTATGGTAAAATGAATCCAAATCGAGATGGGGACACACAGTTAGCTTATTGTATAACATTAGTATGGCGGGGTACCGATATATTTATAGAAAATGGATTCTTTTATGGCGATCTGGTATATTTTTATGCAGTTTAAATTGACCGCGAAAGCATTTGATTCAACACAACACAAATCTTCGAAATAGAAGTCACAATTACCCGACTGATTTAAGTCCAACGGCCAGTAGACATTTCAGTGCGCTTCAAAGCGTGAGGGCCCATTAGCTCAGTTGGTTAGAGCGTCGTGCTAATAACGCGAAGGTCATGGGTTCGATCCCCCTATGGGCCAACATGGTTTTTGCTCATTTCTCCTGATTTCTCCGCAACTTTTATAGGACAAAATGTCCTCTCCGACCAGCTCCGACAGCCGCAAATCGCCCAGGTCATGACACTTGAAAACCACAGAACCATCTTCGAAACACCACTTCACACAAATCAGTTCATATTAGTAATGGGCTGTTCTTCGAAAATAGTCGCTATCTTCATAGGGCTCCATGGTGTAATGGCTAGCACTCTGGACTTTGAATCCAGCGATCCGAGTTCGAATCTCGGTGGAGCCTCACTAATACTTTTATTATTTTCTTTAAATTTTCATTTTGGCAAGCTTTGAAGATCCTCAATTTCTAGCGGAATGCTCTGAAATATTCATTTGCCGATATGTATATGAATATGTGAGTTCTTAAGCACCTATCGTTACTCTCTTTCTCTCTCTCGCGTGAAGCCTTCTATTTCGTAAATACTCCGCGACAGAAAGCTTATAGTCAATAAACCAAGGGCAGATATCGCCGAGGTTCTATGGTGTAATGGTTAGCACTCAGGACTCTGAATCCTGCGATCCGAGTTCGAATCTCGGTAGAACCTAATTTTATTTTTAAGGGGTTTGTCACCCCAACTTGCACAAAAACATCAGCCATGTCACGTATACACGAATCTGCACGCTCTTTTCCAGATTTTTGACGACTTAAAACAAGTAGCAGTCTCCATTTTGCAGGAAAGCATCGTGACACTGGTGTGTGTTGTCCATATGAGCCAAATTAAGGTGCCCGCTGAACGTAACTATGGTAAAATGAATCCAAATCGAGATGGGGACACACAGTTAACTTATTGTATAACATTAGTATGGCGGGGGGTACCGATATATTTATAGAAAATGGATTCTTTTATGGCGATCTGGTATATTTTTATGCAGTTTAAATTGACCGCGAAAGCATTTGATTCAACACAACACAAATCTTCGAAATAGAAGTCACAATTACCCGACTGATTTAAGTCCAACGGCCAGTAGACATTTCAGTGCGCTTCAAAGCGTGAGGGCCCATTAGCTCAGTTGGTTAGAGCGTCGTGCTAATAACGCGAAGGTCATGGGTTCGATCCCCCTATGGGCCAACATGGTTTTTGCTCATTTCTCCTGATTTCTCCGCAACTTTTATAGGACAAAATGTCCTCTCCGACCAGCTCCGACAGCCGCAAATCGCCCAGGTCATGACACTTGAAAACCACAGAACCATCTTCGAAACACCACTTCACACAAATCAGTTCATATTAGTAATGGGCTGTTCTTCGAAAATAGTCGCTATCTTCATAGGGCTCCATGGTGTAATGGCTAGCACTCTGGACTTTGAATCCAGCGATCCGAGTTCGAATCTCGGTGGAGCCTCACTAATACTTTTATTATTTTCTTTAAATTTTCATTTTGGCAAGCTTTGAAGATCCTCAATTTCTAGCGGAATGCTCTGAAATATTCATTTGCCGATATGTATATGAATATGTGAGTTCTTAAGCACCTATCGTTCCTCTCTTTCTCTCTCTCGCGTGAAGCCTTCTATTTCGTAAATACTCCGCGACAGAAAGCTTATAGTCAATAAACCAAGGGCAGATATCGCCGAGGTTCTATGGTGTAATGGTTAGCACTCAGGACTCTGAATCCTGCGATCCGAGTTCGAATCTCGGTAGAACCTAATTTTATTTTTAAGGGGTTTGTCACCCCAACTTGCACAAAAACATCAGCCATGTCACGTATACACGAATCTGCACGCTCTTTTCCAGATTTTTGACGACTTAAAACAAGTAGCAGTCTCCATTTTGCAGGAAAGCATCGTGACACTGGTGTGTGTTGTCCATATGAGCCAAATTAAGGTGCCCGCTGAACGTAACTATGGTAAAATGAATCCAAATCGAGATGGGGACACACAGTTAGCTTATTGTATAACATTAGTATGGCGGGGGGGTACCGATATATTTATAGAAAATGGATTCTTTTATGGCGATCTGGTATATTTTTATGCAGTTTAAATTGACCGCGAAAGCATTTGATTCAACACAACACAAATCTTCGAAATAGAAGTCACAATTACCCGACTGATTTAAGTCCAACGGCCAGTAGACATTTCAGTGCGCTTCAAAGCGTGAGGGCCCATTAGCTCAGTTGGTTAGAGCGTCGTGCTAATAACGCGAAGGTCATGGGTTCGATCCCCCTATGGGCCAACATGGTTTTTGCTCATTTCTCCTGATTTCTCCGCAACTTTTATAGGACAAAATGTCCTCTCCGACCAGCTCCGACAGCCGCAAATCGCCCAGGTCATGACACTTGAAAACCACAGAACCATCTTCGAAACACCACTTCACACAAATCAGTTCATATTAGTAATGGGCTGTTCTTCGAAAATAGTCGCTATCTTCATAGGGCTCCATGGTGTAATGGCTAGCACTCTGGACTTTGAATCCAGCGATCCGAGTTCGAATCTCGGTGGAGCCTCACTAATACTTTTATTATTTTCTTTAAATTTTCATTTTGGCAAGCTTTGAAGATCCTCAATTTCTAGCGGAATGCTCTGAAATATTCATTTGCCGATATGTATATGAATATGTGAGTTCTTAAGCACCTATCGTTCCTCTCTTTCTCTCTCTCGCGTGAAGCCTTCTATTTCGTAAATACTCCGCGACAGAAAGCTTATAGTCAATAAACCAAGGGCAGATATCGCCGAGGTTCTATGGTGTAATGGTTAGCACTCAGGACTCTGAATCCTGCGATCCGAGTTCGAATCTCGGTAGAACCTAATTTTATTTTTAAGGGGTTTGTCACCCCAACTTGCACAAAAACATCAGCCATGTCACGTATACACGAATCTGCACGCTCTTTTCCAGATTTTTGACGACTTAAAACAAGTAGCAGTCTCCATTTTGCAGGAAAGCATCGTGACACTGGTGTGTGTTGTCCATATGAGCCAAATTAAGGTGCCCGCTGAACGTAACTATGGTAAAATGAATCCAAATCGAGATGGGGACACACAGTTAACTTATTGTATAACATTAGTATGGCGGGGGGTACCGATATATTTATAGAAAATGGATTCTTTTATGGCGATCTGGTATATTTTTATGCAGTTTAAATTGACCGCGAAAGCATTTGATTCAACACAACACAAATCTTCGAAATAGAAGTCACAATTACCCGACTGATTTAAGTCCAACGGCCAGTAGACATTTCAGTGCGCTTCAAAGCGTGAGGGCCCATTAGCTCAGTTGGTTAGAGCGTCGTGCTAATAACGCGAAGGTCATGGGTTCGATCCCCCTATGGGCCAACATGGTTTTTGCTCATTTCTCCTGATTTCTCCGCAACTTTTATAGGACAAAATGTCCTCTCCGACCAGCTCCGACAGCCGCAAATCGCCCAGGTCATGACACTTGAAAACCACAGAACCATCTTCGAAACACCACTTCACACAAATCAGTTCATATTAGTAATGGGCTGTTCTTCGAAAATAGTCGCTATCTTCATAGGGCTCCATGGTGTAATGGCTAGCACTCTGGACTTTGAATCCAGCGATCCGAGTTCTAATCTCGGTGGAGCCTCACTAATACTTTTATTATTTTCTTTAAATTTTCATTTTGGCAAGCTTTGAAGATCCTCAATTTCTAGCGGAATGCTCTGAAATATTCATTTGCCGATATGTATATGAATATGTGAGTTCTTAAGCACCTATCGTTACTCTCTTTCTCTCTCTCGCGTGAAGCCTTCTATTTCGTAAATACTCCGCGACAGAAAGCTTATAGTCAATAAACCAAGGGCAGATATCGCCGAGGTTCTATGGTGTAATGGTTAGCACTCAGGACTCTGAATCCTGCGATCCGAGTTCGAATCTCGGTAGAACCTAATTTTATTTTTAAGGGGTTTGTCACCCCAACTTGCACAAAAACATCAGCCATGTCACGTATACACGAATCTGCACGCTCTTTTCCAGATTTTTGACGACTTAAAACAAGTAGCAGTCTCCATTTTGCAGGAAAGCATCGTGACACTGGTGTGTGTTGTCCATATGAGCCAAATTAAGGTGCCCGCTGAACGTAACTATGGTAAAATGAATCCAAATCGAGATGGGGACACACAGTTAACTTATTGTATAACATTAGTATGGCGGGGTACCGATATATTTATAGAAAATGGATTCTTTTATGGCGATCTGGTATATTTTTATGCAGTTTAAATTGACCGCGAAAGCATTTGATTCAACACAACACAAATCTTCGAAATAGAAGTCACAATTACCCGACTGATTTAAGTCCAACGGCCAGTAGACATTTCAGTGCGCTTCAAAGCGTGAGGGCCCATTAGCTCAGTTGGTTAGAGCGTCGTGCTAATAACGCGAAGGTCATGGGTTCGATCCCCCTATGGGCCAACATGGTTTTTGCTCATTTCTCCTGATTTCTCCGCAACTTTTATAGGACAAAATGTCCTCTCCGACCAGCTCCGACAGCCGCAAATCGCCCAGGTCATGACACTTGAAAACCACAGAACCATCTTCGAAACACCACTTCACACAAATCAGTTCATATTAGTAATGGGCTGTTCTTCGAAAATAGTCGCTATCTTCATAGGGCTCCATGGTGTAATGGCTAGCACTCTGGACTTTGAATCCAGCGATCCGAGTTCGAATCTCGGTGGAGCCTCACTAATACTTTTATTATTTTCTTTAAATTTTCATTTTGGCAAGCTTTGAAGATCCTCAATTTCTAGCGGAATGCTCTGAAATATTCATTTGCCGATATGTATATGAATATGTGAGTTCTTAAGCACCTATCGTTCCTCTCTTTCTCTCTCTCGCGTGAAGCCTTCTATTTCGTAAATACTCCGCGACAGAAAGCTTATAGTCAATAAACCAAGGGCAGATATCGCCGAGGTTCTATGGTGTAATGGTTAGCACTCAGGACTCTGAATCCTGCGATCCGAGTTCGAAATCTCGGTAGAACCTAATTTTATTTTTAAGGGGTTTGTCACCCCAACTTGCACAAAAACATCAGCCATGTCACGTATACACGAATCTGCACGCTCTTTTCCAGATTTTTGACGACTTAAAACAAGTAGCAGTCTCCATTTTGCAGGAAAGCATCGTGACACTGGTGTGTGTTGTCCATATGAGCCAAATTAAGGTGCCCGCTGAACGTAACTATGGTAAAATGAATCCAAATCGAGATGGGGACACACAGTTAGCTTATTGTATAACATTAGTATGGCGGGGTACCGATATATTTATAGAAAATGGATTCTTTTATGGCGATCTGGTATATTTTTATGCAGTTTAAATTGACCGCGAAAGCATTTGATTCAACACAACACAAATCTTCGAAATAGAAGTCACAATTACCCGACTGATTTAAGTCCAACGGCCAGTAGACATTTCAGTGCGCTTCAAAGCGTGAGGGCCCATTAGCTCAGTTGGTTAGAGCGTCGTGCTAATAACGCGAAGGTCATGGGTTCGATCCCCCTATGGGCCAACATGGTTTTTGCTCATTTCTCCTGATTTCTCCGCAACTTTTATAGGACAAAATGTCCTCTCCGACCAGCTCCGACAGCCGCAAATCGCCCAGGTCATGACACTTGAAAACCACAGAACCATCTTCGAAACACCACTTCACACAAATCAGTTCATATTAGTAATGGGCTGTTCTTCGAAAATAGTCGCTATCTTCATAGGGCTCCATGGTGTAATGGCTAGCACTCTGGACTTTGAATCCAGCGATCCGAGTTCGAATCTCGGTGGAGCCTCACTAATACTTTTATTATTTTCTTTAAATTTTCATTTTGGCAAGCTTTGAAGATCCTCAATTTCTAGCGGAATGCTCTGAAATATTCATTTGCCGATATGTATATGAATATGTGAGTTCTTAAGCACCTATCGTTCCTCTCTTTCTCTCTCTCGCGTGAAGCCTTCTATTTCGTAAATACTCCGCGACAGAAAGCTTATAGTCAATAAACCAAGGGCAGATATCGCCGAGGTTCTATGGTGTAATGGTTAGCACTCAGGACTCTGAATCCTGCGATCCGAGTTCGAATCTCGGTAGAACCTAATTTTATTTTTAAGGGGTTTGTCACCCCAACTTGCACAAAAACATCAGCCATGTCACGTATACACGAATCTGCACGCTCTTTTCCAGATTTTTGACGACTTAAAACAAGTAGCAGTCTCCATTTTGCAGGAAAGCATCGTGACACTGGTGTGTGTTGTCCATATGAGCCAAATTAAGGTGCCCGCTGAACGTAACTATGGTAAAATGAATCCAAATCGAGATGGGGACACACAGTTAGCTTATTGTATAACATTAGTATGGCGGGGTACCGATATATTTATAGAAAATGGATTCTTTTATGGCGATCTGGTATATTTTTATGCAGTTTAAATTGACCGCGAAAGCATTTGATTCAACACAACACAAATCTTCGAAATAGAAGTCACAATTACCCGACTGATTTAAGTCCAACGGCCAGTAGACATTTCAGTGCGCTTCAAAGCGTGAGGGCCCATTAGCTCAGTTGGTTAGAGCGTCGTGCTAATAACGCGAAGGTCATGGGTTCGATCCCCCTATGGGCCAACATGGTTTTTGCTCATTTCTCCTGATTTCTCCGCAACTTTTATAGGACAAAATGTCCTCTCCGACCAGCTCCGACAGCCGCAAATCGCCCAGGTCATGACACTTGAAAACCACAGAACCATCTTCGAAACACCACTTCACACAAATCAGTTCATATTAGTAATGGGCTGTTCTTCGAAAATAGTCGCTATCTTCATAGGGCTCCATGGTGTAATGGCTAGCACTCTGGACTTTGAATCCAGCGATCCGAGTTCGAATCTCGGTGGAGCCTCACTAATACTTTTATTATTTTCTTTAAATTTTCATTTTGGCAAGCTTTGAAGATCCTCAATTTCTAGCGGAATGCTCTGAAATATTCATTTGCCGATATGTATATGAATATGTGAGTTCTTAAGCACCTATCGTTCCTCTCTTTCTCTCTCTCGCGTGAAGCCTTCTATTTCGTAAATACTCCGCGACAGAAAGCTTATAGTCAATAAACCAAGGGCAGATATCGCCGAGGTTCTATGGTGTAATGGTTAGCACTCAGGACTCTGAATCCTGCGATCCGAGTTCGAATCTCGGTAGAACCTAATTTTATTTTTAAGGGGTTTGTCACCCCAACTTGCACAAAAACATCAGCCATGTCACGTATACACGAATCTGCACGCTCTTTTCCAGATTTTTGACGACTTAAAACAAGTAGCAGTCTCCATTTTGCAGGAAAGCATCGTGACACTGGTGTGTGTTGTCCATATGAGCCAAATTAAGGTGCCCGCTGAACGTAACTATGGTAAAATGAATCCAAATCGAGATGGGGACACACAGTTAGCTTATTGTATAACATTAGTATGGCGGGGTACCGATATATTTATAGAAAATGGATTCTTTTATGGCGATCTGGTATATTTTTATGCAGTTTAAATTGACCGCGAAAGCATTTGATTCAACACAACACAAATCTTCGAAATAGAAGTCACAATTACCCGACTGATTTAAGTCCAACGGCCAGTAGACATTTCAGTGCGCTTCAAAGCGTGAGGGCCCATTAGCTCAGTTGGTTAGAGCGTCGTGCTAATAACGCGAAGGTCATGGGTTCGATCCCCCTATGGGCCAACATGGTTTTTGCTCATTTCTCCTGATTTCTCCGCAACTTTTATAGGACAAAATGTCCTCTCCGACCAGCTCCGACAGCCGCAAATCGCCCAGGTCATGACACTTGAAAACCACAGAACCATCTTCGAAACACCACTTCACACAAATCAGTTCATATTAGTAATGGGCTGTTCTTCGAAAATAGTCGCTATCTTCATAGGGCTCCATGGTGTAATGGCTAGCACTCTGGACTTTGAATCCAGCGATCCGAGTTCGAATCTCGGTGGAGCCTCACTAATACTTTTATTATTTTCTTTAAATTTTCATTTTGGCAAGCTTTGAAGATCCTCAATTTCTAGCGGAATGCTCTGAAATATTCATTTGCCGATATGTATATGAATATGTGAGTTCTTAAGCACCTATCGTTCCTCTCTTTCTCTCTCTCGCGTGAAGCCTTCTATTTCGTAAATACTCCGCGACAGAAAGCTTATAGTCAATAAACCAAGGGCAGATATCGCCGAGGTTCTATGGTGTAATGGTTAGCACTCAGGACTCTGAATCCTGCGATCCGAGTTCGAATCTCGGTAGAACCTAATTTTATTTTTAAGGGGTTTGTCACCCCAACTTGCACAAAAACATCAGCCATGTCACGTATACACGAATCTGCACGCTCTTTTCCAGATTTTTGACGACTTAAAACAAGTAGCAGTCTCCATTTTGCAGGAAAGCATCGTGACACTGGTGTGTGTTGTCCATATGAGCCAAATTAAGGTGCCCGCTGAAACGTAAAAACTATGGTAAAATGAATCCAAATCGAGATGGGGACACACAGTTAGCTTATTGTATAACATTAGTATGGCGGGGGGGTACCGATATATTTATAGAAAATGGATTCTTTTATGGCGATCTGGTATATTTTTATGCAGTTTAAATTGACCGCGAAAGCATTTGATTCAACACAACACAAATCTTCGAAATAGAAGTCACAATTACCCGACTGATTTAAGTCCAACGGCCAGTAGACATTTCAGTGCGCTTCAAAGCGTGAGGGCCCATTAGCTCAGTTGGTTAGAGCGTCGTGCTAATAACGCGAAAGTCATGGGTTCGATCCCCCTATGGGCCAACATGGTTTTTGCTCATTTCTCCTGATTTCTCCGCAACTTTTATAGGACAAAATGTCCTCTCCGACCAGCTCCGACAGCCGCAAATCGCCCAGGTCATGACACTTGAAAACCACAGAACCATCTTCGAAACACCACTTCACACAAATCAGTTCATATTAGTAATGGGCTGTTCTTCGAAAATAGTCGCTATCTTCATAGGGCTCCATGGTGTAATGGCTAGCACTCTGGACTTTGAATCCAGCGATCCGAGTTCGAATCTCGGTGGAGCCTCACTAATACTTTTATTATTTTCTTTAAATTTTCATTTTGGCAAGCTTTGAAGATCCTCAATTTCTAGCGGAATGCTCTGAAATATTCATTTGCCGATATGTATATGAATATGTGAGTTCTTAAGCACCTATCGTTCCTCTCTTTCTCTCTCTCGCGTGAAGCCTTCTATTTCGTAAATACTCCGCGACAGAAAGCTTATAGTCAATAAACCAAGGGCAGATATCGCCGAGGTTCTATGGTGTAATGGTTAGCACTCAGGACTCTGAATCCTGCGATCCGAGTTCGAATCTCGGTAGAACCTAATTTTATTTTTAAGGGGTTTGTCACCCCAACTTGCACAAAAACATCAGCCATGTCACGTATACACGAATCTGCACGCTCTTTTCCAGATTTTTGACGACTTAAAACAAGTAGCAGTCTCCATTTTGCAGGAAAGCATCGTGACACTGGTGTGTGTTGTCCATATGAGCCAAATTAAGGTGCCCGCTGAACGTAACTATGGTAAAATGAATCCAAATCGAGATGGGGACACACAGTTAACTTATTGTATAACATTAGTATGGCGGGGGGGTACCGATATATTTATAGAAAATGGATTCTTTTATGGCGATCTGGTATATTTTTATGCAGTTTAAATTGACCGCGAAAGCATTTGATTCAACACAACACAAATCTTCGAAATAGAAGTCACAATTACCCGACTGATTTAAGTCCAACGGCCAGTAGACATTTCAGTGCGCTTCAAAGCGTGAGGGCCCATTAGCTCAGTTGGTTAGAGCGTCGTGCTAATAACGCGAAGGTCATGGGTTCGATCCCCCTATGGGCCAACATGGTTTTTGCTCATTTCTCCTGATTTCTCCGCAACTTTTATAGGACAAAATGTCCTCTCCGACCAGCTCCGACAGCCGCAAATCGCCCAGGTCATGACACTTGAAAACCACAGAACCATCTTCGAAACACCACTTCACACAAATCAGTTCATATTAGTAATGGGCTGTTCTTCGAAAATAGTCGCTATCTTCATAGGGCTCCATGGTGTAATGGCTAGCACTCTGGACTTTGAATCCAGCGATCCGAGTTCGAATCTCGGTGGAGCCTCACTAATACTTTTATTATTTTCTTTAAATTTTCATTTTGGCAAGCTTTGAAGATCCTCAATTTCTAGCGGAATGCTCTGAAATATTCATTTGCCGATATGTATATGAATATGTGAGTTCTTAAGCACCTATCGTTCCTCTCTTTCTCTCTCTCGCGTGAAGCCTTCTATTTCGTAAATACTCCGCGACAGAAAGCTTATAGTCAATAAACCAAGGGCAGATATCGCCGAGGTTCTATGGTGTAATGGTTAGCACTCAGGACTCTGAATCCTGCGATCCGAGTTCGAATCTCGGTAGAACCTAATTTTATTTTTAAGGGGTTTGTCACCCCAACTTGCACAAAAACATCAGCCATGTCACGTATACACGAATCTGCACGCTCTTTTCCAGATTTTTGACGACTTAAAACAAGTAGCAGTCTCCATTTTGCAGGAAAGCATCGTGACACTGGTGTGTGTTGTCCATATGAGCCAAATTAAGGTGCCCGCTGAACGTAACTATGGTAAAATGAATCCAAATCGAGATGGGGACACACAGTTAGCTTATTGTATAACATTAGTATGGCGGGGGTACCGATATATTTATAGAAAATGGATTCTTTTATGGCGATCTGGTATATTTTTATGCAGTTTAAATTGACCGCGAAAGCATTTGATTCAACACAACACAAATCTTCGAAATAGAAGTCACAATTACCCGACTGATTTAAGTCCAACGGCCAGTAGACATTTCAGTGCGCTTCAAAGCGTGAGGGCCCATTAGCTCAGTTGGTTAGAGCGTCGTGCTAATAACGCGAAGGTCATGGGTTCGATCCCCCTATGGGCCAACATGGTTTTTGCTCATTTCTCCTGATTTCTCCGCAACTTTTATAGGACAAAATGTCCTCTCCGACCAGCTCCGACAGCCGCAAATCGCCCAGGTCATGACACTTGAAAACCACAGAACCATCTTCGAAACACCACTTCACACAAATCAGTTCATATTAGTAATGGGCTGTTCTTCGAAAATAGTCGCTATCTTCATAGGGCTCCATGGTGTAATGGCTAGCACTCTGGACTTTGAATCCAGCGATCCGAGTTCGAATCTCGGTGGAGCCTCACTAATACTTTTATTATTTTCTTTAAATTTTCATTTTGGCAAGCTTTGAAGATCCTCAATTTCTAGCGGAATGCTCTGAAATATTCATTTGCCGATATGTATATGAATATGTGAGTTCTTAAGCACCTATCGTTCCTCTCTTTCTCTCTCTCGCGTGAAGCCTTCTATTTCGTAAATACTCCGCGACAGAAAGCTTATAGTCAATAAACCAAGGGCAGATATCGCCGAGGTTCTATGGTGTAATGGTTAGCACTCAGGACTCTGAATCCTGCGATCCGAGTTCGAATCTCGGTAGAACCTAATTTTATTTTTAAGGGGTTTGTCACCCCAACTTGCACAAAAACATCAGCCATGTCACGTATACACGAATCTGCACGCTCTTTTCCAGATTTTTGACGACTTAAAACAAGTAGCAGTCTCCATTTTGCAGGAAAGCATCGTGACACTGGTGTGTGTTGTCCATATGAGCCAAATTAAGGTGCCCGCTGAACGTAACTATGGTAAAATGAATCCAAATCGAGATGGGGACACACAGTTAGCTTATTGTATAACATTAGTATGGCGGGGTACCGATATATTTATAGAAAATGGATTCTTTTATGGCGATCTGGTATATTTTTATGCAGTTTAAATTGACCGCGAAAGCATTTGATTCAACACAACACAAATCTTCGAAATAGAAGTCACAATTACCCGACTGATTTAAGTCCAACGGCCAGTAGACATTTCAGTGCGCTTCAAAGCGTGAGGGCCCATTAGCTCAGTTGGTTAGAGCGTCGTGCTAATAACGCGAAAGTCATGGGTTCGATCCCCCTATGGGCCAACATGGTTTTTGCTCATTTCTCCTGATTTCTCCGCAACTTTTATAGGACAAAATGTCCTCTCCGACCAGCTCCGACAGCCGCAAATCGCCCAGGTCATGACACTTGAAAACCACAGAACCATCTTCGAAACACCACTTCACACAAATCAGTTCATATTAGTAATGGGCTGTTCTTCGAAAATAGTCGCTATCTTCATAGGGCTCCATGGTGTAATGGCTAGCACTCTGGACTTTGAATCCAGCGATCCGAGTTCGAATCTCGGTGGAGCCTCACTAATACTTTTATTATTTTCTTTAAATTTTCATTTTGGCAAGCTTTGAAGATCCTCAATTTCTAGCGGAATGCTCTGAAATATTCATTTGCCGATATGTATATGAATATGTGAGTTCTTAAGCACCTATCGTTCCTCTCTTTCTCTCTCTCGCGTGAAGCCTTCTATTTCGTAAATACTCCGCGACAGAAAGCTTATAGTCAATAAACCAAGGGCAGATATCGCCGAGGTTCTATGGTGTAATGGTTAGCACTCAGGACTCTGAATCCTGCGATCCGAGTTCGAATCTCGGTAGAACCTAATTTTATTTTTAAGGGGTTTGTCACCCCAACTTGCACAAAAACATCAGCCATGTCACGTATACACGAATCTGCACGCTCTTTTCCAGATTTTTGACGACTTAAAACAAGTAGCAGTCTCCATTTTGCAGGAAAGCATCGTGACACTGGTGTGTGTTGTCCATATGAGCCAAATTAAGGTGCCCGCTGAACGTAACTATGGTAAAATGAATCCAAATCGAGATGGGGACACACAGTTAACTTATTGTATAACATTAGTATGGCGGGGTACCGATATATTTATAGAAAATGGATTCTTTTATGGCGATCTGGTATATTTTTATGCAGTTTAAATTGACCGCGAAAGCATTTGATTCAACACAACACAAATCTTCGAAATAGAAGTCACAATTACCCGACTGATTTAAGTCCAACGGCCAGTAGACATTTCAGTGCGCTTCAAAGCGTGAGGGCCCATTAGCTCAGTTGGTTAGAGCGTCGTGCTAATAACGCGAAGGTCATGGGTTCGATCCCCCTATGGGCCAACATGGTTTTTGCTCATTTCTCCTGATTTCTCCGCAACTTTTATAGGACAAAATGTCCTCTCCGACCAGCTCCGACAGCCGCAAATCGCCCAGGTCATGACACTTGAAAACCACAGAACCATCTTCGAAACACCACT
This sequence comes from Siphonodentalium dalli, assembly GCA_032622095.1. Lineage (NCBI taxonomy): Eukaryota > Metazoa > Mollusca > Scaphopoda > Gadilida > Siphonodentaliidae > Siphonodentalium > Siphonodentalium dalli. Next base: position 98,243,819 of record CP136063.1, read on the forward strand.
TCACACAAATCAGTTCATATTAGTAATGGGCTGTTCTTCGAAAATAGTCGCTATCTTCATAGGGCTCCATGGTGTAATGGCTAGCACTCTGGACTTTGAATCCAGCGATCCGAGTTCGAATCTCGGTGGAGCCTCACTAATACTTTTATTATTTTCTTTAAATTTTCATTTTGGCAAGCTTTGAAGATCCTCAATTTCTAGCGGAATGCTCTGAAATATTCATTTGCCGATATGTATATGAATATGTGAGTTCTTAAGCACCTATCGTTCCTCTCTTTCTCTCTCTCGCGTGAAGCCTTCTATTTCGTAAATACTCCGCGACAGAAAGCTTATAGTCAATAAACCAAGGGCAGATATCGCCGAGGTTCTATGGTGTAATGGTTAGCACTCAGGACTCTGAATCCTGCGATCCGAGTTCGAATCTCGGTAGAACCTAATTTTATTTTTAAGGGGTTTGTCACCCCAACTTGCACAAAAACATCAGCCATGTCACGTATACACGAATCTGCACGCTCTTTTCCAGATTTTTGACGACTTAAAACAAGTAGCAGTCTCCATTTTGCAGGAAAGCATCGTGACACTGGTGTGTGTTGTCCATATGAGCCAAATTAAGGTGCCCGCTGAACGTAACTATGGTAAAATGAATCCAAATCGAGATGGGGACACACAGTTAGCTTATTGTATAACATTAGTATGGCGGGGTACCGATATATTTATAGAAAATGGATTCTTTTATGGCGATCTGGTATATTTTTATGCAGTTTAAATTGACCGCGAAAGCATTTGATTCAACACAACACAAATCTTCGAAATAGAAGTCACAATTACCCGACTGATTTAAGTCCAACGGCCAGTAGACATTTCAGTGCGCTTCAAAGCGTGAGGGCCCATTAGCTCAGTTGGTTAGAGCGTCGTGCTAATAACGCGAAGGTCATGGGTTCGATCCCCCTATGGGCCAACATGGTTTTTGCTCATTTCTCCTGATTTCTCCGCAACTTTTATAGGACAAAATGTCCTCTCCGACCAGCTCCGACAGCCGCAAATCGCCCAGGTCATGACACTTGAAAACCACAGAACCATCTTCGAAACACCACTTCACACAAATCAGTTCATATTAGTAATGGGCTGTTCTTCGAAAATAGTCGCTATCTTCATAGGGCTCCATGGTGTAATGGCTAGCACTCTGGACTTTGAATCCAGCGATCCGAGTTCGAATCTCGGTGGAGCCTCACTAATACTTTTATTATTTTCTTTAAATTTTCATTTTGGCAAGCTTTGAAGATCCTCAATTTCTAGCGGAATGCTCTGAAATATTCATTTGCCGATATGTATATGAATATGTGAGTTCTTAAGCACCTATCGTTCCTCTCTTTCTCTCTCTCGCGTGAAGCCTTCTATTTCGTAAATACTCCGCGACAGAAAGCTTATAGTCAATAAACCAAGGGCAGATATCGCCGAGGTTCTATGGTGTAATGGTTAGCACTCAGGACTCTGAATCCTGCGATCCGAGTTCGAATCTCGGTAGAACCTAATTTTATTTTTAAGGGGTTTGTCACCCCAACTTGCACAAAAACATCAGCCATGTCACGTATACACGAATCTGCACGCTCTTTTCCAGATTTTTGACGACTTAAAACAAGTAGCAGTCTCCATTTTGCAGGAAAGCATCGTGACACTGGTGTGTGTTGTCCATATGAGCCAAATTAAGGTGCCCGCTGAACGTAACTATGGTAAAATGAATCCAAATCGAGATGGGGACACACAGTTAGCTTATTGTATAACATTAGTATGGCGGGGTACCGATATATTTATAGAAAATGGATTCTTTTATGGCGATCTGGTATATTTTTATGCAGTTTAAATTGACCGCGAAAGCATTTGATTCAACACAACACAAATCTTCGAAATAGAAGTCACAATTACCCGACTGATTTAAGTCCAACGGCCAGTAGACATTTCAGTGCGCTTCAAAGCGTGAGGGCCCATTAGCTCAGTTGGTTAGAGCGTCGTGCTAATAACGCGAAGGTCATGGGTTCGATCCCCCTATGGGCCAACATGGTTTTTGCTCATTTCTCCTGATTTCTCCGCAACTTTTATAGGACAAAATGTCCTCTCCGACCAGCTCCGACAGCCGCAAATCGCCCAGGTCATGACACTTGAAAACCACAGAACCATCTTCGAAACACCACTTCACACAAATCAGTTCATATTAGTAATGGGCTGTTCTTCGAAAATAGTCGCTATCTTCATAGGGCTCCATGGTGTAATGGCTAGCACTCTGGACTTTGAATCCAGCGATCCGAGTTCGAATCTCGGTGGAGCCTCACTAATACTTTTATTATTTTCTTTAAATTTTCATTTTGGCAAGCTTTGAAGATCCTCAATTTCTAGCGGAATGCTCTGAAATATTCATTTGCCGATATGTATATGAATATGTGAGTTCTTAAGCACCTATCGTTCCTCTCTTTCTCTCTCTCGCGTGAAGCCTTCTATTTCGTAAATACTCCGCGACAGAAAGCTTATAGTCAATAAACCAAGGGCAGATATCGCCGAGGTTCTATGGTGTAATGGTTAGCACTCAGGACTCTGAATCCTGCGATCCGAGTTCGAATCTCGGTAGAACCTAATTTTATTTTTAAGGGGTTTGTCACCCCAACTTGCACAAAAACATCAGCCATGTCACGTATACACGAATCTGCACGCTCTTTTCCAGATTTTTGACGACTTAAAACAAGTAGCAGTCTCCATTTTGCAGGAAAGCATCGTGACACTGGTGTGTGTTGTCCATATGAGCCAAATTAAGGTGCCCGCTGAACGTAACTATGGTAAAATGAATCCAAATCGAGATGGGGACACACAGTTAGCTTATTGTATAACATTAGTATGGCGGGGTACCGATATATTTATAGAAAATGGATTCTTTTATGGCGATCTGGTATATTTTTATGCAGTTTAAATTGACCGCGAAAGCATTTGATTCAACACAACACAAATCTTCGAAATAGAAGTCACAATTACCCGACTGATTTAAGTCCAACGGCCAGTAGACATTTCAGTGCGCTTCAAAGCGTGAGGGCCCATTAGCTCAGTTGGTTAGAGCGTCGTGCTAATAACGCGAAGGTCATGGGTTCGATCCCCCTATGGGCCAACATGGTTTTTGCTCATTTCTCCTGATTTCTCCGCAACTTTTATAGGACAAAATGTCCTCTCCGACCAGCTCCGACAGCCGCAAATCGCCCAGGTCATGACACTTGAAAACCACAGAACCATCTTCGAAACACCACTTCACACAAATCAGTTCATATTAGTAATGGGCTGTTCTTCGAAAATAGTCGCTATCTTCATAGGGCTCCATGGTGTAATGGCTAGCACTCTGGACTTTGAATCCAGCGATCCGAGTTCGAATCTCGGTGGAGCCTCACTAATACTTTTATTATTTTCTTTAAATTTTCATTTTGGCAAGCTTTGAAGATCCTCAATTTCTAGCGGAATGCTCTGAAATATTCATTTGCCGATATGTATATGAATATGTGAGTTCTTAAGCACCTATCGTTCCTCTCTTTCTCTCTCTCGCGTGAAGCCTTCTATTTCGTAAATACTCCGCGACAGAAAGCTTATAGTCAATAAACCAAGGGCAGATATCGCCGAGGTTCTATGGTGTAATGGTTAGCACTCAGGACTCTGAATCCTGCGATCCGAGTTCGAATCTCGGTAGAACCTAATTTTATTTTTAAGGGGTTTGTCACCCCAACTTGCACAAAAACATCAGCCATGTCACGTATACACGAATCTGCACGCTCTTTTCCAGATTTTTGACGACTTAAAACAAGTAGCAGTCTCCATTTTGCAGGAAAGCATCGTGACACTGGTGTGTGTTGTCCATATGAGCCAAATTAAGGTGCCCGCTGAACGTAACTATGGTAAAATGAATCCAAATCGAGATGGGGACACACAGTTAGCTTATTGTATAACATTAGTATGGCGGGGTACCGATATATTTATAGAAAATGGATTCTTTTATGGCGATCTGGTATATTTTTATGCAGTTTAAATTGACCGCGAAAGCATTTGATTCAACACAACACAAATCTTCGAAATAGAAGTCACAATTACCCGACTGATTTAAGTCCAACGGCCAGTAGACATTTCAGTGCGCTTCAAAGCGTGAGGGCCCATTAGCTCAGTTGGTTAGAGCGTCGTGCTAATAACGCGAAGGTCATGGGTTCGATCCCCCTATGGGCCAACATGGTTTTTGCTCATTTCTCCTGATTTCTCCGCAACTTTTATAGGACAAAATGTCCTCTCCGACCAGCTCCGACAGCCGCAAATCGCCCAGGTCATGACACTTGAAAACCACAGAACCATCTTCGAAACACCACTTCACACAAATCAGTTCATATTAGTAATGGGCTGTTCTTCGAAAATAGTCGCTATCTTCATAGGGCTCCATGGTGTAATGGCTAGCACTCTGGACTTTGAATCCAGCGATCCGAGTTCGAATCTCGGTGGAGCCTCACTAATACTTTTATTATTTTCTTTAAATTTTCATTTTGGCAAGCTTTGAAGATCCTCAATTTCTAGCGGAATGCTCTGAAATATTCATTTGCCGATATGTATATGAATATGTGAGTTCTTAAGCACCTATCGTTCCTCTCTTTCTCTCTCTCGCGTGAAGCCTTCTATTTCGTAAATACTCCGCGACAGAAAGCTTATAGTCAATAAACCAAGGGCAGATATCGCCGAGGTTCTATGGTGTAATGGTTAGCACTCAGGACTCTAAATCCTGCGATCCGAGTTCGAATCTCGGTAGCTTTGAAGATCCTCAATTTCCTGCGGAATGCTCTGAAATATTCATGACAGTTTTTTCCATAGTAAATTCCCATTGTAATTTGGCGAACCCCTTAAGGTACAGAGTTTGATTGACATCATGTATACTTTGTCGACATCAGCGTTCCTATGTCGTTTGGCGTCAAACAAAGTTTACGATGGATCAGGGCATGCCCGATTTTATAGGAATAGCCCTTTGCGCCATTAAAATCGGTTTCCAATTAGTAGAAATGTACGCTGTATACGTTGACCTCTCAGAGAGTTTGAACTCTGCAAGTCACGCCCACAGAGCGCATAAATCTTCACCACCTCTATTGAAACGCCTGTATCTCCTGAACGGCTCGACGTGCTGAGCTGCCTGATGCGTCATTTGAACGGAGACACCCTCGGCTATCACATGACGCACAGGTTGAATCTGCGTATGCGAATATACAGACCACCCCAGTTGAAAATTAAACAGACACGTCTCCCAAAATGTGACTTGTCGTATGCATGCAGGGTTCTAATCTAATTTGATTGAAATTGTGAGTTTCGCTCAGTGGACAGCATGTTATAATCGTGGTGTGTTGGGCGACGAGTTATATCGTCGCCAGCACACATCTTTCGGCCACGTAATATCACGAATGAGTTAAACCCATTAATAAATAAATAAATAAATAAATTATGTAAATAAATAAATGATGAAGTTGAATATGTGATCATATCGACGGTTAAATTATAAGAGGGGTGAAGTAAAATGAGCTATATTTTGTCCTTGTTAACATATAGATAGCTTAAATAAACAAACCGCAATAAACAAAAACAAAATCAAGCCTATCGATCTCTGATAGTAGTAAAACTGCGCTCATCAGTCGCCGATCTGCATTATTTGCACTGTAAGTTGTGGTTTGGAAGCGCCCTTGTGTATATATACGGACCAGGTCAACCACCGGGTTGGTAGCTATCGTTTTTTTTATAAATACTTCAAGGCTTTTAAATACCATGCAACAGTAACGTGCCCGCTGTGTCCTGTTATATCACCTGTTGTGCCAATGGCATATATTCAGAATTAATCATTTCAAAATAATTACCAAACAAATTAAATTAGATCTAGCCCGCCCGACCATAATCCCCCCTCCGTTATCGGAAACATCACTATTTGTTTTTAGGCCTTGGGTTGGGGTGTGGGGGGGGGGGGGGTCGCAACTCACGGATATTAACGACTAATAATACGTTTATTCTCTTATCAAATAGATATTGAGACTACGTTTAGCTATTCGCATATAGTGTAAATTCATGTGGGACAACAAAATTATAATTACTGCAAACAGCAATTCATAATAAACTAAAGGACTGTAGTTGTTAAAGGGACGGGTGGCCTTCGTTGTATGTTAGAATTTAGAAATAACACGCTTTGTGTCAGAGATAATGTAGGTCAAGTGTTGTTTAGTTTCTCGCAAAAAGGGCAATTAACGGCCCGAAATTTCGGCGTTGATCATTCAAACCGTGTCGTGGTAGTGATATTAAGAAGTCAGTGCTTAAAAATAAACTTTGAGTATTATCATGCGGATGGGGGCGATCGCGATCCGGATATACACTGGTACGGATTCGTGGCTAGTTGTTTGTGTTCATAGTCATATATACGGACACACACTGGTATAGGATGCGGGTGCATGCTGGTGTATACCATATTTAACATGATAAAATTTGATACCAGCATGCATCTGTATCCTATATACCAGTGTACCTCCGTATATGACTGTGCACAAAACAACCAGTCGTGAATACACTGCAAAAACAAATGTTCGTTTTTGAACGCTATAATTGCAACATATATTGAAAGCGTTCATGTATTAAATCTTAAACATGCACTTGTGTTCAAATATGTTAAGACTAGCGTTCAAATAATTGTCTGCAACGCTGGTGTTCAGAACTTCAGATCTTAACGCCAGTGTTCAACTTATAGTACCAGTGATCAACACTCCAGTGTTCATAATTGTGTTTAGAACACATGCAGCAAATATTAGACGCTAAATTAGCGTTCAAATGGGCAATATTGAACACTAGTGTTAAGATTTTGGTAATTATTGTGAACACTGACGTTAGCAGGAGGTAAATTTTTATGTTCAACGCAGCCATAAACTAGAATGGAATATATTTGATTACCTTAAATGTATACCAAGGGGTATAACCGTATACCCTATTCATGACTTGCATCCTGAAATTTTTCGAAGACGCTGTGCAAATGCATTTTCTTATATATGTTAGTTCCCCACAGGGAGCCTTGCATATATAAGATAACACATTGGACTAAAAATATTTACCTTCACCTTGTATGCCTAATCCAGTGCATTCTCTTACATATGCGGGGCTTCCTGTGGGATTTTGTGTACATGCACAACGAATGTACAGACTGCAGAACTGCGTACACATGCGATAACTGAGATATGCATTAAAATTTGAATGGTTCAAGGATAATTTCCGCATGTATGTACAAGCGATGCACGCGGAAATCTGATAAATAATTTGTAACTTTCTAGGCTTGTAATTTGTTAGAAGGCTGGCCTATTTCTACCTGTGGTAACGTGGTATAGTCAACTCACGGAAGTGGCAGCGATGTGTTAAAATGACGAGTTACTTAATAACAAGATGGTCACAATATGGTTAATATCACCGTACATGTGCATGTATGTTGGTATGTGCATGGTGTGACAGCGGACTCCAAAAGGCGTCCGCATATGTACTGTGCCCGTACCAGTGTTCACCCGAACCGGTCGCCCCCCCCCCCCCCCCCGTAATTATTAACTCGCGTTACTTCGTGTTATTATATGATAAATAAGTATAATTGTCATGTAATACAATATTCTCGGTCAGTCATGGACACCGAGTTATCGGCAGTCGACGGCCCCATCGCTGGTGGCAACGTTGATGATGTCACCGTTGCGGAGCAGCCCTAATCTATGCCCAAATGAAAAGTACATGAAACTTAAGGCGATGCGGATCGATCAGTGTATCAATGTATTTAAAAAAACGAAATGGTCACATTCGCTCAGCCATCACACAAGTTCATAACATCCTTCAAGACAGCCAGGTGCGGCCAATGTTCCCGCTCATTTGGTACCGTTCCTCCGGGGAAATGTACTAAAATACCAATATAAACACCTCAAAACGAGAGGCCGATCACGATCGGCAGATGTTTAACCCATACCTTGGCGATAGTGATTAGCTATTTTCATAAATCTGTATACCAATTTTTTCATGAGTATAAGACTTTCAACAATTCACAGCTTGCTATTAATTAATAGTTCCCAAGTGGAATCAGACTTATTGGGCAACTTGCTCACATAAACACAATATGACCATGGATATGGCATTAAATTTCAAGATACAATGTCTGTAAACAGCAGAATATTATTAAATATGGGGTAAATATTTTCAAAACCATTCAATCAATACCAAATTTTATACAGGTGAAGAAATTTATGTGTCATGATTAACCTGGATGAGATTATAAAAGTTATCGGTGAGAAATATTTGACCAATAAGTAGTCTCAAGAATACCAACACCATTATTATTCTGCAGCCCAAATGCAATTGAGTGAATTTAAAAATAAGATATTTCATCTGATGATGAATATTGGTCAATTGGTGGCTTATAGAAATCCTTACTGAACCTGGTTCAAGGTGAAAGGGATAATTTAATATCTGCCTATCGGATATCATGTATCTATGGAATGGGTTAATTTTAATCGCAAAATCCATGCAAGCGAAAAGTGGGTAACTCCAACACAGATACATGTATGTGTTATAGAGTGATAAAGCTAAATAACCCAACCACAGTCAGACAGATGCACCATAGCTGTTAAAGATATAATAGTTATGAAATTAAGCACATAACAACTCTATTTATCTACTTCTTACATTGGAACCTGAGTCATAATATTGTTGTGTTAGCTATATATTAAAAAGTTATGAGATCATTGAATTAGAGACCATTCAATACTTGAACATCTATACAAGTGATGGGTGTATAGACCTGGATATTAAATGTGATTGATAATGGTTGGATATAAAATATTTTAAAGCAGAATTATTAGATAAGTAAAGGTGAGATATGAGAATGGTCAGATTGAAAATATTAGAGTCATAACATTGGATTGCATACAGTATATATATGGTTAACTTTATTCTAAGCTGATCATTTGAAAGATACAATGTCTGTAAACAGCAGACCATATGACGTGTGGAGTGGGTTAATAATGTTCAATGATGTCATATGATGGAACTATGGAATGGGTGGGTTAATTTATTTCTAAGTTACAGTGTGAGTGTAAACAAAAAATGTCTATAAACAAAAATGTCTGTAAAACATCCCAACAAATAAACAATGGACTATTCCAATTTGTAATTTTGGAATACAGTAGGTGTACATTAACTAATAATGAACCCGTTTCAACAAATGGGTTAACTTAATATTGCACAGAACAGAATAGAGACCCATCCATTAATTATATTCTTGACAGCCACCTGCAACCCACCAAGGCTATCTAACTCAATCTAGTGTACAGCTAAAATGAATAAAACTAATAAGAGAGGCACTGTGTCAGACAACTTCTCTTAAAACCCAACACTGGCAGACAACAGCTATTTAGTTACATTATCAGTTACTTGAATTACAAATGGCCATAACTCTGTTAAAATATATCAGATCAAACCCAAATTTAAACTTGATTTGTATTTTGGGGTGAGGATCATATGTATCAAATTTGGTGCTGATCAGATGAAAAATATTTAAGTCTTCACAGCTTGGATGAATTCTATTTAAAAACAAGAGTGGAAAGGGTTAACAAAACAATACCAAAATCCATACAGATAAAGAACGTGCTAACAAAGACCTAGGTAAGAAATATGAGGCAGATCATAATCAAATTGTTTGACTTAGATGCATCAGATAGAATTTGTGTGCAGGGTTAATTATTTTCTAAATCGATCAACTGATCGATACCAAAAACTATACAGGTGAGGGGTGTGTCACCATAAACCTACATTCCAAATATTAACAGAATCGGACAAAAAAAACTTTGGTTATTGCATCAGATAGCACATGCCCAAGTGTGGATGCAAAGTGTTAATAATTTCTATACCGATCAATCGATCTATACCAAAAACTATACAGGTGAGGGGTGTGTCATTGTAAACATGCACATGAAATTTGAACATGATCCGATAAAAGATACTCCAGTAATCGAATCGGATAGCAAGTGCCTACGGACAGACGGATCGTTGATCCGGACGTCAGCATTATGTGTACCATACATGGTATGGGTACACATAAAAAGAAAGTCCCCCCTAATGTATTCGGTAATATTTTATGATATTTGATGGATTTTTATGAAACTTTCCACAAATGATTTGTGGTACCAGACATCAAGAGTGCTAATTACTGTGCTGTGGTGTGATATATGGATGAGTGAGCACAAATTGAATGGAAGAGGGGCACTTTTCAAAAGTTGCAAAACACAGGTAGAGTGATCAGCTGTGCCTTGGTCCTGTTGTATTACTATGATGCTGGTGGGTCCTGTTGTATTGCTATGATGCTGGTGGGTCCTGTTGTATTGCCTTGATGCTGGTGGTGCCTGTTGTATTGCTATGATGCTGGTGGGGCCTGTTGTATTGCCTTGATGCTGGTGGGGCCTGTTGTATTGCCTTGATGCTGGTGGGGCCTGTTGTATTGCCATGATGCTGGTGGTGCCTGTTGTATTGCTATGATGCTGGTGGGGCCTGTTGTATTGCTATGATGCTGGTGGGGCCTGTTGTATTGGCTTGATGCTGGTGGGGCCTGTTGTATTGATATGATGCTGGTGGTGCCTGTTGTATTGCCATGATGCTGGTGGGACATCCTTACCTGTTGGTACCTCAATGGCATACCTGGTGGGAAACATGGTTTACTGAAAAATGACTTCAAAGGAACTGATTTCAATAACTCTGTGATGCTCACGGCATGAAACTTCAAGGTGTCATTCCAAAGGAATGTGGTTAGACTGAATGGCCTGGACGTGCAGCAGGAACACTGTGTCCCGAAGATGACACGCATGTTATCGTGGACTCACATTGTCACTTTTAGACCACATTTACAACCAGTAACAACTTGTGTGAACAATGGAGTGACTGTCCACTCCACATCAGTGTTTTGCAACTTTTGAAAAGCACCCTCTTCCATTCAATTCATGCTCAGCCGGCCATAACATAACACACAGGACGGTGCCTCACACAGGTTGTGCATCAGATACCACTAAACATATGCGTAAAGTTTCGTCAAAATCCATCCAATATCTCATACAATATTATCGAATATATTAGGGGGGACATTAATTTTTTGAGGTGTTTAGATTATACCAGTTACTGATATAGTCTATATTGGTATTTTAGTAATTTTCCCCAGAGGCCTGTGATCAGAATGAGGTCCCCAGATGCTATAACAGCAGGCTAAAATCACTAAACTCGCCCTCTGTGGACCTCATTCTGCAAAAAACTATTTTAAGGCTTGTACACGTGTTGGAGTCTGGGACTGCTGTCCGCTAACTACATATAGTTCATGAACCTGTGATTTCTGGAACAGTGACTGACACCTATTAAGGTTACCAACGTATAAACTTACCTCTTTCATGAAAGGATCTGTGCTGGTGCAGCATTAAACATCCTGTGCCAGTTCATTCTCTTGTATACACATACCAGTGTCCCATAGGGAGCCTCGCATATATAAGAGAATGCACTGACTTACAATGTGAAGGTAAATATTATGCCAATGTATTATCTTATATATGCAAGGCTCCCTATGGGAGACTCACATATATAAGACAATGCATTGGCATAGTGATTTCACATATTTTCAGAAACTCCAGTCATGGAAAAGTTAATGGCTAATAATGCGACAACCATTAGTTTTACAGTATTCTGAGAATTAACAGCTTATGATTAATATCCAGCATCATAAAAATATAACAAAGATAATGGTGGCAATAACATTTATTATATACAGAACTATACAATAACAATTAAATAACTTTGGTATTTTTTACAATTATGATACGAGATCAGATTTTTAATAATACAATATTAAATATCAGTATGATCTCAATTTTTAAAATAATGATGAGAGATATGTGAAAGATACCCATGCAGATCTTCAGACTTTTTCATAAAGACCACGTTAACCCTTTACCCAACAAACCGGCCAAAAATGCCCAAATAAAGCTTCAACAGCCTAAAATATCTTCGGTCTGTCTCAACAACACCATACAAATATGGATATCATTGGAACCGGTTCATTGACCACATTGTGATGGTGACAGTTATGCCCTGTGCCAATGCATTCTCTTATATGTGCGATAGGTCGCCTCGCACATATAAGAGAATGCATTGGCCTAAAAAAATCATTTTTTACCACTTTTTTCTTATATTTTCTACATTCTTTGACAATTTGATCATTTTTAATATGTGTTAAGCCAATGCATTCTCTTATATATGCGAGGCGACCTATGGTCGACTCGCATATATAAGAGAATGCATTGGCACAGGGCCGTTCTGTTGGGTAAAGGGTTAAAGGCACGGGCGAAATATTCATATTTGTTCAAATCGCCATCAACAGAAGGAATATTAAAATATATATAGTTTTGTTCATGTATATTGTCATCAAGACGTACGATGGTGTACGTAAACAAGAGCCTGCTCGTGTTACAGAAATTTTGCTTCTGTTTACATAACGCAGCTCAATTCTATTGGTTAATCACACGCAAATGATATAAACGCTCTTTATTATTTCCATATCAGGAAGTAATATAACGCTCTTTGTGTTTACCTTATCCGGATCTAAACAAAAGCCAGGTTCTGTAACGTTTTTTGCTTTTGTTTACATAACAAAGGAAAAACACTTGACAATAACATACTATTTATGCCATATTTCTGATTGGTATAAGAACAAAGTCTGTCTATATTTTACTATTCTTTCTGTTTAATGCGGTTTTTGACGGAGGTGAATATTTTAACAGCATATCCACCGCCAACGCCGCCCGTATCTTTAATCTTATCAGATTTATGTCTCTATATTTCCTATCCAGATCATATACCCCGAATCCTCCTTTTGAGGCATAATAAACAAAGAAGAATAACTCCAGAATGGAAAATGCAACATCATTGGTTACTCTTTTGAACACAGTCATGATGGCAAACCTCTATAACAAATTGCAGTTAGGTCCAATAACCAAAAGCTGAGATATCTGCATGGACAGACCAAAAAACAATATTTCTTGATAAATTAAGGATAAATTTAGAATGAAAAACACGAACGTCATTTTCCATTCATTTGAAAACAGTAATGATGACAAACCTCTATACCATATTTCATTCAGATCCGATAACCCATGGCTGATATATATTTCAGATTACCCACACTTTTTGAAGACAAACAACAAATGGCCTATGGCTTGATGTCTAAGAATACAATTTTCCCCAAATTTGATAACAGCAGTGTTCGATTCTGGGGCAGAGGTGGGAGTTACATCACTGTCAGCTGTCATGTGCCATATTAAAATTTGGTTTATAATATCCATCTAGCACAAAGAAGTCTAAGAATAATAGTGAACCATCTTAACTCGAAAAGATGTGTTATTTAAGACATGCTCTGATTGACTAATAATGCACAGATTGCAAGAATGGATTTCAATCACACGGTATAATATTAAAGGCCAACTTAATTTTCGAACCCCCAGATCACATATATAAAATATATGCCATATTACATACCATTTGAAAGAGGAAGCCCCAAAACATTGTATTATCAACTTATCGGGTGTAATAAACTGTGAACATGTTGTTTTTGTTGAGTTACTGACGTGTTTTTTTCTTCATCTGGATTGTTGTTCAAATTGTATTATTTTCAATGGAGGGGGAATAACTCTCAATCTTAAAGATAGAGTTATTCCCCTTCCATTGAAAATACATTTTCAGTTTGAATTCTGTTGTATTCTAGGAACCAAAACAGGGGTAATCTTTCTATGATTTCAGCTGTTTTCTATTTCTCTATGGGCATCTTCTGAGACACAGTCGTTTCAAATGGTGATGAGTTATAGTATTTTAATCCTATTTTATGGCATAGATTGTTATTAAAACCGTATATCTAGTCACTATAAAAAAAAAAAATCTGTGACTCGAAAATTAAGAGGGCCTTTAATAGCACCTCCTGAAATTCAACTATTACAGTCGTATCAAAATAATAGTTGAATATATATTGCTGATGAAACAAATATAATTCAAAATCATACTTCACACAAATTATATAAATATATTGGTACACGAAAATCAGTGCCATATTCGTTTTTGTTAACAAAATAGTCTGAAAATGAATATCTCAACGTGAATATTTCATGATGGTACAAGTAAAAGTCAGACCAATTTCAATTGGTCAAAAATTGTTATGAATGGGTGATCATGCTGAAATGTGTCATATATGGTCTATGAAAATGGGTAATAATAACACTGTATATTTCAGCCTTATTTTGATAATCCGGCCTTGTCAAAATTTTGTAAATGTTATGGCAGTACGTGTTCGGTTGTAACTGAGTTATTCACACACTTGAGTACATTGGATGTCAGGGTCTGTACACTATTTTGAGAAAAAATATCAAGGATTTTTCCATCACTTTTCCAAAACTTTGACCCCCCATTTCCAAAATATTACGTGGACTCACCTAATCGGTAATTACATATTGTGGAATACAACCAATTGCTCCCTAAACAGAACTAATGGTGCGCGTTCATCAACCGTATTTCTGAGCGTCATTTACGAGTAGTGAAAGCTCTGGTTGGGCAAATATGTTACCATTGGGATGTTCATTAAACATTACATTGATTTTCAATGACTTTTCAAGGGCTCAGATAAAAATACCCCAATTATTCCATGGCTTCCAGGCCTGGAAAATGCATTTTCATTTTCCATGACTTTTCCAGGACCTGTACGAACCCTGGGATGTGGATGTATATAACGTGGCCGCATTATCTATTGAGTGTGGCCGCTTGATCCACATCCAATGTACCCACGTGTATGAATAACTCCAGAATAAGCGTATAACGCACTATTAAATAAAATAAGCTTGCCTATTTGTTGGGGAGTACCCCAAGCCGTCTATTGGTATCGAAAATTGGTTCGTGTTAACCCATTTATCCGGAAATTTAAAAAAAAAATTGATATGGTTTTTTTTATTATACATAATTAGCTAAAATCGTGATAAAAGTTTATAACATATCAATGCTATCGGAATATCATGAACATGATGTGGATATGTAAACTATGTACACTTACCTCATCGTTCGTCCTGTTTATGTTGATATTCTTTCGTTTTTTATCAGTTATAACCTGACTCATACTGCCATTATATTTACAATGCCAGATTATATACAGAATTATACAGATACCCCCCATGAATAAGGCTTAAAAAATATAGTGATGTTTTCAGTCATGGGGGGGGGGGGGGGTGGGGAAAGTGAGGGCAGCCAGAAATTTTGTTTTGAAACACCCATATATAGAATATGATCTTTCTAAATATATGCCTCTAGCAGCGCAAATGATAAAACAAGACACAATGAGTATTTGTTTTATTTTAAATAAAAAACGATAGCGATGTCAACCGGCCCGTGTACAAGGGGTGGCGCCATATTAACCCTTTCAGTGCCAAGTCCGATTTTTGTGTCAACCCATATTTCCTTGACCATTTTTCAAATTTATTGATTATAATAATGTGATACTCTAAGAGCTCTTTCCATCAATGTATCACATTATTACAATCAGTAAATTTGAAAAATGATCAAGGAAATATGGGTTGATACAAAAATCGGACTTGGCACTGAAAGGGTTTAAAACACCAACTTCCAGTGTAAATAATGCAGATTGGTGACTGATCAGAACAGTTTTACTACGATCAGATATCGATAAACACAATTTTTTGGTTTTTGCATTTATTTTTTAATCATGGGGTTAGATAACATTAGTAGGGCAGGGGTCTGGACTAGGTGCAGGGTGGGTTACTGGAAACATCATTTTTTTTTTTACACCTAATGAAGTAAAGCAAATAGGAGCATACTGCACAATATATAAATGAATCCTTTATCAATAATGTCTCAAACATAAAACATAAACAACCTCTCAGGCATTATTCCTGTTTAAAATCACAAATGGACATGCAAGATGAGTGCAATTTTAAACATGCATTCAATACAGGAATTCATAAAGCAACTCACGATCATAAAATAAATGAAATTAGTGCACACAGCTGATTTCTTCATGATTTTGACAATTCCACTGAATTTAACCCTTTGAGTGCCAGGTCGATTTTTGTATCAACCCATATACCCTGTGCCAATGCATTCTCTTATATATGCGAGTCGACCATAGGTCGCCTCGCATATATAAGAGAATGCATTGGCCTAACCCAAAAAATAATAATTCATTTTTAGGGCACTCAACAGAACATAAATTAGGGCCGATGAGATCGGCCCCTGGCACTAAAAGGGTTAATACAGTAATATAATTCAGTAAAACCTCTCCAACCCGATTACCATTTGGGCTGACCATTCTGTTCGCTAATAGACAGATGTTCAGTTCACAGAACATTGTGTAGTCATCAAACATGAAGCTGCCATAACAAAGAAACATCAAGACACAAATATTTTATTGTATATGTGAAAAGCGGCAGAGCGAACGCTGAGAACAATACAGAACATTTCTCATCGCTTTTTCTTGATATGGTAAAAACTCGAGCTTTTAGATTGTTTCTATAGAGAAATTTGAATGCGGGGTACCATTGCAACCACAACCTTCAATATATGTTTAAGTAACATTATGAAACAAAATTGTGTCAAGCTTTATTTTATCTTTTGATTTGGCCACGTAAAGCCAATTTTCTATTTCTCAGGACCGCGAGAATCATGGTGTATGGTCTCAAAACGCACATGCAACCTTTTTATTCGTGTTTGATATGTCGAAAAAAAAAATTAATCAGTACGGCAATATGTTTTTATACAAACTGCATGGATCTGACACCCGTTTCCAAATTTAAATGTCCAATTCATTACTATAATTTGTAACCATGTGTTAAAGTCGCAAAGTTTTGAATCTACTAACTCAATAAAAATGTGTCAATAATACTTTATTGGGTGATTTTTTATGAAATAAATCACATGGAATCTATTAGCTAATTTTTATGGACATATAATCGGGAAATAATGGCTGCGGGCAATTGAAATTTAACCCAGAGAGCTCTAGCCGATGCAAAGGTGGAATGGTAAATTGATTTTGCGAGGCTTTATGTAATATCAATATCACTATATTTATAATATAGAGCTAAATTTTTGAATATGTTATAATATAGATTATAATTTAGGCTTGAACATCTTTAACCCTTTCATGACTGGAGACACGCTGTTGCAGCATTAAAGATCCCAAGCCAGTGCATTCTCTTATATATGCGAGTCTCCCATAGGGAGCCTCGCATATATAGGAGAATGCACAGTCTTACAAGGTCAAGGTAAATATTGTTAGGCCAATGTATTCTCTTATAAATGCGAGGTTCCTTACGGGAGACTCGCACATATAAGAGAATGCATTGGGACAGTGTTTTCGCAAAATTTCAGGAATCTCCAGTCATGGAAGGGTTATCTGACAGAGAGACAACTAGAGTATGCAAACTGAGCATCGTTAAGGTGGGAACGCATCTTGGTTTGATAACACTATTGACTATCGCAACAATCACATGACTAGTACATGATTAGTGAGGCCAGCACTTGTGTGGATTGGTGAGATTCATTCCTTGTTTTACTCTGGCAGCAGTTTTCAAGACACATCTTCACTTTCTGTGTTCTCTGTGTTTTGTGTTGGTTGTTGGATGTACACTTGCTGGTAGATACCCTGTAATAAAAAAAAATGAATATTACGAAAGGTTGCATAACCATGAAAATTAACATAAACAACCTCTCAGGCATTATTCATGTTTAACCCTTTTTACACTGAATGGATTCTCCCAATAACTTATAAAATTATACGCTGAAATGGTCTATTATTCATGTAGGCATGCTCAGGTAATAAAAGCAGACAAAAAGCTATGGTAAGGCCACGCAAATTCAATGTCTCAGGCGAAAACATTTTGAAAAGCATGTGCGCGTGCAAATTTTTTATTTCTAAGATACATATCAGATCAGCAGTCATAATCGGTACTTTTTAATCAATCTACATTCATATTAAGTGAACCTAATGTTTTTTGAAGGCCCTGATATCATTCGCAAGCAGTTTAACTTGTGACATATGCATGATATTGAGTAGTCAGAGACTACAAGATCTGGCAATAGAGATATTCCTACAGAATGAGATGGTTGACGTGACTCAATAGAATGTGTCAGAGGGTATCTGAACATTTCCCACCAAAAAATGTGAATCCTTCTGCTCTTGTATTAGGCCACGCAAACTCAATTTCCCGTTTCTCAGGCCCAAGCCTTGAAATAGCGTGCTTGTCATTTGAAGAATGAGGTCCCCAGAGGGTGAATTTAGTGATGCTACCCTGCAGAGCGGGCTAGCATCACCAAATTCACCCTCTGGGGACCTCATTCTGCTTACACCTCAGCAGAATGAGGTTCCCAGAGGGTGAATTTGGTGATGCTAGCCCGCTATGCGGGGTAGCATAACTAAATTCACCCTCTGGGAACCTCATTCTGCAAATGACAGACACACTATTTCAGGGCTTGCTCAGGCCCACATGCATGGTCCTGAAACCCCGTGCATGCAAAATGGGGTAATGTAGTTTAATTAATATAGTTCATGGTAATTGAACATAGTACTTAAAATTTGTTTTGAACTTTTGTCTATACATGTAACATTAATATCTAACTTTCAAGACAATTAAATGATGTTTTAAAACTTAATCTGATTTGAGGGAAAGGGAGTGAACAGTAAACAATAAAACAACATAATGTGTATAATATGACTTAAATTTTCCCATGTGCTATGCCCCTACTTCATCTTAACAACTGGATTAATCAGTACAATATTATACAAGCTTTAAATTAGACTATAATCTGTATTATTTGTGGATTTTAACATCCCTGCCTTTCACCATAACTTATGAGAACATCCCATAAACCCTATTGTCACCCCAAATCAACATAGCTAGGCAACCCCACCCCTCCCCCAATGTTCCACCCAACACACAACAGTTTAATGCAGTATATGCAAGACCAAAGCTGCTCTGGACTAGTAGCTATCTATTTTAGTTTATTCATCTCTATTAAACTGCTAAATGTAGTTCGGGATTGAATACATGCAAATAGGAACTAATAAAAGCAGCCAGTACAAGGCAGCTTTGATCCAAGTGGCACGTAAATAGAGGATCTCCAATGAGTCGCAATTCTATACAAAATTTATTCAATGAGTTTACTAAATTTGACTCGACTCGAATTTAGTGGACGAGGTTAATAAATTATAAATATAATTGCAATGAATTTGAGATCCATTTTATCAAATAATCACATTTTAGCCAGTTTTAGCAAGGAAAAACGATCTCGAAACGGCTGGGGTTAAAAACAATTAAAGAGGATGTGAAGACACCTTCAAGAAAAAATATAGTCCATTTTAAATGTGTCTTTTCAAGTTGACAAAAGTGTTCAACCACCCATATCATCCAGGTTTATCACACAGTCAACACTAAATAACCCAACACAAATCGAATATCATAATTATATTCTATTTAACATAATAATATAAAGTTCCAGTATTGAGATCGAGACACACTATTTCAGGGCTTGCTCAGGCCCACATGCATGGTCCTGAAACCCCGTGCATGCAAAATGGGGTAATGTAGTTTAATTAATATAGTTCATGGTAATTGAACATAGTACTTAAAATTTGTTTTGAACTTTTGTCTATACATGTAACATTAATATCTAACTTTCAAGACAATTAAATGATGTTTTAAAACTTAATCTGATTTGAGGGAAAGGGAGTGAACAGTAAACAATAAAACAACATAATGTGTATAATATGACTTAAATTTTCCCATGTGCTATGCCCCTACTTCATCTTAACAACTGGATTAATCAGTACAATATTATACAAGCTTTAAATTAGACTATAATCTGTATTATTTGTGGATTTTAACATCCCTGCCTTTCACCATAACTTATGAGAACATCCCATAAACCCTATTGTCACCCCAAATCAACATAGCTAGGCAACCCCACCCCTCCCCCAATGTTCCACCCAACACACAACAGTTTAATGCAGTATATGCAAGACCAAAGCTGCTCTGGACTAGTAGCTATCTATTTTAGTTTATTCATCTCTATTAAACTGCTAAATGTAGTTCGGGATTGAATACATGCAAATAGGAACTAATAAAAGCAGCCAGTACAAGGCAGCTTTGATCCAAGTGGCACGTAAATAGAGGATCTCCAATGAGTCGCAATTCTATACAAAATTTATTCAATGAGTTTACTAAATTTGACTCGACTCGAATTTAGTGGACGAGGTTAATAAATTATAAATATAATTGCAATGAATTTGAGATCCATTTTATCAAATAATCACATTTTAGCCAGTTTTAGCAAGGAAAAACGATCTCGAAACGGCTGGGGTTAAAAACAATTAAAGAGGATGTGAAGACACCATCAAGAAAAAATATAGTCCATTTTAAATGTGTCTTTTCAAGTTGACAAAAGTGTTCAACCACCCATATCATCCAGGTTTATCACACAGTCAACACTAAATAACCCAACACAAATCGAATATCATAATTATATTCTATTTAACATAATAATATAAAGTTCCAGTATTGAGATCGACATCATTGTGCTAAACTCTTACGTCACTGTGTGTGCCGATAATACATGCATGTCTTACGATAATACATGTGTATCTTACTAAAAATATGAGGCCGGGTTTAGGGGCTAATTATGTGATAAAATAAGTTATTATCTGAACATTTCCAAAGGGAACTACTCGTCAATGAGTATTTAGTATAGAAAGTTTTAAAATCACAAGTGGACATCCAAGATGATTGCAACCAAATCAGGCATTCAGAAAATGACACATCATCTGTGTTCTGTGTTGGTTACTGGATGTATACTTGCTGGTAGATGGTAGATACCCCACCTACATGAATATAGTAAACATTGGCTTTAAGCGTTGCGCCTGCACAGTTACCAAGAAAATTCACCCCACTATTATTATAAGTCAGACCTATCACAGTTATTATTGTGTTCTGTGTTTTAGACAACACAAACCCCCCAACCCAATTGTTAGATTGTTCCTTTTTGTTGTTTTTTTTTCTGTTATGAGTTTGAGATTCCCAAAGCCCCTATATTTGGGATTTCCAATAGTTTCTGCAAAATTGACGAAAAAAATGGCTCCAGATTCAAGCCCACAGTGAACCTTAGAGAAAGTTTCATCTTGCACATCAGTAAATGAATATGAGAAGATAAGCAGAACAACAACTAGGACAAACCTGATTATTAGTGAAGTCGGTCTGTTCTGGTTGAGTGACAGCCTGTACACTGGCCTGCTGCTGGATCACAATGGGTTGTGACCCCTGTTTTCCTTGTAGCTGCATTTGAATGGCTTGAAGCTGTTGTGGAGTCAATGATATCTACAACAAGATGAAAAATGATATGGCATAATTAAGACCTGTTTGTTGAACTTGTTATCTGAATATTTCCTAAGAGAACAACTCATCAGTGAGTATTTTTTAGTATAGACATGGAATATCCATATAGTTTGAAGAGATATGTTTATTTTCGCGGGTCTTGTTTTTATCCATTGCCAAAGTTTAAAAGTCGTTAACATCTATTAAATTTGTTTAAATGGGATAAGATATTAACAGGGAATTTCTTTAGGAAACATTTAAATCGATTGCAAGATTTTTGGTTGCAGTTTTGAGCATGCGCTTTTATCATGATAGTTGTAGTAGCCGTTATTGCTTTATTTTAGCACGTGCCAAAATAAGCCATGGTTTAATTTGCAGCCTTTATCTATATAGTAGACGACAAAGGTGATGGATGAAAAGGATTAACTGGAAACTCATTGGTAGATAATTACTTTATTCCCATGTATCACGATTCTTTCTGAAGAATTATCTTCTTTCTGAAGAATCGTATAGTGGTACGTTTTTAACAGATGTATCACGATGTGCTTATTCCTACATTGTGATATATTTTGTTGACTACATGTACATTTGCTCACTGGCATTGAGTGGTAAATCTAGCATTCAACACTAGTGTTGAACTAAGGCTAAAGGATAAATTCAATTGTTTCTGTGTGACTACATTTAAGTTAATGCATGGAATGGTATGACATTAGAAATGAGAAATGGAATTATCATTAAATATTTTAGTCTAAATATGATTTTCAGAATATTTTTCAATGATTTAACCTTTTCCAATGTTTTAATATACTGTCAAGTTTTGATTAATCTTTGGTACCTTATTGGGACTAATTGGGACTTTTATCGGTAATTCCACTGTAATACTAGTGTTTACATAACAAAGTTTTCATATGCAAAATCTCATTATTGGAGAGTTATTAATAATGAAAATAAGAAAAACTGCAATCTATTTTTACATGTACTTGTTGATGATAGTTGTTTTACAGACATTTAAGTTATTTCGCATGAACCCACTCCGAAGGCCTCGAGTTGCTTTACACATATTTATAACAGTGCATATTCCTCAGGCTACCCACATGCACATAAGGCTTGAAATATTGTGTCTGTCATTTGCAGAATGAGGCCCCAGAGGGTGAATTTAGTGACGCTATCCCACTAGCGTCACAAAATTCATCCTCCAGGAACCTCATTCTGCAGATCATGAGGCTTCAACTACTATAGGTAACCTAGTTTCAGATTGAAATTCCTCAGTTGAAGATGGGGATGTTCACATATTAGTCACCTCGATTATGCATTTTATCTTCTGCAAATTAGGGGTTATAGAAACTGAACAGAAGGAAAAGATAACTAACAAGAGCATCGCTAGGGCGTGGCAAAATACGCCCTTTAGCCATTTCGAATTGTACTATCGCAAAATAAGATAATACATTGAGCTTACATTTAAAGAAAATCTGATATACCCCTAATTTCAATGCCAAAATGTGGTCAAATTCTAAGTCGAAAAATGGCCATAACTCATGTAAAAATAATTAGACAGAACCTATATTCAAACTTGGTGTGTAGTTTTAGCTGAGAAATACACATACCAGCTTTGGTTCAGCTCAAATAATAAAAACTGGAGTTATCGGTCGGAAACCAAAATGTTATGAAATTGGTCAAATTCTAAGTTGAAAAAGGGCCGTAACTCATGTAAAAATAATTGGACGGAACCTATATTCGAACTTGGCCTGTATCTTTAGCTGGGAAATACACATACCAACTTTGATTCAGATAAAATAATCCAAACTGGAGTTATCGGTCGGAAACCAAAAATATTAACAGACGATCAAATTCTAAGTCGAAAAAGGGCTGTAACTCATGTAAAAATAATTGGACGGAACCCATATTCGAACTTGGCCTGTATCTTTAGCTGGGAAATACACATACCAACTTTGGTTCAGATCAAATAATCCAAACTGGAGTTATCGGTCGGAAACCAAAAATGTTAACAGATGGTAAAATTCTAAGTCGAAAAAGGGCCGTAACTCATGTAAAAATAATTGGACATAACCCATATTCGAACTTGGCCTGTATCTTTAGCTGGGAAATACACATAACAACTTTGGTTCAGATCAAATAATCCAAACTGGAGTTATCGATCGGAAACCAAAAATGTTAACGGACGGACGGACGGACGGACGGACAGACTGATAACATAATAGAAAAAAGGGCGTATAAAAATCACCCTCTGGGGGACCTCATTCTGCAAATGACAGACACACTATTTCAAGGCTTGCACGTACAGCTCATACTCACAGGTATATTCTGCAATTCACCACTAGGAGTCATGACTTGTTGGAAGACTTGCGTTGTTTGCTGGTTAGCTGTGACTTGTTGCACCTGCTGTTGGGGTACTGCCTGTACTGTGGGTTGCGGTGCCTGCTGGACTTGTATTTGTTGAGTGGGCTGCGGGGCGGGTTGTGCTATCTGCTGGGGTGTCTGAATCTGTATCACCTGACCAGTAGCAGTAGCAGCTGCCGCATTTACTGTTTGCTAGAAAAGAGCAATTTTAACCATATTGTTACTAAAGCATTCTCCATCTATACTATTAAAACTCAATTTTGTCTGTTTGTCAGGCGATGGCAACCAAACAACAGGACCCTCGAAGCTGAAAATTTACCTGAGGAGTGTCATGGGATAGGTGTTTGGATAGGTGTCAGATGTCTTAAAAGGGCAATAATAATAAAAATAATTAATTATATACCCAAAATGGTTGGAATCTGGTTGTTGAAAATTTATTCAGGGGTGAATTGACCTGAGGCGTGTCATGGGATGCTAGCCGTTGACCTCAGAAACTTAAAGGGGCACTAATAAACAATTATAATTTAAAAAATCACATACCCAAAATGGCTGGACCTTGGTTGCTGGAAATTGGAAGTAAAGGTGTAAATTGTCAAAAAGATGTGCGGGTAGCATCAGTAAATTAACCCTCTGGGGACCTCATTCTGCAAATATCCGGCACCATATTCTCAGGCCTATTAACATGCAAGCTAAATTGAAGTACAATTTTAGGTTATTTGCGATATTCCAGTTATATTTCTCCATTGCAAAAATGGACTTAATTTCAAGAGCACAGCACAAGATGTCATCCAGCAGTAAAGAGGTTAAATTAACATACTTACACCCAGGGAAATGGTTTGACCAGGTACTGCCTGTCCACCTTGCACTTGTACTTGGAAAGGTTGAACAATCTGCCCACCTGAAAATAATAGTTTTGTCACTTGATTAACCTGAATTTGTGAAAATAAAAGTATTGTCACTTAATTAACCCTTTGGCGGGTAGAAAAACATTTATGTCGTCGTACAGATGGCGGGTGGAGAGACACTATTGTCATTTACGACATGTCGTTTACGGTAGTTCTAAGGTACATGTAATATCATGTTAAAGTGCTGTAAACACTTTGGCAGGATGATCAAATGTAAATTGAGAATTATCGTGCCCAAAAAATTGTTACTTGTTATGAATATTAATCCAAATTGATGATACACACCGTCATTCTGATATATTAATTAAATGCAATGTCTCTGTGGCAAAATCAATTGTGTTAGATTATCGCCCATAGTTGCGTCCCGAATAGAGATGTAAATATTTACAGTTGGGCATAATTCAGTCTTATTCAGATGATATTTTCTATGGAGTCGTATGGTCGATTTTTTTGAAATTTTTGGCGTTAGTAGAATGCTACATTCCCAATGTTGGCATAGCACCTGAGTATTATCTTATCAATTTCACGCACCCGAACAAGTCCATAATATGTCTTTAATTTGTAAATAACTTCGAGATGGGAATTTTTCATAGATGTCATGCAGATGGATATTATTTTCGTTATTTACATTGTATCGTGCTTTTAATAATGTTGTTTTTATGATTTCTTTCTTACCATAGTCAAATGTTACAATATTGCTCAGTTTATTTATTATATTCACCCATGGATATGTCATATATGACGAACTCACTGACCAAAGTGTTAAGAAAGGACATGGTTCTAGCACCTATCATAAATCATCATTATTTTGATCAGTAAGCATGTGTGACTTTTTATAAAATTGGTATCCATACACGGGCGGGCAAGAACTGATTTACCTGGGTTGGGATAAAGTGTGGCCAATGAAATTTTCATTCCAACCTGTAAGTTTGGCGTGGCCAAGCAACAAACAAGTTATTGACCAATTTTATTGTCCTTCCCCAGGCTCACATCCCTCAGTGTAACACTGACCAAAACTTCCCCACTTGTTAAGGCCTCGATGGCTGCAGACCCTGCACCTGGTAATGCTCTAATTAATCGACTCCTTAACCACAGCAGAATTATGGGTAACTTTTCAGGATTTAGTCGGAAATATGGCTTGTTGCCATTCATCGGAAAGCTCTCCCCGAGAGCTTTCCGATGAATGGCAACAAGCCATATTTCCGACTAAATCCTGAAAAGTTACCCATAATTCTGCTGTGGTTAAGGAGTCGATTAATTAGAGCATTACTGTACCTGGTATTTGTACTTGCTGCAGCTGTTGTCCCGGCTGTTGTATAACTGTTGGCTGCTGTATTTGGACTGTTTGCTGTGGCACTACTGCTTGCTGGACTACAGCAGTCTGTTGCTGCACCTGTGCTTGCTGCTGCACTTGTTGTTGCTGTTGTTGTTGGGCTTGTTGCTGTGCTGCTTGCTGTTGAGCAAGCTGGAGATAATACTGGATTTGGTCTGGCTGCATTGTTGTACCCATCTGATTATCCTGTAAAATAAACATCACAAACAATCAAAAACTTTTCACATATTAACTAGAATCAAGTCTATCAGTTTTATAGAGGTATTGACTTAGTATTTCTGTGTCCAATGTGGGGAAGGTAGTGGTGTGGTGAAAGCTTCACTAAGACAAAAGATTCAAGACAGCCACTCCTATATGCGAGATTTGTACAAAGCAGTCTGACTCCTGTTATTGCCAGGCCATATGGTAAATAAAACTTAAATAAAAGAATATAAAATAAAGTGCCTTGCAAGTTCATTACAATATTATATCTAGATAGACTATATACATTATTACATAGTATATCTGTATCTACAATACATTAAGGAAGGGCTGTTATTACCTTGTGTGTTATGGGAATTTAAAAAAAGAGGTTTACCCCCGCTCCCTACCCTAATTTTTTGCTCTCCGTTACTGGAAACGAAGGTACTTTTTTATTTGGCCTAAAACAAAGTACATGTATATATTTTATTGAACATTGCCGTTATCAACTATTTGTGTCTTCAGCGACCTAATTTACATCTAGTTTTATATGCCTGAATATCATCGCATACAAAGTTATTTTATCAATTAAAGATCATCACATCGGTCGTATAATGTTCTATATCCATCTGGTTTTCGTATATGTCTGCTTTATTTACACCTTATGTTGTTTTCATTTTATCCTTGGAAACGAAAAACTAATATGTTTAAATTGTCTTGCTTTATTAAAATGTCAGTATTATTCATGTAATTTGTTGACATGTGTTTGAGTTTAGCTAGAATTAAGATTTTCATATATAAGAGTATGAAAGCACTATTTCCAGTCAGGCATATTGATGGGCATTAGTTCCCATTGCATACCATTGTCGGTTCGAGATAGAACATTATAGCACAGAAATTTATGCGATCACGCATTACAAAATAAATCAATTCATTGGTTCACAGTGGAGATAGAACAATTCAGTACTGATATAAAACTAATTCGGGAGATGGAACATATTTCCATAGCCTAACATTCATATCTGGTATATGCTATACTCAATAGCTTCTGTTTTTCGGACAGAAAATACTCCGCCGAATCGAACGGTACCATTATCTCATTTTCTGGACCACAATTTGTTTTTATCCAAACTGGATATAGAACATTTTAGCACAGAGGCGATGACATGGTATTTGGTGATATTATTTATCAGAAATCTGAGCCATATAATATATATACTCCTCAATAACACCAACATAACTATGAAGTGATTTTTTTGTAAATATTATTGCCAAATACCTTGAAAGCCACTGATAACTCAACCAATTTATTTGTGTTTTACACAACCGTGGAGAATGTTGCAAAAACAAACAACTTACCTCACTTACCTCATATAACCTGATTATAATATCTCATAATTATAAAATTCAATAAACACTAAACAGTTACAGAAAGAATGTTTGGATCTCATGAGTTTGAGAGTATCCTTCACTACTTCTCAAAATTATATGAAGATGAACAACACACATCATTGCAAATCAAATGCTGTTTTATGTAGGGGGGGGATTTTTTTCCGGGCACGTATGCCGGGGTGGGTGGGTGATCGATGGGACCAACAAACAATTTTTTCTGCAACTCAAATTTTTTTTTCCTGCATGTCTTTTTGACTGTTTTTTGCAATGAGTTTGGCTTAAAAATCCTTAGAATGTCAATATTAACATAAATGAAAAACTTCATGCTGATCAGACAAACAGTATAGCCTGTAGCCCATGCTAATCCTACTTACATGTCAATGTTAACATCCATGACAAATAGTATGCACGGAAATTCATATACAGCTGTTTACAGTGAATATCCCCCTGCAAATCTCTGTTTTAGTGTTTAAAAGGGGGGTGGGTGTCCAAAAATGGCCAGGGAAAAACTGCCGAAAACGGAATTTATTTTTGGATGGGTCCCAACAAGGGTCGAAAGGAAAAAAATCAGCATACGTGCCTGAATATATTTTCCGACCCCTCCCCCCCCCCCCCATTTTATGTGTACAAAATGACACTGATAGAAAATTAGGGTGACATAAAAAATCTAATTTAACATTATTTCTTTCTTTTTCCAATCGGACCCCAAAACAATTATGGGAGGGTGGTAGGCTTTTAATTTTTTTTCATGTTATTTTACTTTTTCATTTTATTTTGTATAATAACATGTAAGAAATGCCGTCAGAAAATGTTATTGTGGAATTTATAGAACTTTCTATCTAAGACAATTATTTGAGATTTTCATTATTTATATTTTAGATGTTAAAAAAATATAGAATATAAGAAAGATATTGTTTGGCAAAGATAGATCTAGTCTTTATGCCATCTCATATGTGGTTATCATTTGCTGTTTCTTGCGTTAAAATAATTACTTTTTTCACAAATGAAAATTGTAATTCTGAAGAGCTAAATTTTAACAACGAGGAAGAGTTGATGTGATATGCAGCTGAAATAACAAAAACTACATACCGGTCTCTTAGCCGGCTTCAGTTCATCTCTTGGAACAATGTCAATCAAAAAGTCAAACTGATCAAACTTTGATATGGCCATAGCTATGTCATTCCTCTGAAAAAAATACAAAATACATATACCAGGTAGGTAGGAAAAACAAGAATTATATTTTAGCCTGAGCTTACATACCAAACATTATTTAATTTTATACTACTGAATATATTCTGTATATAAAGCTATTTGTGATGGATGGACAGACACCAGACATATCTATCACATGGTTCCTGCACATATTATGTGTTAAAATTCAGGGATATTCCAGGACTATCCAAGGCAGGATTCAAGGGTTTTTCAAGGGTGCACCCTCTAGAAATTCAAGGATATACATAGACTAATGAATACATAGACTAATGAATATGCAAGTGCTAGAATGTTGCGTGCTAGTATTACATAAGACTGATGAGTATAAAAACTTCACACAGCTGGTGCATGATAGTATTTGGTAAGATAAGTGTTGTAACTAAATATATTGAGAATAATATATTTCACAGCACAGCACAACTGACATTGGGCCTGGTACACTTGCTCTTCCACTCAAGTTCCACATACTCGGTCTGCTCGAATTTCGATCCCACAAATTTTGGAAACCTGTGTACTTTCATTTTAATACTAGGCCGATTAAATCAGTTTAATTTTCGTGCATTTATGGCTGATGCAATTGTAACTAATTAAATACATCGAAACAAACGTGTTTACCCAATCACAGAGCCACAAACAAACAGTAATGAAACTGAAACCATAGATTAAAGGAAGGCGTAAATTGCATACTGGTTTTTCCATGAATTATTGTAAACACTCTGGTACATGGTTATTATTCAAGGGTTTTCAAGGAGTTACATGTAGGTGAAATCCAAGGGTATTCCAGGGCCCTGAAAATGGATTTTCATATTCAAGGAGCCACCGGAACCATGTATCATCTACCTGGGTGTTTATAAAATAACTATGAAAAATATTTTTGCAGTTTCAAAAATCTATTTTTATTTCTGTAGAAATTAGGCAGAATGTGTGGATGCCACAGAACTATATCAAGACAGATTTAGGTAGTGACCATGCATTTATACCTGTAAAGTCCGTCTTTTGTTGTCTTCTGTATGTATCCATGCTCTTAGCGAGAGTTCACTGATGAAAATCTCCGCAGCTTTAGCAAACAGCACAGGAGCCTCCGCACTTATCATCTACAATCAAACAACATACAGTAATGTCCTAAATAATCTACCCCTAAACCAGAGCTTTCCGATTAATGGCAACAAACCATATTTCCGACTAAATCCTGAAAAACTTCCCATAATTCTGCAGTGGTTAAAGGGTCATATAATTTGGGCATTACAGTACATTAAGTCCCATCAATAACAAATACCACCTACATTTAACTCTTTCTATACTAAAGTATAATAGATGGGTACCGGTAGTTATCCCATAGGAAATGTTGAGATAATAAGTTCAACAAAACGACCATTAAATTTTTCCCAGAATAAATAGGGCTCATTCTGCACTTTAATTCAAATATCTGTCATCTACCTTCAAAACCTTAGCATCCCTCCAAATCAATAATAGACCATTCCGGTCTGTTCCAATGTACACTCTCTGTCTGGGAGAATCCATTTAGTATAGAAAGGGTTAAATACTGATAGATGTCACTGCAAATTTTTTTATAATACAAGTAATCAGGGACTGTTCAACTGATCTTGGGGTTGAGTTTGGGCGCCATTGATGTTGGAGGTGTTGGGGGGGGGGGGGGGGGGTGTCAATAACAGGTGTATAAAGGTGGGTTAATAATTACATATACCAAACTCACATGGTTGCCAACATCATAACACTCGAGATGCCTTGGTGTTGGCACAGATTATGGTAGTTGAACTTGTTATAGCACAACTTGTGCAATAATACAAATGTCGGCAACTAATGTAACCTATGGTATGCCATTATAATTGTGGCTCAATTAATTGAGTCACAAATGATGAGTTAAAGTAATTATTTTCCATGCACTTAGGAAGAACAAATCTATTTATAAACTTCTACCTTAACATCCTCATCGAGTTTCATAATTTTCTTTATCCGAGCCAAGGGTAACTCTTGTGTCTTGAAGTCATTCTGAAAGGATATCGAAATAGATAGTATATATCTTCGTTTATTCTTTATTTATCTTTATCCCGTTTGCTTTCTTTTTGTTGAATACATAACTCAGTTTATGAAATTTTCTTGGGTACTTTTTTATATATACACCCATTAGTAAGCCCGGGGGGCTCGTGCACATTTTTGCTCAAAAAGTGGGTACTGGGCTTACTCATGAGGACCCCCCCCCCCCCATGCAAAAATTATGTTAACCTTCAGGTGTCAACCTACCATCATGTTTTATACCAATACCATATTTTTGTATTGAATAAAGATAATGTGTTTTATTTATATTATTAAGAAAAGAAAATCATATAATAACAACAAACAGTGGTAGACAGTTCTATACATTTGGAATCATTTTGAATAAGGTTGTACATTTGGGATTAATTTGTAAACACAATAGGGTTGTATGATTAGTTCACAAGTTAATTTAGTTACACTAATTATTATTAACCAAGCTAATTCTTACAAAAACACAACAGGTCATTCTTCTGCATTATCAAAGGATCCTACAAAAACACCAAGTTATTACTCCACATCCCATTGGATTTACCCTGATAGAGGTGTGAACAATAAGTGGCACCTTTGATTTTATTGAATTGATACCTCTTTGATTGATCCAACAACTAAAAATAGAATAAGATGTGTATAATTCACAACAATATTAATACAAGTGTATACTATTATACATCTTTAATATTTAAGAAAAACAACTGGAAAAAATAATAAAAGATGTGCTTGAGTATCTTCTCCTATTCTACAGGATAGAGACATGATTGTATTCACCTTCCAAATGCTCAGAAATGGGGGTGGGCTTATCTACGAGGACCACCCCATGTTTAGTTTAGGGTGAAAAACCCAGACTGGGCTTATCTTCGAGGATGGGCTTACTGACGGGTGTATACAGTATGTGTGAACATTCTAAGTTCTAAAATAGTTCTACATGAATACTTACATTTTGAAGTTCATTGATGCCATTTAGAGTTGTTGGCCAAAAGGAGCTAATCATCTGGGCAGCTTCATTTGACACATTGCCTCCTTGAGCTGTCTGGAAAGTTTGATCTGTCGCTGACATTTTTATCTGAAAAAATCAGAAGTTCTGAAGATAAAGCACAGCACAACATCTTGCCCCCTCCACCTTTGAGTTGACTTATTTTCAATTTAATTTCGTAAGCTTAGCACATTGTCAACATTTAATAATTTTATGGACTGCTACATGTACCTGTACATGTATTGGGTATATACCGGTACCATCTTCAAATCACCCCGAGTCGCTGATAATGGTACGTACCATAACTCTGTACATTAGAATTAAGCTTCCAGATAAAGTTGTGAAGATAAGGACATACATGTAACTACATGTATATATAGACTGACCTGGTCTTTACTAAGACTGGGGTGGGATGTCCAACTTCAAATTTTTTAACTATCATCCAGGTGAGGGAGTGCGAGCTACATGTACTGGTACATATCAATCCTTAAAACAAATAGGCTGTGGCTAGAGTATTGTATATGGCACTTTAGCCAGGCTTCTAAAGTACCATATGTATTAGGCCTAAACAAATAATACCTTTGTTTCCGCTAACGAGCTAAAAAAAATTAGGGTAGGTAGGTAGGCTTAACTTTTTTTTTTTGTTAACTTTTTTTTTTCAGTATCTTTAAAAATAACTGTATAATACTTGTCAATAACCCAAACTATGCACTTCTTAGCCCCAATCAGGTTAACCCAGATGACAGAGGAACTAGAAACTCCAATTCAATCTTACATATGCTTTAATATTTACATATATACTAGTCTATATACTAAGATAGTCTTTGATAATCCTAATATTTCCTATATGGTCTGGCGACAATTGGAGTCAGTCCAGCACCACTGCACTGTTCACATATTGGAGTGACCGTCTTGTACCGATCTCTTAGGGATGGCTTCACAACACCACCTTCTCCGCATTCAGTGAAGGATCTAGGTATTTTTGGGGGACACCTGTTTTTGGGCAATGATATGCCGAAGGCATAACCTGAAGGCCTGATCGGAGGAATGTTTGGGAAGGGTGACCCCCTGATGATGGTGGGGGTTCTTCCCCTGGAACATTTTTGAAAATCCATTGCATTTAGAGCTAATCTAAGGCTCTTTGAGTCAGTATTTTGAATTTTACAGAGAGGTCAATTTTATCAAGTTTCTCAAGCATAACTTTGGAACTCTTTATATATGTATGGATTGGAAATGCTTATAAGTTATTGTCAGATATCTTTTGGTTCTATGGATTATGCTTATCGGAAGCCTTATCCTGCTTGAAATTAGACTTGCCATCATCACTCTAATTCATAAATAGGCTATTTTATAAAATTCAAGTGAGACACATACCGTACATAATATACTACATGTACATGTAATACAGAAATCCTACATGTACATGTAGTACAGAAACAATGTACATTAGTGTTCAAACGATTAGTCGACAAATAATCGTCGACGCTGGTTTTTCGGGTAATCGACTCTAACTTCCACAGTCGACTAGTCGAAATACAGTATCTAATCTCATCAGCTGGCCTTGACAATGCATGGTTTCACTAAATGTGGGTCAGAAAAGCAGCAAAGATAGCTAGTCTATGTTCAAGAAGCTTTCCAAAGTCCAAACATATGTCCTAATGTCGAGCTTGACATAGAACTACGCCGAAATTCGCCAATGCGATAATTCAAGTTAACCATTATCATTACAAGAGCAGTAACTCTATATTTGACTTCTAAAAAGTACGTGGTCCATAAACAGTAAATATTAGGTCGCGGCGTACTTGACCGACGTCTCACGCATGTTCCAGGTTAATGCCACGTGGTCTTTGCATTGCGTCATTTAGTTTCTACGCTCGCGCACATTTCATACTCCCTATACCGCGGACGCAAAAATTCGTAGTGCGCATTTCTAACCAACACAGGTAAAGAGGGAGGGGCTTCCACAAAAGTGTTCGTCGACACTAACTGAGTCTAACTCTCTGCTTGCTACGTACGCCTTACGGAAGTTATGGCAACTTACAAAGTAGGCCTATGTACACATCGTATATATAATCATTAATAATTATAATGTGTGTCACACAGTATGTGTGCCACACAGTGTGTGTGCACGTTTTCTTTTGTTTTGTTTTTTATTTTGCGCTGACTCTGAGACTGAGTATCGTTTATTTTCTATACACTGGCAGGGAAGTATTTATTTGATTTCATGATTAACAGAAAATCCCTCAATTATTTCCTCAATTATTTATTCTCATTATCATCGTAGATTCGTAGGGAACTTATTTGCGATCGGTGGGTTTCTAGAGCACCGGTTCATTTGCAACAAAACCACGTGACGTGTCACGTGATTCAATTCTCCGATCACAGTAGAGTGTAAATAGTGTGATGATGGCACGGAATTTGTAATTTTTTTTCACATGTGCTTCATTAGTATAAGGCTGGTGATGTATTTGGCCGACTAGTCGACGTCGACTCGACTTTTGGTGTTCGACTAGTCGACTCCAGAATCCCAGAGTCGTTTGAACACTAATGTACATGTATTAAGGTAGTAATGACTATATATGGTACTAATCTCTATGTTAATTTTTCATTTGGTATTATGAGATCCCACTTGATAACCAGGTTGATTTGATCAAATTGTTAATGTTCCTGTGCTGTAATTGATTGAAATACTGAAGTCTGAACGCTGAATGATAACATACCGTACCTGAACTCAAATTATTTGAAGTTTTCACAGATGAAAGCTAGATAAAGCCAAACATACTTTACAGTATGATTCCAACTGTTAAACTTAAATCTTTTTGCAAACTTAAATTTCTTATGTCAATATATATAAATATATAAATGTTTTGCATCTTGTTATGATATGAATTGGGACCTAAATTAAAAAAAAAAAAAAATTTAAATCAAATAATTTTTTTTTTTGGTCCAATTTTTTTGTTTTTGCAATGGCAATAAAAAGTTTAGGGTCGGCGGTTTAAAATAGGGTCGGTCGGGTTAGCGGAAACAAACGTATTTTTTGTTTAGGCCTTAGCTGTACCGGTATATATGACACTTTACTGACTTTACCCGAACTGCTAAAGTAACGTATACAACACTTTAGCCAAACACTAGTCAAACTGTTAAAGTAACGTATACGGCACTTTAAATACCCGAACTGCTAAGTACCGTCACTTTAACAGTTTGACTAGCCTATAGAGTACTGTAGGCCTATGCATCTCAATATACAGGCATACATGTACATGTAATTGTGTTTTGAGTAATAAGAACTGTGTGATGGCCTCCATGCAGTGCATGCACAAATATTTTGGTATTTTGACATGGGACTAGTCTATCTCAAGTCCATACTGTAGTACTAGTACCCAGGCATTTGATTTTGGAAATGGATCATCCTAAGTGGATGTACATGTACTTGATTCAAATCGCCCATTACCTTGTTCTGTCTGAAAGTGCTTGATTTTCCAAGAACATACCGTTCACATTGATTCAGTGTTGAATAAATCAGCACTGTCATCGGCATTATACGGTTAGATCTACGATACTTTGGCAGCTTGGCTAAAATACTGTATACATGTAGGACACTTCACAAACTTCTGTGTTAATGAATAAGCTTGCTGAAAATTACCTAGCCAAATCTTCCTGAACATTCCTGTTATTTTAAACACTGATCGGGTCCATTTTAGTTTTTACTGTTTAAGTGTTATTGTTATACTAGGGGAATGCCCGTCACACAATGACGGGTATATAAATGTTCTTTGTTACTTTCTAGTGTCCACAGTCATGAACAAATTCTCATTTCTATATTAGAAACGGAATGGTCTTGCTTCTTTTTTTTGGTCACTGGATGCGCGTGGGAACACTTTATTTCAACTAAAAATATATTTATACACCCACCCCTCATATAGTACGCAGCATGCACATATTGAACGAACCAAAATCAGCATATTACTTTAAATATTACAATACTAATGCTGAAGGGGTCACTCTCACCAAAAAAAGTGCTGAAGGGTACACAGGTTTGTAAAATGTGCTGAAGGGTACACAGGTTTGGAAATCTTGTTTTAAATGACGTTTAGTTTTCGTTTCTGCCAGGATTTATTTTAGAGAATAATTGTTTACATTACAATGACCATTAAACTGAACCGAAAACAAACATCTGATGGGTGCCAGACTTTCAGGAACACAGTTGAAGTAACTGTGTTAGTGTCGATCACAAACCCTGTGTACCCTTCAGAACATTTTCAAAACATGTGTACCCTTCAGCACTTTTTTTAGTGAGAGTGACCCCTTCAGCTATACTAACTGAAACATACATTTACTCAATTTGGGGGCCTTTATTCGGCGATGGATGGGGTTTGCAGCACATTTTCTACCCCCCCCCCTCAACCCACATACATGTATGCATTGCACATATGGAACGCAACAATCAAGATATTTTACTTTATTATTACAGATACTAACTGAAACATGCTCCATTCGGGAGCCTTTATTTAGCGGTGAAGGGGCCTATATATAATCTTGATCAGCGCGCGCGCTTCGCACACATTTTGATCTTTTATACATTCTTTTATCAGATTTTACACTCAACTGAAAGATTAAAAGGGCATTAATTAGCGCCGGCAGTATTGTTTACACTATATTAGTCATTTTTTACGACAGAATATATACCGGTAGGCCGTGGTACAAATTTGGGCAACATATGGCACGCATGGTTGAAAAGTTATAAACGCGCCAATAGCGTGACCGACTTATACACACACAGACCACGGGTTTTATATATATACATGTATAGATTGTTAATTTGTCCCAACATTCTCCCAATTCATTAGATGTTTACATGCATGCCCATGCAGGTGGATGCTGCATTCAGTCACAATGTTTAGAATGTTACTCTGTCATTGTATGGATGTTCATACATGTATGGTGATATATGGTCTGTTATAATGTCTCCAGACTGAGACTCCTGTTCAGCATCACCATGATGTGTGATTCGTGAGCATGGCATGCAGTTTCAGTTTGTTATTCTCTTAACTTAACTTAAGTTTATATTATGTGCTTTGAACAATTGATATACATGCATGTAGGGTCAATTCAATTTGTATGAGTGTGACCTGATTTTACCATGTTATTCAGGAAGTAAAAGTTATTGCAAATTTCAAGCAATAAGAAGACATTTAGATAAACCGTTATCACATATTAGTCTAGTTGAAATGATATACGTTCATTTACTACAACGATTAGCCAGTTGTAAGCAGGAACTTATCGACGACAATGAATGAAACTCAACTGACCAATGGACCTGCATAAAAATTCACATCCAATCGCTGATTTGTCCCCGAAGACCACCAATGAAAACAAAGGATTTGGGCGCCTCGGGATCGAATATTCAGCGATTACATCCGATCAGCTCAATTCCAACCAAACTATATCTTATCAGAGTCTAAAGTGTATGCCTGTATATTTTCTCAAATGTTATTTAGTCGACTTACACTAGAATTTAAGCGGCGTTGACACGAACCGACTTCTCTGAGAAAACAAAATGGCTTCTGATTGGCCCACGACCCGAGATTGAAAAACGGAAGTACGTCAGCGCAGGCGCATCATAATCAAAACAATGCAGGTGCGACATATTATCTCATTATTAATTTAAAATTATCAATCATGCTTTGGAATTGGTTGTTCACAGTCTATTAATTTTTACATAACAACCATATCAATCTATTGTTATAATGTCTACATAGGAATATATTTAATATCCACCATTTCACCTTATTTCGTGGCAGTCCTATACTATAGTACATATAAATTATAATACTAGTCTAATAGTCAGATCAGGGAAAAATGTTAGGAAGAAGAAGAACAATTTACCCCACACTCTGTGAAGTTGATGGGGTCATTGTCATAGACATTATATAAGTTCACATTCGTAACAAACTCTTTCAACTGGTCAATAGATCAATCCATAAGATGCTGAGGAAGAAGAAGAGGCTATACAAACAAGCGAGAAAGAAAAACGACTGGAAAAACTATCGCCATTACCAGAAGGAGTGTCAAAGATCCATAAGGAAATCAGAGTGGACATATATAAACAACAACATCAAAGAAGGCTTTGACAAAAATAATTCTAAACCCTTCTGGAGCTACATCAAATCAAAGAGAAATGACTCAATCGGAGTGGCGCCCCTTAAGATGGATGGGAACATCACACCAGACCCACAGGAAAAAGCAGAAATATTGCTGAAACAATTCAAATCCGTATTCACCATCGATGACCCGAAACGACAGCCGCCGAAACTGGACGACCTCCACCTACCTTCGATACCAGACCTAGAAATAGCAGTCGAAGGAGTCGAAAAGTTGCTGCGAAAACAGAATGTTCACAAAGCACCAGGACCGGACAACATCCCAAACATGGTGCTTAAAGAATGTGCAAGGGATATAGCACCACCACTCACCAGGATCTTCAAGCAGTCTATAAAAACGGGGACACTACCATCAGACTGGAAGAGTGCAAATATATCGGCCATATACAAGAAAGGAGACAAGCATGCTGCCGAGAACTACAGACCGGTATCTTTAACATCTGTTCCATGTAAAATACTCGAACATATCGTATGTAGACATGTCCTCAACCATCTAGAGCAGCACGAGATCCTCACATCGTTGAACCATGGTTTTCGGCGCGGTTTTTCATGCGAGACACAACTGGCCGTCACCACACATGACCTACTCCAATCATTTGACAATCGGCGACAAGTGGACATTGCCATCCTCGATTTCTCAAAGGCATTTGACACCGTGCCTCACCGGAGATTACTACAAAAATTGGAAAACTACGGGATCAGAGGACCACTACTGAGATGGATGACATCATTCCTCGTAAACAGAAAAATGCGCGTAGTAGTAGATGGGAAAACATCAAGAGAGGAAACAGTAGACTCCGGGGTACCACAGGGGACTGTACTCGGTCCATTATTATTTCTATGTCACATTAACGACCTCCCAAACAAGATCCAATCGAAGGTGCGTCTATTTGCTGACGACTGTCTCCTGTATCGAGAAATCGACAACTTTGAGGACCACCTAGCCATGCAGGAAGATCTCTCCATCCTGGATGAATGGGCCGACACATGGGGAATGAAATTTAACACCAAAAAATGCTTCATAATGTCATCCCGGAAAATCACTGACTATTACTACAGACTGAAAGGAGATATACTTAAGGAAGTACAAGAACACCCGTACCTTGGCCTAACTATAAGCAACACCATGACATGGGACGCCCACATTAGAAATGTTTCCAGGAAAGCAGCATGCACTCTTGGCTTCCTGCGAAGAAACATACGACACTGCTCAGAGGACTGCAGAAAAATGGGGTACATATCGCTGGTCAGATCCATCATGGACTACGCAGACACCATCTGGGACCCCTACCAACAAAACCACATCGACAAGCTGGAAAGAATCCAGCGTAGAGCAGCCCGGTTCATCAAAAGAGACTACAAAAGCAAAGAAGACGGATACATGACCAAGATCCTCCACGAGCTAGATCTACCAACACTGAAGAAACGGCGAAAAATAAACCGACTGGGATTCATGAGTAAGGTGGTGGGCGGATTGGTCCCGGCTATACCCCCTAATCAATACTTTACACCCGAAACAAGGCGTCTTAGATCGCAAAGCAAAATTCTGACAGGCTACGTCACCAGCCAAATTCCTCGACACCTAATAAGAAACAACAGTCAGTGCTACGAGGCAATACCATACGTGTCAGCTCAGTTCGCTAATTCCATATTTGTTAGAACTATATGCGACTGGAATCAGCTGGAGGAATCCTTAATACTACAACAACAGCCTGTGGATTCCTTCAAGAGTGCGCTGAAGGAAAAGATCTGAGACTCTCTCGACCGCTGCGAAATTACCAGAATTGGGATCTGCAGCGGAAACCATTCAGATTCAGATGGTCCAAAATCTAGCCAGCTTGTTTATGTCAATTGTCATTCACATTTTACACCTGAATCTGAATGGTTTCCGCTGGTGTCGAGGAATTTGGCTGGTGACGTAGCCTGTCAGAATTTTGCTTTGCGATCTAAGACGCCTTGTTTCGGGTGTAAAGTATTGATTAGGGGGTATAGCCGGGACCAATCCGCCCACCACCTTACTCATGAATCCCAGTCGGTTTATTTTTCGCCGTTTCTTCAGTGTTGGTAGATCTAGCTCGTGGAGGATCTTGGTCATGTATCCGTCTTCTTTGCTTTTGTAGTCTCTTTTGATGAACCGGGCTGCTCTACGCTGGATTCTTTCCAGCTTGTCGATGTGGTTTTGTTGGTAGGGGTCCCAGATGGTGTCTGCGTAGTCCATGATGGATCTGACCAGCGATATGTACCCCATTTTTCTGCAGTCCTCTGAGCAGTGTCGTATGTTTCTTCGCAGGAAGCCAAGAGTGCATGCTGCTTTCCTGGAAACATTTCTAATGTGGGCGTCCCATGTCATGGTGTTGCTTATAGTTTGATACACCTGTATTTACACCTGTAACAGAACGAGAGAGAAGTGCGGGAGTCGCACCGAAAGTTGGCAGCACCCGAAATCTCAGGCCACCGGTCACCCATCCAGGTAGTAACCGGGCTCGACGTTGCTTAACTTCGGTGATCACACAAAGCATCTAACGACCATAACCAAGAGATCTAGACCCCTCGATCAGAGAAGTCATTGGCCTTCTATATTTACAACGCGACCGCTACACACCATCTAGATACCTACTGCATGAAACCTACATGCATGCACAGTCAATTTGATTGGTCGTTATCTGACAGATACAGCCCGAGTTGGTGTACCGTATCTGTTTGAAGCTCTGAAGGAAGCTCCAGCTGTCAGATAGCCTAACCAAGTCGCTGAGTGGAATAATACCCTCAATGCTTTAATTTGTTGTTGTTTTAACAGGTCGGGGACAGGGTGAACCACTGATCGATCTATATTAAATAGCCCGATTGGGCTAAAATAGATCGATGGGTAGGATTGAAACGATTAATCAACTAATTGACATTTACACGATTATTAAACATGTTGATGCTGAAAATCGCCAGTTGTTTAGTCAAATCAAATCCTGACATGGCCTACCAATTTAAAATAAAGACGAACAACCTTCAATAAAATAGATACAATTTTTATTCAGAGATCCAGTTATTACTCCATGCAGTACTGACCCTTTGATGATGCCGAAATGCCGCTGTGTGTTATCCACATGTGTAACATGTGCAGCTAGATCGAGAGCCTAGTTGATCATGCACAGTGCTTGACCCAGTCTATCTGATCCTTCTCAAGTTCTATGGATATTTTTCAAGTAGTTATTAAATTAATACATACAGCATAGACCCGGAACATTTTTTCAAACGGTTCAGCAGTTCCTGATTTTGTTTGGCATTACGTATTTTGGAAATCCTGATTTCTTAAAAACTTTTTTGATGTTTTCTCTACTCTTTATTCACATAGATTAAATGCATTCACTGACCCTGTAAATGAGCTAGAAACTTACAAATAACAGTTTTCAAAATAGTTTTGATAATAAATGTATGATAATAAATGCTCTTTATTGATCATATAATTTATTAGTCCCACATTAAGTGGTGTGAGGTCAAAGGCCTCTAATAGGCTTTATCCCATGTTAATCCCCTGGGCAGGTGACCCATCTGTACCAATTTTCCTACATATATTCTAATCTGAAAAGGATCGCTCTTTATTACTCATATTTGCCACTTTAAATCATCTGAGGTTAACGGCAGCTATCTCATCGCATGCAACAGGTAAATTTACTGCCGTGTTTCAATTTTCACCAACCATATTGCAACCATTTTGGGTATATAATTAATATAATTAATTAGTTAGTTAAATTAATTATTAGAGCCCTTTTAAGACATTTAGATCTAATAAGATTCCCCTGGTAAAATTATCCATATTTACAAATTTTCAGCTCCGAGGAACCAACTGTTTGGTCGGCTCTAGCCAAAATTTATATAAAATATTTATTAGTGCCCTTTTAAGACATCTGAGGTGAACGGGACCTATCTAATAATTCTCTGCGGTTCAAATTACCCCTATATAAAAAAATTGGTCGCCTAAAAGTGGACAAACAAATGAACAAACAAACAAAATTGAGTTTTATTAGTATACATGTACATGTAGAATCTCAGCAAATAATTTTTCTGTGTCTTTCATTAGTAATAGTATTATTTAATGTATTCATCAGAATTTATTCCATTATTCTGGTTCCTCTGTATAACTGGGAGTTCTATTTCAAAATTTGAATAAGTGTCTGAATTCGCCCCAACCTATGGGGATGATATTTGGAAGAGTTTTGGACTGTTACCATGGATACATCAGTGACTGCCATGATATCTGGATCTGATTCAAATAGTGCATAAACATTCACCCTATTCATTCATATAGGACATGATCATATTTTTAAAAGACAATTAAACTCCAAAATCACCCCATTTTACGCACTCAACAGTAGCCTATGGATTTTACTCTTTGCATGACTAATTACTTCAGCATGCCCTACAGCCAATATTTTTAATCCAATTGATCCCAATCTTCATATGACTCTTTTGAGTTGACCTCTGGTATTGCATTTAAACTTTCTGCATTCCAAATCACTCCATTGACTGTAATATATGACATTATCCCCTCTCAAAGTTGAGCTTCAGTGTCACTGTCACTTCAATTTCTTTGTCTTTGCAGAAGGAGAAAGCACTTGAGAATTCTGTAGATGGCATCATACAAAGAGTTCAAGAGCTGAAAAATACAATTGCATCTTTCTTAGCTAAATTAGAGAATGAATATGATAGTATTACATGGTATGTTTCAGCAAATACAAGTACATGTACCAAATAACCATTCATTATCAATAACACCGACTAATACTGACATGGACCATGGTGATAGCAATTTGATAATGTGTTCCAAAACAAAACTTTGATGTTTTGACAATCAAACATAATTTTTTGTTTCATATGTATATTTTCGACTGGATAACCAGGCCTTTACGTTGGTGTCATATGGGCACATCGGGGTGAACCATGTTATGGTATGTGAAAATTTCATAATTTAAACCAAAAAGCATGCATCACCTTGCACTTCATTTCAAAAAATGATTGATTCTGGGATAATATTCCATTGCAGGCTCCTGCGAATATTCCCATAGAACCGAACATCTAAATGAATTAACACAAAGATTCGCGAATCAAATAGAATATCGAAATTGAAACTTTATTAAAGATCGGGCAAGGCAAGAAAGTCCATAACTAAGGGTAATTTTCATGCAGGAAAGTTTATCTTTATCGCACAGACAACAGTGCAAAATAAGCCATCCCTCTTAATTCAGATTGTTAGGCTTTGGCAATATGCTACAGCAAACGTTTACCATGGCCCAGTTTGCTTCAGAAATTGCTTCGGTATTGCTGATGGCCGTAGCCAATTATGGGGGCTGATAAGTGCATGATTCCATCGAAAACAGTGTCCTTGATAAAATATAACATCGTTGCCAAGTTATTCTTGCAATCTTATACCCTGTACATGCAGTATAGTTAAACATAAGCTTTCAGATATATATTGTACATAACTAATTGTGTGAACATGTAGTCTCATATATATTTTGAAGACCTCTGTTTGTCTGTATGTCTGTCTGTCTGTATGTCATTTATACAAATCTACGATT
Source organism: Siphonodentalium dalli (assembly GCA_032622095.1). NCBI lineage: Eukaryota > Metazoa > Mollusca > Scaphopoda > Gadilida > Siphonodentaliidae > Siphonodentalium > Siphonodentalium dalli. Next base: position 98,287,440 of record CP136063.1, read on the forward strand.
CTCGACCGATCGGGATGAAACTTGGTACGTGTGTGTAGTTTGACCAGGCGGCGGACGTTGTCGTATTGGCGAGCCCGTGCGGTGCCCGCTTCGCGCATGCGCAGACGAGATCTTGGAAACGGGTGGAGCTATCGACTTGAAATTTTGTATGTGAATGTATCTTGCCCCAAATACAAATTTTATCGGGTCGCCGAGCCCGTGCGACGCCAGCTTCTCGCATGCGCAGACGAGATCTCGGAAACAGGTGGAGCTATCGACTTGAAATTTGGTATGTGAATGTATCTTGCCCCGGATACGAATTTTATCGGGTCACCGAGCCCGTGCGACGCCAGCTTCGCGCATGCGCAGACGAGATCTCGGAAACGGGTGGAGCTATCTACATGTACTTGAAATTTGATATGTGAATGTATCTTGCCCCGGATACGAATTTCATCGGGTCGCCGAGCCCGTGCGACGCCAGCTTCGCGCATGCGCAGACCAGATCTTGGAAATGGGTGGAGCTATCGACTTGAAATTGGTTTTTGAATTGCCCGGACAACGTCGGGCTCATCGGCTATAATATATATGTAGGTGTGTTCAATAACTTATTCTACGTCATGGTACCCCAAACAACTTTATTTTAGATTAACTAGATTGCGTATTAAGTAATGCTGTTTTGTGTGGTTTATGAAGCATAGAGATGCACCACACACCAACTTCCTAATCAGACAATGATAAATCAGTGCTAGCATCGAACAGAACCACACAAGCGTGTTAAGGAGGTGAACTTTATCACACTAGTTTTTTTATCCTGCAAGTTACTACCTGACCGCTCTCGTTGTAACATTGCTCCATTAGGACCATTACAAACTTGTGTGATGACGTTCACTACATTCAAACGACTGTGCAGTTCAGTCTATTGATAAGCTTAGTAGTGTGGAATTATTTATTTTTTTTCAAATATGGTGCAATGTAAAAAGGGTTTTGCTTTGCTCTTTTCTATTACATATTAGTACCGGGTATACAAAGAATTAATAGTCATAGTGCCAATTTCCACATCAACGGTGTGAATTCTCTGACTTATATGGCCAAACATTTATTTCATAACTTTCTGTGACAAACTACTAAATTCCTGTTCCGTGCATTTAGAGAAAGACAGACATTAATAACGACGTCGCGCAATTAATTAATTAATAATTATATTTATTTTGAAATAGAGTGACTTATAGGCCCTATGGGCCGGGTGTAATTGTCGATTATTGTTGTGTGTATACGCATTTATATATGTAACACAATGTCACTATAATAAACAAATATTCAATTCAATTCATAGTGCAAGCAAAGAATTCAAAATTATAGCCTTCAATGTAGATATATATTTTTTTCTAGATTATCACGCCATGTTAGTTTCCGTGGTCCGGATTTCAAGTTGAGCTACCTTCTCTGGGAAGTCTATTGACAAGTCCACAGAACAAGTCAATAGATGACCAATAATTGGTACTGAGTAGTTGAATAACTATCTCTGGGAACCTACAGGGTGGTGTAACCAATTTATCTTACAATTCATTCAGCAGAATATCGAATGGAACATTTTCTATCAGTGGAACTATGTTACTATGCATACAAAATAACACACCACACAGTTTGTATCATCAGGCATCACCTCAAAGTAGAACGTCATGAATGATTCACTGTGTCAAAATATGTCCGTTTGTACAGTTTTTGCCCTAAATAATCGACTCCTTAACCAAAGCAGAATTTTGGGTAATTTTCAGGATTTAGTGAGAGCTTTCCGATGAATGGCAACAAGCCATATTTCCAACTAAATCCTGAAAAATTACCCATAATTCTGCTGTGGGTAAGGAGTCGATTATTTAGGGCATTATTGTACATCGACATGTTGAATCAATACATTCCTGTTCTCATAGAATGCAACCAATGTTCATAGTGTTTTTTTTTGCCAATACTGCAGAAATATATCAGTTGATTGGAAATGAATTTTTTTATGCCAATTGTACCATCAATGTTTTTAGAAACGAAAAGAGTTTAGTGAGAGCTTTCCGATTAATGGCAACAAGCCATATTTCCGACTAAATCCTGAAAAATTACCCATAATTCTGCTGTGGTTAAGAAGTCGATTATTTAGGGCATTACAGTATATCAACATGTTCCCTCCATATTTCCAACTGTATATATTATGTCCCAACAGACACTAAATCCCTGTTTGACATACATATACAAAACAGAGTATAATATTTTTCACATATTTCTTCCAGGCCAACTGTATTGGATAACTTTGCTTTGTTATCTGGAGAGCTAAATTCTCTGAGTAGAGTCTTGAAGAGTGACAAAGTACCTCCACTGAAAAACTATGCTCTTCTTCCTCTACTGCTATCACAAGACAGAGATGCTGAACTAGAGGTGAGTGGAACAGTCATAGTTAACCCGTTCTCTACTGGAGTTTCCCCATAGGGAGCCTTGCATATATAAGAGAATACATTGGCCTTACAATATTTACCTTGACTTTGTATGCCAGTGCATTTTCTTATATATGCGAGGCTCCCTATGGGAAACTCTCATAATATAAGATAATGCACTGGCACAGGATCTTTAATGCTTCACCAACGCAGCTCCCATCATGAAAGTGCATTTTCCCTTTAGTTCTAAAGTAAAATTGAAATGGTCTTTTATTCATCTGGTTGGATTTCCAGGAAATATAAGCTGACAACAGATAATACAAGTACAGATGGAGTGCTATTTATTGGAGGGAAATGTTCAGATAATAAGTTCAACAAAGACCTGTGGATAACTATTCAGGTGGAACAGTCATACATGGTTTCTGCTAGAGGGACAGTGGGTCGCTTTTAGGGTAATTTTCCCCTATATCGCAATTACGTTGTCAAATAAAGCATGTTATTACATGATCCTACCTTTATTCCATTCAATAAACTCTACGTCTCAAAATACTATGGCTTCTAATATTTTTCCAACAAACTCTAATGAATGAAGTGCTTGAAAAGTTATTTCATTAAATATACTTCATTAAATATGTCACAGAGTCCTTATTTATCTGAGACTATTTCTTTACGCGGGCAAAAAATGTACAATTACTGAAACATCATCGCATGCTAATAGAAGCCGATGTTAGTTTCACATCCCATTTGTCGATTTAACTGTTTACTCCCCATAAGCGTCCAGGGACACTTTGCAATATATCCCCAGAAGCGCCTATCGACGCCTCGCATTATATCCCTAGAAGCGCCTCGCGCCTCACTGGGGACAGTCTGTACTATTGAGCCCATGTGTCCCTGCTATTTTCTAATCGAGACCGTCAGGTTATGTTAACTCGTTATTTGCCTATATAATAGCAATAAACGTGGCACCATGGGCATCGTACGCATTTCCTGCTGTATTATTTGGGCTCTATATTGCATGGAGCCAGGCGTCAGTCGTATCACTCCAATTAGTGGCAAACAACATGGCTGCAACATTTTCGAAACGGCAATGGTCGACATTTTTTAATGGGAGATGATAGCGTTTTTAGCGTTTTTCTTGTACCTCATCATCAGAATATTCAGACAATGATGACCCACCCTGGCTACCGACAATGTGTCGCCCAGCGCCGATAGCTTCGTGACTATTAACCCGATTGGCTGGTTAAATACACTTCGAACCGAATCACTATATATTCATTTACCCAAAAGACAGAGCCAATTATACCAGACGAAGTTGATACTGATACGGCAATATGTTTCTGATGCCACCAAATTACCTATGTGTATTCGCATATGCTATATACATGTATATGGATTGTCAAATTTCTCTTCTATTATATTAATGACATGGCATCGAATATACATGCATGGCACCGATCTCTCAGGACTTGGTGTGCACGGGTAGTGTAAAGCTCCATGTAGGTTAATTTTGACCCATTCCGATTTAACTATTCCACTTATTTATCACAGAAGCGTGTTTCTAATATGTGTTCACCAAAGATTTGTTCAGTGTTACTTACACGCTAACACAAATTATCCACACCTATTTCTCTGCTACAGGTTACACGAACACATCCTCTAAGCAGAACCTCACTATATACATGTATATATGTACAGCTGGAATCTTATTTTCGAACATGTACCAAGTAATTGACTACACGTCGCACGTATTCATTGTGTACATGTATTTAAATCCCGATAAGTATTCGTACACATTTATATTGGATAGGGTTTGTATTGGAGCCACATTCGGCATAATCTTACAATAACACTGACATGTAGGTCACTGAATATAATTTCGACGACAAGGGTTACATTTGGGGTTGCAGTGTTTGCCTCTGATGCATCAGTAACGTAATCCCCTTACTCCAAACCACCGGGACCACAAAGATAAACATTTTCTTCAAAACATGAATGACTAGCAACCAAATGTCGGTGATAAATTTTAAATGGTGATGCCATAATATGTTTGCACAAAGCTGAACTTCCAAATTCCTCACTTAGCAAGATGTGATAATACGTGGCTTTTTGAAGTCGAAGCATATAAGTTGATTTTGAGTAATTAAACAACCCACCGAAAATTGAATGACATACATGTATACCTATGTTCCAGTCTGCACATTGATATAGGAAGATTAGATCACCATTGATTTGTGCTAATAAATATGAGGCCGTTCGAGCCATAGACGTAAGAATTACACATGCTAGAAGCGGAACCTCTCTATGTACATGTGTACATGCAGCGAATTACCAATGCATCATAACAATCGCAAACAGCCCTGAACAGATCATTATATTTTAAAACTTATTTGAATTTCGTAGTGCGACATTGCGTTATTTGGCTAATAATAGCAGACGATATCTAGCGTTTTTGAATTGATACCGGACAAATATATTTATTTATTTTCACGAGCGTCTAGTACTTTTCTCAGGCGGAAATACATTAGTTCTGGCAGTAGAGAAGAAACTCGTTACCGCAAAAACATTGTACATTCATAACACATAACGCTAATCCTAATGAAAAGGTCGAAGATGCTTGCTTGCCCTGGGCTCGTGTTCTCATGCAGGTGTCGACTTGTATCAAATTACGCACACGTCCTGGCTTACGCTAATTAGGCCCATCTGGAACCATCACTCCAACAGATTACCCTCACTGCGTCAACACAGAAACATGTTTATCACCATTTATGGAGCAACGGGGGTACTATCTGAAGAGCCAAAACTTCCTGGGGAAATATGGTCTGGTACTTGATATATGGCTGGGTACACGCCGTAGGGTTATGATATAGCAGCAGGGAGATGGCGGGGTGGTTTATACACCTAGCGTGGGAACTAAAGAGTTAAGTATGTTTTATCAAGGTTTTGGAAAATTTTATAAATTGAATCTACAACTCATCCCCAGTTTATAGTGGAATTTACAAAACTCGTCATTCTGCTTACACCTCAGCAGAATGAGGTTCCCAGAGGGTGAATTTGGTGATGCTAGCCTGCTATGCGGGGTAGTATCACTAAATTCACCCTCTGGGGACCTCATTCTGCAAGTGACAGACACCTTATTTCAAGGCTTGCATATTAGAATATTTGTATTGAGAGAAAATATTCTGTGTTTGCTGGTGTTTGGGGAAAATCTGATCAAAAACAAAATTTAGCCTTTTTGACCCAGCTCCCCTGACCACATCCCTGATTAGACATCGCCCAATCTTGCCCCATATGTTTACCCCAGTATTTTCAACAAACTGGCATATATATGAAATGCTGATATAGATGTATTCATTTTGAAGGAGAAGGGGCAATTTGTAATCGGGGATCCTGGATGTTTAATATTCTGAGTTTGGTGATAATTGGAGTAAAAACTAAATGTTGCCCATTTTTTACCCCTCCATTCATGTCCTCACCCCTTTGGGTATCACCATGCCAAATATCAGCCCAGTCACCCTTACAGCTTCTGAGATATAAAATTTTGCAGTATAATAAAAATAAAACAAAATGAGAAATAATAAATATAATATACTTCCATGTTAACACATGGAAGTATAATTACAGCACGTCTCAATACAAGTACAACATTTTTCAGAACAACCCTATATACTTCAGCAATAAAACAGTGTGCTAATTTTTTTCAACTTGATAACTTTGATATACGTATCAATTTTTGGAGCTTCCTATTTAAAATTGCTTAAAGTGATGTGGAACACTCAGCTGGGGTGACTTACATGTAGCTCTTTCTATAACTAAATGGATTCTCCCATTCATTAATAAAAGTATACATTGGAATGGTCTATTATTCATCTGGAGGGGTGTTCAGGAAAAATAAGCAGACAGTAGATAATAAAAGTGCAGAAGTCTTTCTATTAAAGGGAAATGTTCAGGTCATAAGTTCAACAAACGACCATAGTTGAACTTATTATATGAACATTTCTTAAGGGATAACTACTTGTCAATGAGTATTTAGTATATAATGGATTAACGGAATAGTGAATACTCTTGCGCAAATTGGTTTAATATTCTCATAAAATTTATATTATTCTTGTTCGTGGATTATATGCAGTGACTCTTTGTGGAATCATTATCCTTTGTTTATCAGAGAATAATAATCTTTCTGAATTAAAGGTGTACAACAATTGGCGCACTTTTCTGAAATTGTACAATAAAATTAATTGAAATTTTTGACAATGCAAGTTGATTGTTGGCATCATTGGTGTTCAACCGTCAGTTTGATTCACTAAAATTAAAGACCCTGTGCCAGAGCATTCTCTTAGGTCACCTCACATATATAAGAGAATGTGTGGCTTACAAGATCAAGGTAAATATTGATAGACCAATGCATTCTCTTATATACGAGGTGACCTATGATAGACTCGCATATATAAGAGAATGCATCGGCACAGGGTTTTTGTAAAATTTCAGGTTACTCCAGTCATCAAAGGGTTAAATAGATCTTGGTCCTCTACCAATATTGTCTCAATATTTTCTCTCTATCAAAACTAGAGGAGCCAACGATTATTATACCCCCTTTAAACAAAAAAGGGGGGTATACTGTTTTGCACCTGTCCGTGCGTCCGTCCGATGTCTGTTCATGACATAACTTGAACAGTAGTGCTTGGATCTCAATGAAATTAGGCATGGATGTTCACTACTATGAGGACATTAAATAGAGGGTTCCATCGTTTTGTTTGGATTTTCCATTCTAGAGTTATTCATCTTTGTTTATCTGGAAATAGTGGCTTTTTGGTCCGTCTGGTGTCTGTTCATGTCGTAACTTCAACAGTTGTGCTGAGATCTCAACCAAATTTGGTGTGGATGTTCACAACTATGAGGAAATTAAATAGAGGGTTCCTTCTTTTTTTTCGGATTTTCCATTCTAGAGTTATTCATCTTTGTTTATCTTGAAATGTTGTATTTTTGGTCCGTCTGGTGTCTGTTCATGTCATAACTTCAACAGTTGTGCTGGGATCTCAATGGAATTTTGTATGGATGTTCACTACTATGAGGGCATTCAATAGAGGGTTCCATCGTTTTGTTCCGCTTTTCCATTCTAGAGTTATTCATCTTTGTTCATCTGGAAATGTTGGCTTTTTGGTCCACCTGATGTCTGTTCAGCTCATAACTTGAACAGTAATGCTCGGATCTCAATGAAATTTTGTATGGATGTTCACCACTATGAGGACATTTAATGGCCCATTCAAATGTTTGTTTTGGTTTTTTGTTCTATAGTTATTCATCTTTGTTATATGAAAATGCTGATTTCTGGGTCCATATGTCTGAGTATAGCCATCATAAGTTATAGATATGCCCACACTAGGCGGTATGCCAAGAGGGGGTATGCACCGGACGACAGTCCATCTCTTGTTGATTTTGATAATCGATAATCGGTCGTCAATAATCCACTATAATCGATTAATTGTACCTAATAACATCAGTGGAAGTATTCCGTAATATGGCATATTGGCTGGATGCTGGTTAACTGCACTGTCGCTGGTTGTTTGAGGCATCGGCTGATGTCATTTTTACATTAATAAAGCACTGTTAATGACCAATGTATTCAATACCAGCACAATTCTTGGTGATGTTATGGTTATAATATTTCAATATTTGTGAGTTCATTAGAAGGAACGTAGCTATTAATTTCAGTGTTACAAACAATATAAAAGTAGGAATGCACAATGGATGGCCGAGCGTTCCTAAAAAAAGGAAACTATAAGTTTCATCAAACTTCGAGAGCATGGATAATAATCACAAAGGTGTGCCCCCACCCACAAATTGCAGGACTCAGAACAAGTTACATGTATAAGTATTTGATAATATCGAGATTCGAGTTTCATTCAGCATTCACTGCATGATACGCGATAGCCTGTACTAGTAACATCTAAGTATACTTATGCAAACAAAGTATACTAAAATGCTGTAGGTTCCCTGGTTTCCAGAGAATATCAATCAACTCCCCATTGGTTCAATCAGATTCAAGGGCAAGTGCATTCAGTTCATTGAACACGGTGACAGTCGGCACATTTCAAAGATGTAGTGCCGCCTTTCAAGTATAAATATACAACGTCGCCATAAGTTCAAAGCTGCAGTGCCGCCAATTTGTAGAATATACAACGACCCGAAGAGTAACCATGTGGCATCATCAAATGATCTGCTGACTGTTCGCAATTTATGTTAGTAGTACTCATCTTGTCGGAATCTCTTTGATATGCGATCAAATGTTGTTAACCCATCGGTTGTAGATTAAACTGTGTAAAACAAACACGATATTCAATAATACCTGGCATTTTCCGATGTCAAAATAAATAATGCAGATTAATCGACGATGGAAATGGTAATCGATTATCGGCTTTATCAATGGTTCATTGATTATATGATTAATCGTGGCACCCCTAATAAAAACCAATGTTGTTTGTGTTATTGCAGAAATTGACAGAGGGGCGTGTTCCTTTGTTCAATCATGAAGTGGTTCCAGCTCATTTGCGAACTAAACCTGAACCAGAGGTTGAGACCAAATATCAGGATCTGGTCACAAAAGCAGCTTCCACCACCGATAATGTTCAGGTATGTTAATGCCTGGATTTAGTGTCTCAGTCATCTGGAGAATGAGGTCCCCAGAGGGTGAATTTAGTGATGTTACATGTATCCCATACAGCGGTCTAGCATCACCAAATACACCCTCTGGGGACCTCATACTGCTTAGGCCTCATCTTCTGGGAAGTATCTTTAGTCTTAAATAAACATTGTGTTTAGTTACTTTTTCCCTGCTTTTTAGTGTCTATATCCCCTAATTTGCCAAAGATAAAATGCATAATCGAGGTGACCAATGGGTGAACATCACCAACGTCAACTGGGGAACTTCAATCTGATCCTAGGTTTCCCATAGCAGTTGAGTTTTAAGCAGAATGAGGTTCTCAGAGGGTGAATTTGGTGATACTAGCCCACCGTGTGGGATAGCGTCACTAAATTCACACTCTGGGGACCTCAAGCTTGCATATGTGTAAATCAGGGGCAGATTAAGTTAAAATTCTACCTGTCAAATTGTCAATGGATGCCAACTGTTCACTTATTTATTTAATAATATGGACAGATCTTAACAATTATCAACAAATATCCATAAAATAATGATACATCCAGTAGGGCTCTGCGAAATCGATTGGATTTTGATTTGTTACTGGATTATGGAAAATTTTGGTTAAGAACTTGTGACATAACACAAAACAGTCTATTACGGAGTAATGGTGTGACTCTGGTGAATGTTTTGAGACTATGGTGGACCTGGCACAGAAATAGGTCATGAAGTAGGTCATCAGACTACTATGTGGCACATTTGGCAAACTTCTACACACTTCGTATACCATGCATCGAGATCAAAGGTCAAGAAGATTAATATATAATGTGCACACATATATTTTGCAATTGCTTAAAAGAGTACCATAGATTTCTGTCTATAACTCACAACATTTTCATCGGGAAGTCAATAAGGCGGGAATTGAATTTTGGGCTTCAACCACAAACACAGGTGGGTTTTGACAGTCGATCGAGTGCATGACCTTCTATCTCAAAGCGGGGTCAATATGAATGAAAAGGTAAATTAAATTGAGAACATTAATAGTTATAGGGCAAAGCTTGACAAACTTTGTATACCTTGCATTGAGATCAAAGATCGAGAAGTTTAATATATAATGTTCGCGCATGTGTTTTGCAATTTTCTTAAAAGTGAAAATTAGATTTCTATCTATAACTCACAACTTTTTCATTGGGATATCAATAAGGGATTTTGCTTCCTTATCCATGTAACAAGATATTATCCATTATAACGTGATAAGAATCAAACATGAGTCCATCTCAGTCTGCATAAGGGATTTTGATTTCATACCACATTGTATTTATCATAAACAACAATGCAGCAGGTGACACGTGCCCTGAATATGTCATAACTGTGAGCAGATAATTGCCACTGAGTGTTACAATGTTGTTTTCGCCAACTTCGGTAATCCATTTTATGTCGGCTTTATTGCTACTGCTCAGGCCACGTTTTTTTTATTTTGCGGTTTACAGATTTTTCCCACCTTCTTACTGGAGAAGAGCCAGAAGAAAAAATGAAAAAAATTCCTTAAATTGTTTTTTTTTTGGTGGTTTGTAAACTCAAAACTGAATATGAAAGTCATTGTATACACTGGCTGCACGGTATTCACTTTGCATAAAAGTAATCAGGACCCTGTTTATGGCCCTTCAAGCGACAATACAGTAAATGAAAGCACTTTCAATCTCCTGGCTGTTAAACGAGCTGTATGTTATATATTTTGGGCAACGAAAGTAACAGTCATGCATGTAACTGAGAACGGCGATCACTGTAAGTTCATCGTTGCTCATAATTTGAGTCGAAGCTTCATGGTGATTTTGGATCAAATTGAATACTCAAAGCTTTGCAGGGCCGTAGTTGAACCGATTCTGAGGCACGTAGGAGGGCCTGAGAAACAAGAGTTTAACTCTCTCTATACTAAATGGGTTCTCCAATCCAAGACTCAGTTAAAAAGTGTACATGGGAATGATCTATTATTCATTTGGAGGGATATTAAGGTGATAAAAGCAGATGGCTGATAAATAAATGTGCAGAAGGATGCCTACTTATTGAGGGAAATGTTTATGTAATAACTTCAACAAAAGGCCTATAGTCGTTTGTTGAACTTATGATCTAAATATTTCATATGGGAAACAGTAATGCTCTAATTAATCGACCTCTTAACCACTGCAGAATTATGGGTAACTTTTCAGGATTTAGGCGGAAATATGGCTTGTTGCCATTCATCGGAAAGATCTTGCCGAGAGCTTTCCGATGAATGGCAACAAGCCATATTTCCGACTAAATCCTGAAAAGTTACCCATAATTCTGCTGTGGTTAAGAGGTCGATTAATTAGAGCATTACTGTAGCTACCCATCAATGATGCTTTAGTATAGAAAGGGTTAACTTTGTGTGTCCTTACAAATATTTCTTTTCTTTTACAGAAACAACAAAACACAATGAACAAAATTACTAGCAACATCCTTGATATCATAAATTCTGCCAGAGAGGAATGGGAGAGAGAATCAAGTATGTTTAACTCATTTCTTGATTCAGTTATACAATGTACATGTAAACATTGGAATGGCCTGTTATTATTCCCCAGACCCTAGTAGGAGGTTCGGCGCATAAAGCTGAACATACACCTTGTAACGCGGGTTTTAATTATCAGATTTTGTTGTCCTTTGTCATGGTGATAGCACATGTTGGAGGAAAGGATAACCATATACTACGGGTTTTGTCCATTCAATTTTACCGGAGTTATGGCCCATGTTTGACTTAGAAAATTTCTGTCTGTCCGTCCGTCTGTCCTGTCCAAACATATCGCCTTGTTACCCGGGTTTTAATTATCGGATTTCGTTGTCCTTTGGCAGGGCACGGTGATAGCACAGATTGGGGGAAAGAATACCCATATACTACCGGTTTCATCCATTCAATTTTACCGGAATTATGGCCCTTGTTGACTTAGAAAATTTCCGAACATATCACCTTGTAACTCGGGTGTTAATTATCGGATTTTGTTGGCCTTGGCACGGTGATAGCACAAGCTGGGGGAAAAGATACCCACATACTACGGGTTTCATCCATTCATTTTTACCAAATTAATGGCCCTTGTTTGACTTTAAGATTTAGAAGCTCTTGTTTGACTTGTGAATTTCTGAATTTGATATCCGTATTAACATTTCAACTTGCAACATGGGCATGGATCATTGGATTTGGTTGTGCTTTGGTGTATTGATAGATCAGTTTAACCCTTTACCCAACAGAACGGCCCTGTGCCAATGCATTCTCTTATATATGCGAGTCGACCATAGGTCGCCTCGCATATATAAGAGAATGCATTGGCTTAACACATATTAAAAATGATAAAATTGTCAAAGAATGTAGAAAAATATTATAAAAAATGTAAGAAAAAATTATAAAATTGTTAAAGAATGTAAGAAAAAATGGTAAAAAAATATTTTTTTAGGCCAATATATAAGAGAATGCATTGGCACAGGGCATAACTGTAACCATCACAATGTGGTCAATGAACCGGTTCCAATGATATCCATATTTGTATGGTGTTATTGAGACAGACCGAAGATATTTTAGGCTGTTGAAGCTTTATTTGGGCGTTTTTTTGCCGTTTTGTTGGGTAAAGGGTTAAGGGGAAAGGAAACCCACTTCTTGGGTTTAGAAAATAAAAAAAGTTATTCATCCGTACTAATATTTAGTATTGCACACCCTCTAAACTGAGCGTTGGCGGCATATGCTATGCTTTGCATTGCAGATGTTCATTTGGAGGGATGTACAGGTAATGAAAGCAGACAACAGACAGATGAAAAGCTTACAAGATACATATTATTTGATGGGAAATGTTCATATAATAAGTTCAACAACAAAAATTTGTAGAAATTTTTATCTGAACATTACCTAAGGGAACGACCCATCAATGAGTATTATGATTATTTAGTAAATAAACCATTGAAGCAACTCGTAATTATAAATTGATTATCCGTTTGTTAACGACATATTATGGACTTGTTCAGGTGCGTGAAACTGATAAGTTAGTACTCAGGCATTATGCCAACCTGGGGAATATAGCATTCTACTAACATCGCCGAAAAGTTCAAAGAAATCGGCCATACGATCCCATAGAAAACATTGTCTGAACTATGCACAATTGTAAATATTTGCATCTGGATTCGGCACGCAAATATCGGCGAGAAACAAACACAAATGATTTTGCCATCAAGAGTCATTAAATTTAATCAGAATGATGGTGTCTGAGATGTCAGTTAGGATTAATATTTGTAAAAATAACTACTTTGAGCAAGATTATTCTTCAGTTCTATTTGATCACCCTCCTGGAGTGTTTCACATTACATTAACTGACATGGGCAAGATATATGTTTTTTTTTTTTAATATTTCTGTATTTTGCATAAATTCGCGATTTCCCCCAAAGTCATTTATTTATTAAATCATTGTTTTGTTTGCCTATTTTATAGAACTATATCATAATGCCATATATTTGAAATGCTCTATAATCATGTAATTTCAATGGTGATAGAACAATTTATCATGAGAACAGATTCACAATGACATATACAGTAATGCCCTAAGTAATCGACTCCATAACCACAGAAGAATTATGGGTAACTTTTCATGATTTATACGGAAATATGACTTGTTGCCATTCATCGGAAAGCTCTCGGGAGAGCATTCCGATGAATGGCAACAAGCCATATTTCCGACAAAATCCTGAAAAGTGACCCATAATTCTGCTGTGGTTATGGAGTCGATTACTGAGGGCATTACTGTAGGTTCTCATCAATCGGAATGTCAATTTCAGGTAAAAAGTCATCGCAGCCACAGACTTCCAGCATCAATGACACACATGCGCTCATATCAGCGATCAGCTTTGGTAAAGGGATGAAACAAGTCAGACGTCCAGAATTATCTCCACAGTCAACACCTATAAGTCAAGGCCAAGTCCAGCAACCTAAACAGGCTCCCCCACAAGGTGAGACTGGATTGTGCAGATTCATATTAATTGGAGGGAAATGTTCAGATTATCTGAACATTTCCTATGGGAACTACTTGTCAATGAGTATTTAGTGTAGAAAGGGTTAAAATTTAGTTTGTATGTGTATGCCCACTCCCCACCTACCCACCCATGGAAAGGCCTCCCAACTGGAAAAAGGAACTACTTGTCAATGAGTATTTAGTGTAGAAAGGGTTAAAATTTAGTTTGTATGTGTATGCCCACTCCCTACCTACTCACCCAAGGAAAGGCCCCCAACTGGAGATAAAAATTATCTGTGTGATAGACATTAAATATTTTATTATTCAGCCATCGATGATTTCACAAAACTTATGTGATATTTCTTAAAGTTATCAGTGTCTAAGAAGAACTGAACGATTTATTATAAATTGGGGTAGAGGTCTTCTTCGGCATTGCTTTAGAATTGCATGAAGTTATTTATATATTGGCTTCTACAGATTTTTCTAGGATATTGCTGTAGCTAATCTTGTGTGCTGGTGTTGTAAGATAATACATTTATCTGGTACTTTGTGCCCCATTGTGTGCTTCGGAGACATTTAAATTTATTAATATTAAGATTCAATTGTTGAATTTGATTTTGATTGAAAACTCCATGCTCAATTTAATTGAATATTCAGATATACTCTTCCACATATTTTGTCCAGATGTTTTCTCAGAATTTATTGGAGGGAAATGTTTAGATAATAAGTTCAACAAATGACCTAAGGTCCTTTGTTGAACTTTAACCCTTCTATGACTGGAGCTTCCTGAAATTTTGTGAAAACCCTGTGCCAATGCATTCTCTTATTTATGCGAGTTTCCCACATAAGAGAATACCTTGGCCTAACAATATACCTTGACCATGTAAGCCAATTCATTCTTATATATGTGAATCTCCCTATGGGAGACTCGCATATATCAGAGAATGCACTGGCACAGGATATGTAATGCTGCACCAGAGCAGATTCCGTCATGAATGGGTTAACATTATCTGAACATTTCCATTGGCAACTACTCGTCAATGAGTATTTAGTAAAGAAGGGATTAAGCAAAGCATATAATTTCTCATTCCAGGACAAAGTGCTATTGGAAAAGCGCCAAGCATCAAAACTAACATCAAGGCGGCTAACCCTCACCCTTACCAGCGATAGTGACAGATATCAGTTTTCCTCTTCCATGACTGGAGCTTCCTGAAATTTCGGGAAAACCCTGTGCCAATGCATTCTCTTCAAGCCTTGAAATAGTGTGTCTGTCATTTGCAGAATGAGGTCACCAGAGGGTGAATTTAGTGATGCTACCCCGCATAGCGGTCTAGCATCACCAAATTCACCATCTGGGAACCTCATTCTGCTGAGGTTTAAGCAGAATGAGGTCCCTAGAGGGTGAATTTGGTGATGCTAGCCCGCTATGACTAAATGAAACTAATAGACCTAGTCCTAAATCGCATTGGAATTCTTCGGAAGTTGTGAAGTAGCCAGTGGTCCACTGCCGATTTCCACAATTTAACAATCTCCAGACAGTTGCCAACCGGAAGTCATGTATCAATTTCGCAAAAAACATACTTACCACCAGAATTTGGCTCATCGCCATGGAAATATAGAAATAATTAAATAACATCATCATTCACCTGCGCCTAAGGTATAAGCATAGCCTCATTCTGCTTAGGCCTCACCTTCTCTGGAAAGTTTCTTTATTATAAAATTTCTATTGAAACTCTTCACATAGATTCTATTTATTTTTTAGTTTTGTTGCTGTCATGGGTGGACATCACAATATTCACCATTTGGGAATTCAATCTGAGTCTATGTCTCCCATAGCAGATGAGGCCATGCAGAATAAGGTCCCCAGAGGGTGAATTTGGTGATGCTAGCTCGCTGTGTGGGATAGCGACACTAAATTCACCCTCTGGGGACCTCATTCTGGAAATGACAGGCACACTAAACTCAGACTTGAACATGGATTGTTAAAATTCCACACCGTTGCGGCACAAATATTCAGGGGTATTGCCACCATTGAATAAACAAACGTTTCTCTGACATGGAAAAGAAGCAAGAAACTTGTACTTCATGCTATTATTGTCACTAAGTGTATGAACATGATTTTCGTCTGTGATTCAGTGTTTGCATTGGCAGAAGAGGAATGGACAATTTTCATCAAATTTCAATCTTCATAGTGTATATCGAAGGAAGTTGAAGTGAAGTGTAAGGGTTACCACATACAAAGATGTGGAATAAAAACAGAACATTGAGTCTAGTCTTATATCACTTAACCCTTTCAGTGTCAAGTCCGATTTTTGTATCAACCCATATTTCCTTTATCATTTTTCAAATTTATTGATTATAATAATGTGTGATACATTGATGGAAAGAGCTCTTAGAGCTCTTTCCATCAATGTATCACATTATTATAATCAATATATTTGAAAAATGATCAAGGAAATATGGATTGATACAAAAATCGGATTTGGCACTGAAAGGGTTAAACCTTCAGCTGTCATGAACTATCTCATTATGCCATCTAATTATACTCATTTATTAAACATATTTAATTCAGATGTGATTTAATTATGTCTTTCTTCGAAAATGGCCAAAAAATATTTCAATTGGCCAATGTTTTTTCCCCCCCAAAAATTGGCAATATAATTCAAAAACCCAAAATGATTTTGCAACAGGAGCGACATGAGAATAAAATATATATGATCATCTGCTAAAATACCTGAAGTTTTAACTACAGGTAGCATGCACAAAATAGAAAATAAAATCATTGTTCTTCATATGTTTGCATGATAAAATGGATGACAAAATAATTTACAATGCTTTAAAGGCACGGGCGGCGTTTGTTGCAGAAATATTCATATTTGTTCAAATCGCCATCAACATAAGGAATATTAAAATATATATAGTTTTGTTCATATGCCAAACATAATCAGCGTGTAAATATTATATTGTCGTCAAGACGTACGATGGTGTACATAAACAAGAGACTACTCATGTTATAGAAGTTGTGCTTCTGTTTACATAACACAGCGCAATTCTATTGGTTAATCACACAAAAATGATATAAACGCTCTTTATTATTTCCATATCAGGAAAACAGTAACAAATAACGCTCTTTATGTTTACCATATCCAGATCTAAACAAAAGCCAGGAAACGTAACGTTTTTTGCTTTTGTTTACATAACAAAGGGGGAAAAATTGACAATAACATACTTTTTATGCCATATTTCTGATTGGCATAAGAACAAGGTCTGTCTATATAGCTTACTATTCCTTCTGTTTATAGTGGTTTTTGACGGAGGTGAATATTTTAACAGCATAACCATCGCCAACGCGGCCCGTATCTTTAACATTGACTTGGTGATACGGCTTAACGGGTCACAAATTTCATCAGGACAGTGCACTATCAGACAATGAGGCACCAAAACAGTAATGAGGATTAACATTAATGAATCCATTGTCTGTCACCAGGCTGAATGGTAGTGGTATACCGTCAAGTAACAATGGTGAGATTAAAGAAGTCTAGACACAGTATTTGGCATGATGTCAACATAGGTTTGTTTCACTTGGTTAAGCAGCGTTATGGTATTATAATTATATAGAATGTTAGATATTGAATAAAAAAAATATTCATTAATTGTGACCCAAGAAAATGAGGATTTAATTTGCCCAGAGTTTTTTTTTATTTTTAATTTGGCAAAAAAAAGTAAAATCAGAATCAGCCAAAAAAATGGCCAAAATATTTATTGGCCCAGCATTTACACTGCATCTGATGCTGAATGAGATATAGAGTCAACATTGTTTTCATTGCGTTGATTGGTGTTTAAAACTGTGAGCGGACGAATAACATAATTTATACCATAATTGCCAAAACTATTGTGTGTATAACACCTACATATATTTTGTAAATTTCAGCTTTACACCCTAATCTGGGTATAAAATTATACTATGAGGGGCAGCGGGTCCCTTTTAAGGGTCCTTTCCCCCTCACCCAAGCTCAGTGAGCTTTCTGATGAATGGCAACAAGCCATATTTCTGACTAAATCCTGAATAATTACCCATAATTCTGCTGTGGTTAAGGAGTCGACTATTTTGGGCATTACTGTAGTATCGTATCTGCGATGTGACCAGGTAGAATCAACACATGGCTTTAATCTTTCAGCGATTTCCGCTTCGATATCTTTCATAATAAGGCAGTAATTATCGATGTCTGTTGCCATAAAAAAAGCATTATTTTCATGCAAAATGGTTCACTAGTGATCAGCATTAGCAGGCAAATAAAATAATCATCTTGTATCACTCCATGTTGGTTTTATTTAGTGACAGATACATAGTTAAATGATGTAGGCATTAATCAGTAAAGGTGGATCAGTAAGGGTATACATGTATGTCAGAGATTTGGGTGAGGGGGGAAAAGAACCCTAGAGCCCTCAGGAATTCACTGCCGATGAGCACACGCGACATAGTGAATTACGACGAATTTAGAACAACAATAAACACTAGTCATAAAAAGAAGAATTCACGCTTCAAATATTGTTACACAAGAAAAGCACAAGTAATCCACACACGTCTTAGAAACTATTGTAGTGACCTAAACGCGCACAAATACCAAAATTATATCTCTGTCACTGATCGCTGTGTTTGTGGCCAAATAGAAGATAGCTACCACTACATATTCCAATGTCGGCGTTACCGTTCACATAGGCAAATTCTTCTTGGAAAGATCCCAGACGCAATAGTTCCCTCAGTTTATACTTTCCTCAATGGCGACGATACAATGAATCTACAAACGAAGAATTCCAAAAATTTATTATCCACACAACGATTTTAGTTGCTTAATTATAAATCGGTCAGCAGCATCTTAAGCATCATACCTAACATGTAATAAAATGAAAAATCCGTTCCATTCCACTCCCCCCCTCTTTATACCCAAAAAATTCCATGACCAATGTAATATCCGAATAATCAATCTACTGTCCGGTCCCGACACTAACGACAAATTCCATGATGATTTATATATATTATACAGGGGCCCAAAATGATACATGGGGAGAACGACACCTCAAAAGCCATGTGCTTACTTTCTACCAGATATATCACATATTACCATATACATTATATCAATTCCTTGTGTAGTCCCTTGTTCAATTTATATTATGTATATTATATATTTGGTGGATAAATAAACTATGCTTAAACCAAAAGAACCCTAAAAGGGACCTGCTGCCCCTATAGCAGAAATCCTGTATGAATATGGGTCACATAGCAATTCATATACTGCTATGTCATTAAGAGATCTGCTTAATTCTAGGCCTTCAGTCAACTGATCAATATTCACATTAACATTCTCCCTATTTCAAATAACAGTAACAAGCTGTATTTTTTTCATAATTAAATGACCCACAATACCTTACAATTTCAAATAAATCATTGAATGTACATGTACATGTAACACAGGAAATACTTAATGTTCGGAAACTTATGAAATTTGGGAAATTTGCTGGGCTACCCCCATGGTGAAAATTTAAATATTAGAAGGTCGGAAACTAAATTGTGAAAAAAATTACAATTCTAACAAACGACGGACAGAAATCCAACATTTTCAGATCATGGAAGAGGGATAACTCTTTAACGGAAAATGTGAACGTCAATGAACCCTATTTTGAAAGCCTGCCTGATGCCAAACCTCCATACCAAATTTCATCAAAATCTGATATCATAACCATGAATATATATATATGAGCGGATAGATGGAAATATAAACATTCTCAGATAAAGAAGGGGATAACTCTTGAACGGAAAATGTGAACGTCAATATACACTCTTTTGAAAGCACTCCTGATGACAAATCTGCATACCAAATTTCATCAAGATCCAATAACACATGGTTGAGCTATATGAGCGGATGGATGAAATCCAACATTTTCAGACAAACAAAGAGGGATAACTCTTGAACAGAAAATGTGAATGTCAATGAACACTCTTTTGAAAGCCCTCCTGATGCCAAACCTGCATACCAAATTTCATCGAGATCTGATAACCAATGGTTGAGATATATGAGCAGATGGGTACACAGACAGACGGACAAATGTAATCATGTATACCCCCATATATATATGGATGTGGGTATAATTACTACTGGGTGGGTTCAATCTAAATGAAGATTACATGTTGCTTTAAACAACAGGATTTAAGCAGCATTCAGACAACTGCATTGTGTTGTGATGATACAATCCGTTATCTACGGGTGCATTGCGTTATAGAACAGAGCTTAAAACATGGCTATGACGTCACTCCTTTGTTCATCGAGTCCAGTTTATTGGATAATGGATGGTTATTGTCGACATCGTACATTATTTTGCAAACAACGATTCATTATCTTAATATCGGACGCTCAATATCCAATTTAATGAACAGTTATTTTGCTGCGGACGATTTAATTTTATATGACATGCATGCATGTTACCATAACGTATGCACGTATCTATCTATAGACAACAATTTTCAAGTATAATTTCGCTCTGATTGATTGCTAGAACAGGACAAAGGGATATAGACCTATATATAGAGCCTCGTCACTCGGGATGGGGGGGGGGGGGGGGTGCATACAACTTCAAATTCCAGGCATGTCGTTTCATGAATAGGCATTGAATTTGCATCTTAAAATTTCTCGAATCTGTTTCCATACTCGGGTGGCATGTTGTAGCACCACTCACGATAAAACGTAAACTATATAGAGTAATTTGCATGTAAATGTAGTCCTTCGATCTTCAGTATTACCCGCAATCTCAAACTACAAGTTCGCCAAATCTACGATTTTGCACCTGCTCGCACCAAGCTGCCATTCAATGTACAACTTTCCGCAAAATCCGAAATATGCCGCATAAATAAATTAATACAAATGCCGAAATAAAAGAGCAAAACTCACTATAATATTCGTAAATCTATCACAGAATGAACTCAGTGTCGGTACGTCGTGTTCATTCAACTGTTGGAAACGCAATGGTGTGCTGCGTGTATGTTAAGTTGACAATGGATTAAGATGTCACGTCATCCGTGCAGCCAATGAACGAGTGGATAGGGCCGAACACATGGTACAACTCAGGTGTCTTGACCCAAGATCGGGATAATCCATTATGATAAGAGGTGACGCATCAAAGAAATGGACTCGGCCATGCATGTTTTAAGTCAGATAATAGCTTCAAACTGTACATTATTTCAGCGAATGGAACGATCTCGACCGAACCATTCCCTGAAATAATGTAGTTTTCAGCCATTATCCTATACTTAAGATTGCCACTGATATGAATACTAGGGTAATGCCAAACCTGTCAAATCACAATAACTAAATCTATTGACATAAATACAAGTCAAATTCCCTTTGCTTTGCAGACCTCATCTTTTATCGATTGAAAACAAGAAACAGCAGATGCACATGCTTAATTACCATATAAGGTTGTGTTATATAAGTTTTAAGTTGCATTGAAAATAGAATCTCTATTGTGTGCATTGACAGATATAATGTAACATGCCCATCAGTGCCATCTGAATGGCAGGGTGTTTGTCTGTATTCAAATTCAAATTTCAATGCAAGGGACTCGTCTTGGGAACAC
Organism: Siphonodentalium dalli; assembly: GCA_032622095.1. NCBI lineage: Eukaryota > Metazoa > Mollusca > Scaphopoda > Gadilida > Siphonodentaliidae > Siphonodentalium > Siphonodentalium dalli. Next base: position 98,309,102 of record CP136063.1, read on the forward strand.
TTTTTTTGTCCTGAGGCCAAAAAAGAAAATGGGATATTGGTTCTCAGGCCCCCGCCATATTGAAAAAAAATAGCCACATTGATCATTTTTATTGACTTCACCGGGTGGCAATTGGGTACTGGTATAGACTACAGTGAAATTAGGAAACATGAACATGTTCAGAGCGCCAAATATATATGTGTACATGTACATAAAAGTAAGGGTAGAATAAGTGAGGAAAATCGTTTAGTCAGAACTTCCAACAACTGTGTTAAGTATGAACTCACAATGGGAAACAAGGTTAATATACATGATTGCTACACTTGTTATAACAGCTGAAAAAAATAAAAATAAAAATAAAACCCTCCCTCATTGATTTGAAAAATAATTGCCATGAACCAAATAATTTTTATGTTTACCCATACCATAGTATGGTAAACATAGTGTCATCGTCCGGATTGACCACTCATCGTGCGTGCATCCGTCTGTCTGTCCGTAGACACTTTACGCATGGTGCGATAACTCAAACATTTTCTAACTGATCAGAACCAAATTTTGTATGAGTTTCTCAATCCAAAATACAGATCGAGTTCAAATATGGGTTTGATCCGAGTTTTTTTTACGGAGTTATGGCCCTTTTTCGACTCAGAATTCATGCATGCTGTCATAACTCAAACAATTTTTAACTGATCGAAACAAAATTTTTGGTATGCGAGTTTCTCAGCCCAAAATACAGATCGACTACGAATATGGGTTTGATCCGATATTTTTTAATGGAGTTATGGCCCTTTGATTATTTTATTCATCTCTAAAATATATCAAAGATACACAGTTTGCACTGTCCAGATAGAATCTAATAAATCAGGTTTACAATGCCATGAAGTTCTCTTCTGACACAGAGCAACAGAGATAGTATCCAGTTACAATGACTCTCTTGCACTGAGTTAATTAACTGCAGGGAGATGTGTTGGCCATATGATGAGATATCATAGATGGAATGTTTATACTATTATATGCATGGTTATTTAAATTTTATCTTAAAGGCATAATCTGGTTTTATTGTTTAATAGCATTACTATTGGAGGTTAATAATGTTTGGTTTTCAATTTTTTTTAAACTTGAGAGCTCTGTATCAGTCTATGAGAACAAAATAATTGTTCATAACACTTTTAGAACTGTAGGTCTAGTTTGTTTTATTTACATATTAATAGAAAGATTTTTCGACATTGATTTCAATTGATTACAAATGTGAATTGAAATATTAAAGGGGCACACCAGGTTTGATATATTTTTCTTGTACTCTGCATGAGATAAAACTTTTTATGTGTACCCATACCATAGTATGGTACACATAGTGTCAACGTCCGGATTGACGACTCGTCGTCCGTCTGTCTGTAGATACTTTAGGCATAATGCGATAACTCAAACATTTTCTATTTGATCGGAACCAAATTTTGTATATAGGTTTCTCAGCCCAAAATACAGATCGAGTTCGAATATGGGTTTGATCCGAGTTTTTTTTACAGAGTTATGGCCCTTTTTATGTTTACCCATACCATAGTATGGTAAACATAGTGTCGTCCGGATTGACCACTCGTCGTTCGTCCGTCTGTCTGTCCGTAGACTATTTACGAGTAAAGCGATAACTCAAACATTTTCTATACGTTCCGAACCAAATTTTGTATATGGGTTTCTCAGCCGAGTTCGAATTTGGGTTTGATCCATGTTTTTGTTACAGAGTTATGGCCCTTTTTCGACTTAGAATTCACGCATTCTGCCATAACTCAAACATTTTTTATCTGCTTGGAACCAAATTTGGTATGTGAGTTTCACAGCCCAACATACAGATCGAGTTCGAATATGGGTTTGATCCAATTTATTTTAAAGGAGTTATGACCCTTTTTCGAGAAAAAAATTCCTCCTGATATCTGATAAAAAACACATGTGTAGTTCACAATATTGGAGTGTACTATATAGACTGCCACTGGTTAATAGAATGTTATTTATTTGGTGATAGACTGTATCCCACAGACCAGTTAATTATGATGGACAGTCTGTGAAAGATTTCCTGATAAAACAGTTCTTTTATAAGTTTGCTGAATGCTGCATTGCACAGCTGAATATATAACTCTACAGATGGTCTGAGGTCATTGTAACTGTTATTGTATTAATAGAGATGCCAGCATCAATATAAACAATGTCTGTGATTTGTTGACAGCTCTGCTATATAAATGATATTAATGGGTCAGCAGTGAGGTGTCTTTATTTTGATGGGTGTTGTTGGTAGAATTTGAGATATTATCATTGTAAACTTAAATTGGACTCTCTTAACCAAGTATTCCATGTCCACGTCACCTTTTTCACATTTAACCCAAGGCTGTGGTGGTGCAGCATTACAGATCCTGTACCAGTGCATTCTCTTATATAAATGCGAGTGACCCATAAATTCCAATAATTTGTTTTATTTACATTTGTCTATAATAGTACTTAACAGTATACTCTATAATTCAACATCAAAACTCTCATTTATGATTCTAATCATAAGTAATTTACTATTGCCAAGGGATGGGTTAACATCTGCTGATCGGCCTCTCGTTTTACTTATAATTCACACATGCTGCCATAACTCAAACATTTTTTATCTGATTGACACCAAATTTGGTATGTGAGATTGTCAGCCCAAAATACAGATCAAGTTCGAATATGGGTTTGATCCGATTTATTTTAAAGGAGTTATGACCCTTTTTTGGGAAAATATTCGAAATTTTATTTTTTTTTAGATTGAACTCCTTTGCTCAATTTAACATACAAAAAATATAAAAAAAACTTTTATAATAACAAAATTATTTAATTAAAAAAAGAATTTGTCATTGACACTAATAGAGTATATGAGGGTACCTTTAATAGATGTCATTCCAAGCGAAATACGTTATTAATTGAGTGATGACATATGTTACAGAGCTCTAGGGGGTGGTTGTATGAAGGTAAAGATAAACAACCTGCTGGCTGGATAATTGTTTATCCTATCTGTCAAATTGATTAATGGCTAAACCATTGAATCTCACAGTGAGAGGTCCTTGTGTGAATAGGGACAGAGTTATGAGATTTAAAATGACTCCTCCCCCACCCCAAATACTTTAACCCCTTCTTAAGACAAATTATTTGAGCTTTTGATTTTAAGTTAGGTGCTGATATATGTATTACTGTGATCATATCATTGACCAATTATCAGTTATAGCTAATCGCTATCGCCAAGGTATGGGTTAAACATCTGCCGAACGTGATCGGCCTCTCGTTTTGTTTGGCCTAAAATTGTTGGCTGTGGGGTATATAAAATAAAAAAAGATAATATTATAAATTTATTTTCATTACAAAAAAATCAATCATTATACATACATGTACCGGTATATAGCAGAATAGAAGTTGAAAATATAAAAGCAATTAGGCACTAACAGTTGAAACTTAACAATATAAAACAATGAAATGTCACTTGCCTGCTTCTCAAGCTTAATTAAAAATTTTGTTTAGCTATGTATATCGACTATTATTGTGTTATTGAGGTAGACTCAAATACAAATCAAGTATTAACCGTTTCATGTCTGGAGCTTCCTGAAATTTTGCGAGAACCCTGTGCCAATGCATTATCTTATATATGCAAGTCTCCCATAGGGAGCCTCGCATAAGAGAATACATGGCCTATGTAGGCCTGCTACGATACAATGCTGACGATACAATACGTATCACGATATGTTCCCCTGGAGAAAGTTATAAAGGCAAGATACAAATGGCAACATATAAATGTAAGGACTGAGTGGAAGATTCAATAGAGAAATTGTTTTTGTGGTCTTTGCAGTTTTATATTATACTGGTAGTACAGAAATTTAAATTTGTCCCTTAAATTTTATGCCCATAGCTGCATCAATATTGAAATCACCCAATAAATTCCCTGAAGTATAATGACCTATGTGCATGTGCTTGAATATCTAAGCTTATTTCAGAAACAGGTCAGTTCTTGTTAAAATAAAAATTAATAGGTTGCCAGAAATGTTGAGCTGTAAAAATTAGAAATCTATGCGTTCTGTTTGACTTCCACCTTAAAAATACAACATCGTTAGTTTCGTTACTACATGTAGTTCTGTATCTCGAAACACATGACTCGATACGATATGGTGTATCGTGATACACTGAACTCACGATGAATCGTTGCCATCCTAGGCCTATGGGAGACTCGCATTATATAATAGAATGCATGGCACAGTGTCTTCAATGCTGCACCAGTGCTCCCGTCATGAAAGGGTTATGGTTAGAAAGGAAGCCTAACTGTATTGTTATAGCATGTTGGAATTGTCAGCAAAAACCCAAGTCAACACACATGACATAGGCCTGCAAAATCAGAACACATCAAATCATGCGGCATCGTGTCCATGTGCCATGCTATTTTGTATTTTCTGTCTTTAAAATAGAATAGTAGTCCAAGTCTTCTCGGTCCACAACATCTTGGGATATCAGTTGGAATGATCCTGTTTTTGGACAGACTCCCGCCCCATTGCTCTTCTCATGGATGTAAATATATAGATATATATACATCGCTGTTCTTCTGTAAAGGACATTCATTCAAAAGACGTATTACATGTAAATGTGGAGCCCGGGCATTCATGTAAACCCATGAATGTGATTGATCACCTGACATTAATCTTTCTTCAAAATGATATATCGCCTACACTGATAGAAAAAGGTATAGTAATGATACGATCATTTAATGTAATGTTTACATGCATTTTCTGATAGCGCAACAAATCGCAACTCTCTGGAAAACAAGGCTTTGTTTACTTATAAATCTTATTGCTCTGAAATTTAACGGACCTCTGATATATGCATGTTTGATATCATCATGCTTGGGGAAAGGCTGCCCTCTATGTTCATATATGCGAAGCTTCCACTTGATCTAATCCGAAGACATACAAGCAATATAACTCCCGCCCATGATTCTGGGAATAACGTCCATAATAGAAGAGCAACGGGTCAGGACTCGGTCCAAAATAGCATCATCCCAACCAATATCCCAATCTTGAGTACCGCAGATTACCGATATTTTTATTTTAGGTACTGTAGTAATAAGGTGCAGATTAAATCATTTCCTGTGCTGGTGGCGAGTACTGCATGCCCTAAATTATCGACTCCTTAACCACAGCAGAATTATGGGTAACTTTTCAGGATTTAGTCGGAAATATGGCTTGTTGCCATTCATCAGAAAGCTCTGAGAGCTTTCCGATGAATGGCAACAAGCCATATTTCCGACTAAATCCTGAAAAGTTACCCATAATTCTGCTGTGGTTAAGGAGTTGATTATTTAGAGCATTACTGTAGATGGGAAAATTTTATTTAATTTTAATAAGTTTTCCGGCGGAGTATATGATAGTACTTTGGGACTCATTCTGGACATGCAAACCAGACTTGCTCTTTTACATCTGCATGTTAAGATTGTGGTATATAATAGACATTGAACTGGGTATGCTGAAAACTCACACATGTACAAATGGTGAAGATGATCTGTAAAGATATCAAGTGTGAAAATTCAAACTAATCATATTTCCACAGAACAACAAGACAACAACAGTGAGCATATCATTAAATCAGATGAACATATCTTGCTGGTTAAGCAAACAAAATGGTCACATCATATGCAGTCATATATGCACTCTGTCCAAACGATTCACAACCTCTCAGTGCCCTACATAAGCCTCTCGGTGTAATTTGGTTTGTCTGAGAAGATATAAATATCAACAGGTCCTTCCATTTAGCTATACAATTATTATGGGAATTTTAGTGCTAATAATAAAGATCTACAAATGTTTATATTCTTCCAAAAAAGCCAAATTGCACTAAAAAGGCTTATGTAGAACAATGAGTGACCTCCATATGTGCTGAGGGGCTGCAAATTGGTTGGGAATGTGAGCAGACATGTTTACTTCTGGAGTGCTGATATCGGGAGATTGATCTTCCAAATTCGGGAGACTTTTATAACTAAAAAACTTTCTAGTTTTACTCAAATTATTACCAAGTAACACCATCGGCGCGATTACGAAACTTGTGTATTGTAACGATAAGACATTGCCGGTGTATCCTCATGTTGTGCTCTCACGAAAGAGGTTGCAGTTAATCCCACTGTGATAACGTCATCATCCAGCTGGTTCGCTATGTTATATTACATGAGATGTCGTCACTTATTTTAATAACTTTGGTTAACGAGAGGCCGATCTCGATCGGCAGATGTTTAACCAATACCTTGGTGACAGCGATGAGCTATTTTCATAAATCCTTACACCATCCTTTTCATGAGTGCAAAACTTTCAACAATTCACACCTTACTATTAAGTTCACAAGTGGAATCACACCTAACGCAGATGTGGCTTTGATTTCAACCAATTAGTGACTCTTAAAAAGATATGTTTTATAGAGTGATAAAGCTAATTAAGCTCAATCCATAGTCAGAGAGAAGCACCATAGCTGTTAAATATAAAATAGTTAAGAAATTAAGTAGATAATCATCATAGCAACTCAATTTATCTGTTTATTACATTGGAACATGAGACCTACATTTGTAACATATTGTGTGTGTTTTTTATTATCATTGCTATTTTTTTGTTTATTATGTTTTGTGTCAGCTGCATATTAAAAATTAATAGCAACCTATTAATATTTCACCACTAAAAAAACAATCAATACCTGAACAACTATACAAGTGAGGGATGTATAGACCTGGATATAAAATATGATTGCTAATGATTGGATATAAAGGTTAATTTTCTTCTAAGCTGATCATTGGAAAGATACCATGTTTGTAAACAGTTTAAATATATATAAAGTTATGGTTAATATTTTCAAAACCATTCGATCGATACCAAAATCTATACAGGTGAAGAATGTGTCATGATTATCACAGATGTGATTATTTATAGAGTGATCATGTGAAAAATATTTAGCTATCACATTGTGTCAACAGGATTGGTGAAGGATGTTAATATATTTAAGCAAATAAACCAAATGACCCTCACTATGCAGGTTAGGGTGTGTTATCATAAACTGTGCCAGAACTATAAACATAATCAATGGAAATATTTGAGTTATCAAATCGGATAGTAAGGGGTTAATCTTACCCAAACTAATGAACTGATAAACACAGAGTAGTCAACAAAAAGCATGGCATTGGATTTAGAAACCCATACAATAAGTCAGTCTCAAGAATCCCAGCACTGTTAATATTATCCTGCAGCCAAAATGCAATTGAGGGAATTTCAAAATAAGACGTTTCCTCTAATGATGAATATTCAATTGGTCGTTTATTGAAACACTGACTTAACCTGGCTCAAAGTGAAAGTGATAATTTATTATCTGTCTATCGGATAATATGTATCTATTGAATTTGAATGGGTTAATTTTAATCCCAAATCCATGCAAGTTAAAAATGGATCACCATCAACATGGACATTGCATAGGGAAATGATCAAATAAAAAACATCAGAAGACCATATGATGTGTGCAGAGGATTAATCATTTTCAATGACATCATATGATGGAACTAAGGAATGTGTGGATTAATATTTTTCTAAGATATGACAACAGTGTCTCTGTAAACAACTAATGCCATGAACTGGTTTCAACACAGACAACAGAACTGGAATAAAGAGTCATCAATCAGTTTGACAGATGATAAACAAGTCTGAAGCCACCAGTGGTACCATCAGGTGTCCAAAGCAATAAATTGTCTCATTCCAATAACACAGATGTGTGTTGTATCTTGTTCTCTTCAAATTTAATAGTGCATAGAAAACAGGTATGAATTATAAAGGGCCATAACTCTGTTAAAATATATCGGATCAAACCAATATTTGAACTTGATCTGTATTTAGGGGTCAGAAATCCATATACCAAATTTGGTGTTGATCAGATGAAAAATGTTTGAGTCATCCTGGCTTGGATGAATTCTATTTAAAAACAAGAGTGGAAAGGGTTAACTAAACAATACCAAAATCCATACAGATGAAGAACGTGCTAAGAAAGACCTAGGTAAGAAATATGAGGCAGATCAGAAGAAATTTGATTGACTTAGATGCTTCAGATAGCATTTGTGTGCAGGGTTAATTATTTTCTAAACCGATCAACCAATCGATACCAAATTTTTTTCAGGTGAGCCATGTGTCATCATAAACCTGCATATATACAATATGAACACAATCAGACAAAAAATACATGAGTTATGGCATCATATAGAACATGACCAGGTATGGATGGAAAGTGTTAATAATTTCTAAACCGATCGATACCAAAAACTATACAGGTGAGGGGTGTGTCATCATAAACATGCACATAAAATTTGAACAGGATCCGATAAAAAATACTTGAGTAATCGAATCGGATAGCAAGTGTCTACGGACAGACGGACGGTGCGACGGACAGACAGATGAACGACGGATGGTTGATCCGGACGTCAGCATTATGTGTACCATACATGGTATGGGTACACATAAAAATCATGATTCTGTTTCGGGATGAATAGTTATGATTTTGTGGTCAGTAAACGCACGTGGTTTCATTGTCCACACTAATTTAATTGAACGAGAGGTGTCATGGGTTAAGCTTTTGATAGTTTGGTGGAGAATAATTACTCCAGGCTAATTAACGCAGTCTGTTCTCATTGCATTTCTGTCACCTTTTGTAACTGCTATTGTATAGTAATGCCCTAAATAATTGACTCCTTAACCACAGCAGAATTATGGGTAATTTTTCAGAATTTAGTCGGAAATATGGCTTGTTGCCATTCATCGGAAAGCTCTCACTGAGCTTTCCGATGAATGTCAACAAGCCATATTTCCGACTAAATCCTGACGTAATTCTGCAGTGGTTAAGGAGTTGATTATTTAGGGCATTACTGTATGCAATTGGCTGGATGTGTTGAAGATATCTTTGACTTAAATTTTTACTGAATTCCACAGAATTCCAGAGAAATTGTTTCCCGAACGGGAGTGTGTGAGATAAAGCTGGATTTCGGGAGACTCCCATCCAAATCGGGAAAGTAAACATGCCTGCATGTGAGATGAATATGGTTACAAAATAATACATGGAATCTCACTTAAGGACTATTTGATGTGGTGACAATAGGTGAAAAGAAAATAGAGTTCTCCATTTGAGCATATCATTAAATCAGATCAACATATCTTACTGGCCAAGCAAACAATATTGTTACATCATATGCAGTCAAAGATGCACACTGTCCAATCGAATCACATCCTCTCAGTGCCCAAGCTTACAGTAATGCCGGAAATATGGCTTGTTGCCATTCATCGGATGAATGGCAACAAGCCATATTTCCGACTAAATCCTGAAAAATTACCCATAATTCTGATGTGGTTAAGGAGTCAATTATTTAGGGCATTACTGTAGATGCAATTTGGCTTATTTGAGAAAATATAAATATTAACAGGTTCTTAAGTTCAATGGAAACAGTCCAATCAATTTGCAACCGCTCAGTGCCTTACATACATGTAATCTTCTCGATGTATAAGAAAAGATATCAACATGTCCTCACATTTCACAATAAAATTATTATGGGAATTTTAAAGCAAAAAGTAAGGATGTATTAATTAATGTTTAAATATTCTACAAAGAAAGCCGAATTTCACTAAGAGGCTTATGTCAGGGTTTCTGCTAGGCCAGTGGGTGGAGGTCTTCAAAATGGACCCGGTTTTTTGTGCCAAAAAAAAGGAGAAGAGGAACCTAAATCAATTTAAAAAGAGTTGTTTTGTACAAGTCCGGTTGTGTATTTTATTTCAAATCAATGGTCACCAATGCCCCAAACCGCAACAGATAATAGGAAAGCGGACATACATGTATGTGTTTTACCATTGACTATTTAAATTCTGTCCGAAACAAAGTGTCATTCCTTAAAATGAGGGAAACGATAAATGAAAAAATATCAGGGGTCAGGGTACAACGACAATTACAAACTTAACTTTCCGTATCAAAAGTATGGTTTTGGAGAGAAAGACCATGTGACCGACAGGTTGCAGGAAAAGCTGTGGTATATGTGCACAGACAAGATTGAACATGAATTTGAGATATTTTTGGGCTTTTGTCTGGTATGGACTGCAAAATAAATCAATCATCTATCAATCCATCCATATATTTCTGTCAAAAAATTATGAAATAAAATTATGGGAATGCATAATCGTGTGCCATTAATATTAAATTTGATAAAATAGCCCCGTTGACAATTTCTTAAATAGTAATTCCGAGCTCAGGATTAGATTTATCTGATATTACATGTACTATGAAATATATATCGTGACTAGAGTTGTCTTCTGTTCATACTAGTAGATGATAAATTCAGTGGACTGTATAAATATGGAAATAGAATGCAACCAGGTGTTATGGAATGTAATTTGCAAATTACTGTGGTAATATTACAGCTCAACACAACCACCCAGCACTATTCTCTGGTTGGTGCAATGAAATAGTGTGGGTTTTTTTTTACATGGAATTTCAAAATCTGCATATGATGGGCCAACAACATGGTCCAATCCTAGATTCTAAGGACCCTACATTTTAACCCTACTGGAAACCCTGCTTATGTAGAACCCTGAGTGATCTCCATCTGCACTGAGTGGCTGCAAATTGGTTGGGCAATGTGCGATGAATATACGTTACAAACTAATAATTGGAACTATTGGATGTGGTGACAATAGGTGTAAAGAAAATATAGTTCTCCATTTGAGCATATTATTAAATCAGATCAGCATATTTTACTGGTTAAGAAAACAAAATTGTTACATCATATGCAGTCACAGATCACACTGTCAATCGATTCACAACCTCTCAGTGCCCTACATAAGCCTCTCGGTGTAATTTGGTTTGTTTGAGAAGATATATTAACATAAACAGGTCCTTACATTTAGCTATACAATTATTATGGGAATTGTATTGCAAAAATTATGGATCTACATGTACTAATGTTTATCTTCTTCCAAAAAATCCAAAATGCACTAAGAGGCTTATGTAGAACACTGTGTGGCCTCCATCTTCACTGAGAGGCTGCAAATTGGTTGGGCATGAGATGAATATGGTTACAAAACCTGTTCTGACAGGGAACTTTATAACATTGAACAAACAACACAGGGCATATATATCATTGTTAATACTTGTTCCTTAATAATCCATTTCACAGTAGGGGTGGTCCCAGTTCGAGACTGCATGATTTTTTTGAATTATGCGAGTCGATACCGCAATAACCATTGAACCCGGGAGCCATTCCATGATTGTAAGTGATGCAAAGCAAAATGGCCTTAAAATTTCTAAAATTATAAAAAGGGTCATAACTCTGGAAAAATGTTGGGATGGGCCCAATTTTCTGTCTGAAGCTGTCACACATGATTATCAACTCACATACCATGAATTGTCCAATCCATTAATAAACTATTAAGTTATACAGCCTTCAATTTATAAGTCATGTTTCAAATAAAAACACAAAAGTAAATCTGATTTTCTACAGGAATATATAAAAAGATTGAATAAATATAGGAAAAATAGCAGTTGTATACCCTGTAAGTGTTAAAGTATTTTATTTTGTTTGAATTTTTTTTTTATAAAATCAACATAATAAATCAGTTAGCCTTAACCCTTTACCCAACAAACCGGCCAAATAAAGCTTCAACAGCCTAAAATATCTTCGGTCTGTCTAAATAGAACCATACAAATATGGATATCATTGGAACCGGCTCCTTGACCACATTGTGATAGTTACAGTTATGCCCTGTGCCAATGCATTCTCTTATATATGCGAGACGACCGTAGGTCGCCTCGCATATATAAGAGAATGCATTGGCCTAAAAAAAATCTTTTTTTAACACTTTTTACCATTTTTTCTTACATGCTTTAACAATTTTATAATTTTTAATGTGTTAAGCCAATGCATTCTCTTATATATGCGAGGCGACCTATGGTCGACTCGCATATATAAGAGAATGCATTGGCACAGGGCCCTTCTGTTTGGTAAAGGGTTAAGCCACACAAAGTTAATTATCTGCTTCTGGGACACTTTTGTTTTCTTCAAAATGGGCATGCAGGCTGGTTTTTATATTTATTTTTTACTCACAAAATTATCCAACAAGCAGGTTTTTATTTCCACTTTTTATGAACAAAATTTTTATATGAATAGTCCCGAATTATAAAAAAACATTGTTGTGTGAAAAATGAAACTTTCATGATTAAGTGTTAATGCAATTTTAATGTAACAGTCTGTTTTACAACCCAAGTATATCAAGTTAAACAAATCAAAAAGAAAACTTATATATTAGAAAAAACAAAGGGAAATATCAAATATAATTAAATGACATTTTCATGATTAAGTGTTAATGCTATTTTAATGTAACAATTTGTTTTACAACTTATATATTAGAAATAACAAATGGAAATATAAAATACAAGTTGAATTGGGTCTTTTTGGTCAGTAGAACACAATTGTGGACATCCCATTGAGAAGCCAAACAGCATGAGGATTTATAATATTTAGTTTTGGGCTATAGAAAGCAACAAGCAGGCCATATTTGTATTTGGGGATAGTGCCCGAGATACATAGCATTAATCTTGTTCGGCCTTGGTAACTAAAGACGGTATCTATATATATATTACATGTGGTTTAACGAAGTTGTGCTGAAGTCATTACATAAAAACAAACAAGCAAACAAACAAACAAAATTCATCGTAACGGACCACTCCATGAATTCATTTCATATTTTCCTAGTAATATATGCATATCTGAAGCTATGAAATCCAGAATGTGTTACATATTTCATATAATTTAAAGTGATGTGAAACACTCCGATTGGGTGATCAAATAGAAATGCAGAATAAACTTGCTCAAAGTAACTAAGTTATTTTTATGAATATTAATCCAAATTTCCAGCGCACACACCGTCATTCTTATATATTAACTAAATGCAATGACTCTCGATGACAAAATCATTTACGTTAGTTTATCGCCGATTGTTGCGTCCTGAATCGATATGTAAATATTTACAATTATGCGTAGTTCAGACGATGATATCTATAGAGTGGTATGGTCGATATCTTTGAGATTTTCAGCAATGTTAGTAGAATGGTACATTCCCACAGTTGGCAACTTGGCATAGAGCCCGAGTACTAACTTATCAGTTTCATGCACCCGAACAAGTCCATAATATGTCTTTAATGATACTTAGTGACACTATAGTAGCATTATATGAGGACTACTTGTTATGCTGTAGAAACTTATAAATGTCTCAATTTGGTGTTGAAAATCACTTGAAACATCTGTATTTTCAGCACCAGGGGAGGGGTCAGGGCATTGTATGTTGGGAAGAAAAGCTGCAATGGTCAGAAAAAAGTATAAGTTTACGTAAAATATACAACAACTTCGATTTAACAGCGAATCCTCCTAGTGATGTTTATGCTATTGAATGTCAATGCCAACATGTCGGACACTGATAATGGCGATATTTTTCATCTATCCTTATCACACTCTAACGAAACATCCAAATCAAAAAATATAATTCCCCTTGCTTGTTTTAGATGAGGAGATTATTATACAGCAAATATTTTATTTCTCCCAACCTTATTTTCTGACAATTTAAATTTTTAAAAAAATAATACAGATTTTATTTTTTATTTTTTTCCTCCCAAATCCCCTACATTTGAGCCAAAGAAAACCGTAAACCAAGTAATAAAAAATAAATTGCATTACATCACAGAATCATATCCAAATTTTCAATTTGGGATAAATTGGGATTGAGTTTTGAACTCTTTGAAAATTCTGGATAAACTTGCAAATAAAACTGTTTCGACCATCTTTGGGTGATGAGGGAGGTGCGTGATAACATGGACCGGTATTTCTATACTTTTCACCAATTTGAAACTGTGTTGAGACAAACACACAGTGTAGTTCAATGACATTCATATAACACAAGGAATACACAGCACAACTGCATTAACATGCTTGAATAAAATGCATACAGTTCAGGGTTGGGGTAATCGTAATCAAAGTAATCGATTACACAATTTTGAGTAATCACCTGTAATCAGTAATCTTGACATTTTTTTATTTACAAGTAATCGTAATCAGAATCGATTACTTCCAAATGTACCTGTAATCATGATTACATTTTGAATACTTTTCGATTACTTTTACCTGAATATCCATATGGATGGATATTGTTGGAGTGTGCATAAAAATAAACAACATATTAGAAAGTTAATACAAGTTGTCCATGTGTTATGTTAGTGATACATTGTGTACATTCTGGCAGTGGACACAAGTAACAACAAACAATTGTTTGATTGTTGAAAGTAGCATGAATGGTAATAAATTAACTTATTATAACACGTTGTCACTAGATGTGTTGGCGGGTGCTGGCCATAGTAGCGGAATAAATATATAACAAATGCTCTGAGAGCAGTTATAAAATTGTGATACATGTTAGTGCCATTACAGCACTATATTATTAATTTGTACAAATGTGGTATAATATTAACCACCAACCCTTCTTTATGTCAATAGGTTATATGTTTGATCTCCTAACAGGAGTAAATAAGGGAATATATATAAATAACAGGTGTCAAAATTAACATGTACAGTACCTTACCATTTTGATTGTTCGCCAAGGAATAGAGAGGTTCAGTTACAACTTACATGCACATGCAGCATGTGTTACTATGGTAAACTATAGAGGTGCATCTGGAGAGAAAATTCTGATTTGGACAATTGAAAATGCATTAAAGGGACATTCAAAGATGCATGGACATTTAATGACCGTGGTTAAAATATAACTGTCAGAAAAGGCAATGTTTTGTAAAGTTTGTTTGAGGCTGGGATAAGTAATTTGTTTGTAATAGACTCAAAGGTCGTCTCTCAAAAAATATTACATCACTTTGAAGAAAACAGAAAAAAATAACTAAAATATCATTTGGCAAACATTTTGGTCCAGCGCCAACCCTCCAAGAAAATCTGTGAAACAATCTTTCAACCATCAATGGTAGTGAAAGAACTGGAGCATGACTTTCGAGATTAGAGATACAAATTACATCGTAATTAAAATGAAAACTCAGCGCTTTTATAACCATAGGGATAATAGTACAGCATGGACAAGTTTGTAAATTTTATATGTAACTCTCGCCATGTAATGATTGAAAATTAAAAAAAGAGTTCCACCCTGTACTGTCATTCTGCCCTACACTGTTATTAAGTTTTGGATATATGGATTATTCAGGGCTCAAAATGTCTACCATTTCTTCTGTCTCTGACATATCACTGTTCCTATGTGATAAGTCA
Organism: Siphonodentalium dalli; assembly: GCA_032622095.1. Classification (NCBI taxonomy): domain Eukaryota; kingdom Metazoa; phylum Mollusca; class Scaphopoda; order Gadilida; family Siphonodentaliidae; genus Siphonodentalium; species Siphonodentalium dalli. The sequence continues at coordinate 98,324,439 of CP136063.1, forward strand.
ACTTTTGTGCTACCTGTCATTTATAACAGGTTAGCTTAATCTGCAAGGCTTCTGTTTGAAATATAGAGTAATGTACTGTAATGCCCTAAATAATTGAATCCTTAACCACAGCAGAATTATGGGTAACTTTTCAGGATTTAGTCGGAAATATGGCTTGTTGGCATTCATATGGCAACAAGCCCTATTTCCGACTAAATCCTGAAAAGTAACCAATAATTCTACTGTGGTTAAGGAGTCGATTATTTAGGGCATTACTGTAGTTGGCATCCTCAAAGTACGGAATGAGGAGGAATTAACCCTTTCATGATGGGAGCTGCGCTGTTGCAGCATTAAAATTCTTGTGCCTGTGCATTCTCTTATATATGCGAGTTTCCCATAGGGAGGTCCCATATAAGAGAATGCATTGGTTTAAAGGTCAAGATATATATTGTTAGGCCAATATATTCTCTTATATATGCAAGGCTCCCTATGGGATACTGGTATATACATGTATAAGAGAAGTATTGGCACAGAGTTTTAACAAAAATTCAGGAAGCTCCAGTCATGGATAGGTTAATGGGTCAGATTATTAAATGTCTAGTGTTGGTAGGCAACTGAAATATTTTAAATCTCAATATTCACAATATACTTATACATGTTGTAGTACATGTGTTAAAGATTAGAAAAATCTGTATATAGAATGGAATCAATGGTCTGTCCACACATCAATAAGGGTATGCACAGCACATATCAATAAGTCAAGAACAACCTAAACAATTTTAGTGTCAAACTTTTCAGAATGTTTTTGGATAGAATGATCATTACTCTTCAAAATTAAATAAAAGGCTGTCCGGCCATAATGTCCCCCGAAAAAGTGGCTTCATTGGGGGCATCAGCTTTTCTGAAAAAAATAACAAGAACCCTAAATCCGAAGCAACCAGACAAAAATGGGTGGATCGTACCCATATTCGAACTTGATCTGTATTTCGAGCTCATAAACTCATATACCAAATTTGATTCAGATATGATCACACAAACTAAAGTTATCATCTGGAAACCAGAAATTGACAGGATTCTAAGTCGTAAAAGGGCCATAACTCTCACAAAAATGGGTAGAGCAAACCCATATTCGAACCTGACCTGTATTTTGGGCTGATAAACTATCATACTAAATGGACAGGATTCTAAGTCGAATAAAAGGTCGGCAGACCTCATGTCCGCCTCTAAGTGTCGGCTTGATACGACCGTTGTTTGCGCATAAAAACCTGTCTCTAGTGCTAGTAAACCTACATACCAAATTGGCAAAAATTCTAAGTAAAAAAGGGACATAACTCTGGTGAAAATTGGCGGGCGGAACCCGAATTCGAACTTGACCTGTGTTTTGCTGGGAGAAAGACACATACTAACTTTGGTTCAGATCAAATAATTCAAACTGGAGTTATCGGTCGGAAACCAAAAATGTTAACAGACGGTCAAATTCTAAGTCGAAAAAGGGCCGTAACTCATGTAAAAATAAATGGACGGAACCCATATTCGAACTTGGCCTGTATCTTTAGCTGGGAAATACACATACCAACTTTGGTTCAGAGCAAATAATCCAAACTGGAGTTATCGGTCGGAAACCAAAAATGTTAACAGACGGTCAAATTCCAAGTCGAAAAGGGGGCATAACTCTGGTGAAAATTGGCTGACAGAACCAGAATTCGAACTTTACCTGTCTTTTCTGCTAGTAAACCCACATACCAAATTTAATTTAATTTGGTTCACTCTAACTAAAGTTATCATCCGGAAACCTCGGACGGACGCATGCACTCACGCACGTGCTGATTATAATAGTCCTCCGAACCCGTTGGGTCGGCGGACAAAAAGGGCCACAACTCTCGCAAAAATGGGCGGAGCAAACCCATATTCGAACTTGACCTGTATTTTGGTCTGATAAACTCATCTATGAAATTTGCTTTTGATCTAATAACCGAAACTAAAGATATCATCCGGAAACCATTTCCGGATGCACAGACGGACGGCTCGATGGACGGACAGACACCGGCTATTTTAATAGTCCCCCTAATAAAAAAAATTTCGGGGGACAAAAATGGGCCACCTTGAAAATGTCCTTGAATCCAAGATGGCTGCCAAAATCCAAGATGGCCACCATAAGGCCAATTTTCTTATCTTGTATCACATTGCTGGTGCTGAATTTAGATTTTATCAGAAAGAAACCTTAATATATGCATGATTAAACTGTTGTCAGTTGATAACTTGATAAAAACTCTAACAAACCAACCATATTGATGATGATTTTGATCCAAAATGGCCACCAAAAAAACCCAAAATGGCCACCATAAGGCCAATTTTCCTATGATGTGTAATGTTGCTGGGACTGAAAGTTAGTCTTATCAGCATGAAACATTGATATATGTTATTCTTAGATGATGATTTAATACAAAACTAATATATTAACCACATCAATGGTGAATGTTATTTCAAAATGGCCACCAGAATCCAAAATGACCACTATAAGTCCAATGTGTTTTGTTGTTGGAACTGAAAGTACAGGCCTTAAAATCCATAAAATCTTTCCATAATCAAAATAATGCAATTCCACAGCTAATCAGCTGCTTTGATTCTGATTCTTGTCAGATTTTAAACCCTGAAACAATACTACCTGTCTCATGCGAAAAGTAGAATTTTCAGAATATTTCGAGCCCTGTGATTATTCCTCTTTGCCATAAATTACATGTTAGACACAGAGAATTAGGACCGAGTGACTGTTACATGTAGCCATGTGACTTTTACTGGCAAAATAACAGCATACTTCACAAGTTACATGTACATGTAAATGAAGCTCTCTATTGTTCATTTAGATTGGTTGTTACTCTGCTGGTCATCAATATGCTGATCCCAATTATAATATGGATACGCCGGTGCATACTGCGTTTGTCCCATTGTGTACTCATTGTCATTCTCTTCTTTGGCATTTACAGTACCAAACACACTGGCACTGTACGAGGGTGGAGCTGAAACAGAGAATACCAAATAAGAAAACATGAAGCAGTGAATGAAATGCAGGGTTCGCGCTGGTCCAAACTTTCCAGGTTCCATCACTGTTGCCAATTGCATTATTTTTTGAGCCACTTGATATTTTCTGTTGCCACTTTTCTTTTTCTAAAAAAAATTTTGGTGCTATTTTTAAATAGTGTATTACCAAAACAAAATTGTCACCATCGAATGATAGCCATTCACGAGATATTTTCCACTCATTTTGAAATTTTCTTTTTGGCGATCATGCAGCATTTTGCAGCATTCTCGTGGCATTGAATGCTAGTATGTTGCTCGGTTTAGGCGGTGTAGCACACATTTTAGAAGGATCTTGTGTGTCTGGTGCATTGTTGCTGAAATCTAACATATGCTTACGATTCATATTTGCTGTGTCACAGATTGTGAAAGCTGAGTTACAAAGGACAATATTATTCATGATAATTCATCTAACATGCAGTCTTGATACCATGGTCTTCGCACCAAAAATTTGAAGAGAATAATATGACCATGAGGATCTCATTAATTTCCACATATATCAGCTGCATATATAAGGAGAATTACTGCACTTTATTTTCATGCCTGCATGTGTAATGTCAAATCAATGAGGCCTGACACCAAGTAAGGCCAGGCCGGCTTAGTATATTGTCTGTAAAAATCACCCCGATATCATGAACAGTGATCGCATGCATTGTGGTGTAACCGCTGCAACTACGGTAATAAGCGGTAAATGGATTCTACCATTCCATTATAAAAGTATTCAATGGAATGGTTTATAATAAATCATACCATTGTATACTTCTATAAGGGAATGGTAGAGCAATTATTATTCATTTGAAGGGGCATTTTGCCGACACAAATACCAAAGAAATATTAACCCTTTTTATGCTAAATGGATTCTCCCACCCAGTTATAAAAGTAAAAATTGGAATAGTCTATTATTTTTCATTTGAAGGGATGTTCAGGATAAATTAGCAGACGACAGGCAGACAAAAAGATAATACAAGTGTAGAAGGATTCATATTCCTTGGTGGAATGATAATATAATAAGTACAACAAACAGTCTTTGGTCGCGTTTGATGAACTTATTAACTCCACATTTCCTGAGGGAATTACTCGTCAATGAGTATTTGGAAAAGAAAGGGTTAAACTTTTGCAGTCATTTGGAGGGAATGTTAAGATAATAAGTTAAAAAAAATCAGTGTTGAACTTATTATCTGAACATTCCCCAAGAAAACTACTCATAACAAAAAATTTAGCCAGCAAATGGTTAGATAATACTTACGCAAGTCTGGAGGTGCCGAAGGAGCATGCCCAGCAGGATGTGATGGAGAACCACCGGGAGGTGGATCGGATGGAGGAGCGATGGCAGCTTGTGCTCCTGCCTGCTGGTTCCACATGTGTTGTGGGATGTAAGATCTGATGGGTATAGTCCCAATAATAATGTTCAAAGGCACCTCGAGGTCAAAGGATGCACCGGAAGGATCAACCTCAAGCTGCAAGAGAATAAACACATACAGTAATGCCCTAAATAATCGACTCCTTAACCACAGCAGAATTATGAATAATTTTTCAGGATTTAGTCGGAAATATGACTTGTTGCCATTCATCGGAAAGCTCCGACTAAATCCTAAAAAATTACCCATAATTCTGCTATGGTTAAAGAGTCGATTACGTAGGGCATTACTGTATGTGGGAAGCTGTGAGGATGTGAATCGATTGGACAGTTTGCATATATGACTGCATATGATGTGATAATTTTGTTTGCTTAACCAGTAAGATATGTTCATCTGATTTAATGATATGCTCACTATTGTTGTCTTTATTGTCTCACGATGAATCGTTGTCATCCTAGGCCTATATATGGGAGACTCGCATTATGTAAGAGAATGCATGGCACAGTATCTTATATGCTACACCAGTGCTCCCATCATGAAAGGGTTAGAAAGGAAGCCTAACTGTATTGTGATAGCATGTTGGAATTGTCAGCGAAAACCCAAGTCAACACACATTACATAGGCCTGCAAAATCAGAACACATCAAATCATGCGCATCGTGTCCATGTGACATGCTATCTTGTACAGTAATGCTCTAAGTAATCGACTTCTTAACCACAGCAGAATTATGGGTAACTTTGCAGGATTTAGTCGGAAATATGGCTTGTTGCCATTCATCGGAAAGCTCTTGGGGAGAGCTTTCCGATGAATGGCAACAAGCCATATTTCTGACTAAATCCTGAAAAATTACCCATAATTCTGCTGTGGTTAAGGAGTCGATTATTTAGGGCATTACTGTATCATAGGCATATTTTTAACCTTAAGCGTATAGTGACTGAGTTGTTAAAGTCACTAGAGGCATTCCACCCCACAAGGAAAACACAGCGAGAGCACTTATTTGCTCTCGCAATTGAGAAGACGGGTATAATTGCGTCCAAAATATAATCGTAGGTTGGGTTTTTCTCAAACAAAATGTCATGGTGGGATAGACCTAGGTCCAGTTACTTTCACATGCACATAATTTAACTGAGATGGGAAAGGTTCTTAATATAACTTCAAATATTTCAATATTGAATCAATGATTACATGTAAAATCCAAAACGCGTGTTCTACTATCAGGTCTACATGAAAACATATACGGTGCTCCCAAAGATTAAAATAAACTAATAGATTTTTTCGTGAACAAAGCTGCATTCCTCTGAGAGTTTATGTTGATCGATTGACACTACGTTAGGGCTTCATGGTATATCGATATATTATCGAATGTCGATATATTTTTAAATTATCATATCGTATCGACCCAAAACTAAATTATCGTCATCAACGATATATTTCCAAAGTTTAATAAATTTGAATTAAATAAAACAAAAAGTTTCATGTAGGCGCATTCTAACCGACAGTGTGATAACGTGCAAATAGCTGTGACTGTCACCCGCATTGGTGGCTGGCTAGACAAAGAGTCCGCTGTATTGCTAAAGGCGTTACAAATAATTAACGTGAAAAGAAGGCTACTCATTCAGTAATTGAGTTCGTTGATTAAACACTGTTGTGGTGATATAAGCAGTGTTTTCACAGGTTGTATTGTGTGTGGATAATCTGGCGTGAAGCCATTTAAGTTATAAGTTTGATGTTGGCGTGTCCCTAAAGCAGAGTCATTGTTTAAAGTCGTGGGGTCTCAATACCGATCAGCTGTCGTGCATCACAACAGACAATGGGTCAAACATTATCAAAGCTGTTGACATACTCGGATGGCAACACCTTTCCTGCTTCGGGCACAATTTGAATCTGGCTGTTAACAACTCTATGAAAGACGACAAACGTGTTAGTAGATTGCTTAGTATTTTGCCGCGGGATAGTGTCTGCTTTCTCGACCAGCTGGATACGTCAACGCAACTTAAGAGCTATTCAGCGCGAAATGGACATTAAAGAACAGTCTCTTGTTGCTGACTGTCCCGACGAGATGGGGAGCAAAATATGACACGGTCAAAAGAATAGTGGATCAGGATTCGTAAAGCACTAAGTTCAAACAAAAAGACATCACATCTTATTCCATTACGTAAACTTATCGTTTAGTTCTTACTTTCAATTACAACCGGAAGTAACATGTAAATGTTATGTATACAACGAAAATACGCAAACTGCTAACGCTTGTTCGCGGCTTTTCATGAAAGCATACAATTTAAAATTACATTAGTTTAGAATTCCAAAACTTTAGATTATCGATATTTATACCATAATTGCCTGTTCTATTGTAAACTTCATCTTTACACCCTACTGTGGGTAAACAGCTTCCTACTGTGGGTATAAATTTCTACTGTGGGTGTAAATTTTCAAACATAATTTCATGTGTTAAACGTTTATACCCATAGTAGAACTACATCGTAGTTAGCAAAATAGTTCCTATGTCACATTGATTTAAAATTGTAAGTTGTCATGATGTAAATTAGATATGAGGAAAATTGCTTGCATTTCAATCAAACGTAGCATTGTAGCTTGCCAGTGTTATATAAACTAGGAAACATAATTATGAATGGTAATACAAATTGACTAATCGCTCAGAAACAGGCTGACGTCACTTGTGACGTAAATATATGCATCACTACGCGTGACGCACATTCCTTGTAGCGTCGTGTTTGTGTCTCTCGGTGTGGATACACATTCAAAGTAGGCTAAACATCGGAGTAGTTGAATTGGATGAACAAATCAAAAATAATAATTATGGCATAAATAAAATACACGCATAGTAGTCGAGAGTACAAAATTTTCATCACTCGTGGTATTGTGGTTTTAACCACTCGCCAAAGGCTCGTGGTTAAAACCACAATTCCACTCGTGGTGAAAATTTGGTATTCTCGGCTACTATGGGTGTATTCTATATATAGCCATATCGCGATAATAATTTGGATATCGTATCGATAATATTTTTGATCATATCGTGAAGCCCTACACTACGTCCTGACTAGATGCCCCAAACCTTCATATAGACTCAACCATAACATGCGGTTATAAGCGTGTTCGCATTTTTCATATCACATTACTCTGTGTATTGTTTTACCAGTAAGTACATATGTCTGTATGTATGTCTGCCTCGAGCAGTCTGTTTGTTTGTCTCGTATGTCTGCTTGTCTGGCTGTCGTCTGTATGTCTGTCAGTACGATATGGCTGTATAATGGAATGTCTACTATATGTAGTGCATGAGTGTGTGTATATGTGCATGTGCAGAAAGTCAGTTGGTTCTTCAATCAAATAGAGACATGTGTTGTAGATATGTTTGCAATCTTCAATTTCTTATACACTGTGTTATATACCAAAATGTGTTTGTTCCCATAATATAAACATTTATATATGAATCTCAATATATGGAGGATAATTAAGATATATACATATTAGGCCAAGAAAAAAAGAAAGAATGGTTTTGGTTCTCAGGCCCTGCCACATTAAATAAAAAGGGCTGCATTAGGCCTTTTTATTGTGATGCCTGATGTTATGACAAAAAAACTACTGAAAAAATAAATTAAATTTTTTTTATATTTTATTTTACAAACATGTCCATAGTAGATGTGTGTTGGATATTACTTTATAGCATGCATTGAGTTCTAACATATGTGTGTAATGTGTGGAAAGTGACTTGCGGGCTTACATCATGAAGTAAATGACTACAATTAAGAAAATGATTAGCTGATCCTCATGCTCTTCTTACAATTAGTAATTGTGAACTAAATTACACTAAATTGTACCTACATACAATTGAACGGCACAGCGGCACAGGATGAAATTCAAGATCACATATTAGAATGGAGAGGTATCAGTTTAGACAACAATAATAATAGTGAATGTCAGGGGCATTATATAATGTTAGGTAATCCCAGTCATACACTGGTAGTACGATGTCATTTTGACATAAGATTAAATGAGTTTATATGCATAAGAATTCCCTCTATATTTCTGGTTATTACAAGACAGAGTAAGGTATCTTTGTCCATGCTTACTATGTGCAGAAAAAAATAAAAAATAAAATAAAACCCTCCCTCATTGATTTAAAAAACAATTGCCAAGAATCAAAACCCTTTTGTTTAGTCTTATTATGATAATTTGCTTACCTCCAGGACATATCTAATATCTATGATGTTACAGTGCAGTAGATACGATGGTGGAACAGCAGGGATCTGTATTTTCTCGTTCGACCAGTAAAATGTATCATGAGGACGGATAGGCTCTTTCTTGATTACTAATACTAGTTGTGAACTGGTCCGTGATTTGGAGGTTGCATGAAATATGGTATACTGAAAAAGTAAGATAACTCAACTTAGTTTTAAAAATATGGCTCGTATTCACTACGTGGGGTTATATATAGCTCAATACGTAGCTATCTGTGGTTATCAATCGGAGATACATCGCTGCTGTATATAGGAATATCCAAACATGGGGATTTGACTATAATTGTTGATCTCTGGTTTCATAAAAACATTCGCATAGCCGTACATATCTGGTTCATGTAAATCATGACTAGGATTTAATCCCGGGAACGGGAATTTCCCGGTTCCCGAGTCCCATACTCATTCCCGTTTCCCGGGAATATGATTTGTAGGAACTGGGAACGGGGTGGATTGTTAACACTTGATATATCATACATCAGGGGATACCAACGACAAATAATTTTGTTTAATTTGTTCATGCACATCGCACAATGCAATATATATGTTATATATCTGCAAATTCTACATAATGTGTGAGTAGAATTGACCATGCTATCGTCTAATGGTTAAGGACTTAAGGTTGGTCTCGTGGCCCATGCACAGCCATGACTTCACGACACGAGCTCACGAGTCACAACTTCGTGGCATGAACCGTTTGTGGGAAACTAGACTTTTACAGCATGTATCAAAGTATTAATTGCGGCGATGTTGCATCAGCAATCACAGGCAATTATTAGCGACACATGCACAGACTGTATCCCCACGCAGTTGCTTGAATGGACGGTGTATATATGCCGTAAATAGACCATGATGCAATTGCAGTTTCTGCTGATGACACATTCTAATTTCTATGAGATCAAATCGTTTCATGCAAGTTGTGAACTTGTGAGTCTTGTTAATGTCAGTGTAGAGTCCAGATAGAATATTATACCCATACATTTCGAGCTTCCATTATAACGCAAGTTACGCAACATATACATAGTGTACAGCACAATGGCTTATAGACTGACTTGTAAGTCACTCGGTGACTTGTTGTTGCTCCGAATGTACTTTTCAAGACTACATCCGACTCCCAATAAAATTAAAAATCAGGACACTAAAAAGTATTGGAAATTAACACACAAATTTCATGGAACTATATATATAGACTGTTTATTTTGTATTTTCTAAAGTTAACGTACAAAGACAAATTTACGAGATGCCACGAGAAGTTCGCAATGTCGGCAACAATTCGTTTGAAGTTTGGGAAGTCGGAATGATGGTTTTATGTTTTCTAACTTGTGTAATGTTACGTTGTATACTATTATGTGACCCAAGAAGGTCAAATACAAAAATTTGGAATTAATCTAAATTATCATTATTATGATCCCTGTCACCCAAACTAGCCAAATTGCACATAACCCGTGTTGTACAACTTTTGCACACAAGCCATACATTTCCCGGGAACGTTCCCGGTTCTGAAGGGGTTTCATTCCCGGTTCCTGTTATTTTAATTCCCGGGCATATATATTAAACTCTAATCATGACCAATCACAAGAAAGGTCGTGGAGCAAAATAACAACTGATTGAAGGAATTATATCTTCAAAACTCATTACACAGAGAGAATCAGCTTGAGTCTCTATACCTTCATGTGTAAGAACCAGACAAATTGGATCCAGTGAGTGTTCAAGATTTAGTCATGAGGCGGTGCCAATTGACAAATGGCAAATCTGATAGATTGGGTCAATCATATCAGCATAACGGTGTGTGTTGTAAATGCTAGAAAATGTATAGTAATGCCCCAAATAATTGACTACTTAACTACAGCAGAATTATGGGTAATTGTTCAGGATTTAGTCGGAAATATGACTAAATCCTGAAAAATGACCCATAATTCTGCTGTGGTTAAGGAGTCGTTTATTTAGGGCATTACTGTACCTTGAGGATTCAGCCACTACTAAATATAAAAAAATAAAATAAACCCAGTTGGTGAATACAAGCCTATATGTTTAACCCTTTCTTAAGGGTCGTGATAAGAGAGGTGCTGGTGCAGCATTAAATATCCTGTACCAGTGCATTCTTTTATATATGCGAGTCTCCCATAGGGAACTACTCATCAATGAGAATTTAGTATATAAAGGGTTTATTACTAGGGCCCTGCGATTCGGGCATTATTAATTAGATTCGATTTTCGATTCGATTTGGATACATAATCGCGATTCGATTCAGCAAAAGTAGACCATTTGCGCGGACAATGGGCGAAAAATCAAGGTAAAAATTGCATAACTTATCAGATTCGTATGTGAATGTCCCGACGACTATTCTTGTAGAAATACAGATGCAATTTGTCATCGGAGATGCTATGTGAATCATTTAAATAACTTGAACTATCGGATTCGAACACAAACGGTGAGTCCAATCTAGTCAAGAAGACGTTTGTCTTGTATGTGAGAGAAAACCTCGATTTCAAATACGCATGCGCTATTCCATTTTACAGTACCAGTCACTCTTATCTGTTCTTCGCGCAATCGTCGATGAATTTGAATCACTGATTAATGATTATCACTCATTATCAGAACATTGAATTGGCAATGATACATTTGGTATATTGATAAAATGCATGTGAGAGGCAGTCATATTGCAGTGTTTGTCTTACTCGACCAGTCACCCACGGCCCACCCTGATATTAGTAGAATAAAATAAATTATATGCTAAGTACATGTTTAATTATTAACAAAAGTCACAACTCATCAGAAATTTGACGATTCAATTGAAATTATAAATTGTCATAATAACTAAAGTCGATCGCAATCCATCTTCCGATGCATGCAAACTAAAACTGTGGATTGTGGAATGTCATTCACTAATGTCACATGAATGGCTATACGCTATAGAGTGAAGGTCATTCCTGGGTTTCCCACAAGCAGACGTAAATAGGCTAAGCTGATCTAAAATACGGACTGCTTAGAAATGTAGAACCGCTGGGTAATTTAAAGACTAAATTACGGTCTATATTCCCCATGTGCGTTACATATTATGAAGCTAAGCTTTTAAATGTACATGCATGTACGTACATGTATAGCAAGAAAAAGATGGAATGAAGCATACATATGTCTATTTTCCATCATGTCGCGTATTTACTAGTACACCGCAAATGAAAAACAAATCCATTTAAAATTTTCAGCTTCCGCCCAATTCAGCGGATTAAACGTTGCGTTATCGCTATGCTATGGTGATGTGCCAGACACCGAAAGTTGCCAGTTTGATGGTCCATGCATTTGATAGGGCAACATCGGAGTTTATTCAATTGTATTACAGGGTTTTTTTTTTTAGAATTTGATGTGCTAAATGCTTCGGATTATCGGTAAAACGATCGATCTACGCCCGCTACTAGAAATGTGCAGTGTAAGATTCTGTGAGATAATTGGATCGAAATTGGTACTCAAAAATCAAAAACGATTCAATTCAGAGGGATGAATCAAAAATCTAATTTTTATTCGATGCATCACAGGGCCCTATTTATTACCTGAGTTAACTTCACACTAGAAGAATCCATTTGAGAGTTTGAACCATTGTGAATCTCAGCATTGAATGTTATGTATTCCCCAGGAACATATCCACTCCGATCGAGAGAAAATGTGGCTGTGATTGGTGGGGACTCGCAACACAAACAGCAGAGCGTCTTTGAACCAGAATTGGATGCTGGAGCCTGAAATCACATTAAATAAAATATATGCCATTTTATATACCATTTAAAAGAGGAAGCTCCAAAACATTGTATTATCAACTTATCCGGAGTAATAAACTGTTGAGGTGTTTTTTTTTGTGCTTAAGTTTCTGCAAAGTCGATTATTTTCAATGGAAGGCTAATAACTCTATATCTTAGTTTGAATTTTGTTCCATTCTGGGAGCGAGACTGGGGAAATGTTTCTATGATTTCAGTTATTTTCTATTACTCTATGGGCACCTTCTGAGACACAGATTTCCAAATTTTCATGAATTAAAAGTTTTTAATCACATTGTGTGTCATAGATTGTTATTAAAACCGTATATCAAGGCACTATAAAAATAATAATCTGTGAAACAAAAATTAAATGGGCCTTTAAATAAGTTGACTGAAATCTGTGAGTCGAAACAAAACCCTAACCATTCCTACCGATTGCTATTAACAGCAGCAGGAATGTAGCAATTAGTAATGAACCGATATGGCAAATTGAATTGAATAAATCCTTATTTCAACAGGGGGGGGGGGATTTTTTTCTGGGCACGTATGGGTGGTCGATGGGCCCGAATTTTTTTTTCTTTTTCCGCAACTCACAATTTATTTTCCTGCAAGTCTTTTTGACTGTTTTTGCAATGAGTTTGGATTAAAACACCTTAAAATATCAATATTAACATAAATGAAAAATTTCATGATGATCAGACAAACAGTATAGCCTGTAGCCCATGCTAATGAATTGAATTTTGAAATCAAAGATTGCCGCTGACAGCCATGTTTTTTTGGCCGAATGACCCCAAAATGACTCATTTCTATTTACATGTCAATGTTAACATCCATGACAAATAGTATGCACAGAAATTCATATACAGCTGTTTACAGCGAATTTCACTTCCCCCCGCAAATATCTGTTTTAGTGTTAAAAGGGGGGTGGGTGTCCAAAAAATTGTTTTGGACATGTGGGCGGGTGGGTCCCAACAAGGGTCGAAAGGAAAAAATCCGACCCCCCCCCCCCCCCAAATTTCAATGGCATAATCTTGAATAATAATAATAATAAAGATTTCAGAAATGCTAGTACTAATAATTTCCAAATATTTGCTTATGCACAGGTTCATGTATATCGGTGCATGGTTATGTAGTGTTATGACTAATTTTGTGTCAGAGACCTGTGCGCTTGTTGTAGACTTTCTATTTCCCAAACTGCAGGATTCCACGTCAGTAGCACCAATCAGAACTCTCTATTAGTAGCCCCAAGATAAATGTGTCCAATCAAAGCGATTAACATAACGGAATGTTATGTAATTTGGGAGAAGCCTGCACTCTTCCAGGAAAATTAATTTTGACGAGACTACGATAGATTGTCAGTATGTATGTCAGTATGACAGTGAGTGTATGTTTAACCCTTCCATGACTGGAGCTTCCTGAAATTTTGCGAAAACCCTGTGCCAATGCATTCTCCCATAGGGAGCATCGCATATATAAGAGAATATATTGGCCTAACATTATTTACCTTGACCTTGTAAGCCAGTGCATTCTCCTATATATGAGAGGCCCTCTATGGAAGACTCGCATATATAAGAAAATGCGCTGGCACAGGATCTTTAATGCTGCACCATTGCAGCTCCCGTCATGAATGGGTTAACTCTTTCTTTACTAAATATTCATGGACAACTAGTTCCTTCCAATCAAAAAAACTTCTTCTGTATTTGTATTATCTGCCATCTGCTTATTTTTTCTGAAAAACCCTCTAGATGATTAACAGACAATTCCAATGTATTATAATGTTATTATACAATGTTGTGTACAGTATGTGTTTTTCTTGTATGAGTCCAGGTTGTGGTGAAAATTCATAATGGACTTGACACTGCGTGTCTCATCCAATATGACTTTTCACCACAACCTGGACGAGTACAAGAAAAACTCATACTGTACACAACATTGTATAATGATATTTTTATTATCCATCTGTATGTTTATCCAAATTTTGGGAATAAAACTTTTGTGGTTATTTTTGGTATATGTTGGCAGTCAATTCTCTATATTTTGATCATCAGAAAGCATGATTTGGAACTGTAACACGGAAGTGAAAAAAAATTCAATGTGGTGCGCTCGCATCACAATTTCACCGATTCATTTCACGATAGTTATATTCGTGACGTCACTGAGTCCCAATAAAAAAGTCATATTTGCACACTTTGGAGTCCAATATGACATTCGGGAGTCCAATATGTCTTTTCCCCGGATTATCACGTGGCGGCTTTTGCCCAATCAGAAATAGTGTTAATTAAGGGATGGATAATAATATTATATAACTGAGTTGGAGAATCCTTACTTACCAAAGCAGCTTGATCTAGATTAAGATCAAGTAAGCAGATCACTGTGAACATTCTCATTGTCTTGTGATCAAACTTCCATGGTTTGTCTATGTTGGACTTGATTGAGTATCTAACATATCCATGAGCACCTTCAAATGACGATGGCAGGTTTACTGGCAGCTGATACTGAAATGGGAACACATGTCGACCACCTGGGAGCTCTGGATTGTCTCCACCCATTGATGGGTTGGCTGCCAACAGGAAAGAACGTAGTTAATAATTTTCTGTCAAAAATATGGCGGCCAGCAACCATCTTCAATTTTACTCTTTGCATGAATAAATTCTTTGGCATGCACTACAACTAACAGATTTCATCTAATTCAACCTAAACTTCATATGAATTTTCAGGAGGACCTCTAGATGGGTACTTGATACTGTTGGGGTCAATGTCACCTGAAACAATATTTTTCAAAACTCAAAGACATCCTCCAAAATTCCACAAATTCATATCTATCCTTCTCTCAAACATGCCGGAGATTTATAATTTGTCTGAGTTTCATTGAAAAAGATGGGAGTTAGAGGCCTTTATGGATGTTACACTTGAATTCATCGTCCTACCATGCAGTCCACATTTATTAGTTCAACGTGACAAAGTAAAGTTTGTGTTATTGCCGTGGGTTGGCGATTGTCATCCATCTATCAATAATTTCCTTTGGAACACCCTAAAGGGCACATTCCTCATGGGCCATTTTTAATTTCACATTTGAATCCAATTATTTTTTAATTTACAGGCATGTTTAGGATCACCTCTAGATGTGAGCTGTCCTTTGAATTTTTTTTTTGATAAATAAAATATGGCTGCTGGCAGCCATCTTGGTTTTTACTGTTTGCATGACTAAATCCATCGGCACGCCCTACAATCAACATTTTAAATTCGATTGATCTCAAACTTTATTGAATCTTCAGGGTAACCTCTAGATGGGGCGGGGGGCCGAAATTACTTTTTCTTCGGGGTAAACAATATTTGATTTGAGTCAAGGAAGCTCAAGAGTTATCAGATTTTGATTTTTGAAATCTGTTAATTTTACCCACCTCGATTATCCAGCAAAATTTCCACTGAATTCTTCCAGCGATATACTGACATACAAGGATACTGCCGCAAGAGTGAGAGTTCATGGCTCACTGTTTAGTTGTGATAAAATAATCCCAACCCAAGTTATCATTCGGAAACCAAAATGTTGACAAACGGACGGATGGACTGAATATATAATAAGGACAGTTTTTTTCAAATGGGCGCCTAAAAATAAAAAATAAAATTAAGGTATATGGTGATAGTTAGCATGCGTATACATACATATACTTATTTACGAATCGGTAATCATGTTTTATTCATGCAAAAGACATGTTAGATAACAGCATGGTGGTTACACATGGAAATATTTATTTGTAATATTTGTGATAGACACATGGGAATTCCACTTTGAACTAGGCATCACCATATATGGAAGTTGTAAACCACACTCACCCAAACTGTCATGAAATGAAAGTGTCAATGACACTGTAGCTCAACATGGATGGGGGATAATTTCATATGCTACAGTCAATGGAGCGATCAGGAATGAGGAAAGTTAAAACGTCTAAGTAATTCTAGATATCAACATGAAGAGATATATATAAAGGAAAATCCAAGATGGCTGCTGGAGGCCATGTTTTCCAATAAAATTTGATGACTCCCATCTAGTGGTCAATCCCCTTTAACCAACATTCATCCGATCGATCCCAAACTTCATACGGATCTTTGGGGTGACCTTTAGATGAGAGCTGTCAAAATTTGAAAAATGTTTGTTCAAAAACATGGTAACAAACTGGTGTAGAAAATATAATAAACACAACCATTAATTTTCAGATTAGCTTACAATGAGCTACACCTTCGATACGGTCAAGGGTTCAAATCCAATATTGTATAGGTCAGACTTAGTGCACAAGGCTCAAAATATTTTTTTTTTACTGCCTGTCAAAATGACACGCACCAAATGGATGATGTTGGGTCATTTCAAAATGGTATCTGTCAAATTTTAAGATGTACTGTATGAGACACTATTTAAATTTCCAATTGACTTATTATTCGTCAATGCCATGATGCACACATTTTAGTGAGCGTCCAATCGACACCCAGGAAAAACCCATGTTATAGTTGTTTTCAAAAGTTAAATTTTTTTACGTCTATTAATAAATACACATGCAATTCACAAACAAGATAATGATATTCACTCTGAATTGATCTGAAATTAAAAAAGGATTATTTTTTACTTTCAATGTCCGATTTGGCCAGCAATGGCTCCTTGGATGTACATAAATAGATTATTTAAAAATTTGCATTGGACAACATGTCCGACTGATACAGAAGTGCACTGGACATAAGCTATTTTTCGTTGAACAATGACCGTGACTGGCAACTTATTTTGAGCCTTGTTTGTGTAGCCATTTGCATTCCCAGTACCATGGACATCATGAATCAACCACCGATGCCACAATCAGTGCTATGAGAATGATTCCAGGAGCAAAAGAATCTAGGACAAAAATGTGTATTGAGCAAATTTTGTACCTCCGCTACTCTCCTAATCTCATGGCCAGGAATGACACTATACAAGGCACACCATCGAATCGGGAGCCGACACTATAAATGGCTGTCAACAATGTGCACGCATTAAAGATCCTGACAATAGCAAAGAAGTCAAGGGTAAAATGGCAAAATTACCTGGTCAAATTCAAGTGATCGGACTCACAGGACCACAGTGGAAATAAGGCACTACTGTACATGTATATGAGCCTTTACTGTGCTATCATGGGCTTTGAGGCCAAACAAACTCAATCAATCAATAAATGCAACTCTAGAACTTGTGCTGCCAATGGCAAAAATATTTTCATTTGGTAAAAAATTTGGCAAGTGGGTTTTTATATTATATATACAGACAATGTAAAGGGAAGCAGTGACATGTCAAAATTACATGTATGTAATTGTAATCTTCTTTAGTTTTCACAAAATGTTAATACCCACTTTCTGTCAATATGAAACTGTCATAAAACAGTTAATCAACCATGGTTTAAATATGACAGTGAGAATAAAGAGATGTTCTGTAAATTTTTCATTGAGGCTGGTATAAGTAATTTATTTGTAATAGGCTCTCAGTGATTAATTTATGTTAATTTTCATGAAAACAGTAAAAGATAATTGTATAAAATTGTTTTTACAGTTAATCCCATTTGTATGCATATTACTGGCGACATTATAGCCGGCATATTTATGATAACCGTGTGTTATGACCAGTGAATAAAAGACAATAGGCCTATAATTAGGCTGATCAGTCGAATGTGAACGGTGAGCGACAGATTAATTGGTGGCTCGGCTTTGTTGTCAACTAAGATTACAGTAATGCCCTAAGTAATCTGTGGTTAAGGGGTCGATTACTTAGGGCATTACTGTAGGACGAAACAATACATATGCCATGATTGCTGTGATATGACAGATAATTATAGTTTGAATTTTCAAGCAACCTGATTTCCTGGTGTAGCTTAGATATTTATTGCTACTTTAATATATATTAATAATACAAGCTTACATTTTACATGTGTATGTGGTTAGTTTTTACATTTACAGTTAAATTTCTTTAAATTTCCCCAATTATATATGTCAATTAAATTTGGCAAATATTTTGAAATTTAGCAAAATAAATTTAAGTCATTAGAACATGCATGTACAGTTGTATATGGTCTATATATCCAGCCCGAGCAGACTATATTTTCCTATCATATCAATATGTTGTTGACACCATAACTGCATCACACATATTTATGAAATGATTCCAATACTTGAGTCAAAAGAGTTAAGAATCAACTTACGTTTTCCATATAGTGCCAAAGTGTGTGAAAAATAGTTCTCAGATGCACTGTAGTGTCGAGTTGTTGTGCGTCGATTCTTTCCACTTCCAGTGGAATGTCTTTCACTCCAATGCACATATCCTTTCCCTTCCAAAGTCATGTACACCCCTGAAATATAAAAAAAATGTTAATCAGTCTAAAACAGAAATGCAGTGTGAAAATCTGGATGTGATCTATAATGTGATGTGCAGTGCCTATTCAACCGCAAGCCTTGAAATAGGGTGTCTGTCATATGCAGAATGAGGTCCCCAGAGGGTGAATTTAGTGATGCTACCCCGCATAGCGGGCTAGCATCACAAAATTCACCCTCTGGGAACCTCATTCTGCTGAGGTGTAAGCAGAATGAGGTCCCCAGATGGTGAATTTGGTGATGCTAGCCCACTATGTGGGGTAGAATCACTAAATTCACCCTCTGGGGACCTCATCCTGCATATGACCGACACCCTATTTCAATGCCTATTCAACTCTCATTTTACATTATCTGTAAAATAATGTTCATTGAATTGAACATGCATGCAGACAAAATATCATTCATGGTCTCAGTATACGTATGAGAGTTCGTTACTTCAAATGTGCTTGCTACAGTGACCGTGAACAAATTCTCTTTCTTATCGAATTGGCCATGTATTGATCAGAATGGCACGTTGAGATGTCCATCAACTCAGATCAAGCTTGAAAATCAGTCCGAAATTTTGCCCATTTAGCTCAGACTAAGATGATCTTATAAACACCTCCAAAAAAAAAAGTCCACACCCTCGGTAATATTTTATGAGATATTGGATGGATTTTGATGAAACTTTCCAAAAATGATTTGTGGTACCAAAGACATAAAGTGTGCTATTTACTGTGCTGTGAGGTGAGATATGGCTGAGTAAGCACAAATTGAATGGATTTAGAGGTGCACTTTTCATAAGTTGCAAAAACACAGGTAGAGTGATCACAGACATTCAGCTGTGCCTTGGTCCCCACTTCTCGCACAGGCTTGGAACATCCTTATCTGTTGGTACATCAATGGCCTACATGATGGGAAACATGGTTTACTGGGAAACGGCTTCAAAGAGACTGATTTCAATAACTCTGTGTTGCTCACAGCATGAAACATCAAGGTGTCATTCCAAAGGAATGTGGTTAGACTGAATGTCCTGGGCATTCACCAGAAACATTGGGTCCCGAAAATGACACGCATGTTATCGTGGACTCAGTGTCACTTTTACATCACATTTACAGCCAGTAACAACTTGTGTGAACAATGGAATGGAGTGACTGTCCACTCTACGTCAGTGTTTTGCAACTTTTGAAAAGCACCCCTCTTCCATCCAATTCATGCTCAGCCGGACATAAAATAACTCACAGGGCGGTACCTCACACAGATACCACTAAACATTTGTGTAATTTTTCGTCAAATTCCATCCAATATCTCATAAAATATTACCAAATATATTAGGGGGGACTCTCTTTTTTGAGGTGTTTATATCAGAGTTATGGAGACATTAGGACTCAGTATGAGTTTTCAATGCTTCAAATGTGCTTTATTTCAGTGAGCACAGGGGGGGGGGGGGTCATCCACTTTTTTCCATACACTAGGCCAGGGTGGGTGGGTGGTTCAGCTGCGAAAAAGTCACTATTTTCCTGAGTGGTCGCAATTTTTTCCTCTTAAAACATTTCTTCAATATAAATGCCTCAAAGTGTTCAGCATCATTGTTAAGGTGTGTATGACACTTAGGGCAGTGCTTAGGGGGGTAGTTAGTGTGGATATGGGCATGATGCTTCTCAGAAATCCAGATTACGAACCAACTCTCAGGAATTCGCCTTTTACATCCGATCACATTGCCATGTACCAATGCTACTGGTTCCAGATGAAAATGGACAGTTATGTAGCACATGAATAAACTTTAATATAAATAAAATGAAAAAAGCTATTCATTTATCTCATTAATATTTACTCATTATACCTGATCAGACCAGATGACTCAGTCAAAATTGTATCGGAACTTGGCATGGGACTGTAGACTGCAACAACGCATATCACTGAGATAATAATCTTGAGATGGTGGGACCCAGATAAAAGATTGGGCGAGCATACATAGACCTTGAATGTGTAGATATGGAGAAGGCTGCTAAGTGGAATAAACAAAATCAGAACAGATGAGTGAAAAGAAGGGAAAGAAAATATAATATAACTTAATATAATATGCAAGTCTAAAAATAATGTGCTGGTCATCAGCAAAATGATCGAAGTCTGCAGAGGGCGAATTTGGCGATACTACCCGGCATAGCATCAACAAATTCAACCTCTAACGACCTCATTCTATTTTGGTCTCGACCAACCATGGAGAACTAGCTACATATGAGGGTCACATATGGTGAATTTGGTAATGCTATAGCCCACTCTGCTGGGTAGCATCACAAAACTCACCCTCCTTGGAGCTTATTCTGCAGACTGCATATGACCGTCTTATTTTCAAGTTTCTATTTACACGCAGTACATGTATTTGTATGAATGCTTGACCTGGGTCTGGCCTTAGCACAGTACCTAGCCCAAGAACTCAGCTCATGGAAATGAAAATTAGTTTTGTGATACATAGTGGATTTCAGCTGAATACCTGTATTGTTGGAGAGTTAATTGCCAGGTGGTGTTGCCCTAATAATTTTTTCAAAAATCATAATTGACATAAATTCATGTGATACTATGGGACACATCTAAAGTTACACTTTCTGTGATGAAAAAAAGGTACACTAATGCTTTTATATTTGTTTACATGTATAATGAGCATTATGAGCTACCTTAGACAATATTTGGGGAAGAATCAATCAATAATTTAATGATCAGCACATGTATTCTGTGTGTTATTTTGGGTTTTTCCAGGTATTTTTTTAGAACCTGTTTCGTGTTGTTACAAAAGTTGGAATGACTTAGAAGAACCAGAAATGGAAATAGGGTAACTGTAATACTGACCATCAAGCTTAAATGGTGTGATAATACAGATTTGGATGTAAAAAGGTTGTGGGTACCCCGCATGAAATTGGAAAAAATATTTTTTCCTTCAAATAGGGGGGTGGTGGGTACCCAAGAGCCGGAAAAAAGTTTTTTCAGCATAATGTCATGTCACTTTTTTCCGACCCCCCCCCCCCCCCCCACCCCTGGTGAGCATGAAAAAATTCTCATTTCTTATCGAAATGGCCATTATCGATCGTAATGACACAATCGATCATAATGACACAATCGATCGTAATGACACATTGAGATGTCCCTCAACTCAGATCAAGCTTGAAAATCGGTTTTCTCATACATGTTCCATTTTACTTGGATTTTCATCCGATGCCCAGAAAAAGATATGATATTTAACTTTTATCTAGTCATGCCGCAACAATGGATAGATTGTTTTCACCCCAATTATGGAGCCTGCACATTAAGCATGAAGACAACACACTCTATCAGTAATGGAATTTGATCTTAGCAGCTGACCGCTTTCCATTGAAGAAATTTGGTTTAAAATCGGTCATATGAAATCATCTATGGTTCTGGTTACTGCCAAACATAAAACTCCGATGTTAGCTCAAGATTTTAACTCTTTCACGTCGGGAGCTGCACTGGTGCAGCATTAAATATCCTGTGGCAGTGCATTCTCTTATATATGCGAGTTTCCCATAGGGAGTCTCACATATATAAGAGAATGTACTGGCAAGGTCAAGGTAAATATTGTTAGGCCAATGTAATCTCATATATACAAGGCTCCCTATGCCTCCCTATTCTTCCTATTAAGAGAATGCATTGACACACGGTTTTTCACAAAATTTCAGGAAGCTCCAGTCATAGACGTGTTAAGTATGAACCCAGATATTGGAAAAAATAAAGATGGTGCAGATAGGCTATATACAGTAATGCCCTAAATAATCAACTCCTTAACCACAGCAGAATTATGGGTAACTTTTCAGGATTTAGTCGGAAATATGGCTTGTTGTCATTGAGAGCTTTCCGATGAATGGCAACAAGACATATTTCCAACTAAATCCTGAAAAGTTACCCATAATTCTGCTGTGATAAAGGAGTCAATTATTTAGGGCATTACTGTACAACAAACTTTATTATTGATTATGATTTGGTACCATGACAACGACCCATGCAACCATTTTTATAGGACTGTAAGATACAGGATTATATCATGATATGATATGTATCTTGATACACGGTTCGCGATACCAATATGCAGGCCTATCTAGATATGGTCAGAGTTCCAAATCATTTGCTGAAATTCTAACAAACCAACAAATAAATGATTCTGAAATGTTTTAATTGAAATGAAGAATAGGATACATTTTTGCAAATAATTCAGATTAGCTACAGTTATATAGTTATATGACCTTAAAGTGATGTGAAACACTCCGGTAGGGTGATCAAACAGAAATGGAGGATAATCTTGCTCAACATAGTTATTTTTACAAATCTTAATCCAATTGACAACACACACCGTCATTATTATATATTAATTAAATTCAATGACTCTCGATGGCCGATAGTTGCATCCCAAATCGAGAGAAGTAAATATTTACAATTGAGTGTAGTTCAGATGATGTTTCTATGGAGTGGTACCATCGATTTGCTTGAGATTTTCGATGATGTTCGTAGAATGCTATATTCCTCCAGTTGGCATAGTGCCTGAATACTAACTTAAGAGTTTAACCAGTCTAGTAATAACTAGACCAAGTTGAAAGTAATGAAATTAGGTCTAGTTATAATAAGACTGGAGTTTAACGCACCTGAAAAAGTCCATAATATGTCTTTAATATTTTTGCTGGACCAAAGAGAGTTATTGAATTAAACCAACAATATTACTTTCAATTGTTTGGAAACAAACCTGATAGATCAGTATTTTGCATGAATGTGAACTATTAGTACTCTTGCAGCATAACAGTACAGGGTGGCAATACAACGATGATTGTCATTCCAGTTCTATGCTACTATCATATGAGTTTCTTCAGTTCTTACAAATGTCATTTGAAATGTTAAAATGACCCCAAAGAAGAGTATTAGACCCCAAATGTGAAGCATCTTATGGGGTGATGGGGAAGGCCCAACGGTCCTTCCGACCATCCCGGGGTTAGCCACTCTACATACCAATTCAGGAAAATCTTATGTTCCCATCATAATTATACTGTATCTGCCCATCAGGCATCATGTACAGCTGCCCATGTCATATCATCAGTCCCACTGTCTGACATGTCTACTTAAGTACTCTCGGGCTCTAGATTGAAATGCATCATGGGCAAACAGGTTATCTGTGTGACTAGTCTAGTGGTACTAACACCAGTGAATGAAAATCTCTTATTGCATTGAATATTAGGAAGCAGATTTAAATTTCCAGTTTATATCGCCACTCTTAGCTTGTGAGTTTGAATAAAATTAAGGGGTTAATCAGCTGGGTTACTGGTTAGAATACAGCTAGCTCTTGCAATCTGAATCTCTCACATTAATAACGCTGTCCAAATACCAGAATTTACAAGATTCTTGTAAATTGGAGAAAATACATTCATGATCAATAATAATTTTGTCACTGACAACACAGACTGATGAAATAATACCAGAATCGTGTTCAAACCGGTCCATAAATAATGAGTTTCCCAATTAATTGTCAGATTTAGTGGGACTATTATGGCTACTAACTATAAGGCAGTATTATATCTCCTATTGCATTGGCAAATAGTGTGTCTGTCATTTGCAGAATAAGGTTCACAGAGGGTGAATTTAGTGATGCTACCCCGCATAGCGGGCTAGCATCACCAAATTCACCCTCTGGGAACCTCATTCTGCTGAGGTGTAAGCAGAATTAGGTCCCCAGAGGGTGAATTTGGTGATGCTAGCCTGCCATGTGGGGTAGCATCACTAAATTCACCCTCTGGGGACCTCATTCTGCAAATGACAGACACACTATTTCAAGGCTTGGTTCCACAGAGACAACTGATGCACCACATTGTTTTGTATGATACAAGTTTCATGTTTTACACATTAACTCAGTGATATTAGATTAATTTAATAGCAGACGAAAATTTAATTGGTATTTTGACTGAGGTGTTATCTGTAAGAGATAGCTGGTAGTGATGTCTGAAACACTGTAAAAAAATAACACACATACAGTAGTCCAATTGATGTAATATGTGCTAGTATTACTGACATCTGGAAAATTACCAACTATGCATGCATCATCAGTTGGGAATATTGGGAGTACTAAATAGAAGCAGTCATTTGCAAGGGGGTTTAACCCATGCTGGGGCAGCATTAAAGATCCTGTGCCAGTGCATTTTCTTATATATGCGAGTCTCCCATGGGGAGCCTTGCATACGTATATAAGAGAATGCACTGGCTTACAAGGTCAAGGTAAATAATGTTCGACCAATGTATTCTCTTATATATGCGAGGCTCCATATGGGAAACTGGCATATATAAGAAAAATCTTTGGCACAGGGTTTTCACAAAATTTACAGAAGCTCCAGTCATGGAAAGATTAAGGAAAGGTCAAGTGATCAATTTTGAAAGGTAATTCCCATGCAATTCCCAAAGCAAAAGATATATGAAGTAAGTTATAAAGAAATTCAGGAATATCATTGAACAGTTTACTAGTTTCAAGTAATGTTATGATCATGCGTGAAGCACATGCATGCTGTGTCTTTGAGTTATGATTGACTACATGTAAGTTGCAACAATGTACGGAATGGTGAGTTTATTAACTAAATTTCGATTGATGGACCTATTGACCAAAAAATGTGGGAATAAAAGCTCAGAAAATATTATGCATGTTGCGAAAGTCCAAAAAGGGGATAACTCCACCAAAAAAAAGTCTGACAGACATCATAATCGCAGGTTCCCATAGTTCTAAACATCAGTGCCAAGTTTTAAAAAAATTGACGTAAAAATGTATGAATAAAAGCTCGGACAAAATTATACAATTTGTCGGAAAGTCGGAAAAACTCCACCAAAAAAAGTCAAACAGACGTCATAATTGCAGGTGCACAGGTTCCCATGAAAAATAATAAAAAAAACGACTGAGAAAAACTCTGGACAAATTTGTGTCCACGGACGACAGACGGACAAGCTGATTCCAGTATACACCCCACAATTTTGTAATAATAATGACCAGTTTTATATAGTGATTACCGGTAACCATTTACTTGCTCTAACACCCTTGGTACAATATTACCCCAGTAACTTGTACAAGCCAACCAATGAACCGGCTGCAGCCATTGCAGGCGCTGCTCTAGGTTGATCAGAACATGCTCTGATACTCATCAGTATGACAAGCTGACTGGTACTCGATTAAAGCATGAGTGATGCAAAGCCGACACAGTACGAGCAACCTTGCTCAAGGGTCACAACTTGGCGCAGGTTTTGAAACAGCGAGCAATCCGACAATTGCGCGTCGCTCAAATTTAAAGCGGACAAGCCACTGCTGTGTGAAGACTCACAATAGACCGGCAACGCACTGCAAACCCATATCGTTGTGTTTACAGCAAAAATTGAGCTCCACCTATACTCAATTTTGTTCACAAGACCGCCTCAAAGTGCAATGTGGGGTCGTGGATCCAAGCATATTTCATTGTGTTTGCAATCATGTGGCAACAACTCAACAGTGATACATGTTCATTCCATAAATTGTTATATGCAAATCACAAATTATCAGTGAACAAAATTACATCATATTTACTGCATTAAATTAAACCGCATTGGAAATGGCACAGAGTTATAATGAACAGTATTCAAAATGGTTGTAACTGAAGATACTCTGACCATGACTGTAATACCTTACTCGTATTTAAATTCATACAGTACAATTTTTCGCACACTCATCAGTGCGCGAATTTAAAACTCAGTGAAAAATAATTTGATTCAAAGTTTATACAAATTAAAAATAGGAAAATATGAGGGCTATACTTTAGATAGAAAATAGACAATTATATTTACAAGTGGGGAAACGAATCTCAACGACATTATTCATATGCATGCTGCATGTAAAGTGTCTAATCATGGTTAAATCTTTCATGTTGTAATGCTTCTATGAAATACACACATTCTAGCATGGAGGGGCACGAAAGCATGTCTGTGTATTCACAACCCTGCATGGGGGTGACACTGTGGTCAAAGAGTCTGAG
This sequence comes from Siphonodentalium dalli, assembly GCA_032622095.1. Classification (NCBI taxonomy): domain Eukaryota; kingdom Metazoa; phylum Mollusca; class Scaphopoda; order Gadilida; family Siphonodentaliidae; genus Siphonodentalium; species Siphonodentalium dalli. Next base: position 98,351,240 of record CP136063.1, read on the forward strand.
TTAGTTATGCATTTAAAACATGCAACAATTAAAGTTGATTCTTTCTTAAGTCAGCAAGTCAGTTAAACAAGCAAGAAGTCAGTACTTATTCCAAGTTCAATTCCAGGATGTCATTAAATATTTATTAAATATCAGAATGATAAATTGTGCCATGCATTCATATAAGCATGCATCTTCACATTGAAATAATGAAGCAGTTAATTGTGTTATATCTGATGTATATTTTCTTCGAGGTTGTCTTTATATATACACATGTATCATCAGAGATCATAAAGAACTGAGATACAAGACTTTTACGAAAATATTTCCGTCAGTTTTGAATTCGTGCACCAGTGTGCCTAAATTCAAAGTGCGCGAATTCAAAACTGAGTGAAAAATAGTACTGCGTGAATTTAAATATGAGTACGGTAATTCATTCACTAAAGTACAAATATACATGTAAATGTTGTTTTTAATGAACATCTATCAGGAAATATATCCACTCTACTGCAGTGTTAATAAATACTTAACAAAACAAAGGACATTTCTGTATTTGTGAGAGATGAGATACAGTAATGGCCTAAATAATCGACTCCTTAACAACAGCAGAATTATGGGTAATTTTTAAAGATTTAGTCAGAAATATGGCTTGTTGCCATTCATCAGAAAGCTCTCAGTGAGAGCTTTCCGATGAATGGCAAAAAGCCATATTTCTGACTAAATACTGAAAAATTACCCATAATTCTGCTGTGGTTAAGGAGTCGATTATTGGGCATTACTATATGTCACAAGCATAAGTGATAATCTGTAATCTTACAGATAGACAATACAAACTATGTTGCCCATCAACCCTTTCTATACTGAATGGTTCTCCCATTCAGTAATAACATTATACATTGGAATAGTCTATCATTTATTTGGAGGGGTGTTCAGGTAATAATTTTTAAGCAGATGACAGACAGACATAAAGATAATACAAGTACAGAAGGGTTCATTATTCATTGGTGGAAAATGTTCAGATAATAAGTTCAACAGATGATCTATGGCAATATGATACTAATATTCTAAAGGTCTTTTCATAAGAAATTTCCTTACATACTTTTAATATATTACCAATCACACAGAATAAGGAAATATATCTCTTGAAGTTTGATTATAAACTATATTTATTTCTTTGATCCTTTGAAATTTAGAAATTCTTTTCAATATCTAGATAACATCTATTAACCTGAGGACCATTGTGGAAATAAGCCTGCCCATTTATGGGTCAGACTTTTCAATATTATCCTCGGTGCGATGGGTGAGTCTTATTACATCTCAAAGACCACATCTCTAAAAATCTATATAATTTATTAAACAAAATTAAATAAATGAAACTGAACTAACCATTCATATTAGTGTTTGAAACTGTTTAGATATTTTCTTCTCTGTTTTAATAACTGCTGTATACAATCTAAACTGTAACATCTTATGGTCTATTCAAATTGTAGGACCTTTTGTAGTATTGTGTATTTACATCGCACCAAATAAATCTATCTATCTATATATCTATCATCAACGGGTTAAATCAAATTAACTTCCACGTTAGAATAAAATAAATGAGCAGGTAATCTCATGTGCAATTATAGAGAATTTCACGCAACATGAAAGAAGTTCTTCATGAGAGCTTCGTTCTTAATTGATTGCGCAATTGACAAACGAATACATAATTTCCAACAACATGACAATTATTGATTTAATAGTAACCATTGTCACAGTGGTGCTCATCAAAAATAATTTTGTTGGTATAATTAAGTGGCATTCAGGAAATAAAACATGATAAAATGATTCCAACTGATTGATTAATTCTATTTGTGTCTTCGTTCGCTGACAATGGTTAAAGTGATGTGGGACACTGTATTGTGGGATGATTAGAAGAGAATAGCGATTAGTTGTGACAGCAACTGTCCACAGCAGTTATTTTCATAAATTTTATATTGAGATATGCAGTAAACAGTGTCATTTTTATAACAGAATTATACACAGTGATTCTTTTTGACTAATTGCAGCAATGCCTGAAGTATATGACCCTTTAACCACAGCAGAATTATGGGAAATATTTTTCAGAAGTTAGTTGGAAATATGGCTTGCTGCCATTCATCGGAAAGCTCTCGGTGAGAGCTTTCCGATTAATGGTAGCAAGCCATATTACCGACTAAATCCTGAAAAATTTCCATAATTCTGCTGTGGTTTAGGGATCGATTATTTAGGACACTACTGTAATAGCCATATATTTATCGGCCAATAATTCGTCGCAAATAAAGGAGTAAATATTTACATTTACTTCGAGTTTACATGTAGATATACAGTAATTTTCCTAAATAATGGACCCCTAAACCACAGCAAAATTATGGGAAATTTTTCATAATTTAGTCGGAAATATAGCTGGTTGCCATTCATCGGAAAGCTCTCATTGAGAGCTTTCCGATCAATGGCAGCAAGCCATATTTCCGACTAAATACTGAAACATTTCCCATAATTTAGCTGGGGTTAAAGGGTCGTATACTTCTGGCATTACTGTAGTTCGCATCAATCCTTGTCATTTGCAGAATGATGTCCCCATATTGTGAATTTAGTGATGCTACCCCACACATTGGTCTAGCATCACTAAATTCAACTTGTGGGGACCTCATTCTGCTTAGGCCTCATCTTCTGGGAAATATCTATAGTCTCAAAATTAACATTATTTTTAGTTAATTTTCCCATCTGTTCAGTTTCTATATACTTTAATTTGCAGAAGATAAAATGCATAATCAAGGTGACTAATGGGTGAACATCACAAACTTCAACTGGGGAACATTAATCTGATCCTAGTTATCCCATAGCAGTTGAGGCCTCAGAAGAATGAAGTTTCCAGAGGGTAAATTTGGTGATGCTAGTCCACAGGATATAGTCACTAAATTCACCCTCTAGGGACCTCATTCTGCAACTGACAGACACACTATTTCCCGGCTTGGCCTGAATACTTTCTTATCACTTTGTTTCGTTGACATAAGCCCAATACACCTTCAACCCTTCTCTACTAAATACTCATTGATGAGTAGTTCTCTTAAGAAATGTTCAGGTAATAAGGTCAACAAATGACCATAGGCCAATACATATACTTAATCCTGTGGGATCATATTGTGCCAGGGACAGCTCTTTCAAAAGGTATATAAATAAATAGACTTGTAATCTTAAGTAAATATTGCTATGAATGCAGACAAATAGAAATTTGAATTAAATCATTGTTGAAGAATTCGAAGGCCAGACGGTGCAATGTCTCTGACAAAGAATGTCAATTTACTTATACACCGTAGTATCTATAGTTCTGGGTATTACTGTATACACATGTGAGTAAGCCCATCCCTGAGGATAAGACCAGTCTATTTTTTGCTCCCACAGAAATCATTGGGTGGTCCTCGTATATAAGCCCACCCCCATTTTTAGAAATCAAGAGGGCGAGTATTCATTGATGTCAGGTTAACTCTGAAGGAAGATGACAAAAAATTAATCCACAAAAATAGCTTTCTACAGATTTCTACATATATTTTTCATTGCAAACTAATTAATACAACTTGCCCCATTGTGTTGTGTCACAAAATGCTGTATTACAATAAATAATATGATCTTTGTGTCTTATTTTAAATATTTGCTCCAACCGAATAAAACACAAAACAAACTATTTTCATCAAATAAAATAATTTACCTCATGATTAATATAAAACACGATCGATATTATTAGCATACAAACTGAGATTTTTCTCGTGGGGGTTCTCGAAGGTAAGTCCTGTAGACCCAAGTTTTTGTGTCAAACAATTCACGAGTCCCCCGGGATTACTGATGGGTGTATAAAGTATAGTTAATAGCAACAAGTACAGTGATGCCCTAAATAATGGACTACTTATCCAGAGCAGAATTATGGGAAATTTTTCAGGATTTAGACGGAAATAAGTAAATTATTTAGGACATTACTGATGACAGTTACACAACCACTTACCTCTCATTTTCATTGGAGCATTAAGTTCCACTGTTACATGCCCACTAATAACCTGTCCGGCATAATAAACATCCGAAGAATTATCATTCAATGATATCTCGAAGATATTCAGCTTCCCCATGCTGAAAGTATATTCTATAAATCACCAACATTCACTGCTTTCTGGAAATTATACACCCACAGCTATGCATCATAAGCCATGGCTGATAGAGTCAGTTATCCTTTGAACTCGTGGCACAGACTGCAATGAGACAGAACAAAAAAGCAAATGTGATCAATTGTGTCACAATAGGCACTTTAGAAAGTCATCAATTATCTAGCACTAAATGGCAGATCAACCCTTAATGTGAATCAATGCGGAGCAGCAGGTGGGTGTTGTGAAGGCCATGTTTTAAAATATCCTTGTTTCCCCTCACCATTCCGCAGATAGATCGATACTTTGATAACCCTTTCTATATACTAAATGGATTCTCTCATGCAGTAATAAAAGTATAAATCTGAAACGTCTGGAGGGGTCTTCAGGTAATAAGAGCAGATGACAGACAAAAAAAAAGATAATACAAGAGCAGAATGAAATCGTTGGAAATATTTAGATAATAAGTTTAATATTTCCAAAGGGAACTACAGTAATGCCCTAAATAATCGACTCCTTAACCACAGCAGAATTATGGGTAACTTTTCAGGATTTAGTCGGAAATATGGCTTGTTGCCATCCGAGCTTTCCGATGAATAGCAACAAGCCACATTTCTGACTAAATCCTGAAAAGTTACCCATAATTCTGCTGTGGTTAAGGAGTTGACTATTTAGGGCATTACTGTACTCAATGAGTATTCAGTCTAGAAAAGGTTAACTTCTATCAATTAATATTGATTATATTTTAAACATTTTCTGGTCTAAGAACATGTGGTTTTTTAGCTAACGAACAACAGTGGTTAATGTTAACAGAGACCAGAATTTTTTATTCTGTAATTTTGTGACTGTCACAAATAAAATGTTAATTAGACTCATTATCGCTTATAACTATGTAATAAAGCAATACAAACAATCAATATGACATATGACGTTCGGAGCATAGCTATGGGAACACCCTAATGATCTCTATCACTATATGATATCGCCTGAAGGGTCTGTTCTAAAAATAGAACAATAAAGTGTCCCACTTAATCATCTCATTTTATAATAAAATATTCAAAATAAAATTAATATTAATTGATAAAAGCGTTTCCGGATTTGGGTCTTCAATACATATTTATTATTTTATACCCATGAAACTATTTCAAAATTGTTATATGAAGAGATAATCCATCTTTAATAGCAGAATGACTGTCAAAACTAGAGGTGTGACTGTCCCAATGGGACTACGGATACCCCCCTGTTTTTAAAATACTAAGATGTTTCACATGTCAGTAAACATTTAGTTAAAATAATAAAATAACAGTTCCCATTGCAGGTGTACAACCATAACCCTAATCTTAAACCTATTGACCGAAAAATGTAGGAATAAAAGCTTGGAAAAAATTATGTATGTTGCGAAAAAAATTCTAAGTCGAAAAAGGGGAATAACTCCACCAAAAAATGTCGGACAGACGTCATAATCGGAGGTGCACAAGTTCCCATGGTACTAAATATCTGTGCCACGTTTTAAAAAAATTGACCGAAAAATGTAGGAACAAGACAGTCAATGACTGTGGGGTCGCTCACCAGACTGCAAAGACTGATAAGACTGGGACTCTGGAGACCACAACAGTCAGAACTTTTCATAATCACTTTAAAAGAAGTAGATATCTAAAGAGTTAAATCTAAAACAAAAAAATTGGAGTATGGAGGGAAAGAGTTATGGCCCTGGCTTCGCAACTATTTCAAGTAAACTCATTTGAACAAATCTGAATGTGAGTCACCTAGGGAACATCCACACCAAATATGAAACCATTCGGTCTTATTGTTCTGAAGATGTTTAAAAGAATTACTATGGTGGGAAAGAGTTATGGCCCTGGCTTCGCAACTATTTGACCCAGTGACCGCATTTGAACAAATCTGAATGAGAATCACCTAGGGAACATCCACACCAAATATGAACCCATTTGGTCTTATGGTTCCAGAGGAGAAGATGTTCAAATAATTGTTGTCGGACGGATGGATGGACAGACGATGGACGGACGAGGAGTGATGACTATAGCTCCGCCGGAGCACAGGTAGGGTGGCTGGTTGATAATTAAATCTCTTATCTCCGCCCCTATTTGAACAAACGTGAATCCCCATCTATGAGATCCATTCATTTGGTAATTTCAGACATTAGAACTGAACTGATTTTCCTAAAATGACCCCAAATCTGAAAAAATCTAAACCCCAGTCACCGAAGGACCATCCATACCAAACATAATCTAAATAGTCCAGATGGTTCTTGAGAAGAAATTGTTTTAAGAATTACTATGGAAGGAAAGAGTTATGGCCCTGACTTCTCACATATTTGACCTGATGAACTCATTTGAACAAATCTGAATGTGAGTCACCTGGGGGACATCCACACCTAAATATATAAACCCATTTGGTCTTTAATATGTATCTGGAGAAGAAAACAATTGATGGACGGATAGAGACATAATGACAGATGGATGGATGGGAGAACAGTCTGACATAGAGACTGACAAATTCAATCCAATATACCCCCCAAGTTTTCTTTGCAAAATCAGGGTATAATGAGTTCAACTGGATACTGGTGGTTAAGAACATAATATTCGAACAGACAAGCCTGAACATAGTGTCTGACATTTTCAGAATGAGGTCCCCAAAGGGTGAATTTAATGACACAATCCTGCAATGCGGGCTAGCATCACCAAATTCTCCCTCTGTGGACCTCATTCTGTGTAGGCCTCAACTGCTATGGGAGACATAGCATTAGATTGAAGTTCTCCAGTTAAAGTTGGTGATGTGCACCCATTGGGCACCTCAATTATGCATTTTATATTCACAAATTAGGGGATATAGAAACTAAACAGAAGGGCTAAAGTAAGTAAAAATGTCAATTTAAGTGCCTATATACTTCCCAGAAGATGAGGCCTAAGCAGAATGAGGACCCTGGCTAGTGTATTTGGTGATGCTAGACTGCTGTGCAGGGTAGCATAACTAAATTCACCCTCTGGGGACCTCATTCTGCAAATGCCAGATAGAAGACAAATTTAATCCAATATATACCCCCCCCCCCCCCCATTTTTCTTTGAATATTAGTCGTATGATTTCATCTGGATAAGTGGTGATTAAAACAATAATATGAAATGGCTAAACCTGAATTTAGTATGTCTGACATTTGCAGAATTAGGTCCCAAAAATGTGGATTTAATGACAATATTCTGTAAGGCAGGCTAGCATCACCAAATTCATCCTCAATCTGATTAGGCCTCAATGGCCAATAAAACCAAGGAACAGATTGAAGTCCTACAGTTGAAGTTGGTGATACACACCCATTGAGCACCTCAATTATGCATTTTATCTTCTGCAAATTAGGGGGACATTGAAACTGAACAGGTGGAAAAAGTGACTAAATCAAACTGTCAATTTGATACTTAGGTTACTTCCAAGAAGATGAGGACTAAGCAGAATTAGGTCCCTGGCAGGTGTATTTGGTGATGCTAGCATGCTGTATGGAATAGCAACACTAAATTCACCATCTGGGGACCTCACTATGTAAATGTCAGACACACTATTTCCAGACTTGAAGAAATCAAAGCCATTCACAGTATCATTGAATGTCAGTCATTAAATTGCTACAGATATGTTTAGATTAGAATAATACATGTCATCTGGCCAGTTTATATAATTAATGACCTGTACCTTTACAGATATATATGCCTCTGTGGTGAGAAGACATATTAAATTGAGAGGTGATATGGCTTGGAAGGGATGTTGGTTGATGGCAGGGTTGAGCCTGGGCCATGTGGGAGGGGGTGGGTGGGGGAGGGTGGAATGTTTCCATAATTTCATTAAAGAGTAAAGTTTCATAACTCTGCAGATGTTATATATAATGGTGTCACTTTTTTTCAAATTTTAAAACATGTCCCAGAAGATGAGGCCTAAGCAGAATAAGGTAATTGATGTGTATTTGGTGATGCTAGCCTGTTGTATGGGGTAGCAACACTAAATTCACCATCTGGGGACTTCATTCTGCAAATGTCAGACACACTATGTCCAGGCTTGGAGAAATGTTACTATTCCTTGTAGACTCTGGTAGTTGTTTAGCTAATGTCATGTCTTGTAATGACAGATGGTAAACTGGTCTGAAGCAAGCAGTATTCAGCAAGAGGATTGGGTGACCACACTATGATAAATTGGCTTTTTCAATAATACAGGCTAGAGTGTCCTCTTAAAAATTAATAGTGCATAGCAAAGGGGTGTGAATTATAAAGGGCCATAACTCTGTTAAAATATATCGGATCAAACCCATATTTTAACTTGATCTGTATATAAGTGTCAAAAATTCATATACCAAATTTGGTGTTGATCAGATGAAAAATGTTTGAGTAATCCTGTCTTGGATGAATTCTATATTAAAACAAGAGTGGAAGGGGTTAAATAAACAATACCAAAATCCATACAGATGAAGAACATGCTAAGAAAAATCTAGGTAAGAAATATGAGGCTGTGATGTGTCCTAAACAAAAATTAAAGGTCAAAATGCAAAAATTAAATTTTTTGTTTTTAAAGTTATGTCCCTGGCTCTGCCCCTATTTGACCCAGTGACCCCATTTGAACAAATATGAACCCCAGTCACCCAAGGTATCTCTGTACCAAATATAAGCTAAATCGGCCAAATATTTTTTTAGAAGAAGTCATTGTAAGAATCACTATGAGTTATGGCCCTGGTTTCTCAACTAATTGACCGGGTGACCTCATTTGAACAAATCTGAACACCAGTCACCCAAGGACTCTCCATACCAAATATTAGCTAAATTGGCCCAATGGTTATGGACAAGAAGTTGTTGTAAGAATTACTATGGAGGAATAGAGTTATGGCCCTTGTTTCGCAACTATTTGACCCAGTGACCTCATTTGAACAAATCTGAATGAGAGTCACCTAGGGAACATACACACCAAATATGAACCAATTCGGTATGATGGTTTAAGAGGAGAAGATGTTTTTAAAAAAGTTGACGGACAGACGGACAGACGGACAGACGGACGGACGGACGGACGACGGACGAGGAGTGATGACTATAGCTCCACCGGAGACTTTGTCTCAGGTGAGCTAATAAAAGCTCGGACAAAAGTATACATGTTGCGAAAATTTTCTAAGTCGAAAAATGGGGGATAACTCCACGAAAAAAAGTCTGACAGATGTCATAATCGCAGGTGCACAGGTTCCAATGGTGGTTGATGTCTGTGCCAAGTTTCACGACAATTGATCAAAAAACAACTGAGAAAAACTCCGGACAAATTTGTGTCCACGGACGGACGACGGACGGACGGTACAGCTGACTCCAGTATACCCCCCCTAACTTCGTTGCGGGGGGTATAATAATAATATACAACATAATTTTAATTATAACCTAATAGTCTCCCATATCCTGCAGTGACTATTATTTTTTTTTACTTCCTTTATTATTATTTCATATGATCATCATCAGGACTGGAAATAAAAATAAAAAATTTATGAGAAGCCAACAATTTTGAGTAGGGAGGTTTTGTTTAGTCTTGGTTGGGTCATGGGAAACAAATAATATTTTTGTTATGGCCATTTAATGTGAATCAATGCTAGGCAGTAGGGTGTGGGCAATGTACTCAACAAAGACAACATATATCAATATATGTTACTATAGTACAAGAGGGAATAATGAAAACAGATATATGGGACGAACAAGGTTCAATTTCTATTTTATAAGCTGAGCTATATGTGCCCTGATTTTTCCTATTATCTGCCTGATATCATTGGTATAGTAATGCCCTAAATAATTGACTCCTTAACCACAGCAGAATTATGGGTAATTTTTCAGGATTTAGTCGGAAATATAGCTTGTTGCCATTCATCGGAAAGCTCTCACTGAGAGCTTTCCGATGAATGGCAGATTGAACAAGCCATATTTCTGAAAATTACCCATAATTCTTCTGTGGTTAAGGAATCAATTATTTAGGGCATTACTGTATGTGCCCTGGTTTTTCCTATTATCTGCCTTACATCATTGGTATTGATTGACCCACAGGCATCTTTCTGCATTTCTGTTATTGATACCTTTATCATTTATCAAAACATTTGTGACCATGCCATGGTTATAGATTCATGATTTTGTGCGGACCCCTTATACTGTACTTTATAGGGAAAACAACCCGGAATATAATCTGAGCTAACTTTGATGGATAAACTCTTCCTATACTAAATGTATTTTCCCACTCAGTTATAAAACTATACATCGGAATAGTCTATTGTTCGTTTGGAGGGTGAATGATGCATTTAGGATTCCAGACATCCAGTTACAACAACAACAACAACATATAAATCTGATTTAACATCACATTTCGCTTTGCTCCACTGAAAGAATGTTGAAAACTAAATGTAACATACAATCCTAGACTAATAAATAAAACAAGTCAATTTGTTATTGAAAACTTCACAAAATAATTATTTCTGTCCCTTGGATAACAAGAGCATCGTAATTTCAACAAAGGGTCATAACTCTGGTGAAAATTGGCAGGCAGAACTCAAATTCAAACTTGACAAGTATTTTAGACTAGTAACTTAATTGTAGTAAGATCACATACCAAATGGCATTTCCATTTAGTTCAGACTTACTAAAGTTATCATCTCGAAATGTAAAAAGCGATTGGACAGATGGACATACCAATAACATAATACGTTTTTTTAAAACATGCATATAAAAATGCAACTTTGAACACAATGTACAGGCCCTTACAAAAACAGTGTCATTATTAAAAAACTTTCACTTCATTTTAATGATCAAAATTATGTAGTAACATAAACAGTTCAGAGCAAAGACCGCTCTATAATTTCTTCCCATAACTACAATTGCAATTTCTACACAACGGCTGACTAAAACTATTGGACTGGCACAAATGAAACAATCTCAAATTTTTCGAAAAATACAAGAAACAAAACACGCAATTTCAGCGCTATATCGATGAATTTGATTGAAAATCTTCTGCGTAGGTATGCTTTGGAGATATATCTTACTAAATTATGTGTTATTAAATTATGTGTCCATAACTTTGCGATTGAGCCATTTTCATTTAGAAATCTCAAGTTGGCATACTAGGGGTGTCGGCATTCAATTGTTAAGACCCAGACTTCACATATGGTTATGTATTCATGTTTGTGCACCTGATGGACCCTTGGTCAAAGAGCATTATGAATATATCTGAGCTAAATCAGATGGATTCCAGCAGTGTGGAATCCTATTGTACATACATTAATAAAAGCAATTTGAGTGATCACTAAATGTGTGATACTGTGACATCAGCAGCAGATAATGTCTAACATGCATACAGCAGTATATATCATGCCATGAATCTACATGTATACTGCCTGTCTATTGAAGGTAAATTATCTGTTGATATCTCTATACTGCTGTTAGATCATGTGATGAATCTCTACTCTGGCTACATCTGTAGAGATCATATTCCACCAGTTCAACACCTGGGGGATTTTTGATGTTTTGATGGGAACTATATAAAATGAAATCAATAATGCAGGTAATAAATTTCTTTGTTAAATACCCAGGCCTGCAAATTTGAGGCGAACAACCATTCAGTTCACCTGGAGGTTATCTAAAATGAAAATGCCTGTGAACGAAAAGCGGGTCATGCCAAAGTTTTATAAATGCAGGTCACGCGATAACTAATTCTAATCTTAATTTTTGCTCAATCAAGTCGCAAAATGAGACATTCAAACTTTTTACGGAAGTTCAATGAGTTGTCCATCTGTAGTTAAAGGCACGGATGGCCTTCGCGGCAAAATAGTCACATCCATTAAAACTGTCATAAACAGAAACAATATTAAAACATAGACAGATTTCGTTCTTATAGCAATCATAAATATCGCACAAATTGTATGTTAGTGGCAAGTTTGTATGCTGTGTTATGTAAACGAAAGCCAAAAAAGTTAACAGAACTTGGCTATTGTTTACATAACACAGCATACAGACTTGTCAATAACATACTATTTACGCAATATTTATATCAGGTATGAGAACAAAAGATGTCTATATTTTAATATTATTTCTGTTTATGACAGTTTTAACGCGTGTGACTATTTTAACAGCAAAACCCACCGCAAAGGCCATCCATTCCTTTAATAATACCAGTTGTAGTGATTACAACAGTTTGTGTAACTCTCCTGCCAACCTATGGTATGGGTTACCTGAGCTCAAACCAGGCGAACAAAAACTAGGTTACACATAATTTTGAAACCTGCAGGCCTGACTACCTATTCCTTAATAATGTATTTCACAGTATGTGATGGTCCATGTTTCAGATTGCCTGATATAGGCGACTTTTGCTCTGTGTCTTTTACAAACATGAAATTTCATTGGGTAATTAATTCAATGGCCAATAAGACACATTGAAAGTATTGGGAATTGATGAGGAATATGACAGATGGTTTGTTTATTGCCAAAATCTGACTTGATTTACCTTAAGACTTATCACTGGTATAGTATTGTAATGGTACAGTAATCCCCTAAATAATTGACTCCTTAACCACAGCAGAATTAATGGTAACTTTTCAGGATTTAATCAGAAATATGGCTTAAATTGTTGCTTCATCCGAAAGCTCTCAGTGAGAGCTTTCCGATGAATGGCAACAAGCCATATTTCTGACTAAATCCTGAAGAATTACCCATTTCTGCTGTGGATAATGAGTCGATTATTTAGGGCATTAATGTACATGTATAACTGGATTTTCCCCCAGGAGCCTGTGCTAACATTGGCTAAAATAAATCAATACATGGCCATTTCATTTCGATAAGAAATGAGAATTTGTTCATGCACAGTGAAGCAATGAACATGTCTACTGAGCCAGTTTCTCCAGATTCTCAAGATACATATCATATCAAGATATAATCCTGTATCTCACAGTCCTATAAAAATGGTTGCATGGGTCGTTGTCATGGTACCAAATCATAATCAATAATAAAGTTTGTTGTACAGTAATGCCCTAAATAATCGACTCCTTAACCACAGCAGAATTATGGGTAACTTTTCAGGATTTAGTCGGAAATATGGCTTGTTGTCACTGAGAGCTTTCCGATGAATGGCAACAAGCCATATTTCCGACTAAATCCTGAAAAGTTACCCATAATTCTGCTGTGGTTAAGGAGTCGATTATTTAGGGCATTACTGTACAACAAACTTTATTATTGATTATGATTTGGTACCATGACAACGACCCATGCAACCATTTTTATAGGACTGTGATATACAGGATTATATCATGATACGATATGTATCTTGAAACATGGTTCGCGATTCCAATATGCAGACCTATCTAGATATGGTCAGAGTTCCAAATCATATGCTGAAATTCTAACAAACCAACAAATAAATGATTCTGAAATGTTTTAAGCCATATATTTCCGACTAAATCCTGAAAAGTTACCCATAATTCTGCTGTGGTTAAGGGGTCGATTACTTAGGGCATTACTGTATTTCCCATGAATAATATTTTATACATAGAGGATCTACAATGAGTCCCCAGTTTATAACAGAATTTATAAAACAAGACTGTGGAGACGCTCACCAGACTGTAAAGACTGGGACTCAGAAGACGATAAGAGTTAGTACTTGTCAAATTCACTTAAAAACAAGTAGTCCTAAAGAGGGACGTAGCCTAGAGGGTCTCCGTTGAGCAGTGGGGTGTCCACCTTGAAATATGGTTCAGATCCCCCCACCCCACATAGCCCATAGTCTGCTCCCTCTCAACTGAAGCAAACACACTCCCAAGTTCGTAAAATTCCTTTGCACATGTTGGAATTTTACAACTGATAACTCAAGCTTTCCGAACTGTGGCAAAGTTACAACCTAACATGCTCCCCTTTTTTAATGGTGGACCCCATTCAAACAAATTTTGATCCCAACTCTCCATAGGCCATATACACCAAATGCCATTTCTTGATTGGTCGAACCCATTTTAACAAATCTGTAACCCAGTCCCAAGTAACACAATGACCCTCCATACAAGTTACTACATATTAGCTAAATAGGACTGATGGCTCTTGAGGAGCCATTTTAAGAATTACTATGGGGGAAGAGTTATGTCCCTGGTTGCACCCCTATTTGACCTGGCGAACCCATTTCAACAAATCTGAATCCCAGTCACCCAAGGACAGTGAGGACTCTCTATACCAAAATGTATGCTAAATATGCCAAATGGTTCTTGAGAAGATGTTTTAAAAATAACTAATTAATGAGGGAAAGAATTATGTCCGTGGCTCTGACCAATTCTGAATCAAATCTGAATCCTAGTCACCCATACCAAATTTGAGCTGAATATGTCCCTGGCTCCGCCCTTATTTGACCAGGTGACCTCATTTTAACACATCTGTATCCCTGTCACCCAAGAACCTTCCATACCTATTATAAGCTAAATAGCCCCGATGATTCTTGAGATGTTTTAAGAATTACTATGGATGGAAAGAGTTAGGTCCCTAGCTATGCCACTTTTTTGACCATGTGACCCCCATTTGAACAGCCACCTGGGGACCATCCACACAAAATATGTCTCAATTCTTCACCTCAGGTATTAAAGCTAAGAAAAATGCCTCCTTCTTTCTCATCCAGTTTACCATATGTAATCGCCTGAGAAAAGAGGTATTTAGTTTTACTGGCCTAACTGTCAGATTCATCATTCACACTTGGCCTTGGGAGTTTGTTATCATAAGACATAGGTCATTTCTATACAAACTCTCTAACAGGCAGAATTTTAGGCTATTAATCAAAGGAGCTGTCATTCCAATCTGATTTTGTTGACACTGCCATTTCATTTATTACTTTATAATCAATGTGACTTCTATATGGTAAACATTCTGTGATTGAAGGGACCTTCCTCATATCTCATAGAGCTCTGAGTTTCTGCTGTTGCATGTTCTTGATTTTAGACTGATTTAAACCAAAGTTGGTTGAGTCACCCTGGTGGATGTTATAATGGTGTTATTTTTTTTTTAAATTGAGCAAGAAATTAATCTCAATTAAAATAAAATAAAATATTTTTTTTTTTAAGAGTTGTATCCCTGGCCTTGTCCCTATTTGACCCAGTGACCCGATTTGAACAAATCTGAACCCCAGTCACACAAGGACCCTCTATATCAAATATAAGCTAAATCGGCCCAATGGTTCTTGAGAAGAAGTCATTCTAAGAATTACTATGGAGGAATAGAGTTATGGCCATGCTTTTGCAAATATTTGATCCAGTGACCTCATTTGAACAAATCTGAATGTGAGTCACTTAGGGAACATCCACACCAAATATGAATACATTCAGTCTTATGGTTCCGAAGAGGATGTTTAAAGAATTGTTGACGGACGGATGGACGGACGGACGGACGGATGACGGAAGAGGAGTGATGACTATAGCTCCACTGGAGACTTCGTCTCAGGTGAGCTAACAAGAGACCAGTAGATTAGGTCTGGACCAAGCCTTTGGCGAGGTCCTGACCTAATTTATAGATGAGTTTGGTAAATTCTGCTATAAACTGGGGACGAGTTGTAGATTCTATTTATTACATGATCCAAAACCTTGATAAAACATACTTAAATCAACAAATGGGACGCGAAACTAAAATTGTCTTCTATAAGGCATGCGATGATGTTTTAGTAACTATTCATTGTTTGTCCATGTAAACATATAGTCCCAGATAAATAAAAGACCCTTTGCCGTATTTAATGGCATATATTTAATAAAATAACTTTTCAAACTCTACATTAATTAGAGTTTGTTGAAAAAATATTGGAAGCCATAGTATTTTGAGACGTAACGTAACAAAATGTAAACAGACGACAAACCGGAAGTCAAAGGTCACCTGGCACTAATTCCTGTTATGAAACGAATGTTTAATGTCACAATTTATAGAATGGGTTTATTGAATGGAATAAGGGTAGGATCATGTATGTAATAAATATTGTTATTTTACAACTCAGTTTATAATAGTAATTTAGACAGTTCTTCATAGAAACTGATAACTTTGATAAAAACTACATCAATTTTGTGAAATATCAGAAGGCCAAAAATAAAAAGGGTTTTGATTCTCAGGCATAGCATCATTGAAAGAAATGGCCCTCGGACCATTTTATTTCAGTTTGGGATTTCACCGCAGTTGTAAATCGTTAACACAAAAATAGGAAATTGTTACACGGAAATTATTTATGTTTCAAATATCGAATAGGAGATAGAATACAACGGAGTATGTGCGGGTATTCAAAGACCATTGGAAATGATAACTATCAGGTACATTGTCACCACAGGCTGTTCAAACCCCCAAGTTTATTGGTGAAATATTTTGTAAAAGATCAGAAGTTTCCCCCTTGCTACACTATTGCGATCGAAGGTACTAAAACCGGAGCACAATACAAGCAGTGTATTTTGGCCATGTTTATGATGGTTATTTGAAGTGTTATTGTCTCTAATTAGTTAGCGGAATAAGTGAATCAAGTCTTTCTATGATAGTTTGGACTGTATTTATGCTCCGTATTTCTATATGAATCGCATATGTAGTTCTGCGTGTTGTTAAAAATGATAGTGCCGATGTTAAAAACTTAAAATCATATCAATATATATACTATTCTAGGTAATCCCTACATGCACAGGTAGTACAATGTCATAATTTGTCATTCATTATATCAGATTAAATTAGTATACATCCATCACAAAGTTCTCCTTACATTTGTCTGGACCTGAGAAGGTATAATAACCCATGCTTACTATGCCAGTCTATGGTCAGAGAAAAAATAAAAAATAAAAATAAAACCCTCGCTTCCTCATTGATTTTCAAAGAAAATTGCCTGAGATTTAAATATCTTTTTTTATTTGGCCTAAAATAAACAAAATTCTTTGTGAGACTAATAACATTTTGTCCAAAAGGGGGCTTTTTATTGTGTATATACATGTATGGTAGGTAACAAGCTTGAATTTAGTGTGTCTGACATTTGTAGAACGAGATCCCCAGAGATGGAATTTAGTGACGATATCCAGCACAGTGAGCTAGCATCACCAAATTCACCCTCTGGGAACCTCATTCTGCTTAGCTTATGCCTCATTTTCTGGGAAGTATCTATAGTCTCAAATGAACATTGTTTATAGTTACTTTTTCCCTTCTGTGCCCTAATTCGCAGAAGTTAAAATGAATAATCGAGGTTACTAATGGGTGAACATCACCAACTTCAACTGGGGAAGTCAATCTGTCTCCTATAGCAGTTGAGGCCTAAGCAGAATGAGGTCTCCAGAAGGTGAATTTGGTGATGCTAGCCCGATGTGCAGGATAGCGTCACTAAATTAATTCACCCTCTGGGGACCTCATTCTGCAAATGTCAGGACAATAAACTCAGGCTTGGTATGTAGGGAGCATGTAAGCAAACAGAATTTTAATTGTGGCCTTAACATTTGCCTAAAACTTAAAGTTATTCATGGCCAGATACTTGAATCTTTGATAGATGTATGTTATCTAGGAGTGGATTACAAACAGAATTTTAATTGTGGCCTTAACATTTGCCTAAAACTTAAAGTTATTCATGGTCAGATACTTGAATCTTTGATAGATGTACATGTATGTTATCGAGGAGTGGATTACAAACAGAATTTTAATTGTGGCCTTAACATTTGCCTAAAACTTAAAGTTATTCATGGCCAGATACTTGAATCTTTGATATATGTATATCGAGGAGTGGATTACAAACAGAATTTTAATTGTGGCCTTAACAATTGCCTAAAACTTAAAAGTTATTCATGACCAGATACTTGAATCTTTGATAGATGTATGTTATCTAGGAGTGGATTACAAACAGAATTTTAATTGTGGCCTTAACATTTGCCTAAAACTTAAAGTTATTCATGGCCAGATACTTGAATCTTTGATAGATGTATGTTATTGAGGAGTGGATTAAACAGATAACATTACTTTCCACAATCCAGTGAATCCACACACATATGTACACATTAAATAATGTATTAATGACATCAGCAAACTGACTGGCATACATGCTCAATTCCTATGCAAACCATTTATATACTAAATGGATTCTCCCATCAGTTATAAATTATACATACATGTATCTATGGTATATTATTCATTTGGAGTGGTGTTCAGGATACATAAGCAGATGACAGATAGAAAAACAAATAATACAAGTGTGGAAGAATTCAAATTTATTGGTGGGAAATATTTAGATAATAAGTTCAACAAATATTATGGTTTGTTGAAAAATAGGATAGGACAATTTTATTTACAATATACACAAATGGAAAGTACAATTACAAATAAATATCATATTAATAGACTAAACATGTATATTGTTAGGGGTGATATAGTACACAGGTCCCCTGAACAAAAATTTATCCTGACCCCAATAGTATTTAATCTTATAGGATTAAGTACTGTTGGGGGTGGGGTCAATTTTGTTCTGGGGATCCCTCAAAATAATCACAGCTTGTATTGACTTTTTTTAAAAGATACAAGCAGTCTTCCCTGTGGGTAGAAGTGTGAAAATAGTCACATCCACACAAACAAATTTAACTGATTTTGTATGCAAAAATAATGATTTTTTGTTAAAATCCCAATTTGCAACTGAAATCCTCATAACCACAACCTTTGAAACATTTTGTGGATTAATCACATTGAAGGCATAATTATAGCAGGATAAATCTAGCTACATGTATTGCTATAACATTAACAACATATACATGTATTAGTGGATTCACCCAAAATTGTGATTTTGTGAATCTAAAATATGGATTAGTGATTTCACAGAGAAAGCATTAATCAAAGATACAACCCCTTTTGAAAAGATTAACACAAGATTCTGCAAATACACTTTAGGTATACACCGGAAAGCGTCTAATTTAGGTAGTCGATATGAACTAGGAAGGTCACCCATATATGTTTTCATTTCCAAGTTAACACTTAAGTATTATAAACGCCTAAATATTCTTCCATCAAACCGTTTTCTCAAGGAGGTCATTAACATCATTCAGACTAGTCCAAGTCTTCTTGTACTAAAACCAGCTAAGATATTGGGATGGCGATTTGCTGTTTTTAGTCCAAGCCCGTCCTATATGCTCTCTTATGACAGAGCTTAAGCGTTAGTGACCAGCTCAAATAAAACCACAATTATATGAAATAAAATATCACAATTGCGACAATAAACGGATATTTTCCGCAGAAGACATGCTATTTTATCTGAAACCCACATCAGTTGTGAATTTACAACGGTAATTTAATGCGAAAAGAGACATTTACCTCAATGTTTACAATTTTTTAAAAGTATGCGAACTCGGTTGACCTCGCGAACTGTGTTCGGCATTTTCCGTTGAAATTATTCCGTAGATTTTGGACAACAGCGCAAATTACGATGAATTCTACATTGTAATCGTAATTATGTATGTCAATAAATAAAATAATAAATAGATTAATTAAACATTGGAGATATAAATGTAATACACTAAATAAATTACGGGAATTAGAACCCTCTCAACGTTTAAAACAGTGTAAACACAAGTTACGAGCATTAGATATAATATGCCTTATATGGTGCTACATTTCACCCATATTTGGTGGACTTCCGCGAAATTAAGATATATACTAAGCGAACAGGGCAATATACTGCTCTTGTTAAGCACACAAAAAATCAAATCAAATTTGTATAAATTTTTAACCTTAAGTTTGAAAAGTCCCACTAAAACGGAAGAACTATATTTCGTAACTGTGTGATTCGGTTCTCCGATTATTTTATCAACACAGATGTCAAAATGCACATCACACGCATGGCAAGTCAGACACAAGAGTTCTAATTTGCTCCAATTTTGACAAGTTGCTTGCGAAAATTGTCAACAAAACTACCGTTCTGATCCTCCATTATGTCATTAAGTTTTTAGTGCGGGAATTGTTCTGAAAGCACATAGAAAACTGGACTTTCGGGCGATCGGTTTTCGCCATTTTTTTTCGGAAAACCCGCGCTATATATAGAAACGGAAAGTAGAATTCCCAGAACAAACAGCGGATTATGCCGAACTTATTCGGACCACTTCGGCTTTCGGTTAAAACGTAAACAAACAGAGAAACAAATCGATGTTTGTGGCAATCAACCGGAATATTCTATGTGTAATTTAACATTAAAGTTAGATTATTATACACCATTATGACCATAAGATGTAAGCCTTTCCGATGTATATAGCATCATGTATTTATTTGCTAGGTAAATCGAGTAAAATACACCACAAATTCCCGCCACAGATCGTGGGCGTAACTCGTGTGATAGGAATGGTATACAAGCGGGCTTGGACTAAAAACAGCAAATCGCCATCCCAATATCTTAGCTGGTTTTAGTACAAGAAGACTTGGACTACATTCAGACTAAGCACACACACATTGGCAATAGAAAGAGACCGATACAAACGACCCAAACCTGATAGAAAAGACAGAAAATGCCTGGCATGTGATATATTAGAAGAACACTTTTTTCTACACTGCATAAAATATGTTCAACAACGTGATGTTTTATTGAACAAACTAAACATTAATCCTGCCCCTATTGCACAAAATTCGTCTGAATCTTTTAAGATTCTAGAACAAATTCTGAACCCAACAAACCCTAGCGATACTAGATATATCTGTGATTACATTATATAATCATGTGCAGAATCAACCTAGAACTTCAAGGTACATTTAAAAAGAACTCAGTAGTCACTGTGGGTGATATGCTCCTCGATTTCTCATTCCGCCCGAGCAAAGTCCGATTCGGTTGTGAGTTTTTCCGATTGTCGACCGAGCAATTTTCAAATTTACCGGCAGAAAAACTTATAAAGACAGATATAAGTTACGTTTAATAACATATTATGTTAATTTTTACCTCTAGCTTCAACCGGGACATGTTCCCTGATCATTTTATTGCCAAAAAAGCCCAGCAAAATGCTGTAATCGGTTATTTATGTTTTCGTTATCGCCCGAGTAAGTTCAATTGTCGCCCGAGCAATGCTATTTAGATTTCAAACTATAGAAACGTCCAGTTTTCTAGCGATAGACGTCTCCATGGGATGGCCCTTAACTTTTGTCTTCAAAATGATGACGAGAGTATTAAAGGGGCATGCATTCAGACTCTTTATGCAGTATATTTTCGGATAATGTTATGAAATGTTATCAATGTCTTCATTTTCCTGATATAAACAGTATTCGTCATTGAAAACTTTCCTACATCAGTTTCGCATCGGAACTCTCGCTTTTTACTTTGAAATAGTGCCGAGCGACGTATATATATCGATTAGCAGGGCAAATAGTCAACGAGGATAACTATATGGCTTTTGACTGAAAACGAGAATTATCATGAGCGGGTACAAGCAAATACCGATTTTCCACGAGCGGCTTGATATAATGTGTTCAGTCAAAAGCCTTAGGTTTCCTTTTTATTAAATGCGGTTTCGTGTTTTCGATTTACAATTATTGCTGTCAGGCGACTGCTTTGACAAATTAATTGTAGACGAAAACAAATCAGCTGATCGCCAACTGAATGATTCGTCTCTTGCTCATAGATAAAACCCTACCCGAAGCTCGATATCGCTATGTAACGTGCATTTCCATCAGAGATCAGTATGGGCCAATCGCCATCTTAAAAGTATAGATGATTTACATCATCGATAGCAACGCAATGAAGGCTAATACGAAAAACAAATAACCCTGACATATTCCCGACACAGTTACTAAAATGTTGTAGATTAAAGTAGTATAATACCCAGGTACCTCTACTGACTAATGTTACATGCGTACATTATTTTAAGCATATAAAGTACATGTATTGGAAGCCAAAATGTCATTTAATAAATAATTAAGCTTAAGTGCAATAAGGAATTAAGCTTAAGCAAAATAGGGAATCACTATTTGCGCTTAAGCGCAATAATAATATTCATTATTCCGCTTAAACGCAATGATATATTCCTTATTGCGCAAGCGCAATATATAGATAGAACCGCATGAGTGTCTGGATTTTGACGAAATTATCGCACGAGATTTGTTGGCGGAGCGATACCTCGAGTGCGGAACACAGTCCCGCACGAGAGGTATCGCGTTCCGCCAACAAATCGAGTGCGATAATTCGTCAAAATCCAGACTCATGCGGTTCTATTTTTATTACATATATGTATCTCCGTATCATAGTAAGTTGACTCACAATCGCACATCTCCGTACATAAAATGTGAATTTAATTGAGTTTTAACAGGATTTTATGGTTAACGCAACAATCAGACAGGGAGCCCGTCTATCCGCGAGTGACTTTGACCCATCTTTAATGATGCGTTTGATATTAAATTCTGTGCCTCGACAAGCATATTCTTGAAATGAAACTACTTGAATGAATCATCTCATCGATTGATCGCTTATTGTTTCTTTATTGTCGTGATTGAAAAAGTTAAAATATTAACGGCGAGAACCAGTCTAACAACACTGAATGAAATAGTTCCGTCAACAGATTGCACTAACTAGTGCGATTCTGAGAATTATCACACGCCTGGAAACTAGTGCGATCATGCGAATTACGTTGATAGATATGTAATAAGATCTTTTCTTATTGTGCTTAAGCTCGATTAGATTTTCCCGTATTGTGCTTAAGCGCAATTAAGAGATTCCTTATTGCGCTTAAGCGAAATAAGACGTTCCTTATTAAGGGCAATTACATCTCTGGATCCTCATCAGTATTGCGCTTAAGCGCAATTAATATCTCCCTCATGAGATCACCCCTCTGTGCAAATAGTAGAATCTGATTAGGCCTACATATGATGGACAGTCACCAGGTGCACCATTGCACTGTGGACTACACCATTTTAATTACAGGGTGGTTATGTAATGTGGCTAATTGTGTTTGAGGGCAATAAGGAATTAAAAGTGCAATTAGATATTCCTTTTTGCGCTTGAATGCAATATAAGAAAATTAGATATTTCCTTATTGTGCTTAAGCACAATCAGATATTCCCATATTGCGCTTAAGTGCAATTAGATATTCCTTATTGCGCTTAAAGATGCATAATCCGAATTAACGATCGTAAATTACTATTTCCTTGGCTTCAGTGGTCAAAGGATACGAATCGAGGAACCTACTCATCAAAGTTCAGAGTGATTTTTGGAATATATTATTTTCACCACCGATCATTTTTAGTGGCTCAGTAAAAGATCGACGAGAAGACGGTCTTGGACCAAATTGCGGATGAAGGTGGATAACTTTGAAATTAAGTGGCTTTTTGTGTCAAATAATTGACAAACCGGCAAAATTTCATTGAACAAAATGTTGATAAATAACAGGTTTTGGGCAATTTTGTACTGTAGTTGACTGGTTAGCATTATTTTTGGCCAATTAATCGATTCTGATAACTGGAGCAGCATTTAAAAAAAAAACGTTGTTGTTTTTGGAAGCTGATAATATGGGGTCCATCGAATCGGATTGAGCACCTTTAAGCTAAATTATTTATTAAATGTCAATTTGGATTCCCACATACATGTACATGTATGTTTGGTGTTTTTAATAAAGTACCTCAAGATATTATAGGAAAATATAAAAACATCGCATCAAAATCAACACCATTGATGTTGAAGATCTGTTGTAGTATAAGATACTAATTCGTTGTACTCGGCTTAGTCCTTCATTATAGGACAATTTACCGTCAAGTAAAACGGTCGTGAAGCCAGCAAAATGAAGCAATTCACTGGATTACAGAAAACATTTATCCATGTCAGGTATCGGAACGCTGAAAATGTGCGTGTCGTGAATCGGAACACTCCGAAAACAGAATCGGAACGTATGGTAGTGTTACTTTGAAGGCATTATGTCAAGTTAAAATAGCGTATTTTGATCAACTTTATTTTTAAAGTAACGATGGGTTGTTTGCGGATACACATAAGCAATTTGTTCTACGAAAACATTATCTCTTTCGCTTCGAAATTCACATTTGTACACAATACTTTTCTCTCTGTGTGTGAATTTGAGTGAGCAAACAAACCCTTGTAATTTGGTTCAGTGTGCTAGATATGGGACTAAAGAATAAGTAAGTGAAGAGTAAAATATCCCAGAAATAAATCCTATCATTTAAATGTATCATAATCATCTCATGAGTTGCTCCCTCGATATACATAAATTAGTAAACATGGTTGTGGAAAATCGAGCAAAACGTTCACGGAATCGGATCATATACCGCTCGGAATCGGAATTTTGCTCGGGCGGAATGAGAATTTGAGGAGCAGTTCCTCCACAGTGTCAGTAGTACAGTAAACCACATATTTCCAAGCTAGATACTTCGACATTGATTATATAGTGTGTTGGGATTACCCATTCATTGTTCTGTACCAGTCACTTTGCATGTTATTGTTATATTTTCAGTTTTTTAATTTTTTTAAATTGTTTGGCTGACACCATTGTAATGGTTTGCTTTCAATAAAATATTGAATGAAAGTGTCAATGACACTGTAGCTCAACTTGGAAAGGGAATAATTTAATGTATTACAGTCAATGGAGCGATTAGGAATGTGGAAAATTGAATGTCTAATACTAGTTTATAGACATGAAGAGACCCCAAAATGACTCGTTCCCATCTACATGTCATTATTAACATTCATGACAAATTTTATGATGATCAGACTAAAGGTACGATATGTATCCCGTGCTAAAGAATTTAGTCATACAAAGAGTAAAATCCAAGATGGCTGCTGGCGGCCATGTTTTCGGCCGAATGACCCCAAAATGAGTCGTTCCCATCTACATGTCATCGTTAACATCCGTGACAAATTTTATGACGATCAGACTAAAGGTACGACCTGTAGCCCATGCTAAAGAATTTAGTCATACAAAGAGTAAAATCCAAGATGGCTGCTGGCGGCCATGTTTTTTGGCCAAATGACCCCAAAATTACTCGTTCCCATCTACATGTCAATATTAACATCCATGACAAATTTCATGATGATCAGACGAACAGTACTAAATTTTAAAATCCAAGATGGCCACTGGCAGCCATGTTTTTTGTCCGAATGACCCCAAAATGACTCGTTCCCATTTACATTCCAATTTCAACAGCCATGAAAATTTTTATGATGATCAGACTAAAGTTACGACCTGTAGCCCGTGCTAAAGGATTTAGTCATACAAAGAGTAAAATCCAAGATGGCTGCTGGCGGCCATGTTTTTTGGCCGAATGATCCCAAAATGACTCGTTCCCATCTACATTCCAATTTCAACAATCTTGAAAAAATTTATGATGATCAGACTAAAGGTACGACCTGTAGCCTGTGCTAAAGGATTTAGTCATACAAAGAGTAAAATCCAAGATGGCTGCTGGCGGCCATGTTTTTTGGCCGAATGACCCCAAAATGACTCGTTCCCATCTACATGTCAATATAAACATTCATGAGAAATTTCATGATGATCAGACGAACAGTACGACCTGTGGCCCGTGCTAATGGATTGAATTTTGAAATCAAAGATGGTCGCTGACGGCCATGTGTTTTGTCTGAATGACCCCAAAATGACTCGTTCCCATCTACATTCCAATTTCAACAGTCATGACAAATTTTATGATGATCAGACTAAAGGTATGACCTGTAGCCCGTGCTAAAGGATTTAGTCATACAAAGAGTAAAATCCAAGATGGCTGCTCGCGGCCATGTTTTTTGGCCGAATGACCCCAAAATGACTCGTTCCCATCTACATGTCATTGTTAACAATCTTGACAAATTTTATGATGATCAGACTATAAGTACGACCTGTAGCCCGTGCTAAAGAATTTAGTCATACAAAGAGTAAAATACAAGATGGCTGCTGGCGGCCATATTTTTGGGCCGAATGACCCCAAAATTAATCATTCTGGTCTAAATGTTGATGTCAACAGCTATGACAAATTTCATAATGATCCGACCAAAGGTACGACCTGTAGCCTGCATTGTTGACGCCTTACGTACACACGCACACACGGACGACAAAGCCATGGCAATAGCTCAAACTTTACAAAGTAAAGTTGAGCTAACAAAAAATGAAAGTGTCAATGACACTGTAGCTCAACTTGGAAAGGAAATAATTTCATGTTTTACAGTCAATGGAGTGATTAGGAATGTGGAAAGATGAAAGGCCTAGTTATGCAAAGAGTAAAATTCAAGATGGCCGCTGGCAGCCATTTTTTTTGCCGAATGACCCCAAAAAGACTCGTTACCATTTACATGTCACTGTTAACATCTATAACAAATTTCATGATGATCCGACAAAAGATACAACCTGTAGCCTGTGTCAAAGGATTTAGTCATGTAAAGAGTAAAATCCAAGATGGCAGCTGGCGGCCATATTTTTTGTTCGAATGACCCCAAAATGACTCGTACCCATCTACATGTCATTATTAACATCCATGACAAATTTCATGATGATCCGACCAAAGCTACGACCTGTAGCCCGTGCCAAAGGATTTAGTCATGCAAAGAGTAAAATCCAAGATGGCTGCTGACGGACATGTTTTTTGGCCGAACGACCCCAAAATTACTCGTTCACATCTACATGTCAATATTAACATCCATGACAAATTTCATGATGATCAGACGAACAGTACGACCTGTAGCCCGTGCTAATGGATTGAATTTTGAAATCCAAGATGGCTGCTGGCAGCCATGTTTTTTTGCCGAATGACCCCAAAATGACTCATTCCCATCTACATGTCAATGTCAACAGCCATGACAAATCTCATAATGATCCAACCAAAGGTACGACCTGTAGCCCGTGCCAAAGGATTTAGTCATGCAAAGAGTAAAATCCAAGATGGCTATTGGCGGCCATGTTTTTTTGCCGAACGACCCCAAAATGACTCGTTCCCATCTACATGTCAATATTAACATCCATGACAAATTTCATGATGATCAGTCGAACAGTACGATCTGTAGCCCATGCATGCTAAAGTAATGGATTGAAATTTGAAATCCAAGATGGCCACTGGCGGCCATGTTTTTTTGCTGACTGACCCAAAATGACTCGTTCCCATCTACATGTCAATGTCAACAGCCATGACAAATTTCATAATGATCTGACCAAAGGTACGACATGTACTGTAGCATGTGCTAAAGGAAATTGTTGACAAATCACGCACACACACACACACACACACACCAACACACCCTAAAGTAAAGTTGAGCTAACAGGTCCTATAACTTAATTCCAGTTTTCACTGATTTATTTACCAAAAAAAGTTTTTTTTCCCCAAATTTTTATTCTCAGTTCGCACAGATTTCTGTTTCTGGCTAACTCAGTTTTCATATTGCACGTATACTCACATATCTGTGCAAACATTTTTATATATAATATGTCTTTGTGGTTGGCGACATGATTCATTTATCAGCTGTTTATTGACCAGATTTTTATCTGGTCTCTGTAGTTCAGTCATGAACGTAGTGTGTATCTTTCTGGAAGCAGCAATCTGTGAAAGCGGTCATCACGCCCGATAACCCTATAGGCTGGTGGCTTTGGGTAGGCATATTGCTGTAGTGATATTGCGTGGCGGGTTTCTCAACCAAGGTATGTTTTAGATTATAATTGATCAAATACACTGTAAAAGGTCAGATTTTTTTATCACGTCAGATGCAGTAATGTCTGATTTATAAGTTGAACCTCTTGGTAACAATTTGGCATTATAGAATACGTTGTTTAAGACAAAATATCTCGGATTTTGTCGACTTTTTCAAACTTTCAAAGTAAACAGACTCCCAAATTTGCTCAGCATGTCGATTTGTAAGTTATGTTCGTGGATACATGTGGTATAGTATCTCAGTGACAAGACAAACATGACTGCGAACTCAAATAATGCATTTTTCAGTTAAAAAAAGCTATTTGACATACTGTCCCGTCAATATTTTGTGGTAGGCATATTGAATAGCCAAACACCGAGAGGATAGACATATGGCAAACACAGATACACATGTAGCACAATGATCAATAGTGGTTTTAGTCTGAGAAAAACGCTTTTGTGATGCTATATTATTCACAGTGTTGTATATTCACATCGTCCATGAGTCAGGAAACATACACTACTTATTTCCAAGAACTAAATACTGGCAGTTGTAATGTAAAACGTTTTAACTGTGACAAACTTGCAAAATGGGGTTTTAATTGAAAATGGGGAAAGTATAGCCCAAACAATTCAGCATATTTTAATGTAAAAAAATGAGCCATGCCAGCTTTGTGCAGTTTTCAGGCTGAATGGTCATGGTCCACTACATATGATATAGATAATATAGCTACCATTTATAGCCGGTTTTATTGTTGGCGTTCTGCGAAAGAATGGCGTTTATATCTTTGTTTTTCTCTTCGACAAGAACGATTCATGTCTACGCCGGTTTATGGAATATAAACCGCACACAAATAAATAACAGCATACGATACTATTAACAATAATTCAATGTCCCGCCAATGCTAAATGTAGCTAATAGTTATACATAATTTTATGTGGTATCAATATAGGTAAAGACATTGGGCTCAGATAAATATCAGGTGCGAAAATTAGGGTACGCTAGAACCTGTATAGCTAGAGCATACATATAGTGGACCTGGACCATGACTCAGTTATGCCGCATATACATAAACAGGAGCACCGAGCAATAATACAAATGTGTGTGGGGCGTTAACTTAATTGAGTGGGCACTGTGAATGAGTGGTTCGGGGGGCTAGCCCGGGATTGTCGGAAGGACCGAATGGTCCTCCCCTTAATCCCTCATGTTGTTGCCTTTATTGGTGAATCAAAAAAAAAAAGAACAAAAAAAAAAGGTAAGCATTTTGTGATGGTGATTATTTTTTATTTTTTCTTTTCTTCTTAGAGTTTGGTTTTTCTGTTGAAGAAGGAGGAGATGGAGGAGGTGGATGAGATGCCAGTTCCATAAGGCGTTCAATTTGTGCGAGGTGTTTCTTGTGTTCCTCTTGCATCAATTCCATCTGACTTTCTGCAGCGGCGACAGTCTCGTCTATAGAGCGGGTGGAGCCTGCGCTGATGTTGTTGTTGCTGGCGGTGGAGCTGGAGGACACCGGGATGTGATGGTACTCCGGTGTCCGTGGTGGCAAGCTGTCCAGTTCCACCTCGAAGCAGGCGGCAGGAACAGCAGGGGTGGTTTCCTGCTCCCTTCTTCCGCTTGCCTCGACGACGACTGCAGGGACATCCGGCAGATCCACGGAGTCCCTGCCAGCTGGCACGATGTCACCTGTCTCCATGCAGGTCGGGTCGTCTGGGCGTCTCTCAGACAACTCCGACCTGCCGGCTGTGACGCTGGACGTCGGCTGAACCACACGGGGAGGGGTGACTGGCAGATCCACAGTCACCCCCTTCTTCTTCTTCCATTTCACCCGTCTGGCGGCGTCCCTTCTTCTTCTGGTAGGCGTCTTCTTCTTGGGAGGCCCCTTCCCACACTTCATAGAACAGGAGGCAGTCTTGGAGTTGGTGTCCCGGGCCTGCGATCTCTGGATGCCAGCATCTTCGTTCCGGAACTCCAGGCAAAGGGTCAGGTATCCCCTGCTAGACTGGAGACTCCAGTTAGCAATGTCCAATACCCGACTCCTTTGCACTGCGGCCAACACGGCGTCTGGGATTAAGTCCATAATCCTAATCCAAAACCGTCTCACCGGCGTCAAGCACGGGGGCAGCTACATCCGAGGACGCGGCCACACAACTCACCCGTGCTCGGCGCTCTGACAAAAGAGGAACTAATCAGATCGAAGCAATCCCGACCTTTTCGCTCCACTCCCTGTCTCGTGGGCTATATATAGGAGGAATCGCCGTGAGATTTCGTGTGCATTTATAGTGGTAAATGTTTTGTCAATACCGTGGGGCAGGTTTTTGGGTGCGTCTAAAATTCACGGAGTACGATATCATATCGGAGAAATGATCACCTCAGAAAAAAAACATCGAGTTGTCATCGCGGGAATATTTTAGATTTTCTGACATTTAAATCTAAGATTCTGCTTCTAAATGTAGAAATTAGTCAATAAATCTGATAAAATGTATTAAAACTTAGAAATAATTAGTATTTATTCAGTTTATTATGAAATAATAGCACAAATTTGAGCGGGTTTTGCAACTTTCGTTTAAACTGTAATGCATATCTCAGAAATGGTTCACGTTAGAAGGCCATTAGTGAAAGAGCCGACACTTTGTACCTACTTCGTACCCAACCTGACCCACGGTATTGACAAAAAATGCCAACCATTTATAGTGGTCCAATTGTATTTATGTCTGACTCAGGCTCCGCTCAATTATCTATTTCAGAAAGAAGCTAAAATAATGTCGGAACCAGAAGAAATAGAGCCCGATCTAGATGAATCTTTGTGTTAATTTTCTTATATTGAGCAGTGTGTAGCCCATACAATATCTTTACCAACGTATTCAACACGTATACAATACGGAAAACGTCGACGTCACGAGTCACAAATTACGTCAACTTTATCTTTTGAACAAGAACTACAAACTTTATTAATAAAGTCGCCTATCAGTTTGATAAAAATGGCTATAAATTACGACAGAAACGAATCAATAAACGCTAAATCTCGATGTTGAATAGTTCTAGTGGGTGTGTAATAAAACACAACCACACATTATGTGTGCGTGGTGAAAAAATTAAATTATGCTGCAAGTTACAACTCGCGCCCGTTCGTTGTAACGTTGTAACATTCCGCGTAACAAACTCGTGCGTTAATTTTCACGTCATGCACACATATGTGTGGTTCTGTCTATTTTATATGAATGAATAATCATTCCAGAGTGTATTTATAAAATAATATATGCCAGAAGTTGCATATTGTTGGCTTTAAAGTGCTAAATTGGAGCTTGGTCAACATTTACCACGTGCCTATATCAACAATGCCACTTGCCTATCATAACAAGTTTGTGCTTTGCCATGAGCCTATCTGCGGAGGCAATATGCCTGTCATAAATTTGTGATATGACACTCAGGAATATCGATATTTTCCCACGAAAAATATGTCTTTTATTGTGGATTTTGGTTTCATTGTATCAATGGAATGTGCATCTAGTGACATGTGTACATGAAGCCTACATATCGAGATTTCTACCATTTATATTAGGTAGTTTCTTTGATAAACGACAAAAACCGGTTGTAAAATTCGACAAATTAAGTAATAAAAAATATATCTAAACGCACACGGCTATCACAAATGGTGTATGAATTGAATACACCAGTTATGGTCCTATCTAATGCCATAAGCGTTCTCGTCGGTGGATTCCATAATTTATGATTTTCCTCAAATTCTGAGCACACGTGTGAAAACCGCCACACAATATCACTACAGCAATATGCCTACCCACAGCCACCAGCCTATAGGGTTATCGGGCGTGGTCATGTTGACCTAGTCTCTGCCAAGCCTGAGTTTAGTGTGACTGTCAACAGCAGCTGTTCAAATACGCTGCGGAATCCGTTACTGCAATACTGGCAATGGCATGACGTTTGATAAGATGATACAACGATGATAGCAAGATTATACTAATGTTGTCGTTTCAATAAACTTAAAAAATCGAATGAATATAGGTCAACTTACTGTTCAGAAAACAAGTTCCGATGAAAATAATTGGTTTCTGTCACACTACGGTGCTAACGACCTTGGCATTGATGGTAGGTAACCTTACAATATAGAGTAGTCTCCCGTGCTACGCTATTGTGGTCGAAACTGGTCACAGTTCATCTTTTGGATTTCAATGTTAGCTTTTAGTTTTCAAGCGTTTGCAAATAATTATATAATAGCACATTTGCAGGACCACCTGACCAGGGGTGATTAAACGTGATATTTATGCGACGTTTCTGTTATACACATTTAGTTGTGTAATAAAAAAATCAAATAAGATAGCACGACTATGACAATATTTTTAAAAGCCTGTGTTTAATACTGGACTGTGGACTACAAAACTGACAATTACAGGGGGCCGAGGCCCTATATATCAAAGCGTAATTTTAACGCTCTTTATTTCATCGTGGGCCTACTTGTCATACAGTTGTTCATGTTGAACTAGGAACTATATATATCGGTAATGATAATCACAGCAATTATATAAGTTTCTCTATATATGCATGTAGAACAAGTTTACGTACCATACCGGTACCGGCAGAGGCGGACTGGCCGATCGGGAGACCGGGAAATTTCCCGATGGGCCGGAGGCCGGAAAAATTCTGATTCCACGTGATTTTATATCAAGCGATAATCCGAGGGTTTTATTTACGGTTGGGGGGGGGGGAGTATATGTGGTTGGGCCGCCCAACCACAACTTGGGCCGCAAGTGAAATCGACGTGGGCCGCAACATGTGTTGTTTAACCAGCCGTGTATCCAATAAGATGGCACTCTTCTCTATGGAATCCTATTACGGCCACTTGCTAATGGCGCTTTCGGCGCACTTTTTGTCGCTTTCGGCGCATCGCGCCGAAAGCGCCGAAAGCGACAAAATGTGCGCCGATCGGCGCACTTTTTGTCGCTTTCGGCGCTTTCGGCGCGCGCGCCGAAAGCGACAAAAAGTGCGCCATTAGCGTTGTTTCGGCGCGCGCCGAAAGCGCCGAAAGCGCCGAAAGCGACAAAATGTGCGCCGATCGGCGCACTTTTTGTCGCTTTCGGCGCTTTCGGCGCGCGCGCCGAAAGCGACAAAAAGTGCGCCATTAGCGTTGTTTCGGCGCGCGCCGAAAGCGCCGAAAGCGCCGAAAGCGACAAAATGTGCGCCGATCGGCGCACTTTTTGTCGCTTTCGGCGCTTTCGGCGCGGTGCGCCATTAGCGCATGTATACAATTAAGTATGTGATCAGCCCAGCAGGGGTGCCGGAAGAGGGGGCAGCTGATCCCCTGCCCTTGACCAAGGGGGCAGGACTTGCCCTTTTTCTGGAGACAGAAAATGCTGTGTTTAATCTCGTGTTTTTATAGCAAAATGTAACTTTTTGGGTCCAAATTCCACCAATTTCACAAGGAATATTAATTTTTTGTCAAAAACGGCCATAAAAACCGACAAATACCTTTAAAATAGGGATTTTTGCCACAATGAATTTATGGTTGTTTTTTCCGAGTTTGCGGAGAAAATTCCCTTTTTTGGGCAGAAAATTGCCATTTTTGTAGGCTCTCCCCCCCCCCCCGATGCCCTTGGATGCTCCCGGCACGTCAGTGCAGATCGGACATGGCCATATGTGTACAATGTATAGGCCTATGTATCAATTTTAAAAGGGAGGGGCTGAATTTTGCTGTAGATACACCTCTAAATGCTATAATTTGTCATTATTCAGATTTAAAATTATTTATTAATATGGTACTTAACACATGTATGAATTTTCACTATAAATGAGTCTAAATATAGTCAAGTGATTAGTATGCATACATTTGAGCAACTTTTTAAGTGAGTGTTGCCGCATGTAATTAAATGTAATATAATGAAAAAGTCTGTTAATAATTGAACACCACAACTGACTGTCACTAGCTGTGATAGACTTGCAGTGAATATATTGATTGAGTAATTGGCAATCATGAATATTTTTGTGGGACAAACCCCAGCTTCTGGCATGATTCAGGGTACGTTCATACGCTGGCAAGTTTGCAAGGTACATTTTTGTGGGCATTTCGTCATAGAAAACCACATGGTGCCAGAATATGAACGGAAATATGCACCTAACATGCATCTTTACCAGAGCGAAAGACATCGGAAGTAACATTTATATAGTTCCACTTGTACTACCAGTGCTACCTCCAAATACCTGTATGATTTATTCTTGTGAGATAATTTGCATGATATTTACAGGCAAATTCCGGTAGCATCGTTACCAGTGGAACTACAGAGATTTATTTCGCACGTATACTAGTAGTTAGCCTCCCAACTTTGGTCAAAAGTATAACAGTTGGAAATTTCATACTTGCCAAAACATTAGTTGGAAATTTCACACCAACAATAGGTGAAATATGTTCTTGTAGTTTGATTATAAAACAATTTATTGGGGGGGGGGAAATGTTCCTATGTTTGGTAAAAACTTTGGACAGAAATGGTCATCAGTTGGAAATTTTCCAACCTTAGGGGGGGGTAACAGATTGGAAATTTCCAACACTTGGAAAGCTTGTGTCCTGGTCCCTCCCCCGTGGCCAGTCAAAAACTTCTAGTTAATTTAAGAAAACAATATTGTCATACATTTGGTCAACATTGTCATTGGAATTGTCATCAGTTGAAAATTTTCCAACCTAAGTGGGGGGTGTAGGGTTTAAATTTACAACGGTAGGAAGGCTTGAGGCTAGTGTAGATGTTACGATTTCAAAATTTTCTTGTTAAGATTTCTAAATTTTCGCACACCGGATCGAACCATGGTCGGCCCGGTGTGTCATTGCCCCACATCCACATGGCCAATACAAAACTGCTAATTAGTTTAGCAAAACAATATTTTACTACATTTGGTCAAATTTGTGGACAGAAATGGTCATCACTTGAAGAATTTTCCAACCTGAGGGGAGTATGAGGTTTGAAATTTTCAAATAACTAATAAATGTTCAGGTTAAAATATCTGTCAATGTTCTCATACCAGGAATATAGAAATATAAAACCATGGCTTATGAATATATTAGAAATTAGGCCTGACTGAGGTTCAAGGGGGGGGGGGGTGCAAATGGAATTATTCAAAAACTTGTGTTGGTCTGATTCTGACTAAAGGGGGGATGCAGTTGGAATTTCCCAAGGTGGACACCCCCCCCAAACATGTAGTTGAAATTGAAGTCAGAAGAACCCCTCCCCCCAGATTGTGCCATGAAACTTTACTCTGCATAGTGCTTGTAGAGATATTATTCCATCAGTGCAAAACATGGGAACTTTTTTTATGTTCTAACATGGAACTTTATAACATTGAACAAACAAGGCAGAGAACATGTTGGACTATCCGTTACCACATCCCTGCATCCATGCGAATGGGGGGGGGTTCAGGAGCTGTGGCTTTTGAAGTTCACTCACCTAATTGTAATTCCATATTTCTGATAAAACTTATAGATAATTTCACGGTGTGTAAAATTTAGAAAAAAATTGTCAACAATAAACGCCTCCATTTTAATGGCATACAGAAGTATGGAATCCTATTACGGCCACTTGCTAATGGCGCTTTCGGCGCACTTTTTGTCGCTTTCGGTGCATCGCGCCGAAAGCGCCGAAAGCGACAAAATGTGCGCCGATCGGCGCACTTTTTGTCGCTTTCGGCGCTTTCGGCGCGCGCGCCGAAAGCGACAAAAAGTGCGCCATTAGCGTTGTTTCGGCGCGCGCCGAAAGCGCCGAAAGCGCCGAAAGCGACAAAAAGTGCGCCGTAACGGCGCATATTTTGTCGCTTTCGGCGCTTTCGGCGCTTTCGGCGCGCGCCGAAATAACGCTAATGGCGCACATTTTGTCGCTTTCGGCGCACCGCGCCGAAAGCGCCGAAAGCGCCGAAAGCGACAAATAGTGCGCCGTTACGGCGCACTTTTTGTCGCTTTCGGCGCTTTCGGCGCTTTCGGCGCGTTACTAATGGCGCACTTTTTGTCGCTTTCGGCGCTTTCGGCGCATCGCGCCGAAAGCGCCGAAAGCGCCATTAGCAAGTGGCCGTAATAGGATTCCATACTTCTCACACGATTGTAACCATATTTGGAACCGTCACTAAACAAGAATATATTGATTCGGAAATTATTCCACATGTAAAATGTTTTACTTCGGATAATGTGTACTGCCAATATATATATATATATATATATATATATATATATATATATATATCACCCGAGAAGCGGAAAACCGGCGAGGAAAGACAGAAGTTACCTAAATTGGGAAGTTTGCATGTTCCCCATGTGAGTATAATGTGACGTTCGGGGGGGGGGGGGGGGCAGAGGCGGTCTGGCCGATCGGGAGGCCGGGAAAATTCCGGACGTGGGCCGCCACATGTGTTGTTTAACCAGCCGAATTGGCTAATCGTAATTTTGTCATTAAATGAACTTGTCAGCATCATATAACACCACGTAAAGACCCCGTTAATCTCGAGATTTTAACGGTAACTCCCAGCTGTAAATCCCAAAAAAATCCTCACGCACCCCTCCCGGACCCCCCCCCCCCCAATTGAAATTTACAACAAAATAGGAACGCTTCAGTTGATGCCAGTCTAGATGCTAGGATTCGCGATTTTCTTGTATAGTTTTCAAAATTTTCTCACCCCGGGCCGAACAACCATGAACAGCCCGGTGTGTCCTGGTCTCTTGTCCGTAGCCCTGTGCATTTGTCTGGAGTTAGACCGCTAGATGTTAGAATTTATGCAATTGTTCAGGTAAAAATATTTGAATGGTCTCATACCGGGAATATATAGAACCATGGTTTAAGAATATATTGGATATTAGGCCAGAGGTGCAAATGGAATTATGCAAAAACATGTATTTGGTTGATTCAAGGGGAAGGGGGGGGGGGGGTGCAAATGGAATTATGCAAAAATATGTATTTGGTCTTATTCTGATTCAAGGGGGGGGGGGGTGCAGTTGTTGGAATTTCCCAAGGTGGACTGTGGACACCCCCGAACAGATGGGCCGGTATTATATTAATTTCCCGGGCCGGTTTTTTGGCCCAGTCCGCCTCTGCATACCGGTTAGTCCAAGTCTTCTTGTACTAAAACCAGCTAAGATATTGGGATGGCGATGCTGGCGTTTAAAACCCCGCATCGCCATCCCAATATCTTAGCTGGTTTTAGTACAAGAAGACTTGGACTACATACCGGTATACATTGATGAACAATTAATCATAGGTGTGTTTAGCCTACATACCGTAAACCGGGGTAACTTTGAACACTTTTTGTGTTTCTCTGTCGATATTTAAAAAAAGCTAATATTATGTAAGATCTGAATGCTTCCAAAAACATGGGAAGAAGTAGTTCTCTCAAAACAAAGGTTTTTTTTAATGTGTACCCACATTGATGACACATGGATATTAAAAAAAACTGGTGTTCAAAGTTACCCCGACGTTTGGGGTAACTTTGAACACTCTTGTCTTTTTTCGCGAATGTGTCGTATGAAAGCATCATAAATTTTCAACCTGTTATAAAGAGTATTCCTCATTTCTCAATGTGATGACATTGCTTAAACAGCTTGCACAAAATCATAAACATATTTATATATATAACTACATGGTATTTCATGCATAATTATTGTTTGCACCCTATCACCAATTACCCACACCATAGGTAAGATTCGCACATTGCTTCATGCACACCACAATCACGAACATTTTGTTATTTTTGTTCTTCATATTTTTCTTTAAACACATTATGGTCCCTCGTTGCAAAAACCTCCTTCCACTGAGGGGTTATAAGCTATGATTTGGAAGCTGTCCTCGTTGTACTTGTGACACTTACTCGAGATGTTTCAACTGATTTATCGTGCTGTTGAACTTATGGTTCTTATTGTATATGAACGGCGTCCCCACAATAAGTATACATTTTTGAGCTAAAATAGCAAGGTTCCAATAATGGCACAATCACTGACAATGCCTGAAAATTATGAACAATGGAATTTAGAAAAAAACAAAAACAACGTTGTTGGTACTCTCAGTGCAATGCACATATTCATCTTAGAACATTGCAAACATAATTAAAGATCATTAAATCTGACCACAAATAAACATATTTAATGATTTGCCAGGAAACCTGAATTATTATGAATAGCCAGGTTTATAATTACGAATTTAGGTGACAGACAGGCCTCACAGCCAGATTTCAGACTTATTGACCGTTGCATTAGCGCACACACACTGGGTTAAATCTGTCCACAACATTTTTTATTCAATATATATTAGATTTGTGACCAGAATGAGATGATGTTAACATGAAAACACCACCATGCCTCACAAAAGCAGTCAAAATATTTAGAATGAGGAGAAACAGCAGTCAGCGCGTTCAAAGTTACCCCCAACTATTAAAGACTACACCATTTTAAAAATAAATTGCAAATATCTTATAAACAAGTTAATATATCGTAAAAAGCTACATTTAGTGACAGTGGGAGCGCTATTGTTAAGATCATTGTGTGAATGGTGAGTGACAGAAGCCATTAATTATCAACTGTCCACATAACAGTTTCCAGGATATAACATTTTTCAAAAAGGTACCAAAAATCAAATTTTCCCGCAAAAGAAAATATTTTGGCCATATAATACACAATGGGAAATAAAAATATGAGAAATGAAAAAAACTTTTCAAGGCAGAACAAAAAGATAAAAACATAACAAATGGACACGCTAATTACTTTCAATATTTTTCATTTACAGGAACATATTGAAAACTTTATTTGAAAAAAACGTTCAAAGTTACCCCCGTGTTCAAAGTTTACGGTAGTGTGTTTCTTTTATTATAGCAATCAATTAATTTTATTAAACAGAACACACATATATATATATATGTCCCCTACTGATTAAAGTTAAATTAATTGTACGCTCTTTATTCTGGGTAGGGCCTATCGCTATTAATTAGTTTAAACCAAATCAATACGAATACTTAGCATAATTATTATCTCAACGAACGTACATTGATAGTTAACGCTCTTCATAGTATACATCAGTTAAGTTGACGATAACCTGCATATAGGCCTATAAATAAAAAATTGAGAGTAAACGCTCTTTGTATGCAAAAAGTTGCAACTTGATTTATTTCAATAAGTATCATTATCAATTAAGTTAACTCGATCAATATTTAATTAAATAATAGTTGGATTATAAATTATAACAACATTAGACAGTAAACCAAATACGAATGCTTAGCATTATTTTCTCAACATACGTACCGTACATTGCTATCGCCGTTTTAATAACTTGTCGCATGAGCGTAGTTTGCAGATTACTCAGAACGAATGTCGATCCATTCTCAGCAAAACGGTGCATACCAATAATGAAAATCGAAAAAATTCGATGTCGATAGTAGCAACCAATATTGACCTTCTCTGACAGCCAGATATCCACCGAGTGTATACATGTAATATTGGCATCATTGCTCTACTGGGTGCATTTAAATTGTACCTCGAGAAAAATGATACAAATAACGCGTTTTCTGACTTGTAACATACGTTACCACTGGATATACATCCGTTGGTGACGTTATTAAGCCGGCATAAAGAAGAGTTGTGGTATCGAATTTCCAATGTCTGATTTGTGTCGATATAAAGCATTCAGGGACGCCCAGTACCGTACATTAAACTCGTAATAACATACTTCCACACATGGCATGAAACATAGATCTAATATAGTCATTGAACTGATTTTCCAACAATTACATTATTAAAATTCTTGCTTGATGGTTCAACTATTCTCCATCGGCTATTTGTATCAATGTTTGACTCGGAATGCATACTTGAATAGTCATGCTATAAATTAACGATAAGCAAAAGTATTAACTTACGATCTGCTATGCTTAACCGAGCTGCTAATTTCATAGATCATGGTAACGTAGGTAGGTATATGTTAGATGCAAGATTCTCGAGATAATGGAATACCGGAAATATCTGAATTTCTTCGTTTCATAGGATGTTTCGACAAAGAGACACATATTTACACAATTATTTGTGTGAGCAATTAATCCTATAATGCATGAAGTATGCCCACTGTGGCCTATAGTGATATCCTTACGGGCATGTTGATTATGAAGTGATTTGGGGGGCTAACCCCGGCATATTCGAAAGGGCCGATAGGCCCTTTCCTTAACCCCTCTTAACGGGCATGTTAAAATCACATATGCCTATATATAGTGCCCCATTTATATAAACGAATAGAGGTATATAGAGGTATATATAGCATTTTCACGTTTAGAATACAATATGCGCCCCACGTTATGTCGGCTCGTGCACTTGGATAATCTATGAATGGATGTCTACATATATATGTATACTAGTAACGTGTTCCAAACGGGTAACGTACTATGTTACACATTTTGGGTCTGTAATCTTACTCGTTTGATGTGCAGTATTAAGCATTTGGAGACCGAGTCAATGACCCATGTTTACAGGCAAACCATGCACATTTGATCGTTTCAACATTCAAAAAAAAATTTAAATTGAAAACAAAATATTAAAACTTGTAATTGTTTTCTTAGATCTAATCTCCTTGCTCAATTTAACAGCACAATTTTTCTTTTAATAACATTTTTTTTTAATTAATTAAAAAAACAAACAAATTCCATGAATTTAAATACTTCATGAACTTGAAGAAGAAAAAAACAAAATTAAAAAAAAAACAAATCCGGATTCAGATGCTGATTCCGATTACGGACTCCGAGATTTCGCCACCTCGGAGTTTAAAAACACAATAAAACATAAGAATCCGCTCCTTGTGTACAAATTATTGCAGAATATAAACGATCTATATCAAGAATTTTAAATGCGGAGACAAGTTTGTGTTATCGAGTGTAAAAGGGGAGAATATTACTGAAATTAGTCAAATAATAATGTTATTGATAGTAACGTTGGGGGAGCACTTCGGTTGATGGCGAACTTGAAGCAAATCATTGTCAATTTCATTGTCACTTTCATCATGTAATGTTCATTTCATAATTCCATCCATAAAATATCGCCCGAACGCATGTCGATTTCAAATTCGGCGGATACGTCACCATTGACCGAATTCACGTGAACCTGCATGGATATGTCTTCTGCTTTGTTCGTTATTATATGTTCCTTCTTATTCAAGAAATAGTAGGATTATATGATATCGATGGATTATCAGATACACATATGTACTATCTAGTCTTATAGCAATTTCATATTTTAAATGTTTTGTTTCGTTAAATGAAGTCGTTTTGCACAATAGTCTCTGTATGTTGCAGAAACACAGAAATGTTTTGGCCAACGTGCTATACATTAGTTGGAAAATAAAGCTTTGCCCATGAAGCTAATGTTGAGGTCTTGTGATCGCACGTGAACTGCATCTCCCAATCTCTCAAACACAAATGTAAAGCTTATTCTAGGATCTCAGGACTATATAGTGGAAATGTCAGTCAATTTATTGATTAAGTAGCCACACGTACAAGTTCTAGGGAAGTGACTAGAGGTTTCCGATGGGAGTGCTCCATCAAATTTCCGGACAACTGCACCCCCTTGAACCAAACATCAAACTAACAGGTTCACAGAATTCCGTTTGCGCCCCCTTGGAAATATCCAACCTGACACACCCTAAGATTGGAAAATTACCAACTTTTACTGGTTGAAAAATCAAACAATGAGAACAATTCTAACCTATATATGGTGTCAAATTAATGTCTAACTAATGTTGTGTCAGGCATGAAATTTCCAACTGCTGGACATGTACCAAAGATTAGTTTAAACATATTTATTTGTCAAATTTAGATAACGCATGATATATAACACATACATTTGTTTATACAGACAATTGGATTGGAGGAAAGTGCTGACTCTCTTAAGGGTACCCCCTCTCCCATATGTTATGACACTGCAAAATAAATAATTATGGCAAAGCAACTACCAAAACAAGTTGAACATATATACAGATCACCGGTCAACCTCTCCACCGATTTAGTCATACGTTTGAATATGAATATGTATTTGTTTAAAACCGAGTTTGTTTGGTATCGTTTGCTGGCTTGTACGTATCATGATTTTAGTCAATAGAATCCTGATTTGCCTCACGTATGAATGAATGTACAGCTACGAAACTTGTACCAAAGTTCGGGGGGGGGGGAGGGTTGAGACACCCCAAACCAACCCCTGTCGCGACGTCCATGTACAACTGACAAGTTTCGTGTGTTCGCCACAACGTCTTCGTAATTTGATTCAGGAGATCTAGAGTTGTTAGAAATGCTTGCCCTCATCAATAAACACACTTTAACTTGAAAAAAAAGACGCGATTAAGTCGGATTGGCAGCTAATTGGGTGCCATATGTATATGCACATAGAAGAAAAGCATGACTTTCACAACAAACATGAACATGATAAATATAAGATACAAATGATACTTGTGTCATATACATGAGCCATGTTTGACGCTGTGAGAACATTAAACATAGTATCGGAGACATATTATTTCTAGCGTTACGCAGCATAGCGTGAAATTATTGTCTGCGCGGTGCGATATGGGTTAATGTTGATGCAAGCACGATGAGTCGTGCTGGGCTGATTGGCTCGTGAAGTGGTACTCACTCGTTCGTTTTATGTGATGACGTATTGTGGACAGTATTGTCACTCTAGTCGACGTGCAACTGCGAATCGGCTGCGATTTCAGAATGGCTTTGGATCCGAGAATCGGCGAGCAAATAAGACTACAAGTACATGAGTCTGTTAAGGAAAGTCAGAATTTCCTACTGGACAGCATGAAGAACCTGTTTTCTTCGCAGATGAAGGATTTGCAGAATTCTGTTCAAGAGAACCAGAAGGACTTATCAAACGTTCAGTTGGCAAAAATCGAAAGCCTACGTTCAGATACTCACCAGTTCAAAAGCGAAGGAAATAAGGATCAGTATCAGCATGGGTTAAAAGTGTTGGAGAAGCTGCACGAAGCAGAGGTCGAGTTGGATGAAGCTGGTCAGGGTCAGGCAGTAAACAGAGCGAAACACAAGGTGGCGGATGGTATCGACTTACTTAAAAGGCGGCAAAAGTTGATAATCATTGCGGACACGTCCGACGGAGGTTGGAAAACTGTGGCAGAGTATTCAAAAAATAAGATAACTGATTATTCAGACGATGAGCGTCGTTTACGAGCTTCAGAGATTGCTGTAGCGAGAAAAACGAAGAAAAAACGAGACGAAAAACAAGCCAAGTCTAAAATGACAAATCGACGATACAGTCAGCAGAGAGCTGCTCCTTATATTGTGCCTCCTCAAATTCCAGTGGTTACAGCTGATTCCTCGGCACGGAGAGGGTTGTGTTACGCCTGTGGAAAAGGAGACCACTATCGAGAAAATTGTCCGCTTCTGCGTAATACTGCAGCTTCGGGACAGAGA
Organism: Siphonodentalium dalli; assembly: GCA_032622095.1. NCBI lineage: Eukaryota > Metazoa > Mollusca > Scaphopoda > Gadilida > Siphonodentaliidae > Siphonodentalium > Siphonodentalium dalli. The sequence goes on from CP136063.1 coordinate 98,394,379, forward strand.
TATCAGATAAGTATTTTTTTTCTGATATTCTATTTGAATTATATGTTTTGAAATCTAAAGAGCAGGTTGGCTGTACAAGTATGCCAGTCAGTTCTGTTAAACAACAAAACTTTGTAACAACGACGCCTTTAGGGCGATTGAAAAACGCACTAGACCAATGGAAAAATATTCCTTCTAGTTCGGAAATTATCAATATAATTGAGCACGGTTATGTAATTCCCTTCATTATGAGGCCAGATAGTGCCGTTTTGCGCAACAATAAGTCCGCAATTGAAAACTCAGATTTTGTAGAATCCGAAATCGAAAACTTGTTAGCTAAAGGTTGTATTTCTGAAGTGAACAAAGTACCTACTGTTGTTAACCCATAAACAGTCGCCAGAAATCGAAACGGCAAGTCACGATTGGTATTAGATTGTCGACATGTTAATCCATTTGTTTTTAAACAATCTGTTCGATATGAAGATGCTAATGTAGCACAAGAAATTTTCAAAAAAGGAGACTATCTTATCGCTTTTGATATCAGAAGTGCTTATCATCATATATTTATATCTGAAGCACAAAAACAGTATCTTGGATTCAGTTGGAATTATGAAAATTGTGATTCAAACACAAATGGCATCAAATACTTCATTTTTGATGTTCTTCCGTTCGGTTTGTGCTCGGTCGGTTTTGTATTTTCAAAACTAATGAGAGAAATTGTAAAATATTGGCGCCAAAGAGGAATAAAAATTATAGTATATCTGGATGACGGTCTGGCCGGTGCAGCCACCATGGCAGATGCCAAACAGCTTTGTGATATTTTGAAACACGATTTAGAAACGTTCGGTTTCTTGTTAGCTGAAGAGAAATGTAAATGGGATCCCACCCAAAAATTGTCAGGGTTGGGAATTTGTTGGGATATGGAAGTGGGTTCTATGATGATCACAGAAGAGAGGGTAATCAGGCTCGAAACTATACTTGATACAATGATAAAATGTATTTGCAATGGAAAATGTACATTACAGGTACGCTTTCTGAGTAGCGTTGTTGGCCAGATCACATCATTACAAATAGTAATGGGGTCAACAGTGAGTCTTTATACTAGATATCTATTTCCTACAATTAATGAGCGCAAACACTGGGCAGACAGCGTTACCATTAGAAGTGATGCTTTCATCGAATTGTTGTTCTGGAAATCGAATTTACGAAAATTAAATACGTCCATATTCGGATGTACAGTATCATTTGATTTCACAGTCTTTAGCGATGCTTCCTCTTCCGGATATGGCGCATATTTTATCTCATTCGATGAAAATGACAATGAGGGGTTTTTCGCCCAAGATAAACAGGCGTTAAAGCCTGAGACAAAGTTTGGTTGTAACGTAAGGCTTTCGCCAGAGAGTGCCAGTTCATTGGCGCAGACAAACGGCAGTGTCAGTTCGTTGACAGCAGGTGCCGAAGACATCAGTTCATTGATACCAAAAATCGGCGGTGCCATATTTTTTCAGGGCACCGGATACCGAGATTATCAGTTCATTGATACCAGGACCCAGTAGTGTCAGTTCATTGGTACCAGTTACTGGGGGTGTCACTTCATTGACACCGGGGAATGTGGATTTTGCTTCCAGTCTGGGATTTTCTCCCCCACGATCGGGGTTTATACCCCAACGATCAAACGAAGCGTAATGTTTATATTGCGGCGAAGAGCGAGTTTATTCGTAATACTTCGGTAAGTTATGAACCTGAAAACGCAATTTTTGCGGTTTACCCAGAAAACATGGGCAAATATCTTGATGATTCAGACTTGTGTGCCAATATCGGACAGCAATTCGATAGCCATAACTGTTTATTTGAAAATCAGTTTGAATTTGTTTCGCACGATCGTTTAGATTTGAAGAAACATCAAATAACTTCTGATGAGCGCGAAAATTTTTCAGAAGCATCTAAAAATGCAGAATTTAATGACATGAGTTGTCCCACTGATAACCAAGTTATTGGTTTTTGGAATCAATTTGAATCCGAACAAAGCTCCACACGGAGAGAAGCCGAAGCTTTAAAGCGGGCATTGATCGATTTCGGTACTCGATTTAACGGGTGTAATATTCTTTGCAAAACAGACAACAGAAATTTGACATATGTTATTCCGAGAGGTGGCCACGTTTTAGGCTTGCATAAAATTGCATTAGACATTGACGAAATTCGTACAAAATATAACATGAATTTGCGAGTGATGTGGACACCCCGCAGTCTTAATGTCAGAGCAGATGAGCTCAGTAAGTCGCGAGACACTGATAACTGGGCCATAAAACCAGAAGTGTTTAATCTTGTCAGTTTTGAATGGGGCAAACACGAAGTTGATAGATTAGCGACCAGCAATAACGCGAAATGCGAATTATTTAATTCAAAATGTCCATGTTCAGGAACAAGCGGAATAAACGCTTTTACTCAATTGTGGTCTGGTGTGAGAAATTGGTAAGTCCCTCCTCCAAAGATGGTCCCTCATGTTTTGAGAAAAATGGAGAAAGAGGCGGCTTTCTGCACGCTTTTGATTCCGCATTGGATCTCTGCGGCATACTGGCCAATGATTTATAAAGGCCAAGGTCAATTTCATGATTTTGTGAAAGGAGTAATGTTTATGGGTGATGTCGTATGTCAGGAGGAGAGTCTGTGTGGTTTGTTCAAATTTAAACCGGAAACAGAATTCGCTATACTAAATATAGACTTCCGAGAATTTATTTTAACTCGGTTTAACGATTATTGTTTTTTTGCAGATGTCAATATAAAATGGCTAGTGTTGGAGGAGCTGGAGAATGTTGGCATTGACTCGGTAGAGCTGCAGCGGTTGGCTGGGAAAATGGTTGATTTTCTGATCAAATCCAGGAGTGACAATACGGTGTCAAAATATCATTATGCATATATGAAATGGAAAGACTTCATCCTCAATAAAGGGGGATGTCCGTTGCCTGCTGCGCCTATTCATGTCGCTTTGTATCTCACAGAACTGTTGGACAAAGGCAAGACATATAGTGTTGTGACTTCAGCATCGTGTGCCATAAAATGGTATCATGCCATTTGTGGAAAAAACGATCCTACAGCTAATTCTTTTGTCAAAAACATTGTTGAATCTGCTAAAAGGCATAACAAACCTCCAATTTCAAAGAAAGACCCAATCAGTTCAGATATGTTGATTCAAATTTGTGATATTCATGTGGAAAGCCAGGATTTAATAATTATTAGAGACCTAGCTATGTCGGTTCTGGCTTTTGCCGGGTTTTTGAGGTTCTCTGAACTTGTAAATTTGAAATTATGTAATATCGCATTCGAAAACGATTTTATGAGAATAATAATAGAAAACAAATGCATGTCCATATGTTCTATTGCAAAGATATTTGAAATTAGCTCGCATAACCGAGGCAGATAGTTATGTGTTCAGAGGAATGTATAGATCTAAAACTTCCACTGGTTTACTTTCCACTAACAAACCTCTGAGTTACACCAGAGCAAGAGAGGGTATATTGGGTAGATTACGTGGCTTTTTTGGTCCACTGAACATCGGGCTCCACTCTTTCCGAGCTGGAGGTGCCACTGACAGTGCTAATTCAGCCGTGTCAGATAGATGTTTTAAAAAGCACGGACGTTGGAAGTCCGAAACCGCCAAAGACGGTTATGTCCTAGATTCAACGGAGAGCAGATTGAATGTGACAAGAAAACTAGGTTTATGATGTGTATTTGCATGACCTGTATTTTTCGAGTGCTACCACGTCATTTGGCAACAGTTGCTTATGAAACAGATGATTAATTTGGATTGACAATGGTTTTTTGAAACGAAGTAAATTTTAAGTTACAGCAGTCACAGGTTTACCAATTTTATCGGAAGAAACAAAATATAAATTACCTTTTCCATGTCTTTTTGGCTCTAGCGTCGCACTAATGCCAAATATGTGTTTGAGTTATTTTGGTTATTTCCAAGGGAACATGACAGTAGCATAGGGAAGACATATTATTTCTAGCGTTACGCAGCATACCGTTAAATTATTGTCTGCGCGGTGCGATATGGGTTAATGTTGATGCAAGCACGCTGAGTCGTGCTGGGCTGATTGGCTCGTGAAGTGGTACTCACTCGCTCGTTTTATGTGATGACGTATTGTGGACAGTATTGTCACTCTAGTCGACGTACAACTGCGAATCGGCTGCGATTTACAAAGCCCAGAAAACACATTGCAAATTACAATTAATACACTATTATGTTTTCCAATAATTTATCAAAATACAAGTTGCTAATAATTTTTATATGAATCATAATACTTTCAAAAGAAAAATAAAGATTAGTAATAATAATCATTGGAATAAGCGTTGAACGACTCCGACGTTCTTGATCTTGAGGCCGGCTGAAAGCAAGTATCGGATGCAGGTTTCCGGGAGCCAACAAAAGAAGCCATATTGAAATGTACGGTCACCAAAAGATGCATCCGGTTTTTCCTGAGCGGTTTTCACGGCCGATGAAAGGTAGTTTATTCTTATATTTTATATAGCACAGTATAATTCGCGTGCATGAAGTATATTTCGCTCACATAGGCGTGTTCTGTAGTCTGTACATGACCGATTGCTCTTCGCTTTCACGTAATAAGAATTATAGTTAACAATATGATCAAAATAATGAAATATTTGATATTATTGTTCACTATTGTGTGATTAATTAATTGAATTAATAAATGTGCAGCCCGATCTAGCGTCGCACTAATGCCAAATATGTGTTTGAGTTATTTTGGTTATTTCCAAGGGAACATGACAGTAGCATAGGGAAGACGGGTATATCCTGTCTACCCGGCAGGCAGAGATTAACGACTTGGCCGGCGGAGATCATAGTCCAGATCAAAACACCTGCGGTCCAGTGTTGTCACAGTCCATAACTGTTGGTGGTGAATAACGTTTAATAGCGTGAGCCACATTCAGTTTATTTATTTTACACGTTTTATTATTTGTTTGGTGTATGGCTTACTTCACAACAAGACCCAACACACATACCAACGTTTCTTCAATCTGGTGAAAGAAAGGGCAGCAGAACTCGACATCACCATCAGCCCAAGTGGAATTTTCACAGATTATGAGAAAGCTGCCCAAAACGCCCTGGCAGCTACATTTCCGTCAGCTACAATGAAAGGATGCCTATTCCATTACGGCCAAGCAGTGCTGAAGAATGTTATGAAATGCCACCTACAGCAGCTATACGAAGACACTGGAGGCAACGACCAAAAGACCCTCACAAGAAGAGCTCTAGCCCTCCCTATGGTTCCTGTCGAGATGGTTGGTGATGCCTGGTTCGAAGCGCTGGACGATTACCATGCGACAAGCAACACAGGTCTCGAAGAAAACGTCACCAAGTTCACGGATTACATCACCGAGTTCTGGGTGGAAGGGAGCCATGGCCGCCAGCTATGGAATCACCACGACACAATTGGTCCAAGAACGACAAATCATGTGGAAGGATGGCACCGAAAACTGCAGTTGGTGTTATCTTGCTCACACCCGAACATCTTCAGGTTGATAGATTTCCTGAAGAAAGAGCAAGCTTACCAGGAAGCAACCGTCATCCAATTGAGAGCGGGTGGAAGGATTGGCCCACGCAAGATGCGATATCGCAAAGTTGACAATTCCATCAGACATTTCAAGAGTTTTCGGCGCAGGCGAAATAGATATTCTCGAATACATGGATTCAGTATCAAACAGTATCAAACATTAATGTGCTATAATTCATGTTATGTTATATTGATAGTATTTGTTATATATATATCTTGAGTATTTAATAAATTTGTTGAAATATATCACATGTGCATTTCTTCGTTCATAATGCATACTATCGGCCTTTCGTTAGACACCAAAACGAGCCCTCTACGCGCTGTATTCCTCGAGTTTTGAATTTTCCAAAAAACCCAATTATCCTCATCGACCGGCCGCTCATCGCCGTCGAAATTAGCCATCGCCACCAATTCCCAGTAACAATTATGATAAAAACTATAGTCGGCAGCTCTGTGATGTTGAGGATTATCACACCTACCCCAACCCAAAACAATAGCCGCCGGGTGAACAGGACGACCCCTCGGAGACATGTGGATTTCAAAATCTGACCTAGAATCGGGAATTAGCCCCGCCCCCGTAATCGGATTCTTAATCCAGATTCCCACGAAATAACGACTCAGCCGACTGCGTGTAATCCAAATACCAAAACCACTCAACCACGGAATACCATTGCAATAAACGCCAATGTAGATGAAATGTAGTTGAAAAGACAGACGTTCTAACCACAAAGCCACAGAAACCCGGAACTATTGTTTTTTTTTTTTTTTATGTATGACAATATCATGTTCTATTATTTGTTGGTCATTTATTCCTGTTGATATGTTATAAATTCTGGAATAATTATATTCTATTAATAGTCTTCCGAATCCACCAACAGGCCAACTAAAGTGTTTATTTCTTGTCTTTTCGTGTCTTAAATCGCAATTTAATAAGTAAGTTGATTGGTGGATTCGAACCCTTCTCGCAAATTGGCAAATTAGAATGACGGACATTTTGACCACACAGACCGATGTTTATTTATTCTGATATTTATGACTAAAAGTATGTGGGCCTACTGTTATTTGCTTGTTATTTATTTTGAGATTGCTAGTATGTTGGAAGCATAGCAGTTGAAGATATATAAATACATCAATCGATTAAGTGTTGAGATCGCTATATAAATACATCAATCGATTAAGTGTTGAGATCGCTACAAACAGAAACTTAATAAGCCGGGTTATAAAAGAGGGAGCTTACTCAGAAAAACGAAGGGAGATGGCGGTTTCACGATATCACCCCTCGTCAAGTGGTCCTGATAATGTGCTATGATGCGGTTGGGAACTTGGGTCCTGTTGAATTGCTATGATGCTGTTAGGGCAAAATGATGCTGTTAACAAAAAGTACCGTTATATTTTTTAAATTTGTCTTTTTCGCGGTATTCCGATAATCTGAACATAAACACGAAAAGACATTATGCGTATCAAACATTCAAAAAACATATCTATTGCGAAATATTGTTATTACCGGTTGTATTAGATGTCGAAAATCGACTATAATCAAGATGGTTATTCATGGATTTACCTATTAAAGCATTATTCAACTATAACAGTGAAATATGGATATCGCAGTTTTGTGAATTCGACAAGAGAGGCATAGTGTCGGTTTAGAAACGCAAGCGCAGGCATTATTCTATTTTTCAAAAATATATATGTTCGTGAATGTTTCATACACACACTGTTTTATTGGATGTTTCATACACACACACTGTTTTATTGAATGTTTCATACACACACTGTTTTATTGAATGTTTCATACACGCACTGTTTTATTGAATGTTTCATACACACAGTTTTATTGAATGTTTCATACACACAGTTTTATTGAATGTTTCATACACACACTGTTTTATTGAATGTTTCATACACACACTGTTTTATTGAATGTTTCATACACACACTGTTTTATTGAATGTTTCATACACATACACACACTGTTTTATTGGATGTCTCATACACACAGTTTTATTGGATGTCTCATACACACACTGTTTTATTGAATGTTTCATACACACACTGTTTTATTGGATGTCTCATACACACAGTTTTATTGGATGTCTCATACACACACTGTTTTATTGGATGTTTCATACACACACTGTTTTATTGGATGTTTCATACACACACTGTTTTTTCTTCAAATCGCTCGGATTAGCCAAACACCGCGCAAATGACAACTTTAGAAAACATAACGGTACCGGTACTTTTTTGTAACGGCACCAGTTTGTCCTACCCGTATCATATCAGTTCAGCAGGACCACCAGCATCATAGCATATGTTATATACGAGAACGCGTTCGGAGAAAAGGCCAATGGTGATGATATACATGTACTCAGTGAACGACTTTCGCAGATTGCAACAGCTGTTTCTGCACAAAGCACACCTCATATATCAAGACACAAACTCCAAAATATGCAGATTCTAAACCGATTCATTTCACAACACCAAAGAGAACAACAAATGGAAACGTTCGGTATATTGGCAAAACATTAATGTTTCCTCCGTCGACGACTAATTTTCTTGCAGCATCGACATTGAAGAAATCAGTGGATGAGTTAAGTCTATGCATAGAGGAGATTCATTTGACACAGAAGGACCATGAAACTAATTTGGAACAAATAATAAATGATATGAAAGTTCAAATCCAGAACTCCATTAAGGTATTGACAGTAGATTGCAAGATTTGGATAAAGAAAATGATACATTGAAAAAGGAGACATTCAAAATCCGGAGGGAACTATCTTCGAAAGTTGATGAAGTAAAGAAAGAAAATGTATTGTTGAAGACAGAAAATAAAACAAATACGCAGTGAAGTTAATAGCATGATGAAAAAAATTAATGAAATGAATGACATTCTCCAGCGTGAAAAGGATTCAACAAAAGCGGATATCGCGAGCAGAGACATCACAATTCAAACCGATAATCCTGTTCAGTCAGAAAACACGAGCACAGTCACGGACAATGCATGGACAGACTGACGACTTGAATGTATTCCGATCGACGTTGCTGCATACGAAATTCCCTCGACTGCCATAGCGGAAAGGGGAAATATAACGGAATCAGCTACGAATTTCAACTTAAATCACCAAAGGCGGAAACTAAACACATACCAGCGCGACTATCGAAAAGAATCCAGACAACTACCATTACATCTCATAGTGGGTGACTCAGTAGTTGGTGGAATCGATCCAGCTCGGATGTCAAGGCAAGGAGAGAGAGTATATATCAACGGTGGTTACACCTGGACAGAGAATTGTGGATCTGAATGAATGGTTGAATAATGATATGCCATTTGTAAATGTTGCGAAAGTTACCATACATGTTGGAGTAAATTCCTGTAGGAATGGAGTGACGACCAGTGTAAAAGAATTGGACGAATTAATGTGCAGCTTGAAGATAAAGTTCCGTGGGTCAGATGTGAGAATCTCGTCAATTCTTCCAACGCTTCACTCTGAGCATATTAATAAACTGATATATGACACAAACTGAATGTATGAGGAAGCATGCAGAAAATACGGATTTCAATATATTGACAATGATCATGGGTTTGTGTTCGAGCACAGTGGTAGGGTAAACTGTGAGTTATATAGGGACAATTGGCATCCAAATCGTAAAGGAGCAAGCTTATTGGCTAGAAGAATAAAGCATGCCCAAAACGATTGTATCCAGGTGCCGAGTTCTCAGATGGAGCAAGTTGTATGCCGCGAGTATGGACACAAGCTACGGCGAAATGATGAGCGCGACGGGTACAATAGAGAGATCCGAAACTCAGCTGGGTTACAGTCGGATAATCGCAAGTGGGAATTAAATAAAAGAAACAGTTATGGACATCAAACTCCAGTCTCATTAAACACGGTTCTAATCAGGAAGAAATTCGACCTGATGCTGGTTCAAATGAATTGGCATTGTGTAGATATCAACTTTCAGAGATTTTAAGGTTTATACATACCAGACACATGCGAGATTGTTGAAACTACTTGAGTATTTAAATGTATTGTCATGTTTATATATCATATTCTACAGTACATAGTTATTGATTTACAACTTTACTGATAATTAACAAATTTAACTACATAATATTTAAAAATGAACAAATTGAACTATATTTTGAAAATTAACTGATTCAACTACATTCGAATCTAATTCTGTAAATCTTTACATACCGATTACGCGATATGTTAAATCTCGACATTGAACTTTACTTATTTTACTGATAATTAACAAATTGAACTATATTTTGAAAATTAACAAATTTAACTATATTTGAATATATAGACTTTTAGATAGACGTCAATAGTAAATCTCGACATTGCACAGACAGATGTCAGTATTTGATATTAATTATTCCATTGATGGCTATTTCCATATCGTTTCTTGTTCTGGACGACATACCAATTGAAATTCTCCATAAATATGAATAAACCGAATATTTCATGCAATAGTAGAGGAACAGCTGACCGTTGTAATGGTATCGCGCGACAAAACGTTGCATATACTGCGTGGAATGCACAGGGATTTATTAATAAATCGGAAGACCCGCAGTGCTTGGAAATTATAGACAGATATGATTTTATTACAATCACTGAAACTTGGCATAGGACAGAATCAAAAATCCAAATTCCACATTATCACTGCACTGAACTGAGTCGTAAATGTAAAAATGGACGTTCGATTAAAGGCGGGGTTGCCTTTTACTGCCGTGAACAATACCAGAAATTTATACACCAGATACACATTGTTGGTGATTATGCACTTTGTGTTGAATTTGATGGTCATATTTTCAACATGAAATCTAAAGTTATTTTCATTTACATTCCACCCGAAAATTCAACATATTGGAAGACAAATGCTCATAGGGACTCTCAATTTGCTGAACTTGAATCACTTTTGACTAAATTCAACCACAATGCTATGGTAATATTGGGTGGAGACTTTAATGCACGAACTGGAAAAATGTCCGACTTTGTTGCATATGATAATGATGAGCATGTCGTACTACCAAATAATTATACCATTGATGAAATTTCTTCTCGTGAAAGTTTAAACGAACAAGTGAATTCGTTTGGCCGACAACTAATTTCGTTGTGCAGATCCGTTTCATTACGTATTGTAAATGGCAGAATAGTTGGTGACCTTTTAGGAAATTTTACAAGTCACCAATATAATGGCAGCAGTGTGGTCGATTACTTGTTAATCTCAGATCGATATATATCAGATGTTAAGTATTTTTGTGTCAAGTCCCCCAACGAATTCTCAGATCATTGCACTCTGGCCATGCATTTACAAATTAATAAAATCGACGAATCCCATGTGAATAATATATATAGCTACAATAAGCCGGACTTCAATTTCTGAAATTCAAAATAAATTGTCAAAATTTCGAACCCAATATCATAATACCGAACAATCACATGCTGAACTAGCTCATAAATAAATTTCATACAGCAAAGAAAATTTACAAGCGGGAATTAAAATATAAACTGAGGTTATTTAACAAAAGTATGGAAGATAAACTCAAATGCGATAGAGACTTCTGATCCTAGCGAATACTGGAATATGTTACAAAAGGTTAGGAAAAGCAAGAAACAAAATACGGATGAATTAGACCCTGACTCCGCAGTATCATTTTTCAATGACTTGTATTGCAAAGACGTGGATGGGACATCACATGTCATACATGTACCTAGTCCAAGTCTTCTCGTACTAAAACCGGCTAAGATATTGGGATGGAGGTGCCGGTCTTTAGTCCGAGTTCCAGGCCCATGCATTCTTATGACACGACTTAAGCGTTAGTGACCCGCTCAAATAAAACCACAATTATATTAAATAAAATATCACAATTGCGACAATAAACGGATATTTTCCGCAGAAGACATGCTATTTGATCTGAAACCCACATCAGTTGCGAATTGAAAGCGGTAATTTAATGCGAAAAGAGACATTTACCGCAATGTTTACAAATTTTTAAAAGTATGCGAACTCAGTTGATCTCGCGAACTGTGTTCGGCATTTTCCGTTGAAAATATTCCGTAGATTTTCGACTGACAACGCAAATTACGATGAATTCTCCATTGTAATCGTAATTATGTGTGTCAATAAATAAAAAATAAATAGATTAATTAAACATTGAAGATATAAATGTAATACATTAAATAAATTACGGGGAATTACAACCCTCTCAAAGTTTAAAACAGTGTAAACACAACGACCATTAGAATAAATAATATGGTGCTACATTTCCCACATTTGGTGGACTTCAGCGAAATTAAGATATATACTAAGCGAACAGAGCAATATACTGCTCTTGTTAAGCACACAAAAAATCAAACAAAATTTGTATAAATTTTCAACCTTAAGTTTGAAAAGTCCCACTAAAACGGAAGAACTATATTTCGAAACTGTGTGATTCGGTTCTCCGATTATTTTATCAACACAAAAGTCAAAATGCACATGGATGAAAATCACACGCATGGCAAGTCAGACACAAGAGTTCTAATTTGCTCCAATTTTGACAAGTTGCTTGCGAAAATTGTCAACAAAACTACCTTTCTGATCCTCCATTATGTCATTAAGTTTTTAGTGCGGGAATTGTTCTCACAGCACATTGGAAACTGGTCGACTTTGCGGCGATCGGTTTTCGCTATTTTGTTCGGAAAACCCCGCGCTATATATAGAAACGGAAACTAGAATACTCAGAACAAACACCGGACAATGCCGAAGTTCTTCGGAACCTGAGTTCGGCTTTCAGTTAAGTAAACAAACAGAAAAAAACAGCGATGTTGGTGACAATCAACCGGAATATTCTATGCGTAATTTAACATGAAAGTTAGATTATTATACACCATTATGACCATAAGATGTCTCTCTTTCCGATGTATATAGCATCATGTATTGATTCATTAGGTAAATCGAGTAAAATACACCACAGATTCCCGCCACAGATCGTGGGCGTAACTCGTGTGATAGGATTGGTATAGAAGCGGGCTTGGACTAAAGACCGGCACCTCCATCCCAATATCTTAGCCGGTTTTAGTACGAGAAGACTTGGACTAACATGTACCAAATAGTAAATCCCTTGATATCAAGCATGAAATTAACAATGATGTAATAACAAAGCATGAGGTTCACGAAGCACTCGGCAAGATGAAAAATAAGAAGTCTCCAGGACCAGATAAGATTCGAAACGAACTTCTTAAAGCGGTAGTGCCGATAATTATTGACGATATAACGCGACTTTTTAACATAGTATATGAATCCTCTCATTACCCAACTGGTTGGAGCGAATCTTTGTTGAAACCAATACACAAAAAGGGGGATAGAAAAGATCCTAACAACTACAGAGCTATTGCATTGAGCAATTCATTAGGAAAGCTGTTCAATAAGGTGATAAACACAAGGCTTTCAAATTATCTTGAAAACAATAATATTATAAGTGAAAATCAGTTCGGATTCACGAAGCACAAAAGTACAATTGATAGTGCATTTATACTCAAAACCATAATAAACCGATATAAAAAAGATGGAAAGCCTTTGTATACTGCATTCATAGATTTTCGAAAAGCATTTGATTCTGTTAATAGACCAATATTATTTGAAAAACTGAAGCACATAGGTATAAGTGGGAATAACTTTAAAATGTTGAAATTGATGTATTTGAAAAGTTCATATATGGTAGACACAAAAGCAGGATACGGCCCTGCGAACGTTTCGACGATTGGAGTCCGCCTAGGATATATAATATCACCCACACTATTCAAAATATTCATTGATGATATAAGGTATGAATTTGATCCCTCATGTTCTCCTATCCGATTAGGAGATCAACTGATAAGTCATCTACTTTTTGCGGACGATTTGGTTTTGTTCTCTGACACAAAAGATGGTCTCCAAAAATGTCTAAATAAACTAGACGCATATACGCGCGTTAATTGTCTAAGTGTCAATACTGAGAAAACAAAATGTATTGTATTCCGAAAAGGATACACCCGAAATGTGCCAAATTTTCACATAAATGGGGCTATAGTAGATGTCGCAAAAGAGTATAACTACCTAGGTATACAATTTTGTGCCAATGGATCATTTAAGAAGGCACAGACTGAAATGCAACTTAAAGGTATGAAGGCATGCAGTATTCTCGTTGAGAAAGTCTCTTTCGAGAACATTCTCTGTTCTCTGTTGATTTGTGGGTTAAACTATTTGACAAACTCATCAAGCCAATTATTCTTTACGGATGTGAGATATGGGCTTCAGATATAAATTTGAACAGATTAAACACAATACCGTGTGAAATTACTCACATAAAGTAAGTCTGTACTCGGAGTTAGCAAACAGGCGTCAAACCATGCAGTTAGGGTCGAGCTCGGGAGATACCCGATAGTGATCGATGCTCTATCCAGAGCTATCATATACACAAAGCGAATTTCTGAATCAGATCCAAATTCACTCATCTATACTGCAGCTATGTCCAGTAATGAATTTGTCATCCCTGAACATGAATCAGTGAGACTCGGCATTCCAAAATTAAATGAAATTGTTCCCAATGCCTCAATTCACAAACAGATAAATGACATTAAAATCAAATTGAAAGAAAGCCACATAGAGAATTATAAAACTGATATTTTCAACGATAACAAATGTTCGGGCGCGAATAAGTTAAGGAACATTATACACAAGAACCTTATCTTAATATTGTCCAGAATATCGACACAAAAATTATGTTTTGTAAACTAAGAATTAGTAATCATAACTTGGAAATTGAAAAGGGTCGCCATAAACAGCCAAAAGTGTCACTTGATGAAAGAATTTGTAGGAAATGTAACATGGAGGTTGAGATTGAAGAACACTTCCTTATGCGCTGCAACATATATGATAAGATGCGTAAACACTTCTTTTGTGATATAGGGATGATGAGTGATAAATTTATTGGATTGTATGAAGGCCAAAAATTCCAATACATAATGCAAAATAACGAGCCTCATACATGCAACATAATCTGCAACATGGTCCGGACATTTTTCAAAGAAAGGTAAGATTCTGCTGATATAATAATGAAATAGTTACTACAGTATATGTATTATGTTGAATCATTGTTGACATTGTTATATATATTTGTTATTTTGACATCGGTCTCGTGTGGACGTTTTATGTCATTAAACTATCTATCTATCTAGCATATTAGCAGGACCACTTAACCAGGGGTGGATATAGAGAGGCAGTTGTTACATTCATCTGGATAACAATTTAGATTATAAATATTAAAATAATACGTTTCTTTTGAGTCTTCCGATATATTCACTTTTCTTTATAAATAAAAGGTGTGCATATAGGCCTAAATTATCAAATGTTTAAATACAAACACAGGGACGGAATTTGAGATATAGGGTGGGGTGTGTCATTCCGACTAATTAGGCCTATTGATATTTTCAAAAGTTGGAATTCCATGCCAGAACAATCAGCAGTTTATTTTTGACAATTAATTAATCAATATCCGTGCACTCTCTTTTTCAGATATGACTGGCATGAGTAGAGCAGGCATCCAGAGAAGATACAGGGAAGGGAAGAAGCACGAGTCAAGTGCAGCATATCCCGAGAGGGAACGTGTGCCACAAAAGAAATACTACGTTCCAGTGAAGCAATTAACCCCTTCGTCTCAAACAACGAAGAGAGAACAAACAAGAGAAAGGATGAATAGACACAGGGTGCGTAAGAGATTGTATGCTGCAGACCATGCTAAAGTGAAGCTGGTAGTCTGTTTCCATAACATGCGGAAACTTGGCTCTAGAAAGAGGGTATCGAGGGCTTTATCTCGAACAAATAAGCAAATAGACAAAATGAAAGAACAAAACGAAACATTAAAGAGAAAATTAAAGACTGAACAAAAGAAAATACAGAGGAAGAGACGAGGCATGGTTGACACATCAAAGTAAACACCGAGAAGGAAAACGGCGAGTATGTTGAAAAACGCAGGTTTGACTGGAAATAAATCAGAAATCGGCGAGCAGTTACTACTAGTAAACGTCCTTATCTCTCAAATGAAACAAACAAATTCTCACCAAAAGAAAGCGATGACAGCTGTTAATGGGAGCATACTGAAGAAGTATAAGTGCATCAATCGATTAAGTGCGGAGATCGCCACAAACAGACACTTAATAAGCCGGGTTATAAAAAAGGGAGCTTACTCAGAAAAAAACGAAGGGAGATGGCGGTCTCACGATATAGAGAGGCAGTTGTTACATTCATGCAAAGGGAGGACAACACACAGATGAAACCGGGAAAGAAGGTCTGTATACTAGCTTAAAAGACGGAAAGAAAAAAATATAGAAAAGAGTTCTTACAGACTACCTCAGTAACCTCCATGAGAAATTTATGTCGGACAACGGTCAATGCAAATTGTCATTTGCATCCTTCTGTCGAATCAGACGAAATTACATATTGCTGTGAATTATCTGAATCGAGTAACTTGTTCATGCATCAGAACATGGCTCTCAAGCAGGGTCCGCGCTGGACCAAAATTTATTTTTGCCAAATGAAAATATTTTTTGCCAAATTCTTTTAGAATTTGCCAAATGCTATCCCTGATAGTACCATTTTCTGCAACATTAAGTCTTATGTTTCGACACTCGCGGTTTGAACGACTTTTGAGATCGACAGGAAAGCAGTTAGTTTATAATTATACTCGCATCTCTATTGTGGTTTATCATACAGCAATACACCAATCACCGAACAATAAAACGATAGCAAGGTTGCTTCACCAGAAGGGCACACCACAAGAGGATTAGCTATGTAGACACCACCACACTAAAGACGAGTAATCCCTCCACCCATCATACCAAATGCTATCAGATTGACTGCATCTTAATAGAGGTGTTACCTTTTCCTAAACCATATAAAACACCACTAATGATAATTATGTTGTAGGAGTTTCCTGAAAATGAATGGTATTGATCGACCAATATTTTTCAACTGTCTTGACGAATTAAAAAGTGACTTGCCAAAACTTTTCCAAATGAAAATATGTTTTGCCAAATGTGAATTATTTTTGCCATTGGCAAATTTGGCAAGTGGCAGCGCGAACCCTGCTCTCAAGTTACAGGTGTTCAGAAAGAACAGCATACATGTAACACAGAACCCGGACACCTTTGCAGATACACCTATTGAGATAACAGCTTTCAACTCCCAGAAACTTTATCATATGCTGTATTGAAAAGAGTTCTTGATAGCGGAAAACAGAAGATGCGGATCGTGATAGAAGATGAGTTCTTGGACATGTTCAAGAAAGAATTAATCGATTTCAAGGCTCATATTTAACGAATCAAAACTCAGTTTCGGGGACTGAAGCGTCTTCGAGAGAATCTCCCCGAAAACCACATCAAAGTACAGATGGAAAACTATGTTTGCAAGCCAGCTTATGAAATACAATCAGCCTACTGGAACCAGTCTCACGTGACGGTCCATCCCACTGTGGTATATTATAGAAACGCAGCTACAGACACAGTTGAGCATCAGATGTTTGTCTGTATATCAGACGTTAGTAGTCATGGAGCACCGACGATACTGTCCATATTGGACAAACTAAATTTTCATCTCCAAATAATTCTACCAATTCGCAACATGGAACTATTTTGAAGCGGGACACGGTAAAGGCCCTTGCGATGGGATAGGAGGAATTTTAAAACGGAAAGCAAACGAGAGTGTTCGAAGTGGCAAAGTTCAAATACAAGTGATTTTCTTTCGTGGGCATTGACGTCAGGAATGGGTTTGCAATTCTTCTTTATACATAAAGAGAGAATCACAGAAGTCATTTAAAACTCGACATATTGGATCGATTCCAATCAAAGGAACAATGACTATACATGCAGTAACTACAAATAGCTCCGGCCAACTTGTAACCAATAAAGGTTCGTGCTATTGCACTTAATTTTTGTGTTGATGGAGACACATGTTTATCGTGGATGCCCGTGCAGAGTAAACCAGAAGAAGTCACTGTCCACCCAACTTCTGGAAACAACAACAACGAATGTAGCAAGAGGTGGAAAGGTTACAAAGGACCAGACTGGGTGCAGTGCAGGGACATGTGATCTTGTGGACTGCGCTGTGCTTATGATATTCAGTTCCTTTGTGATCAATGCATATGAACATCCATTGGACCGGACATTCCATGATGTCAGTTACATCAACAGAAGGAATATTAATATATATATATATATAGTTTTGTTCATATGCCAAACATAATCAGCGCGTAAATAGTATATTGTCGTCAAGACGTATGATGGTGTACGGAAACAAGAACTTTCTCGTGTTACAGAAGTTTTGCTTCTGTTTACATAACACAGCTTAATTCTATTGGTTAATCACACACGAATGATATAAACGCTCTTTATTATTTCCATATCAGGAAAACAGTACCAAATAACGCTCTATATGTTTACCATATCCGGATCTAAACAAAAGCCAGGTTCTGTAACGTTTTTTGCTTACATAACAAAGGAAAAACATTTGACAATAACATACTATTTATGCCATATTTCTGATTGGTATAAGAATATCGTCTGTCTATATTTTACTGTTCTTTCTGTTTATGGCGGTTTTTGACGGAGGTGAATATTTTAATAGCATATCCACCACCAACGCCACCCGTATCTTTTAAGCTTTCGATTGAGAAGTGTGCGCGCTCTTCTAAATCGAAGTGATGACCCCTGCAGTATCATAACGAAGCTCTAAATTATACTCTATGTCTACTAATTGTAGCCATTGCATCAGTTCTTAAGAAGAATGCCATGTGAAATTCGACTAGAGCTTCAGTTTATTCACCAAACATACATTATCATAGAACATTACCAATTTGGGATCAAAATATTTTAGTGTGGAGTTTTAATTTACAACAAGATCACACATCCTTGTGGTGTTTGGAGTGGTTTGTTATGCATATCCAATCGAACGTCACCGGTCATTTTTCATGAAATATATCTACTGATTGCATCACGAATTCCCCTGTAGATTATGTCAATGTCGGGGTCAAATATGACTTTTTACGAGGCAATTATATAGTTTTGTTTTCTGCTTGTTTCACTATTTCAATTTCGCACCAATACTAACGCACCAGTCGTCAAACAATTATTACCGGTTGTATGGATTTCTGAAACATGATACACTGGTATCCATCACAATAAACACATTTCTCTCTCAATTTATTTACCAGAATATGAAAGAAAAGGGATTTGTCGAGTCCTCCAAATCAATGGTCATTATTATGCAAATGATATCACGTCATTTATATTAGGCAGGCTGGAATAGCTACTGGGTGTAGAAATCTGATAAACAATTACATCCATGATATCGCAGATACATCTAGCACATCTGATATGTCTTGAGAATTGGATGAAGATGACAGCTTTCGATTATGGCCATTTGTATTAGCATGTCACGATTTCCTCAACACCGCCATGTCTAGATATCATCTACACCATCATTACTTATTGCTATTCGCAGTAACCAGGCAACATTCTACACCGACAAAAATGGTTGTTTGTATTGAGGTAAATTCAACCGATTTTGAAGGTGACCATGCCAAGTAACTTACTCTTGTGTATCTAGAACAATCAAATATACACTCCGGTGACATTAACAACATCCTGACCGAATAATACGGTAAAACAAAAATTTAATTCCACCTCAAATGCTAGAAATTTCATGGCTGTGGGATTCGAACCTGTTTCTAACATTAACAGTGAAGAAAAACGTCAATTATTTTGCACCCCCACCCTAACAGCTAATTTAAAACCAGTAAATGTGTGGTAATACTAGATGTTACCCTGGAAATGCATAAACAGTTTGGGATTAATCGGATGAAAACAGTTTGGCTGCAGGGAATGCCAAAGGATTCAGTAATACTACTAGAGTTAACATCCGAGATGACTCCCAACTGGAGGTCACCCCGAAGATCCATATGAAGTTTGGTGATGATCGGATGAGGTAGTTGGCCTCTTGGGTCCGCCGAATGATTTAGTCATACAAAGGGTAAATTCCAAGATGGTGATGTGTTTTAATAACCCATCTAGTGGTCACCCAAAAGATCAATGCGAAGTTTGGTGATGATCTGATGAGGTACGTAAAGTGTGTCAAAGGATTTAGTGATGCGAAGAGTAAAATCCAAGATGGCTGCCGTGGCCATGTTTTTTTTTTTATCAAACTCGTTTATAAAAATTGTATAACTTCTAGAGGTGGTCCAAAACATGCATGTCAATTTTTCAAAACAATTATTCAATAAATGCGGGCTGTAGGGTGCGGCGATGGATTCAAATTTGAAATCCAAGATGGCTGATGGCGGCCATATTGTTTAACCAATTTCGGGGGGAAAATGATGGCTCCCATCTAGAGGTCACACCGATAATTTATATAAAGTTTCGTGACGATCGGATGAGAGATGGGAACTCTAGGGTGTGCTAAGGGGAATTGTTGACGGACGGATGCAACCCATGGCAATATAATCAAATGAGAAACTCTTGCATTCACCATCATTTTCACGGCACATGAATGCATCGTGAGAATACAAAGCTGTTATATTATCTATCGCTTTTGGGCTACGGAAGTGTGGACGCTCTTTATAAGAGACGATCATTGGAGTTTAAAATTTCTAAGCTCCCAAATATTCAAAACGTCTTAAAACTTCCTCTTTTGAAAGTCGATATAAGGTTACCAAAAAGCTCCGTATTTGTAGACTCGTGGATTCGATTTAATTAATTTCGTCTAGAAAACGTAGAGATATGGTTTTATGGTGTGAAATCTGACCGGGAATCTTTAATCGACCTCTCTTATAACTCCCTCATTCCAAATTTCTATTTTTAAAACATGATTTCTGTGCTACAATATGCATGCAGTGCATGTATATATAAATATGGGATACATACATTCAATGCAAATTTGTATGTAGACTATGAAATCTACTCACCCGAATATCATATGCTATAATTGCAGAATAAGAAATATTTGGTTCAAGTAGTTTTTATAATTTTAATTTTAAAAATATATACATTTAAAAAAATTAAATTGTGTTTTTAATCCAACTATTTAAACGATTAACATTTGCGCCAAGCTCACAAAGGGGCCGCTGCTGAATGAAGGCTCTGTCTAAGATCAAAATCTGCGCGAAGCGCATGCCTCACCGTCGCTGAATATATTAGGCTCCCTAATAATATATACATATATTATAATTATATATAACCAACACGTATAGGTCATAGCCTATCTATAAGTCACTGTCGGGATTCAATTCTTGTCACACAGGATGTAACTAACTGCCCAAAGTAAAATTGTAATTTAACGATTTATCTACTAAATGGATTCTCCCATTCAGTTATCAAAGTATTGATTTTGTGGACTATTCAAGATTTCTTGAGAGAACATTATATATATCCATAGCTCCTTTTGTAGATTCAAAAGAATAGGAATTTCCTTCGAGATATAGGGTCTGCAAGGAATTTTTAATTTATCAATTGGAAATATCAAAGTCAGTTCTGCTTTTTTCTTCATAGCGTGCAATGTAAGAAAATCAGTTTTGACTCCATACTGATCATATAGTGACTCTGACGAATGAAAAGTGCCATCATCTTTGACCAAATCTCCAAATTATAATATTCCCTTGGACTTCCATTTTTTTTAATTAATCTGCTTTCCTTGTAATTTAAGTATGTTGTTATTCCAAATTCATCTAGAGAGTATTTGCTACACACACTTGCTTATTGAGACAAATTTTAAATTCAGTCCATGAGATCAGCACATCTTTCCAAAAGGGGTTTGACACCACTTTTTTGCAATCTTTCACGTATTGTCCATCATAAAACCGAAGCAATGGGTCCTTGGAAACTTGTTCCTGAAAAATAGTTTGCCATGTCGCATCACCTAAAACATGCGTCTTATCCAGGTTACTTTCATTGTCATGATAAAGTTTTTTTTATATCAATCATTTTTAGGCCCCCATATTTGTATTGATTACACACAAAAATTTTCTCTTTATTTTTGATTTCCAAATAAAATTATAACATATGTTAGAAACAGTAATCATTATTTTAAGACTAGGATTTGGAAGACTTATGAACAGATGATTAATTTTTGGCAAAATAAGGGATTTTAAAATTGTAATTCTACCTACGGGAGTAATGTTTCTCTTTGACCAATTTTCCAATTCTTGTCTCATACGTTATTTTCTTAACAAAGTTCAATGTTGGAATTTCTTTCATGTCTGTGTTGTAATTTATTCCAAATAATTCAAATTTGTCTGTAACGGGTAGTCTTAAGACTATATTGTTCATAAATCTTGTTTTTCAATGACCCAATCCATACCACGTTACATTTACACTTTACATTCGATGTTAATATACAGGCCGGACATTGCTCCATATTCCTTCAACTGACTGAGAGCTTGGGACAGGATTTCTGTTTCCATCTAACAGAAGCGTTGTATCATCTGCATACATTGATACTTTATATTCTGTGTCACCTACTTTTATTCCACCAATTGTTTTTATTATTTCTTAAAAGGATTCCTAGAACTTCTGCACATACGAGAAAAATATATGGTGATAAGGGTTCACCTTGACGACATCCCCTGTCTAAAGAGAACATTTCTGATAAAAAACGTTTGTGGAATCACATGCATTGATTTCGAGTAAAAAGTGTTAATCCACCTTTTTATTGAACTTCCAAATTTGAACATAACTAATGTTTGATTGATAAAATTCCAAGAAATTGAAACAAATGCTTTCTCAAAATCTATTAGAAGTAACATACCTGGGTTTATGATAATTCTCAGTGTAGTGCATGATATCATATAATAGTCTTGTATTTTCTGCAATATATCTCCCAGACAAGAAACCTTTCTGATCAGAATGGATGGTACCTGGTAATACTGTTTTCATTCTCATAGCAATGCACGCACTTGCTATTTGTATACACAATTTATTTGTATACACAATTTAGTAAAGTTATGGGTCTCCATTTTTAAAAATACATTTTATCCGTATTTGGCTTTGGAATAAGAGTTATCACGCCTTGCCTCTGAGAGACACTGAGTTTTCCTGTCATATATCCGTAATTAATTGACCTCAATACAAAAGACTCAAAGTCTCCAAATATTTTATATAAAATTCAACTGAAAACCCGGTGCTTTTTCCATTTGGCATATTTTTAAGTGTGGCTAACATTTCCTCGCTACTAATAATTCCTTCTATAACAATTGAGCTTTCATTTGTTAGGATTGGGTAGTTGCAGTCCTTCAAGTTATCTTTCAGATTGAAATTTGGGGAATGTTTTTCTTGTGAATAATTTTTTTAAGAAATTGCCTGATTCCGAAGATATTTGTCTCGAGTTTGTTAAAAATCGGCATTTTCATTTATCATTTTTGAAAGGGTCCTATTTGTGTAATGGCATTTTTCCATATTCAAACAATATTTCAAACACCTTCCTCAATCCATCTCATTTTTGATCTAATCATTGACCACTCTTGCTCTTTTTCTCGAATTGTTTTTAGATTTCCTTCTATTGTGTTCATTCTTTTCATAATTGTATCAATTTTTTCTGTATTATTGTGTTCATCTGAAAGTTTATCTTCTAAAATTATGTTTTCTTCAAGCAAATTTTCCAATTCACCTTTTTGTTCTTTATTTTTCTGTCATGAGAATGTTATTGTATGACCTATTATATCTAAAAGAAGCGCTTCAAGAAATAAACAACCATCAATTGTGAACTGGATATCTTTATTTATTTGGGTTATTTACTAAACAAGAATACCTTTTTATATTTTCAGTTATGAATTATGATGCCCTTCACCATGTTCTTGTATGCTATGTCTTTATGTAAAGAATTATTGAATTTCCAAAAACCTCTTCCTTTTTCAATATTGTGAAACTTCATATTGAGAGTAATTAGTGAATGATCATATCTGTATCCTGGTGTAATGTCTGGTAAAGTGTCCATATCAATAAAATCTAGCATTTCATTTGATATTAAAAAGTAATCTAGTCTCGACATTTTTTATTGGTGAGGATCTTATCCAGCTATACCGTTTGCAATTTTAATTTTTTTGAATTGTTGAGCTTTAGGATTTGGAAGGATTTTATGATTGTAAGTGTCTAGTTTTATATCTCTGACCATGCTCCAATCACAACATATAATCTTACTATTTTCAAATGACTCCACAATTTCAATGATTCTTATAAAGCTGAGGCTCATCATCATTTGGTCCATATACGCTAATTAAGGTAAACCTAACATTATCAATCGTTATATCTAATACAAGATAATTACCATTTGGATTTTTTTTTTAATTTTGTAGATTGTATTGGAAGAAGCTATTTTTCAGAAGGACTGCTACTCCCCTTGAGTTTCCACTAAATGATGCGAAAAAGGTGGTGTACCCCCAATCTGATTTTACTAAGTATTCCATTTTTTCAGTGAAGTGAGTATCTTGTAGGCAAACAATGGACTGGTTTAGTTTCCTCGTGTAATCAAACACATCTCTTCTTTTCTTAGCCTGTCCAAGCCATCTGCAGTTGAAGACATAATTTTAAGTGACTGCATTTATAAATAAATATGGGATACATACATTCAATGCATATTGTAGCGCAGAAATCATATTTATAAAAATAGAAATATTGTTAGCTATGATACATGTATACAGTTTGAGTTTACACACATTCTCAAGCACTTCCCGTTCATACTCTCCAATTATAAAATCCAAACATAAACAACCCACATTATAACGTCCAACCTCCCGGAATATGTGTAAGTTTTACTTTAAACTTAACATATATCTTCAGATAAAAAGTTCTGATTTTACATGTATATAAATCTTGTTAGGGTATTTTTCATATATTTAAGCAGTTTAATTGTTTTTACCCATCAGGCTGATTTGATTGTCTGAAAAGACTTCAAAATTTGAGAAACCCTGCAACAATATAGTTAATTTTAATACTAAGTAATCACTCGAGACATTTAATTAAGATTAACCTTAACATCATTCTGACTTCAATTAAAATTAGTTCAGATTAGAAATCCTGTATATCATAGATGTCAGCAATGCAGTTTCAAATTCCCAGCTGACATGACAGGTGAGACGGTCAATAATATATATTTTTTCAGTATCTGAAAACAAAAAACCTGCAATATATAGTGTACATTTATAATAATAGGTAACTTTTTAACAATTTAGGTATATATTTAGGTACAATTTAGCAATATATAATAGTGGTTTTTGTTTTTTTTTGTTCTAAATTGAACGCTTTAACATCGACCGCACAGTTTCTGATCAAGCTGATCTTCTGTACTGAACTTCATAGATTTTCCTTTCTTTGTCTTCATATATAATTTTCCTCCATGACTCCAGAATGTTATCATCCTTGTAGGCTTTCCTTAATAGGTAACTGTTTAGCCCCGTCAAGTCTTCTCATATTGTATATCCAGTTCCTTTCAGCCCAGATCTAGCTTTCATCACCTCGAGTTTACTGGTTCTCGACTCAAATTTAACTAAAATATAATTTGGTCTCTCATCTTCTTTATTTTTGCTTTTTTCAGCTTTCCTTGTTGAGAATTTTCCAACCCTGTGCACGATGGAAATCTTTTCTTGTCACCGTATCAGGGATATCATTCAGTCTAACACTATCCTCCCGACCCTGCTGTTCTAGATCATTCAACGTGTACGTCAGTTTCTGCCATTGCTGCTGCCTGGTTACACAGATCAGAGTTCATCTCCTTGTTTTGTTCAGAAAGGAGTTTTATCTGCGTATTAAACTTTTGTTCCAAGGTCTTCATCTCATCTTTAGTAACGAAGTTTGTGTACATTCTTCAAGTTTTTCGATTGTAACAAATTGTTGTGTGCACTCCTCAAACGTCTCAATTGCCACCAGACTCCATTTGTTCCATCGTGCATTTCAGTTCGGCCATGATATCTCCGTTTGTTATTTCTTTGTTTTCACTGTAGTCTTCCGAACTTTTTTCCTCCTCGTTTGGGGGGCATTTTTGTCTTCGGAAAATGTATTCACGTGGTTTTTCTCGAAATTAGGTGAAGCGCTTGTGCGGTTACGTCTTTTTTCTTGTAAACTGATCTACAAAAGTCTATTTCAGTGTAATTTCATAGACCAATTTAGAGTTATTATCTTCTCTGTTCTGCCCGTTGGAAATATTCCTGTAACATACTCCGTTTGTTTTTTTTGTTGGAGTTAAGAAAATTTAGATGGGCAGCGCCATGTTGGGTACGTTCGGATCATGATAATTCTTAATAAACTGGAACATTATGGATTTCGAAATGTTTTTGAATTTCTTCAAATGGTAAATTATTGTCTGACAAGTAACAATTTGAAGTTCGAGAATCTGCTGAGCAAAATATAAAATGTGGGATACCGCAGGTCTATCTACAGGGACTTTGTTGTTTTTCTTATACATTAATAACTGCATGTGTGTGTCATATAAAATAGACACTTTTCGCAGATGCATGATACCAATGAATTTACTCAGACATCACTAAACTAGTTTCAACAGTATAGCAGAAAAAGGACACAAATTTCCCACTGGTTTTGGATTTTTTTATTGTATGTAGATTGCAGTGGAAGGTATTTTTTTCAGAAGGACTGCTACTCCCCTTAAGTTTCCACTAAATGATGCGAAAAAATGGTGTACCCCCATTCTGATCTTACTAAGTTTTCCATTTTTTTCAGTGAAGCGAGTATCTTGTAGACAAACAATGGACTGGTTTAGTTTCCTCGTGTAATCAAACACATCTCTTTTCTTAGCCTGTCCAAGCCCTCTACATGTGAAGGACATAATTGTAAGTGACTGCATGTAAAAATAAATATGGGATACATACATTCAATGCAGTTAACATACATTATTCTCAAGCAATTCCCGTTCATACACTCCCGGTAATAAAATAGGGACTAGATAATGTGACGGATGTATAACAAGGGACTAGACAAGGTACCATCATGTCACCTTTTCTGTACCTTGTCTATATCGTGACCTGCTAGATACTTTATCTGACGCACCAGAAGTTCTTCACACCGACGCTGTCTCTTGCAGTTGCCCTACAACTACCGATGATATGTTTGTTATCTTATTCTGAAGGGGGCCTGAAGAACATTCTAAGCACATGCCACAACTATAGTATTACCTGGAAGTTCCGAGTACTATTTTTGCAAAAGCGAGGGCCAAAATCACGGCACTCAAGGCAAGCTCGAGGTGGAAACTCGGCGTAAACAAACTCAGAGTGGAGAACTTGGTACATTTTGGGCAAAACCAGAAGTCTGATCGTCAATCAAATATAGACAGAGCATGTGAACCAATGAGTAAAACCGTTTCGGTGCGTGCAGATCGACCACCACAAAATATCTATCGCCAATATCTCAGCTGACCATACTAAAGCACTTTATGTGGATGTGAGATCAGCTATCAGAAGCAAATTTCCTGCAACTCGATCGATCTTACTGCATATGTCTCAAAACAATTCAGTGTTTACCGACAAGGACCAGCACGGAAATGGTCCTGTCCCTTTTGGGTATCCACCCACTGAGAGTAGAACTTGAGAAAATGAAACTCTTTTGCATGGGTACCCTGATAAATTTACATGCACCCATCGGGAAGCTCTTCGAATTTTTCTGTTCAATATTCACGGTTACTTACTGTATAATCGCCCTCCTTATGGGTTTCTGGGAGATTTACCCATTCCGCGTAAACATAACTTGTATGAGTAACTGACCACATTTGCAGAAACGGGCTTCTTTCCCATCACAGTGGAAGGCTACAGTGAAACAATATATGACGTCCTCGTCCTAAACACTTCAAGTAGACAATGTAGCTGCTCTAGATTTCTTTCGGAATGTGAAGCCTCGTCGCACGTCCTCCTTGAGTTACGTTGGGCCAATATCAGGTCGAATGGCCAACATCCTCGGCAGGACGACATACGATAACAAATCTCTTTGCAAACATTGCGGGCACCATAATCAAGTGGATATGTTCTTGCACTGCTTCTCTCCGCATATCACTGATCTCAAAAATCACTTCTGGTATCGAATAATCAATATCTTCGATTATCTACGTTCCTAATTCTGGATCGCCTATCGCCACAAAATTCCTTGATGTATTCATTTGGCTGTCAGTTGATGAGTGGTTGGATTCCTCAACCATAAACAACGAGGGTGAACTTTTTATTGAAAGATTTTTGTTCATACGCAATTTTGTGCACCATTTAGTCCTCGTGTGTGTACAATCACACAAGTGGAGTGAGAAACAGCATTGTTGTTATTGGTATGACACACATGTACACCATGTTATCCTGAATAGCAACCCATCTTATTGTATCTGTATTATGTAATTGAATGTATTGTTGTATATAACGTCCCCCTTGAGTGGAGGAATAAACAGCCTCTCTCTCTCTCTCTTATATGATTACATTTTACGTTTGCAGATTGTATATTTCAATTCTTAAAAATAATAGATATCAATTTTTATATGCATAATTTCCTTCAGGCACTCCACTAACTGTGTTGGTGTTGACTTGCATATGAACTCATAAAAATATATGTCCTTTTTCAACTTCAGAAATATTTTAAAGGGACTTGAAGAAAAATTAGATATAAAGAAAATAATTTAAACAATCATAAAATGTTTTTTACTATATGCATTTATTGTAATGAGAAGAACAATTTATTATGTTATCTTATTTAATTAATTTAATATTTTGTCGGCAGTTCCATGCCAATTAAGAATTATTGAACTCAAATTTAATTAAGTCAGGTTATTTAAATTGCTTACAGCTTACTTATATATCAGTTTGGGATAAGTTAATGTCAATGCATTTTTCCGTGTGATGGGTTTATGCAGCCCTCTTAATTCAGGTTGTTTGGCTTCGGCAATCCGCTACGTGAACCCTTGCCGTGATCAAGTTTGCTTCAGCATTTCTGATTGCCATAGCCGATTATGAGGACTGGTTTATTGAAAACTGCGCTAACTGTTAGGTGTGTTACTTATATTTATTCCAGACCACCTAATTAGATCAAAGTTGATATGGCTGTGTCCACAAACGCTGCGCACCTTGGCTGCCGACTGTGAGCACTAACTTGCCCAAAATTTGATCAACTTTAGGTGTTCTTACGCGTAAGAAATGTGCTTAAATTTCGACCCATACCCTGACAAGTGCTCAAATTGAGTTCTTCCTTGAAAAGTACCTTAAAATCAACAACTATACATGAATTTAAGTCCTTTAATTCCATATAAAATGGTTTTCATTGGTCAATTTATTGGAAATCTTAACCAAGTGACTGGCAATATTGTAATGTTTAAAAGCGTCTTAGAGCAAGTAAGTAATTGATTAAGCGCTATACAAAAACAGTCATTATGATTGCAACTCGAGGCCACGACGTCGTTAACCTGTTAGATCTCACAAAAAAGTGAGCGTTATTCGAAGCTCGTGTAGGTCTTCGTTAAACCACACATGGATATGTTTATCAGAAAACATTGCATAGAAAACAATTCAGCTTCAATTAGTATGACTGAATCAGTGGTGGAACACAAGGGAAAGTTGCAATTTCTGTCAATGTGGGCAAAATCAAATTTGGTAAGGGGAGTTAGTATTCGTGGATTGACTTACATTTAATATGATTAAAAACAGTAGTATTTTACAAGTTAGTAAATCTATTTTCAACAAGAGATCATTTCACCATTTTGATGACTATAAACTGGCGTTGAATGATGTTTATTGTAGGTTAAGATAAAAATATTCTTGAAAAAAAATTACCCAGTCCGCAAAAAGAGCATGAACCCTGAACTTTCTGATATTTGAATATATAAAGATACACTCAAATAGTATATATATCTATAGTAAGGCCAATTAAAAAGTTTTGTTTTACGGACCCCGTCGCATTAGATATCAGCCCCTGCGTTAATCGATTTTATGCATTGCAAAAAAATAAAATTGCTCAAAATTCGCATTATTTGTTGACTGCCGAAAATCAGCCCAAAACTCGGTCGGTCGAGTGGTTGGTAAAGTGAAAAAGTTGGAATCCTGGACACAGACCTATTTGTAAGTGCACACATGCAACGTACAGTACATGACGATTTAAATAGTGTATAGACTATAGGTACAATGCACGAACCAAGGTCCCTTTGAAGCTTTTCTATTTGAAGCTTGAATTTTCAAAAGTATCTTTTACCAAAATTTATAAGAATACACTATTTTTATAAAAAACGAAACATTCCGGTTCCGAGTTTTAATATTTTTTATTGATCAAGTAATACCAATGGATAAAATTCACAGGCTTCGTAATATGCTAATCATGCTTGTACAAATTGAACAACGTTGAAATTTGAGACAATATTGGGGCTCCATGCACATGTCTACTTGTTTTGGATGGATTAACAAGTTTCCTTGGAAATAGAATGTTTGCAGAAATACAATGTTGCCGACACGTCGCAATGAGGGCATTAGATGGTATGCTATCGGAAAATACAAAATAGAAATAAAACCCGCCCGCAATGATTTGAAAGAAAAAAATGACTGAAACAAAACATTAATTTTAAAACAAAAACACTGATGGGATTCCTTGCAAAAGACTATTGCAATGACATTAGCTTTTCTGTTTCTCTATCATTATTTTGGTAATTTCACTGTTCCTATTCCCGAGGATTTAATTGTTTTGATCGTTTAGCATGAGTTTGAAAATTTGCATCTGTTGGTAGACAACACAAATATTATTTTCTGAATGAACCTTGCTCCTTATTTGACACAGACAATCATTGACTCTGGAAACCTTTCGTAAAACTGGATGTCAGTAACACATTGTAATCATATATTCCTACATTTTCACCTTGCCGGTGTTCAATATTTAGATCTTCGTGTGAGATATCTCCCTCTAATATGAATTAAAAGTTTTCACATAAAACATCAGCTTTTGACAAAACAATAAGTTTAAAATACAGAAGGGTGTCATATGTAACCCTTGGTTCAAATTCTTTTATACAGGCTAGAAACTATATGCGGGTAAGACATGCATTGAATTATATATTGTTTGATCTCAGATGGACCATTCTTCCGTTACGTGTGTGACATTCAGAGAGTTTTTTGGTTCTTTTTATAGCCAGCTTCAAAACTAATCAACCTGATGCTGATGTTTAACACTAAAATTATCAACTTGGCTCCACTCTATAATTATGTGAACGATTGATCACTTATTGCACACCATTATTGTGCACGGCCAATTTATATGCCCGTTACGTGTGTGACTCCAGAATAGAAAGCTTTTTATGACACCCTTTTTGTTGCCATGGTAACATACATGTAGAAAGCTATGGTAACTGTAACTGTAATGATATGCTCATATAATTGCTGTGAATTTTTAAATTATGACTGGTTTAAAATTATTTATATCTATTTGGGACATACTCAATTTTGGGGAAAAAATGTTTCTTCATGATTTTATCTGTTGTGTTTCTTGAAACAGCCTTTGAAATCATTTTAGCTGCGTTACGTGTGTGACATGAAAAACGTTACGTGTGTGACCTTCTGAAAAAATGTTTTCCAATTAGGGAGATCCAATGCAATGTTTTAATCCAAAACACTTTCATTGGGTCAGTAAATAAATCTGATGTTCATGGATCCTGAGGTGTCTTGACGCAATTTCAGACCTAGAGTTTAAAAAAAAATGTTAGGTGTGTGACACGTTTCTGTACTCCCATAACATAACCTGGTTGGTTGATTGGGTTTAGATGGGGTTTTCAAAAGTTCCCACACTTAAAGCTTGTTTAACTGTGATCTCATTGACCGAGAGATATGAAGTTCTACTATGTGCAGTGAAACCATCAACCCTCGGCGGGAAACTGACCACTCCACCAGATTAAGTTCAGAGTTAATGGAGGGAAAGATGGTTTGAGGGTGGACCCGAGAAATGGAGGCCCCCTAAAATGGAAACATATCAACAAAACTTGTAAATCATAACACTTGTTTTTTACTCTCTACAGTTTGTAAAAAGATGTTTGTTTACATCCGATACAGATGAGTTATATAGGCTTTGGCTCAGTTGATACTTGTCGTACCATACTTTTCATTCCTTGAGCAGGACTGAACAACTAATACATACCTCCTGTAGAATGCATGTATCTGCTTTTAGTCTTGCAGAACAGGGAACAAATTAAAGACAATTAAACAACCAGTGAATTTGGAATACAAGTCACTTCGGGCACGGAGACTATACCATCAGCTTCCCGTGTTTAAACACTAAGGAGATGTTAATGCAATTGTGAACACAATGGTTGAATTTTAAGTTTATTTTCAATCAGATATAATATTTGTAACTCAGAGATCATGAGGGATGTAAGAATTTTGTGACTTAATTGTTTTGTAATCCCAAGAAGATTCTTGTACATGTATAACTGGAAACTTTCACACATGCACATGTATGATGTGCATACTGGATATTTACAAATTTGAGATCTATTTTCATGCCAGATCTTAGTTTTTAAAACTTAGTAATGATAATTCTACCTTGTAGAACAAAACTTTATCTTCGTTGAGTGTCAGATCCCAAGATTTACAAAAGTGACTGATGTGTCAACATTAACAATGTTTGCGAAGGAAAAAATGAGTAGAATAAATATTTCAATCATTAGACATGTTTGCTCAAGTTTTCCAGCTTACGACTGTGACAGTCTTGTGTTTGCAAGCTAGTAATCTGAGCTACCGTGATGCAAAACTAGACCGCTCTGCAGATGCGTGGTTTTACATCAAAGATGAAAGCATGACTTCAGTCTACCAGGAAATTCTGGCCAGCCTCAGATTCTAGGGTCAGCCGAAATACGCTATCAAAACAATTTAAATTACACACATTGCCGTTCACTCAGTAAACACCAATATTTCAACTACAAAATCAAGCTGTTTCCCCGAGCTGTTTCCATATCATAATATGGACATGATATAACTAACTATGGAGTTACCACGAGTTGTAAATTTGCATATGACTTTTAAACTGAACTATTAAAATTCCATGCGCTGTCACTCATGACCTGTTTCGATTGATTTATCCACGACGATGACTTGCGATTAGCTTATTTCAAATAAGGAATCGACAATGTCAACAAACGTGTTTATATTCGAGATATAGCCACTACTAAAACTATTTCTACATCGGCGAGTGGGGAAAAGGGTGGTTAGGTAGTTGAAATATTGATGTTTACAGAGTATGTGAAAATAGGTGTAATTTAAATTGTTTTGACAGCATATGATGTCGGGCCCAAGAATCTATGCACGGCAGGAATTAGACTAGAAGCATACTATTATCTCTGATGTGTTTAACCAGCTGCTTCTTGATTGGAGATTATCAGTATTATATATTGAGGCTTGGGAAGCGGAAGTATCTCTATTATTTACAACAATAGGAGGAGTTATCTTACAAAGAATATATGCAATGTTATAAAATATTTTATCTGCTTCTTCTGGCCACATCCATGCTTTCATACCAGCCTTATGCATCACATTCACCTCATAATCTTTTTCAACAATTTTGGTCACTTCACCTGGGAATTTGTTCCCAAGGTAATTAACAAGCACCCAATCACTCACATACACAGTTAATTCACACTCAGTCTCACACTCACTCTCATTATCAGATACATCAAAGTCTAACTCAAATATAGGCTTCTGTTTTCCAGATGTCAGAAAGCAAGTAAGTTTACCTTCGGCAACAGCAGTGATCCTATGAGCTGTGGAAATACCAACAATTGGTGGAACATTATCCCATGGATTATGTGTATGTACAAATGAATCAATCTCCGCCTGTGGTATATACAAAAATGTAGTTGAAGGCATAAGTTCCTTAGCCAGTCTAAAGAAATCATATGCATTTTGCACAAAAATATTACCCTGACCAGGGGGGGGGGGTCTGCAAAAAAATTCCGCATATAGGGCCGGGGTGGGTGGGTGGTCCAGAGGCGGAAAAAATGGTGCTTGTAATTTTTTTCCAAAATGGGTTTTTTTTCAAACAATTTACAAGTACTGACCATGTAATGTTGTTTCTAAGCATGTTAGTACCATACTTGTTGGTATAGGGCTATATGGGCAGCTAAAGTGACTCTTTAGCCTCAAATTTAGCAACATTCTGGATTTCGCAGTATCCCGGACCACTTCACAGTGGACCACCGTATTAACGTTCAGGAAACTTATGATCAACGGAAGAAATATTTAGTAAAAAAATTAATATATTACCCAGTTGTATTATCTGAATAAAAGTAATAAAACAAAAAAACTCTATCACAAATTGGATACATGGTGAATACTCAATGATGACTACTAGTAGATATCATTAACCTGATTGTTGCATAACATGAAATTGAAAAGGGTATCTCATAAATTTCTAATGTCTGAAATACTGTCTTGTTTTGGCATGTAATCAAATTCATTCCTTCTGGTTATTTCTCATCTTGAATGATTGCAAGTAATGTTAATTTGCAACAATTATCCAAATAAAACTGAATTGGTTATGATGAATGACATTACTGTTTACTGCTCAGACAATCCCAAATGAAGGTGACGCTATTCTCATTGAATTTCCGAACTTCATCTGGGAGCTTTACTGCTCAACAAGACGAAACTAAAATACTAATTGTATACTGTTATCACTTACAAATAGATGAACTGAAATAATGTGATGCATTCAGATGCATTGAGAAATGACATTCAATTCTTCATTCTGGTCTATCACCATACCAAACCACATCAAAATTTGATAACCAACACTTAACTTATATTGCAAAAACTTTGTATGGACTGAATTTCATAAAGTCGAACAGGGCCCATAACTCTGGTAGGCATTGGTGGTCACAACCCGCGATATTATGCATATTCGTCCCCCATTTCTGGTCCGTCACCATGCCATAGGGCATCAAATATGACAACTGACTCTTGGGTTAAAATTCAAAATGTTTGTACGGACAGACGGCTCGAGACGTCAACTTTATACCCGCCGACTAATATCGGGCAGTATAATAACCATATATCTATGTGTATACATAACCAAAAAACAATTCCCCTCCCCACCCCATCCCGATGGATAAGACTAAAGAGTTCTTTGATCATGCACATATAATTGTGGAACCCCTGACCTGTTTACCACTATTTACACTGGCCAGTGTTCTCTGATACACAACACACTCGATATATTAAGGCTATAATGGGGTCTAGGGCAATTTGTGACATATAGTGTACATACACAATGCTTAATTAATATTGTTGTTAGATACTGAAAACACCAGGAAACACATGGAAATTACAGTATATTTTTCGTTTTTCTGATCTGTATTTACCAATTAGTAAGGCAGTTAACACAGTTATTGAAGAACGGCTAAAAAAAACCTCTGAAGTTTTGATAAAAACATGAGAAACGGGGGTGGAATTTTTTTTTGTTGCAAAAATGGGGTGGTGGGTCCCTCGAGGTCGAAAAAAAACTTTTTGGGCGCTATATGTGCAATTTCCCCCCCCCCCCCCTACCCTGACTCATTGATTTTTCACGCACAAGTGACCTACACAGTCCACCAATACCACCCACGACTCCTTTGCCATGTGATGTGGCGAAATATTGCCGCTCATATGGTTTGCCAAACTTAGATGCAAGTAGAAACAGTGTTTTGGCCATAAAACGATTCTTGAATTCTGAAGATGGCCCATCACTGAAAATGATTTCTTGTACATATTTCGAATGTTCATTACATATCATGTCATATAACTTGAATAGGAAGCTGATGACAGTGTCCTTGTTTTTGTTGACGGAATCCGAGAACACTACATATGTTTTACAACCTCCTTTCAAGAAAACGGCAATTGTAAACAACAGAACGCTACCACGAAACCACAGCGCATTTTTGAACTTCATTCTGGTAGCAACAACTATAGTTCATTGCGAAATCTATCTGCACTATTCTCGTATTTTTATTTAACTGTAAGTTTTGAAATTCACATGCTTGGATACGTTTTGCTCTGACATGCTCTTGTACTTTAGACCAAGAGCAAAGCAAATCATTGAGAAGATTAACTTCATTACCCTCATGGAACACTTTTTTAATCCCTATGTCATCCTCCTCCTCCCACGGAGACCAACATACTATTTTATTGTTGAAATTGTAATTTGTCTGAAACAGTTTCCCATCCTTTCATTTTAGACATTTTCCATTCCAACACTTTGAATAGAAATCTCCATAAGAACACATATACTCATCCCAAAAATCACTGTTGTAAGTGATTCCCAAACCCTTCAGATTTAAGAAGAAATTTTCATGTGATTTACATCTGCTTTGGTCTGCAGGTGTATCCTTCATCAGTAAAACATTATGCGTTCTAATCTTACAGAATGTGGAATATCCGATTGAAATGCTTGGGTTGTCAAAATGGAAAAGATCAAAAGCTTCTCTCAGGAACATGGTAAGATAGTATCGAGTCATTTTCTTCTTCTCTCCATTATCCCAGATTGTGGCGATATTCTTCATGCCTGGCATGGTGTAAACAACATCTGATCTGTAGTAGAAATTGGTTACCATTTCTTTCAGATCATCGTTGAAACCTGGGTTCCCTCCACTTTTCTTTCCCCTTTAAAGGCACGTGAGGCCTTAGTTGTCGAAAATATTCATATTTGTTCCAATCACCGTAAACAGAAAAAACAGTAAAACGCATACAGTTTCGTTCATATGTACCATGACCGTCGCGTAAACAGCATGTTATCATAAATACCTACTATATTTTACCTAAGCAAGAGCCTGATTGTGTTACAGAAGACAGCACAATGCTACTGGCTAATCACACACAAATGGCATAAACGCTCTTTATTAGTTCCATATCAGGAATTCACCCACAAAGAACGCTCTTTATGTTTACCATCATAATATAAACAAACACCAGAAAAGTTACTTTTTTATGCTTTTGTTTACATAACAATGGTCAACCATATGACAATAACATACTGTTTATGCGATATTTCTTATTTGTATACGGACAAAGTCTGTCTACATTTTGATGTTCTTTCTGTTTGTGGCGGTTTTTGACGGTTGGAAATATTTTCACAGGATACCCACCGCCAAGGCCAACCGTACCTTTAAAGCCCGTTCCATTTCGTCCTGGATTTTGTAACCAAATGTTTTTGCCAACCCAGCAACAACTAAGTGTCGGCGTCGTGGCGTTTTGGGCAGAGTATTAACTGTCTTTTTTATGGCTTTCCCTACTGATTGGGGATTATATTGACCACCAACAGTAAGAATATGATCCCTCTTTTTCTTCCGGCTCCTTCTCTTCCGTTCTGCTGCTGCCCGCCTGTAACATTCCTTATCTTCTTCACACAATCCATTTCCTGCAGATGAAATTTTTATAATTATTAAAGACTAATTTTCATATATTCGGATATGAGAGCGACAACGTCTTGCTAACTGGATGGTGGAAACTCAAAAAAATTAATCATTGAGTATTTCGGGTTGAAAACTCAAAACACCAAATTTTGTTCTAATCAGATAAGCCATTCTGGAATAATTGAAAAACCCTAAAATTGTAAAAAAAAAAAAAAAAAATAGAATTTACTGACTGGAGACGGACAATGCATGGACGTTGTTGCAAGAACCTCTTTTCAAATTCAATGTGGTCTGATAGTGCTCAGTATCAAGCCTGCAGACCATACTTTGTTTTTGGAACGTGAAAATGATCATTGTTGTCCTTGTGATGAGCAATGATATATTTTGGCTCTCCCAAATCATATATAGTAGTTAGTAGTGTAGTTGCATCTTCCAGCATAAAATAAATACAGACACTGACAGCCCTTCAGTCATGGCTATCCCTCCCGACTGCACCACGTTGTTTAACGAGTCAATTTGTTTGAGGAAATTGGAGCAGTACCCCATTTGAAGAGCCATAATTACACCCCCACTTTTCTAAGAAAAATGTTTTTCTTTTTTCAAGTTTATATATATAGATTGTCATGAAGTGGAATAGGCGAGGGGGACTATCACGTCTTGTCTCGCTTGACTGACAACCACGTGGGGAATACAGCTTGC
Source organism: Siphonodentalium dalli (assembly GCA_032622095.1). Taxonomy (NCBI): domain Eukaryota; kingdom Metazoa; phylum Mollusca; class Scaphopoda; order Gadilida; family Siphonodentaliidae; genus Siphonodentalium; species Siphonodentalium dalli. Next base: position 98,432,028 of record CP136063.1, read on the forward strand.
AGATATCAGTTATTTCACACCGATGACAGCAGTATACACATGCATATATGTGTATGTATATTTCAAATTCTTCAAATTTCGTTATTTTTGTTATACTCCCACTTTCCGAAGAAAATTTGGGGTCTATTGGATTATCTGCATCAGACCTTCCATCTGAATATCTTTCCATCTGGCCTGCATGATAAATCCAAAATTGATTGTCCAATCATAATGAAATTTGAGAATATAATTTTTTTTTTAGTTTCCGCTAGAATTTCAATAACCAGTGAGCAGGGTATTCTCCATCATATCCTACTTTCCAAAATTATATCTGAATCTGTGTTCACTGGTTAAGACACAGCTTTCGGTAGAATGTGACTGGATGGTGGTCGAAAATTATTGAGACCAGACTATCACATACACTGAGGCTGAAAAGTATTATGCAAAGTTATACTATCTCGAACATAATTTATATCATTGCTGGGGCTGAAACGTATCCAGACCAGTTTTATGTAAATAATTACATTTGTCTTATCGACTACACAATCGTGAAAAGAATTTACATCAGACAACTCATATACCTGGGGCTGAAAAACATTCAGACCAGACACTTCAATACACAACACTGCATTCGAGCATGGTTTATATTATTGCTGGGACTGAAAAGCATTCAGACCAGACAATTTTATGTCCACAATTTCGCACTATTATGTAAATAATTACATTGTTCTTATTGCATACGACAGTATCTGGAAAGAGTTCTTACTAGAAATCTCACTATATACCTGGGGTTGAAAAGCATTCAGACCAGGCCATTATACTATATACAACATAGTTTATATTAGCGCTGGGGCTGAAAAGCATTCAGACCAGACAATTCTAAAGTAACAAATTTCCTACTATGCTGATACTGTAAAGACCTGTATGTTATGTAAATAATTACATTAGTCTTATTGCTTACGGCAGTAGCTGAAAAGAGTTTGTACCAAAAAACTCACCCACCTGGGGCTGAAAAGCATTCAGACCAGGCAATTTTATGGATGTAGAATTATACTGAACATAGTTTGATTATCGCTGGGGCTGAAAAGCATTCAGACCAGACAATGTTATGTACATGTATGTAGAATTATACCAGTACATAGTTTATATTTTTTATGTCTGCAGAATTATACTAGTACATAGTTCATATTATTACTTGGGCTGGAAATTATTCAGACCAGACAATTGTATGTATTAAGAACTATAACAGAACATAGTTTATCATATCACGGGTGCTGAATTATAATCTGACCGGACAATTTTAAATTTACTAATTTCATCCTCACAAATTTCACACCAGCACATAGTTAAGACTATGCTGGGGCTGAAAAATATTCAGACCTGTCGGTTTGGTAAATAATTAGATTTGTCCTATTGATTAAAATAGCTAACCAGTATTCAGACCAGACCACTCATATTCACTGGGGCTGACCAGTATTTAGCTATGACAAGTTATTATGCAATTTCAATATGATTAAGTTATCAATTAGCAATGTCATTTACAGTATTACTGGTTACAGTATTACATGTTTACACTCTATTCACTGGGGCTGACCAGTATTTAGCTATGACAAGTTATTATGCAATTTCAATATGATTAAGTTAATATCAATTAGCAATGTCATTTACAGTATTACTGGTTACAGTATTACATGTTTACACTCTGAATCTACTGTTCTGTCAATTCGCAGAACCCACTATAAAATTACACTTTTGATCAATCATTCAACAACTTGCAAGTTGATATGTCTTTTGCTGCTAGCATAGCCATGGTGGGTATAGCAATATCATGCTTTGGATATCCCCTTCAATGGGCACTCGTCGGCTTCGGCATCTTATTACTGTAGAAGATGAATACTGCCAGTAACCCTGTTGCCCTTTTGGCGGTTATTGGCCTCCACCTTCTTGACAATATATTTTGTTTAAGTTATTATTGGTTGTTTATGTTTATAGTAATAAACAGCCCAATTGAATCTGAACTACAGTGTTTGTTGTCAATGAACAAGCTCATCCTCCGAGTTCCCCTCTTGTCCCTATGCATAGGCTGTAGATTCCGAAGAACATAAATGGTTTTAATAACAATCTATGCCATAAAATATGATTAAACTACTGTAAATCATTACTATTTGAAACATCTGTGTCTCAGAAGATGTCCACAGAGAAATATGCTGAAGACATTGCCCCCTCTTGCACCCAGAATTCAATGAAAGGGGAAGAACTCTATCTTTAGTATATAGTTATTCCCCTTGCATTGCAAATAATACTTATTTTTACTTCAATCTTGATGATAAAACGCATTGGCAACTCAACAAAAACAACACTTCCACAGTTTATTACACCGGATAAGTTGATAATACAATGTTTTGGGGCTTCCTCTTTCAAATCGTATATAATATGGCATGTAATCTGGGGGTTCGAAAATTAAGTGGGCCTTTAACCAAGTTTGTGAATGATTTTCAGATTTATTGGTATCCAATGCATGCATAGGAGCCAATACCCCAGGTACCAGAAACGATATCTCCACCAGGCCGTGATGAAAACCAAGATCGCCTCCTAAAAGCCATAGGATTGACGAAGATTTTGGTGGGAGGAGATGGCAGATGCGATTCAATGGGCCACTCTGCCAAATTTTGCACATACTCACTTCTTGACCTTGGACACAACAAGATAATCAATACTGAACGTATACAGGTCAGTTACTAGTACATGAGACAATGTAATAGCTTAAAATAACAACCAAATTTGTATTTTAATTTTTGAAGTACTATTCCTTGCCCGTGCAGTTTTGAATTTGTACACTATGCTGCACAAATTCCAAACTGACAAAATATTTTCGTAAAAGTCATGTATCTGATTACAATTTAATTGTTTCTTATTAAGATGTGCATCTGTATTGCATATGGGCGTGCGAACTAGAGGTGTGACTTAGGGATATCCCCCCCCCCATGTTTTTAAAATACTAAGATGTTTCACATGTCAGTAACATTTAGTTAAAATAATTAAAAAAATGATGATTATTTTGAAATACATTCAGATGAGATTCTCACCAATATGAATTTCAAACTAAACAGATAAATAAAAAAAAAAAATGAAATATACATGAACCTCCCAATGGGACAGGCATCAATTGATATGAAAGTATGTTTAAGTCTGAAAGAGGTAATAGATCCAACATCTAAAAAGGTTGATCAAAATTAACCAGAAAAATTTATGAACAAAGTGTCAGACAACTAACTGACTATGGATAATATAATTAGACCTCAATTTTGCTCTTTCATTCTCCTCAATTCTGATTGGACAAATTCGGTCACTTACAATTTTATAAACCACTAAATACACCAAAACAATACTGGAGTCTTTTGACTTCATATAAAAATTGAGACAAAACATTTTAAAGTTGCACAATTATTCCAATAATTTTTCAGAGCAATGAGGTTACATCATCAAATGCTATGGAGTTGGAAGGACTGAAAAGGAACATCACTAAGCTTCGTGTGTAGATATATATAAAAGCCCTGGTAACAGACATGCATTTGCAAGTAAGCAATTGGCTGCGAGAACAGAAGATTCCACACTTCTATGACTGCTGTCACGTTGTGAAAGGTAATTTCTCATGAAATTTATTTTTTGATTGAAGTCGAGTCTACCAATAATTTGTTTTGTGTCAAAACTGATTTGAGAATTTTAAAATGTTGGCATCAGTCAGACCAGACATGAAATATGGCTAGAATCTCAGACATGAAATCGTGATCTAGGCTAATAATTTATGGTACCATATTTATGTTATCACTTGAGGCTGCTCTATACTCTCGTTGCCTTAAAACTTATAATCTAAAGTATGTCTGTTGAAGCATCACGAATAGACAGCTATAACAAGAGATGGACTGTCATCCGGTGCGTACCCCCTTGTGACATACCGCCTAATATGGGCATATCTATAACTTATGACTGCTATTCTCAGACAGATGGATATAAAATTCAGCAATTTCATATAAACAGATGAATAACTATATATATGTAAAACAAAAAAGCAAAACTAAACAGTTGAATGTGCCATTAAATGTCCTCATAGTGGTGAACATCCATACACAAATTTCATTGAAATCCAAGCATTACTATTCAAGTTATGACCTGAACAGACATCGGATGGACCAAACCGCCAACATTTCCAGATAAACAAAGATGAACTCTAGACTGGAAAATCCGAACAAATGATAGAACCCTCTATGTAATGTCCTCATAGTAGTGAACATTCATATCTACTTTCATTGAGATCCGAGCACTACTGTTCAAGTTATGACATGAACAGACATCGGACGGGCAGGTGCAAAAGAGTATTTTTAAAAATGGGTATAATTAGCCTTCATAACGTTTAACCAATATGTAGACCTACATGTAATACAAATGTCTGACCATTTTGGAATTTGATCTCAATCTCAGCTGTGAAGAAGTTCGAGAAACTCGGAAAGATAAAGGGCAACGAATGCATCAAAGAGTGGACACAGAGTATTGTTTGCCACCTCTACTGGTGTGCAGTGTCATCGAAGCCGGTGGACAAAGCAGACATAAAAAAGAAATGGTTGAGCTGCCTGCAGCATATTCAGAACGATCACACCTATTGCAATCACGGATCATACGACAAAGAAAGGAACTGGCTTGTTCCAGGTATTATTAATGCTCATATTAGGTGTCTTAGGCTTAACTATCTTTGCAGATTAAACATGATCTTCAGGTTTACAATTATTTTTTTTTAATTTGGTGATCATCATCTTCGGAGACGTGGTTCAAAACCTAAAATTTGGTCTACAATGGATGATGGTTGAAAAGTTGTAAACCTGTGAGAAGCTTGACTGTGTTATAGACACTGGGTCTTATATAATATATAGATTCCTTTTTGTACTTTATAATATTGCCATAATGAAAGCTTGTGACAAAACATGACTCAAGTACATGTGTACAGTGTACATGTACACCCACATTTTCTCAAAAAAATTGCTGTGGGGACAATACTGGTATGATACTAATTATACTTTGTTACAGAAAATGAAGTTATATTTTGTTCTTGGTATAATAGAAACAAATAATTTATTTTAGGATCTAAAACAGCTGGTGAGATGGAAGACGTCTTTAGCAAAACCAGGACCGTTAACCAAATTACAACAATGTCACCTTTCGGACAAACAAGCAGCGTAGTAGGGTTCCACAGCACTTTGAATCACTATGCTCCAAAAATGATTCAATTCTCTTATATGGGAATGAAAACAATGTAATTTTATGCTGAGATAATATATCTGGGAGAGCCGGATATTGGACCAAACTCAAATCAAGTCATTTCATGTGATAATTATTGTTAATTAAAGATACTCATGTTGACTAGTTTTACATGTTACAAGCTGAAGAACTAATACATGAACCATGTCAAAATTTACTCTCTAATTATTCTTTGATTTATGTACTGAGTAGTTGCTCTCTTAATATTTGTACATTGAAACAATTTATCTGGTTTTTATTCTGATGAGTCTATTTCAACAAATTTTCCTGATGTTTTAAAAAATTGTATCCCAAGTACTTTGTGAATTTATCAACCCATTTTAATCCTCAGACCATGACCAAATGGAACGCCAATTTTCATGAAATTATGCCAGGACAACTAACTAGCCTGAGATGTATAGTTTGTCATATGACTTGTGCAAACAAAGAAAATAATTAGCTTTTTATTTCATTTACAGAACATTAATTGCTGCCATGCATTACAATGAGAATAGATGTCAGGCGCCGTATGGGGAAACTCCTATAAATCTAAGAGAATGCATTGGCACTGGGTTTTCATAACAATTTTATAGAACCTCCAGTCATGGAAATTTTAACGACCTTTAGGAGCATTATGTCCCAGAAAGATGCATTGAAGTCATAAAAAATACAAGATTGAACACAACGTTTATGTACCAAACACAAAACAGCCATTTGCGCAACATGGAACAGAAAAGAGCATTCCATGCAACTATGATGTAAGTCTATTCCTGATATAGTAAAAATAAAGAGCGTTTGTTTCGATAATGTGAAAAATAGCTGTGACTATGTCAAATGGTTTTTTTCAGGGCATATGAAACAGGTATATCAAAATATTATTTATTTTTAACATATATATAATTAATGTTATATCCCCCATTTAAATCCATGTCAAACTATTATTTGGGGATTGTCCAGGGTTTGAGTTTGCAAAACCATTTGCCATTCCACATTTAACTTGAGTTATATATTGAGTTACTATGTGTCATTCCCGTGCACAAGGGGCTCACACCTACACAAATACAAACATGAAGACTTCTTCGTCTTTTGAGGATAATTCATTATTTAAAAAAAACCTTCCATGTGTTGCATACCAAGTTTGTGAATCCGAAACCATCGATCTATATAATATACGTCGATGCCGAGACCATATATAAATACAGATCACGTATACACTATCCGGTTTACTGCATAAGACATAGATTGAACATTTACATCCACAATCAATTTACAATCAATACCATGTTAAAAATAACAACCAATCTGATGGGCTCATTTTTGCCATGACTTTTGCTGTTGACATTTTTTTCTGAACTTCGGACAAGATTTAGTGTATTATTTATGTCAGGGTCACTGGACCTCATCTATCGCACGTGAATCGTTTATCTGGTACAGTGACCCAGAAAAGAAACGGGTGTTTTCATTCACAAAATAGCGACTGGATTGATAAGTAAGATGTATAGATATATAAATGTTTTTATTTTATATTCATTGTGATAATAATTGTGCATGAAACAGAACTGATTCGGTAAATATAGTTATGTTGAACAATGGACTGAAGTCCAGAGGGCAATTGGACTTGTGGTATTGCAAGTTATGGATAGCAATTAATTATGATGATACATTTATTATGCCAATTCACACTCAAAATGCTACAGTGGTTTAATGACTGACAGTACAGTATGAGTCCCTGACCAGTATAAATAATAATTAGGTAATTAATTAATTAATTAGCACTAGCGGTACTAAACTACTATAATAATTAATAGTATATATATTGTATAGAGTTTATTGCTGGTTCATCAATTAGATGGGACCCCGGTGGATCAGATGGTGACTTAATGCAGTCATGAATTAAAATGAAACAGGCAAAACAGAGAACATAATTATATTGATAATATACAGAAGGAATACATTCCCCATGGTATATATAGTGACAGCACATGATACCCATGGCCATGCATGTGTATTGTTTCAACACGAAGTTTGTCTATATATTTTTGGTCATTTCATCATTTAATTAGTCTATGGTAGTATATGGCAGAAGTTGAAAAGTGTCCACACAGCGATGGGTATTATATTTATGACGTCCGAGGGAGCTAGTTTATTGTCATTTAGATTTTAGACTTGGTACAAGTTTACTACCAAATTTTGACATGTCACAATAATCATAATATGACCCTTACGCTAAGTGACAGTTCCACCATTCACCAAGATTTGATACATTCCTATTTATGAAGATTCCTGTTGTGTTACTAATGTGAAGTTTTCACCTAATATTCAGGCATAACTCAACAGACACTGTCTAAAAAATTGGAATTCGTCAATTTCATGACTTATAAAGACTATAAAATTAATTTTCCAGGATCGTAGGATTTATGAAATTGGATTTATGAAATTATGTAATGTGTTAAAACAATCATGTTGATTTGTAAATCGATATTATGGGGGTGTTATTTCAAGCAAAACTCAACAGAAAATTAAAACAACTAACTTTTGTGTAAATCCAGATCTAACTTCCATTAGGTTGTTGAAATAAAATGGTTCAATGGGAACAGATGCCACTGAACTTTGTCGCCTCCCACTCAGTTATTTCATCGCCGCACCGTTTCGACCTCACAAATGACGCCCATTCTCTACTCAATTGGCGATTACGAGGCCACATAAATACATGATCAGTATTACCACAATCAGCGACAACGCACCGCTTCGGCATATTAATATATTTGAGAAATCTACTTTATATCAATTTTCTGAAATGCCGCGCTGTTTACGTTTTCGAAATTGGCGCGGTCTTCAACTTCCTACGTCATTTCCGATTTAATACGAGAAAAGCCGAGCCGGCTAATGAAAGGGGAGGCCTATTCAGTTGATGACGTTCGCAGAGAAGACACGACGTGATAGAGTTTTTGGCTTTTGATGAATAAAAGCTCACCATGGATGGATTAAACGATATGTGTGCGTTACAGGCGGCAATTTAATATAATTACAACCTGCACTTTAAATGTTGTTTGTTGTTTTTGCCTTATTATTAATTCATTCATTTTGATGTTTATAAATATCAAAACATTCATGTATTTATTCATATCCATAATATATCTGAGTAATTATTTGAATGACTGTTTATGTCAATGATTATTGCTATATCCTCAAATACAGTAATGCCCTAATTAATCAACTCCATAACCACAGCAGAATTATGGGTAACTTTTCAGGATTTAGTCCCCTCCCCGAGAGCTTTCCGATGAATGTCAACAAGCCATATTTCCGACTAAATCCTGAAAAGTTACCAATAATTCTGCTGTGGTTATGGAGTCGATTAATTAGGGCATTACTGTAGTCTTTATATATTTGATCATGCATATTTGCAAGTGTACACACATTTTAAACTTTAAATGATATTAATTTGTTCTTGAGACACAGATTTTATGTAGAAGTAATTCATTTATAGCTTTATTCTGAAAAATTGTATTATAATTGTTGTCATGTTATATACCTTGCAGATGTCCGAATATTATGAATAAAGATATAAAAATTTCAAATATCTTATATTATCTTTTCAAAATGCAAGACAAATTAAGTCGGAATTAAAGATGCACTGTCCAATTTGAAATCAAATTAGTCAAAACATTCTAAATTAATTGTTAAAAAACTGGAAAAATATACTTAAGGCATCATTCGCATGACACAGACAATGGAAGAATAGATGCTCTTTATCAGAAATTTGGCTTCCTGACAAGATTAAAAACGTGTTAAAAATGCCACTTTTTAAATTCGATATCTGGCTAGCAAAACCTCATATAAATAGCCTCTTGTGTCCCAATAAATACTTTTATTAAAAAAACATAGATGATGGTTGTCAAATCAGACAGGACATCTTTAACATATTAGTCTGAACATGTCTATTTACCCCTTTTCAGATGGGTTTGTTAATATGACAGCCATCTAAGATCAGATAGTTTCCTTCAAATGTTTGGGCAGTTAAGTCCAAACATTGCTTGGCTGTTAAATAAACAACGCCTCCAAGTTGTTTGTGGCAATGGTGGTCAGATCTTCGTCAGAGCGACCCATGGTCGTGAGTCTCAAAATGATGTAAGTGGTTAATCTTTTGTTATTTGTAATCCGATAAAGTGCAAGACTATTTTTCATGTATATTTCAATGTGCAAATTTCAAATGTGGCACTCAAATGGAATCAGGATAGACGTGTTAGACTGTTATTTTAAATTGGCCATCAATTTCCCCACTTATCTTCTGGAATGATAAACAATAATCGCTATTTATATTATCATATGATATATTAGTCCCACTTTAAGTCATCTAAGATCAAAGATAAGTAAGTAATGTTTTATTCCCAGCCATTGTTCATTCAGACTGCATAATCCATAATGGAATATTCAATAAAATGAATCGGCATAACTTCAGTTATGGGTGGCCTATCACAAAAATGTTTCCGGCAACGTGCATCGATAATAACCGAGAAAAATTACACCAGTGTAATCTTTTATAATGGACATGTAATGAATCATTGTACATTTAGGGTTGAACAAAAAATTTCACTGGATGGGAAAAATGATAACTATAGTCACAGAAACTGATGCTTGCTGACAAATCTATAAATGCATCAATCATATACGTACATTGTATACCATACTTTTGTTGACAATTCAGATAGCAGACATACATATTGGCCCATACCTGCAAAGTGATGAGGAGTTTCATGGCTCACTAGTTCATGCCACCAAGAAAACTTACATACCATCAATTATGAGTGAAGTAAGTGAACATGAATTTGTGACAAGTTAAATATTGGTTTGTGCATATACATTTATATTAATTGAAGAATTCTTTTAACAAAAAACAAATGTTATAATATTTATATAATAAAAACAGTGTCCTATTATTGTAAAGGCCTTCTGTACGGTTTCGGTTTGGGTTAAAATTTTTACTAGGATAGGACAGGCCGACCATGATCGTTTTCAGATTTTGAAATCCAATGTCCAAAAAAAAACGAGGCCGATCACGATCGGCATATGTTTAACCCATACCTTAGCGCTAGCGATTAGCTATAACCGATAAGTGGTCAAAGATATGATCACAGTAATACATATATCAATACCTAACTTAAAATCATAAGCTCAAATAATTTGTCTTAAGAAGGGGTTAAAGTATATTTGGGGTGGGGGGGGGAGTCGTTTTAAATCTCATAACTGTCCCTATTCACACAAGGACCTCTCACTGTGAGATCCAATGGTTTAGCCATTAATCAATTTGACAGATAGGATAAACAATTATACAGCCAGCAGGTTGTTTATCTGTAGTTTCATACAACCACCCCTTAGAGCTCTGTAGCATGTCATCACTCAATAACATATTTCGCTTGGAATGACATCTATTAAAGGTACTCTAATATACTCTGGATATTAGGAACTTATCTCAATTGATGTTTTTATACACATACATATAAAACCCCTCCCTCAATATAATAAAATATCTTAATACAATTGATTGTCTTGTAGGGATTAAAGATAATGGGTAGAACCCATATCCACTTCAGTGAATTTGGGAAGACAAGGTGAGCCTACTTGCAGACATAATTATACTATCAGGGTGTCACACCACCCCATTTCTGTTACTCACTATTACATGCACTAGATGATGTCTTAAGTCGAGATATCCTGCGATTGTATATTTCTGGTGCATTTTCTAACTCAAATAAAAGCGAATGGGAATCTAGTATTTTTTTTATTATTTAGAATTTTTAGATATGTAACAAGACAGACTCAGAATCATTTAGAATTTGATTACAGGTGAAAATACATGTTACCTTTAAAGGCACAGATGACCTTCACAGTGGGATATGCTATTAAAATTGGTCAAATCCATTAAACCCACCATAACAAGAAAGAGTATTACAATATTGACAGATCTTGTCCTTATACCAATCATAAATATTGAGTAAATAGCATGTTTTTGTCAAGTTTTACACTTTATTATGTAAACATCCATGCCTTTAAATATAAGAATGCTTATATCATAACGCGATCATATCAATTTTGTCTATATCACTCTTTTATTTCTATTCAAGGGTACAAAAAGGGTAGACTGTCTAATCACTGTGGACTTTAAAAAATGCAATTCATCTGAGTGGATATTAAAGACATATTATGTTTTCATAACCAAATTTAAAGACATGAGTGGAAGGACAAAAAATTAACATTCTCAGAGGTACAAAGAGGGATAACTCTAGAATGAAAAATGCAAACAATATATCTGAACCCTCTTTTGAAAGCCCTCTTGATGCCAGACCTCCATATCAAGTTTCACAGAGTCAAATAACCCATGACTGAGATATATGGGTAGAACGATGGAAATCCAACATTTTCAGATAAACAAATGTTTTTTGGAAGGGCCCTAGGGGGGTATAACAATGAGCTTGTTTTAGTTTATAAATAGAACCTGGTGTGAAATGTTCTACTTGTTGGGGTTACAAGCATTTTACCTCATCACAATACAAACCGTTCATAACACCATGCATTCATGGCATCAGTAGCAGCTAGCGGCTCTGCTCATAATTCAATCCATAAACTGAATTTCTTATGGTATGCTCCAGCCAATTAAATGTTTTGTGCAAAAGACCTCCCATATAGGGACCAGCCAAGAAGTTTTAAATTGGGAGAAGTTACTTCCCTCTATTTGATTATTATAATTGAAAAATCAAGTAATAACTAGGCTTAATTTGTTTGGCTCAGGAACAGATTGACCCGATAATTTATATGCAACATATTGGTAGTTCAGCAAATTGTCATACACTGTAATTGTAACTTATCAAATTAATATTTTCTTATTGCAGTTGGTATCTACTTTCTAAGAAGGAATGGATGTGTGATCGTATCACGGGGTGATAAATCGGGCACGATACCACCAGTATGCATATCATCAGTGGTCGAGCTCCCACGGCGAAGACATTTGTTTTTTAGAAGAAATTAAAATTGTAATTTGATTATCTTTGTAATTTCCTTTCAAGCAAATTTATGCATAAATATTTTCATTTGACCAAGAACATGTTCAAGAATTTTGACATCCAGCTATTTCTTCATAGTTCCATAATTACTATACAATATATGCACATATTCTTCATATTAAATCAGCAAGTCTTCGCCTTTCATTGGAAGATCTCTCATTTATATGAAGGCACTGGCACTCAGATGGTACCGCGGGCAACATGCGCTTGATACCATATGAGCTTAAGCGGTATTCTTGCTTGAGAGTACAAATGTACCTTTTTTTCCTCAACATTTCAATGGATTCAACAAGTGATGTTTAAAAACGTTAATCACAGGCTTATTTAAGTTTGCAAATTTTCTGAACCCAAATCTGAAAAAAAAAAAAAAAAAAAACTCTAAAAGGGATAACGCGAACATCACCAACATTTAACTGAAAGGCCTTGTGGTGGTAAATACCCATAGTAAATTTCATTGCGATCTGATAACCCATAACTATTATTCAGTTATTTTTAAAAGTTGCTATTTATATATGTGACGTAGTATTTGTAGCTAAAAATAGGTACGATTGATTCTCATTGGATCACTAAACACAAACACGTTTCTGATCTGGAAAAATAGATTTTTTCAGATTAGTTTTTTCAAAGTTTTTGAAGTTTAAATACTACCCGGTTACAAGCGGTTACACTATTCCCATGTAAGGTAAGTATTAGATAAATAATTGTTTTAAACATTGCAACTTGAATTAGAAACGGAACAGCGTGTATGAATATCTAAAATATTGATAATAAAATTTGTTCACAGGAAGTAACTCAATATCCGGAAGCAATGAATAAAACATGGCAGCCTCCATATGCCACACCCACACTGGCCACAGGACGTGTCTGGAGCACAATTTTGGCAATTATTTTGTTTTTAGAAACAATTTACATACTTTCCACAACATTTAAAGGCATACTACCGGAACAGCACCTATGACCTTTCGTGTGTATTCATGCGCACAACACATTTTGAATCGGTAAAAGTGTGTTTTGTAGGTCACGTGACACCAACATGTGGTGTTATTTTAGCAGAAAAACATTTTTATGTCGTATATATATACTACCGGAACACATCCTATTTTACGGTTAAAAGTATGGGAATTAGGATGCGTTCTGGAAGTATATATTTTGGTGGAAAACATGATGTTCTGCTAAAATGTTGGTACCACGTGACCTAAACAACACGTTTACCGATTCAATTGATGCTGTCCACATGAATACAAATGAGAATACATAATATTGAAATCAATTACCATATATCACATGCCATTGTGTTTATATTCATATACATCGTCATCTCGATAACATGTGTAGTAACTAGTAAGAATGATGAAGATTGTAATAACATTTTGATGCCGCGATGTTCTTTCTGGGTCAAGATTGTTTTGTCACGTGATACGCCATGCATGATGGGTACCTAATTTCATTATTTAGCCGATTCAAACAACCCTTCGCGATTGAATAAATAATAAAAAAGATTATGACGGAAATCTCACATGTCTAAAAATTATACTTATCAACAACGAATAGAACATCCACATAAATATTAATTCATATCCGCAGCTTAATGATGCATACATGGAAAATGCAAGATATGTTTTTGTCACGTGACGTGGGTCATCTCTGAGTAAAAATGTTTTCATTATGTATCTGCAGTGAATATAAATGCATATAACATATATACCAAGTTACTACTTTTATAAAGACACTGTTATCTTCCACATGGACTGTGCTATGAAATTTCATAAATGAACGTACCTTAATAGTCGAATTAATTAAAATCCCATCACACAGTTATTCCAAAACACTGAACAAGTCACATCTCAAACAATACACATGTCATACGCATGTGAACGTCACTCAGTAGCGGGGTCATATGTCATGTCAAAGGTCGCTCAAGTGTTGTCATAGAATCGGAAAACCAAGGTGCGATAATCAAATTTGCCCCGCCTTACTTATATATATATATCAGTTCAACTTTTCTAAACATGATGTTATTCCCACACAAATGCAATTTATCGCAATTTATAAATACGTAGGATGCGGGCCTCTTCACCTATTTATTGATATCTATATATTATCTTTATGTATATTAAACCACGCATTAATTCATAATGCACGAAGTGTCAAACAGGGGGGGGGGGTGACAGAATAGGAATTCTCGCTCATCACCTAATTATGTGATATGTTTGTCTTTACGTATAACCCCCTAAAATATCCAAGCCCCTGTTACGATATCTCACCCCAAAAAAACCCTTTACTCGGCAGGATTTAGGGTTGTTTTTTATTAATTATTTATATATATATACTACCGGATCAGAACCTATTTTTTGGTTAAAAGTATGGCAAATAGGTGCTGTTACATCATTTAGATTGATTTAAGATATACATACAGCATATACATTGACAATATTTATATCCCGTCGCTCTATATATACTACCGGAACAGCACCTATTTTCTGGTTAAAAGTATGGGAAATAGGTGCTGTTCCGGTAGTATATATAGAGCGAAAGGATAGATATACTGTCTATATGTGTTGCAAATGACTTTTAATTCAAGATAAATGATGTAAATAATAGCAATAAACTCACTATACCGACGTCCTTCGTTATATATATACTACCGGAACAGCACCTATTTTCTGGTTAAAAGAATGGGAAATAGGTGCTGTTCCGGTAGTATATATATAGCGAAGGACGTCGAAATAGTGACTTTATTGCTATTATTAACATAATTTATATTGAATTAAAAGTCATATATAGACAGTATATCTATCCTTTCGCTATATATATACTACCGGAACAACACCTATTTCCCATTCTTTTAACCAGAAAATAGGTGCTGTTCCGGTAGTATATATATAGCGAAGGACGTCGATATAGTGAGTTTATTGCAATTATTTACATCATTTATCTTGAATTAAAAGTCATTTGCAGCATATATAGACAGTATATCTATCCTTTCGCTCTATATATACTACCGGAACAGCACCTATTTCCCATACTTTTAACCAGAAAATAGGTGCTGTTCCGGTTGTATATATATAGCGAAGGACGTCGATATAGTGAGTTTATTGCTATTATTTACATCATTTATCTTGAATTAAAAGTCATTTGCAGCATATATAGACAGTATATCTATCCTTTCGCTCTATATATACTACCGGAACAGCACCTATTTCCCATACTTTTAACCAGAAAATAGGTGCTGTTCCGGTAGTATATATAGAGCGATGGGATATAAATATTGTCAATGTATATGCTGTATGTATATCTTAAATCAATCTAAATGATGTAACAGCACCTATTTGCCATACTTTTAACCAAAAAATAGGTTCTGATCCGGTAGTATATATATATAAATAATTAATAAAAAACAACCCTAAATCCTGCCGAGTAAAGGGTTTTTTTGGGGTGAGATATCGTAACAGGGGCTTGGATATTTTAGGGGGTTATACGTAAAGACAAACATATCACATAATTAGGTGATGAGCGAGAATTCCTATTCTGCTACCCCCACCCTATGTATATCTTAAATAAATCTAAATGATGTAACCGCACCTATTTGCCATACTTTTAACCAGAAAATAGGTGTTGTTCCGGTAGTATATATATAGCGACGGGATAAAATTATTGCCAATGTATATGCTGTATGTATATCCTAAATCAATCGAAATGATGTAACAGCACCTAATTGCCATACTTTTAACCAAAAAATAGGTTCTGATCCGGTAGTATATATATATAAATAATTAATAAAAAACAACCCTAAATCCTGCCGAGTAAAGGGTTTTTTTGGGGTGAGATATCGTAACAGGGGCTTGGATATTTCAGGGGGTTATACGTAAAGACAAACATATCACATAATTAGGTGATGAGCGAGAATTCCTATAATGTTACCCCCCACCCTAGTTGACAGTTCGTGTATTATGAATTAATGCTTGGTTTCATGTGCATAAGGAAAATATATAGAGATATTTAATAACTAGGTGAAGAAGCTCGCATCCTATTTTTATAAACATGCGTGTGCTATCAATGAATGCCTTGTTATAAAGGCGTGCCTTTTTAGAAAAGCTGTAATGCTATGATCGAGTTATATATAATGCTCGGCTATTCACACAATTGTAGATTTTCTGAAGATTACCTTTTATGGAATTCCGTGTATTCCTAAAAACATATTCTATTTATAATCCGGAATTTAGAAAAGCTAAATTGAATTTAAAAAGTGGATAGTTAAAAGAGTGCTATTTTACACACATTGGCTTTTCTAACATCCCCTGTTTAACCCTGCGTGTGCTATCAATGAATGCCTTGTTATAAAGGCGTGCCTTTTTAGAAAAGCTGTAATGCTATGATCGAGTTATATATAATGCTCGGCTATTCACACAATTTTAGCTTTTCTGAATATTACCTTTTATGGAATTCCGTGCATTCCTAAAAAACATATTATGTTTATAATCCGGAATTTAGAAAAGCTAAATTGAATTTAAAAAGTGGATAGTTAAAAGAGTGTTATTTTACACACATTGGCTTTTCTAACATCCCCTGTTTAACCCTGCGTGTGCTATCAATGAATGCCTTGTTATAAAGGCGTGCCTTTTTAGAAAAGCTGTAATGCTATGATCGAGTTATATATAATGCTCGGCAGCTAGCTATTCAAACAATATTAGCTTTTCTGAAGATTACCTTTTATGGAATTCCGTGCATTCCTAAAAACATATTATGTTTATAATCCGGAATTTAGAAAAGCTAAATTGAATTTAAAAAGTGGATAGTTAAAAGAGTGTTATTTTACACACATTGGCTTTTCTAACATCCCCTGTTTAACCCTGCGTGTGCTATCAATGAATGCCTTGTTATAAAGGCGTGCCTTTTTAGAAAAGCTGTAATGCTATGATCGAGTTATATATAATGCTCGGCTATTCACACAATTTTAGCTTTTCTGAAGATTACCTTTTATGGAATTCCGTGCATTCCTAAAAACATATTCTGTTTATAATCCGGAATTTAGAAAAGCTAAACTGAATTTAAAAAGTGGATAGTTAAAAGAGTGTTATTTTACACACATTGGCTTTTCTAAAATCCCCTGTTTAACCCTGCGTGTGCTATCAATGAATGCCTTGTTATAAAGGCGTGCCTTTTTAGAAAAGCTGTAATGTATAATGATGCAGTTGTATATAATGCTCGGCTATTCAAACAATTTCAGCTTTTCTGAAGATTACATTTTATGGAATTCCGTGCATTCCTAAAAATATATTCTGTTTATAATCCGGAATTTAGAAAAGCTAAACTGAATTTAAAAAGTGGAGAGTTAAAAGAGTGTTATTTTACACACATTGGCTTTTCTAACATCCCCTGTTTAACCCTGCGTGTGCTATCAATGCATGCCTTGTTATAAAGGCGTGCCTTTTTAGAAAAGCTGTAATGCTATGACCGAGTTATATATAATGCTCGGCTATTCACACAATATTAGCTTTTCTGAAGATTACCTTTTATGGAATTCCGTGCATTCCTAAAAACATATTCTGTTTATAATCCGGAATTTAGAAAAGCTAAACTGAATTCCATTCAAGCTCACGTACAGTCGCCATATACACATGCATGTATAACAAGTTTTGGTGTGATTAATTCACAGTTCATGTGTACAATTGGCCTTTATGATTAGTTAACGATATTCACCAGTGCATCGTTTGCATGTAGGCATACCACGAAGTGTTCACCAACATAAATTAAGTCTATTGACAACAAAGCAATTAACATGTTATAACATCGTTCACGTGTTGTAGTTTTACGCACTGCTCGATGTTGTACTCATAACAAGCTTTGACCTATTTGTATTTAATGTTGTGAAGAGCACTAGATACTAGTTTCCACTTCCTTTTTGTTAATGTTATGATAATATATGCTAATATATGCTAGTATTGCCATATTGGAACTATATATTCACGCGTCTAGGGTGCAAATGGTCGTGACACGAATAGGTGCTGTTCCGGTACATAGCCCATTTAAACATATTTATATTTGTTTTATACTATTATTTGTTGGAAAATATTGTTTTTGCATAAAAAACTGCCCTGAAGGCTGAACATGACAATGACACAAGTCAACAGGGTAGCATCACTTATACTAAGTTAGTCTCAATAACAGAAATACCCTATTCTGATTTATTGATTGGTTGTGACTAATATATGGCATTCTAATTTATTTTTGCAGCCATTCTGATCTTCACACACATGGGTGACTCTGAGTCTGAATCAAAAAGACCCAAGTTCGACCCGTCTGTGGCACTCTTCTCCGATTCCCAAGAGTTGGACACACAAGTGAGTTAACACTTAAAAACATGTATGTTTATTTAGCCCACCAGTAATAATTTCACCCATGACAAAAAACTGGTCAAGTTCGAATATGGGTTCTGTCCCTGATAATTATTTTAATGAGTTTTCGAACTTTTTCTACTTCGATTTGTTTCCAAAAGTACATAGAGGGGCCGGAGGTTCTGTCCAATTTTTCAATCGTGCACCTATCCCCTGCCAACACCCCTTGTATTATGGGTTATAACATTTATCACTACATAATGCTAAATTATAATTTAATTGTACATGTATAAACATGTAACCTGGAAATTTCTCTTTAATTTTCAGGACTTCCTCATAGCGGCACCTGAAGCTGAAGCCATTGTAGCAGTAAATGTACCGTCGTCTCCTTTTCAAGACTCACAGGCGAGTTTAAACTTTTAACACTACCAAAATTTGTATTGTTTCCTATTAGTTATTATAATGGGGTTGCATCTAAAATAATGTCGATTGCATTATCTGTGTTCTGTAAGTGGTGCAGTGTGATATGGAGGAAAATATTTTAATCATTTTCATATGTCCAATGTTCGGTGAAGCGTCGGGAGTATTTGCACAGTAATGCACATGCCTCGCATTGCTTATTATTGTTGACCGTTGCTGTTTCTGATTCCCTCGATGTTTGCTGATTATTGTTGATCGTTTGTTTGCTGTGTTGGTTCAGGAGGACCAGAACCAGGGCTGCTCGTTTTAATATATGTATATTACCGTAAGTATGATATATGTAACCATGTTAGTAGGACATGCTGGTTAATATGTGGATGACCACACTAACTATCTTGTTTATTTATCTCTTTCCAAATATGTTTAGTAGGTGCAGAGATAATATTCCCCCAAGGAATCTGGGCATATTTCATACAAGGGATGAATCATCAACAACAAAAATGTATACATATAAAATAAAAATGAACGCTGATAAGATATTTACATTTAGGTATAGCTGAGTTTGGTTCAATTTCTCATGATTTTCTTTTTTTTCAGATTCTGATCCATTGCTGTTTGATGATTATATGTCGAGTTAGGAGAACCAAATCTACCAGGCTGCTAATTTTTTCGTGAGCCACATCCACCGCAGATAACGCCAGGATGAATATCTCCCCCGACTTCTGTTTCATGGCCTTCCTTAGTATTAAGTATTGATATAACCATTTTATTTTTATTTTGTAACTTGTGAATGAATCTTCTATGACCATATTATTTTCAGATATGTCTTCAAATGTTGTCTGGTAGAAAGTAAATAGGCACCCATCTACGAAGCTTTGTTTGCTAATTTATAAAACTAAGAACAAGTGAATGCTTCAAATAAACGTTTGTTTGCGATATATTTGACATTTTAACTTTTTTTTATTCAATTAATCATTGGGTAGACTTGATGATAATCTCAAATGAAGTAATAAATTTTGAAACATAATCTTATTGTGTGTTTTATGCTCAAAGTATAAACTTGGGTATACTTAAAACACAGAATGTGCTTCCTACCATCGAATTTGGGGAAATTATTGAGCGTTGTCAAAATTTCCCAGTTTCATAAAACAGCTTTTTTCGGCCACCCTGGACGTTCAAATTTTGAGATAAAACGTCTTTTTAAACATGTTCCCTGGTCACAGGTTAATTTCTTTTGTGGTTCTAACACCAACAATATGCACGAGCATTCATTTCACCCAGATATTTTTTTGGAAAAAAATCGTTGCTAGTTGCTAGTGATATTGTCCATTTTATGATTGGGGTATAGTTGTATTTTCAGCCAATATTTCTAGAAATAAGGGAGATAAGTGCTAATTCTTTATTCTTATCAATAGAGTAATAACATAGACTAAAATAGGATAGACGTCGCACTCAAGCGTTAAGGTAGTTCAGAAAACTAGGGGGAGATAATTTTACGTTATATTTACATCGAGTTCGCGTAGGTTGTCGAGAGATATGCGTAATAAATGTACTTTATACTAACTTTGTAACATTATGCATTTTAGGTGACATTAACCGAATGCCTAATAATGCGATTTTGTTCAAGATAGGTTTTCCTGAAATAGAAAGTGCCCGCAATTCGATGTTGTTTACGCCGGCATATTGAAAAACTAACAAACTGTGTTGTGATATCTTGTGAATTTTGCGTTGATGTTTATTTACTCCGATTTCTTACGTGAGGTGTGGATTTCGTTCTGTAATTTTCTCGATCAGCTAGTGCAAGTATTGGAGGGATCTGATTTCTTACGTGTAGTGGGGATTTAGTTTTGTAATTTTCCTCGATCAGCTGGTGCAAATATTGGAGGGATATTGCTGCACAGAATGCAGAGTGATTTTTCTTATAAACGTACACATATACGTTGCTGCTAATCAATAGATATATATATATATGTCAGGTCCTCCCCATTTGAATCACTATCCCGATTCAACTGGGTCCGGGAACTTTTTAACGTTTATATATATTATATATTACAATTTCATCCTGGAAACAGACATATCATGTCTATTTATATAAACTAATAATCATTTAGTAGTTATTTGAGTTCCATGATCCATTTGTATATATATATTTGGGTCACAGTAGGGGGTTTCATCTAATAAGTTCAACAAACAGACCTGTGTTTGTGGTCTTATTATATGAATTAACCTACACATGAATGTAAAGGGTAACTCTGTCCACTATGATATTAAAATACAAATAAACGAAGAATAGTTAATTGTATAGGCTATTTTGAAACTGAGCGATATAATCCATGCATATAGTAATAAAATAGTTAATGATTATGGTACAATTTGTAAAATATACTAGTAGGATAACATACTTATAGTCCATTTACATTAGAGAATTACAGTTACTGAAGCTGAATGGGACCTTGAAATGCTATTGGGAGCTAGAGGATACTTTTTCAGACTGGAGGGGACAGTCCCGGGGACACACAATGTGCATATGAACATGGGGGTTGCCTTAGTGTGGATAAGTACAATGTGATAGAGAGACAATGTTTGTAATTTAATTAATTTAATGATGAACTTATAAATATTAATCATTTGTGGCTCTTTCCTTGATAGTCAATGAGACATCAGCTAGTTTTTTTATCCAGGATTTTCGCACAAGTATAGTTCAATTCCTTCTTTATCTTGAACACATCATTGCATTGTGCATCTCATTCTGTCTCTCTGGATTATTTTCGGCTCACGCATGTTGCACACGTAACTTTCTGACCCACCAATGTTATGAAGGCGTTGCCATTATCTGCCCACGTCCTGAAATGATATAGAATTTGAAGCATTTAATTTTAATTTATAAATAATTTACAGGTTACTGGTATAAAATATGTTATATTGGGATATTTCCCATGCAGTACAGTACCACACCACTCACCAGTGCCTACATTGTCATTGTTAACCCATGTAATATTCAATTGTTCACACCTCTTTGTGATAGCAGTAATAAATTATCTTACAAAAATAATACTAGTGCTATAATATAATAATAAATAAGGCTAATGATATTATATTTCAACACAGCTGACCAGTGTGTGTATAAATTATAATTAATGCCCACTCAAGTCTCAATGTCATTTATTAACATTATGCATTATGAATGTGATTATATCTATTAATGATCAAAATACTACATGAAAAACATGCTATCAACAAATGTTATCTATTACATAAAGGGGGCATGAAACAATTCAAACTATGAATAGTATGATCACTACAATTATAATCTAGGAGTAGGACATCTAAACTGCCCAATTTGTGAATTGTTTTGACTATTCATTTCTAAATTATTTATTTATTACTGTAGTACACCTGATCACACCTGGCAGTGGCATGGAAATTCTTGACATCTGACAGCTGTCATTGAAATATTTCTTCCATAAAACAAGTTTGGATCGGTACCCCATATACATGATATTCAAATTACCAATGCAACCAGGATTGGTCAGATCTATTAAATTAATTTAATTTTGAAAGTCCTTTTTACATAACTTCATCCAGGTGAAAATTACAAAAATAGAATGCAGAATGTCGTGTTGTTTACTACAAAAATTGCATCAAACGGCATAAAAACTCACCTTTCTTACTCCCCAACGGACACCCTTTGAAACGTGAGATTCTGATAATTCATGACAGTTGGTGCATAATTAATTCAGCTGCAATAGACGCCAGATTTTCCTCTTTTTATTGCGATGAGAAAGCACTGTTTTAATTAGAAGAATCAGAGTTGAACTACCTTTAGCAATGGCGGACAGAATCTGAGTGCGTTACCGATTGGCCGATCAAATGACGTATCTATCCTTCCTTCATCTATGGTAATAACTGGGGATTAAAAAAACATAGTTTTACTATATATATCACAACAGATTTTCCTACTGAGGTGTTGTCAGATATTTGGCATATTTTTAAAAACGCACCCCAATCCAATAATTTCGCTAAAACGTCATTTTTTTTTCTTTCTTGGGATTAATGACTTTGTTTCATGTTTCTAACATCCCGAGGTTACTGGAAATGCATCCAGTTCCTACATACCTCATTTAGAAGAAAAAAATGGTTGGTCATTGCTAATTATAATTATCATTTATACATATATAAATAGCGTATAGGCTCCACCAATTACGCAGAATTGGCGACAATTTAATACGGATACTATCTGTCGTAGTTTTATGAAGATTATTAGTCAATTTTCTGTTCAAAAACACAAAAATATCCAACAGAAAATATCTTCAAACCTACCGCTCTCAGGAGTTAAAAATGGCGGTCAAAATATTGCGCGGAATGCTAAAGGTCAAATTGGCGGACGACTCCTTCAATATCCAACTTTCTGCCTATGAACAAGGTGTTTGGGTGGCAGAAAGTTGGATATTGAAGGAGTCGTCCGCCAACTTGACCTTTGTGGCGACCTTTGCGATTTGACCTTTAGCATTCCGCGCAATATTTCGACCGCCATTCTTAACTCTTTAGAGCGGTAGGTTTGAAGATATTTTCTGTTGGATATTTTTGTATTTTTGAACAGAAAAATGACTAATAATCTTCATAAATTTGTCGCCAATAATGCGTAATTGTTGGGGCCTATACTCTATTATAGCCATGATAAATTATAATTATAAATGTTTATTGACCGTAATTTAACGACTTCTGAATTTGTCAATATTGACATTGAAATGATTGCTGATTAAGTCAAAGTCATGTTATTTAATTAATGCTGTTTTGCGTAAATTATATTAGGGCCGTGTCAAAAAATGCTCAATATGTAAGGTAGGCTCACCCAATTTCTTAATGATATTATTAGTAGTATATTAATTAGTCTAGTGCCCCTTCAAGTTCAACTTCAATTAATTTAAATTTTGAAATCTAATATTAGTATTACTATAGTCATCTGATTTTGAGGTAAACATCACCTGTTAGTATTACATGGCACTCTCCAGATATTAAAAGCTACCATATTTATGTTTTCAACTGATATAATATACCATATGCTCTTTGTTACTTTAAAGGTACCTTACTCAATCCGATTAATCATTAAGCATCCCTAAATTACTATTTATTTTCGATTCAATTATTTTTTACCCCCCCCCCCCCCCGAAGCCAAAGAAATAGTAATTTATGAGGGTCTGATCGGATTGAGTACCTTCAACTATTGCTCAGTATTACTATTGGTGCTTCTTTAAAGTGATGTGAAACACTCCAGTAGGGTGAACAAATAGAAATGAGGATAATTTTGCTCAAACTTTATTTATGTGTACAAATAATAAATCCAAACTGACAACACACACCGTCATTAGTATATATTAATTAAATTCAGTGACTCGATGGTGAAATAATTTTTGGCAATTTATCGCCAATTGTTGTGCCCCGAAATCTAGAACTGGAAGTGAATATTTACAATTGAGCTTAGTTCAAGTGATGCTTTCTGTGGAGGGGTAACGTCTATTCGCTTGAGATTTTCGGTGACGTAGTAGAATGCCATATTCCTCCAGTTGGATATAAAATACTGTCTAAATACTGAATTAACAGTTTAACACACCCGAACAAGTGTAAGATTATTTGAGGTAAATACTAGTAGTACCTATCCTTTGACATTTCCCATGTCATCTTACATCTGTGCCCTAATTTTGTAGTAAATTTCTCACCAGTAATGATGGTATGTTGAATAATACTCTATTATATAACACTAATTATTTTCTCTTTTTTTATTTTTCAGTCATAATCATCAAACAAATTTAACATGAATTAGTGCTGGAAAGCTGACTGTGAGTAAACAAAAATAAATATGATTTATATATAGGGCATTAGTGGGGGGAGTTCTTGAAATATTTAATATTTATAGCCAGATCATCCTGTCCAAATTTTTAATTTAATATGTAAATAGTGGCTGGAGGCTCTGTCCAAAATCTTAAATATGTAAATAGTGGCCGGAGGTTCTGGCCAAATTTTTAAATATGTAAATAGTGGCCGGAGGCTCTGTCCAAAATTTAAATATGTAAATAGTGGCCGGAGGCTCTGTTAAAATATGTAAATAGTTGTTGCAGGCTCTTTCCAATTTTTTGAATATGTAAATACTGCCTGAAGGCTCTGTCCAAATGTTTTAATATGTAAATAGTGGCCGGAGGCTGTCCAAATTTTTAAATATGTAAATAGTGGCCAGAGGCTGTCCAAAATTTAAATATGTAAATAGTGGCCGGAGGCTCTGTTCAAATTTTTAAATATCTAAATAGTGGCCGGAGGCTCTGTCCAAAATCTAAATATGTAAATAGTGGCCAGAGGCTCTTTAAATTTTTAAATATGTAAATAGTTGTTGCAGGCTCTTTCCAATTTTTTAAATATGTAAATACCGCCTGGAGGCTCTGTCCAAATGTTTAACTATGTAAATAGTGGCCGGAGGCTCTGTCCAAATTTTTAAATATGTAAATAGTGGCCAGAGGCTGTCCAAAATTTAAATATGTAAATAGTGGCCGGAGGCTCTGTTCAAATTTTTAAATATCTAAATAGTGGCCGGAGGCTCTGTCCAAAATCTAAATATGTAAATAGTGGCCAGAGGCTCTTTAAATTTTTAAATATGTAAATAGTTGTTGCAGGCTCTTTCCAATTTTTTAAATATGTAAATACCGCCTGGAGGCTCTGTCCAAATGTTTAACTATGTAAATAGTGGCCGGAGGCTCTGTCCAAATTTTTAAATATGTAAATAGTGGCCAGAGGCTCTGTCCAAATTTATATATATATATATATATAAAATAATGCATGCAGACTGTCCACTCCATCCCCATAATTTGAAATGTTCATTTGTCCATCAAATGTCCATTATATTCAAATATATTTGTACAATCCATTTGTTATAATTAACTGGATGTTTCCTAATTAATCTTTCGACAAATATGTTTTTTGGAAACAAATTGCATCACATGTTTTTTGTTCTACTTTAAACGACCCACCCGCTCTGGCACCCCTTCGACTTGTATGGACATTTTTTTGTGGAACCCTCCACCCCGTGTTCATGTTATTAACATCTTTTTTTTTAGCAACCTTCTATTTATTCTTTGTTCAGCAAAATATGGGATATTATATAGAATGTCACAATGTTGATTATGTCAATAATAATGTATTACTCTTATAATATTTGTTGTGATACCGATGACAGATACTCATGTAGTTTCGCAACACCTAACTGTTCTACTTTCACCATTGGTTTTGGATATTAACAATAAAGTCTTGCTTTCGTGTTTCTACTAGATGAAACACGCTCCCTTTGGTATAGGGTAAATCCCTAGTAAGATGAAAATTAATTTATTAAATTTAACTAGGAAGTTAGTAACATTATGCTGGATGTGCTTACTTGTAAACAATCTGATCTAAAGTGACAATAATTAACCACCAATCATATCTTTGCTGAATATTTGGAATACATGCTGATTGAAACTTCATTCCTGCTTATTGAAGATTATATGGTTATTTGTTCATTTCAGCTGCCAAGGCCCCCACCATATGGCAATTTTGTGGGACGGTACGGCGAATGGAAAGTGTACGAGATAGGCAGATTAACAGAGGTAGGCACTTCAAAGTTATACTAGTCTAAATGTAACTTGATGGAAAGAGATAATCCATGGTTAACCCTCGAGCTTCCTGAAATTTTGAAAACAAAATATGTGGGAAAGACAGAAAAATGTTCTCTTTATATGTAACTTGATGGAAAGAGATAATCCACGTATCAATTGGACAGTCATGCTAGCAGGTAGACCCGACTTCGTCCGGGCTGTTTCCCCTCTGCTTTTCGGCGAATAGGCTTACGATACTCCCCATACGAAAGTATCCCCAGACACTAATTTTTATTGAATCCCGTGATACTCGGGCATTCGACCTTGAAATGACCCGATGTCAAGGTCACGTCGCACGGGCAAATTATTAGGCCAATAGATAGACAGACACACACACAGACAGATCTCCCAAAATATATAATAGACTAGCCGATGAGCCCGACGTTGTCCGGGCTATTCAAAAATCAAATTTCAAGTCGATAGCTCCACCCGTTTCCGAGATCTGGTCTGCGTATGCGCTGTACGGGCGTCACACGGGCTCGCCAATACGACAGCCTGGTCAAACTACACACAAGTACCAAGTTTTGTCCCGATCGGTCGAGAATCGTAGATTTGTATCAATGACATACAAACAAACATGCAAACATACAGAGGTCTTCAAAATATATATGAGACTAGCCGATGAGCCTGACGTTGTCCGGGCTATTCAAAAACCAAATTTCAAGTCGATAGCTCCACTCGTTTCCGAGATCTCGTCTGCGCATGCGCTGCACGGGCTCACCAATACGACGACGACCACCTGGTCAAACTACACACACGTACCAAGTTTCGTCCCGATCGGTCGAGAATCGTAGATTTGTATAAATGACAGACAGACAAACAGACAGACAAACAGACAGACAGAGGTCTTCAAAATATATTATAGATAGTGGTCGATTTCAAAATATGTAAATAGATGCCAGAAGTTATGTGTAAATTATGTTCCCAAAACAAAATTGCATGATTGTTTGAGTCGATTGTGGTATAGATATTGAATTGATTATCTCGAATAAAATTCTCCTCCAAAATAGTCCCATATTCCGTAAACAGGATATAAGGATTCTTACCAATTTTGAAAATCCAATAATTGTTCCTGTCATTTTTTCTTCAGAATGCTTGCAGCAAGAGCCTCATAATATAAATGGTGGGTTTGATTAATTTCTATTGCTATATGTTGCAAAGTGACTAGTAATAAACCGCGAGCCAACTAAAACATAATTGAACTTATCTTACACCAATAAACCAAGAAACTTTGAACTGGATCAAGGTCAAGTGCATTTGGAAATTTTAATAACTCATTCGATAATATATTCTCGAATGTCGATTAAGATTTGCATTGTTGCGGTTGTGCTCTGTCTATTGATATATGACTTGGAGGGCGACTTTGAAGTCATCTTCTCCCCAAAATGTTTCACTTCTCCCTATTTTTGTCTTGGGAGAAGTGACTTCTCACTCATATACCAGTATGCATATGTCCTAACAGCATGTTTACAATATATTTACGGATTATAATGGTGTTCTTACAATGGTTTTTTAAATGGCCTCGTGTGTTGTACAATAATATTGGATCAAAGAAATGTGATGTTGGGGGTGTAAAGAAAACTTGAGCATCATGACTTCTCCTTGATATTAGTTCACTTCTCCCTAATAACCAAACAGGGAGAAGTCACTTCACCAAATCTCTAGGCTGGTTCTTGACTTGATGGGAAGAGATAGACCATATTTAAAGAAGGATTATTGCTTCCTGTAACAAGTGTTATATAGTTGTATATCATATCAATCAATGGGGAAGAACTTTATCTAAAAATAAGGTATTTTTGCCAAACATGCATTCTATTTTTCAGGTAATAAAATCATCTGGATAGTTGGGTCCAGCCATGTCTGGAGGGCGGCAGAGTTCGTGCTTCAGCACCAAATGTCTAATCTTCATTTAGAGAATACAACAGTAGTCTGGAAGGGAGAGGGTGGAAGGAAATGGAGAGAGATAATGCCTACCATAGAGGGATCTCATCACAGAAAAAAAACCCTGACATTCTAATTATTCATTGTGGTTCCAATGATATGGGGGGGGGGAGAAAACATTCACATTTGAAACTGGCAATTGAAGAGGATTTGGAAAAATTAATGGCAATGTTACCAGGGTGTAGAATTGGATACGATGCTTTATTTCCTATGCTGCAGTGGAATGCAAAAACAATCTCTGCTATTGAGACCTTCACTTCAGACACCCCTTGGACATATTTCATTCCACACTCTTGCATCTCTTACAAACTTAAGTTCTTATATGAAGATGTGGTTCACTTGTCAGACGAAGGAAATTTCATTTTCACATCTGAAATGATGGAAACTCTGAAGCCAATAATTCAGTTGATTCGTCAGTTGAGTTAATGGCTTCAGAATTAACATCGTAAGCAAATTAACATGATGGGTCATTGAAAACATTTCAAGTCAGAATTCACGTTATAACTTATATAATGTAACAATACATAATTTATATGTGTCCAAATAAATCCAGCATAAGCGTAGCTCTATATATTTATTACATTTGTTTATTTGCTTCAAGAGATTCAAGGGAGACATAACAGTTCGAAGAATACTGAAATAAATGAATGTTATCAACTTATCAAATTTAAATGTATCTATGGACTAGAGTTAAAGATGTTCTATCTCTTCCCAAATATGTTTTGAATAGTTTCCAGGGCATAAATTATTGAACACGGGTGGTAAAATTGTTCCATATTGATTGCTGTATATTATACTCAATCCAACCAGATACTCTTAAATTACAATTTCTTTGGCTTCGGGGTAAGAAATATTTGTATCAAGTCGAGGAATCTACCCATCAATGGTCAGAGAAATATCAATTTTTGAAATTTGTTATTTCAACTCTTTGTGGTCTTGATTTTAGAGTTATTCATCTTCATCTGCAATTTGCCTGTTAGACCATGTGTTTCTGGTCCAATTAATAGTACACATCTCAAAAGATAACACTCTTCAAAATTCAATATCTGATCACTCTGAGCATTGATGGGTGGGCTCATATTTATCATTAAGTATCAATTAATCCATTTCAGCCACTCACTCGTGTTTCAACTCATGATGAATTGCCAAGATATAAGTTATTGCTGAGTGTAAAAAGTAAAGTCTAGAAAATTTGATTTTATACCCTGGTACAAATTGCAAATGTTACATTTTTTGGACATCATAATCAATTTATAGGTGTCATATGATAAATAGAATATGTAATTCGTGTTTCTCTCATATGATATTTATGAAACTCGTCACCAATTTTTAGTTTTCTCTCGCCCAAGGCTCGAGAAAACTGAAAATTCTTAGACTTGTTTCATCAATATCATATGAGAGAAACACTCATTTCATATCCTCTATATATGATAGCAGGCATAATTTTGTATTGACTTGCGAACATGAGTCGCTATTAGATACCAATGTTCAACTGATTCATGTGAAGCGGTTGACATTAGCTACTAATGCTGATTAATGTTTTAAGTTAGAATTCCATGATTTAAGCTGACAAGTTTTCTCCAATTGTTTTCAATGGCCAGTTTAATTTAATACTGTGTATTTTTTTTATCATACTGCTGACTAAATGATCCTGCTAATTTGCTATGATGTTGTTCAGTCCTGCTGATTTGGTAGGGCAAACTTATATGTTAAGTAAATAAATGTATACCGTTAGATTTTCTAAAGTTCTCATTTTTGCAGTATTGGACTAGTATGAACGAATCGATGAAAAGGTAATATCTGTATGGAACATCTTCTGCTGATGTTACCAAATGACAGGAATAGCCATCTTCACTTGTTGGTAAAATAGCCGAACAATGACATTAGATTAAAGTTGACATAGAATACTAACTTCTCAGTTTCATGCATATGATCAAGAAAATAACATGTTTTTTAATAACATTGTTTCTTCATAGCATCACATACCAGCATTACATCATTTAAGAAGTAACCACAAACATAACAAATTAGCATGACCCTCAACCAGTGGTTTATCAGGCAACCATAGTTTCAAATATCTATGTCCATAACATAACATGGATCAATTTGTTTGATGAAGGAATTAAGTTACTATACAGTTAAGTGGACCTTTAATTAAAGATACTCAATCCGATCAGACGGTCCCCATATCATCAGATTCCAACAACAACAACATTTTTTTAAATGCCGCTTCTGTTATCAGAATGGATTAATTGCCCAAAAATAATGCTACCCAAAGTCAACTATAGTATAAAATTGCCAAAAACCTGTTCTTTATCCACGTTTTGTCCAACAAAATTTTGACGGTTGTCAAATATCGGAGAAAGAAAACAATTGGATTTTAGAGTTATCGATCTTTACCCGCTATCTGGTCAGATAAGTTCCTCTCATCGACAGTTCACTGTGCCGGTTAAAATTAAGATAATAGATTTCAGTCATCGATATCTGATCACTCCTTGCTTTGATGGTTGGGTTCCGCGACTTGAATCAAATATTTATTACCCCCGAAGCCAAGGAAATAGTAATTTACGAGCGTTAATTCGGATTGAGGCCTTTAACTAAAATTTTATAGGTTTGAGGATACACAGTATGACATTTTGTTTTCTCCCCCCCGCCCCCATTGTGAATAATTATTATACATTCTCACTGCATTAGATAAAGGACATAACGCACACACAGGGAGTAAATATGAAAGATCATAATGATTTGTAAAGTTGAAAATCTGTGTTTTCTGGAATATATTGGCTTGCACTGTAACTGTAATGTTAACACACCAACTGTTTGTATATGTCATGTCTATTCATTGAAGAGTTGTCAATAATAAAATAAGAACAGAACATAGTTTATCTATATTTTTTTTCATTAAAATTCTTCGTGAACATGGTTATGTTCTTATGATTTTTTACTATCAGTGAGTGCCTTATGTCCCTTTAATAAGATTAGAGACCACGTTGTAGAAAATAGAAAACTCTTATTATTATTATTATTATTTTCAAGCTTCAATTAAAATTTTCCTTCCGCTCTCTCTCTCTCTCTCCCCCCTTTTTCCAGACAAATTATAAGATAAATTTAAACTGGCATGGCTCATTCAAGCTTACATTTTTTTTCTACGTAATTTGAAATGAGGTATGCTGTGAAATGCTTTAAATCATAAAATTTAGTGGATAAAAACTTTGATATGGTAGGCATTATCTCTCTTCATTTCCTTGTACCATCTCCTTTCCAGACTACTGTTGAATTCTCTAAATGAAGATTTGACATGACTGGACCCTACTATACAGATGATTTTATTACCTGAAGAATAAAATGCATTTTTGGCAAAAATACTATATTTTAATACTATATTTTTAGATAGAGTTCTTCAAAACTTTTATAAAAGGAGCACTTTTTTGTGACTCAGACATGGTCTTATTTTCTTCAAAATAACTACAATATAGTACTAAAATGTTGCTCAATAGACGCTGATCTTATATTCTTTACTTCAGTTATCTCAAGGACATTCGTTAGGATGCTGAGACATCAGTCTCAGTTTCGAGATGTTGAGATGAGTAGAGGTATATATGTTTGTTTTGTATGTTAACATTTGTTTTTGAAAATGTGCTTCATTGTATTGACATGTGGTTATATCTTGGTTTTGTTTAATAATTATGCCATAATATTAAAGATGGTCTATGTGTTGCAATCTCTTCCGACTCGGAAAAAATAGGGTTGTTGTAATTTGGATTCGGAAGTTCCGAGTCCCAAATACAACAACATAATTTTATATGTTTGATAAGTTTGGCTATATGCTGAATTGTGTTTGTTTTGAGTTATTTTGTTGTTTATAAATGTCAAAACATTAATGTTATGATGTACTCATATGACATATCTATTATATCACATGAAATGTCTATCATATCATAGCTTTGTGTGACCCACATTATGTGAGTAGAGGGGGGACTGCTTTGTTCATCAAAGTTAAATTCTTGTCCAATTTTGTTGCACTAACAAAGAGGCGAATTGGGGAAATATACTTTCTATTTCCAGCATACAACTACAACTTATGAATAACATTTATCGAACTCATTTCATAAACATCTTATATCCCAACATAACTCCATATATCCGAATAACTATTTGAATTGCCAACATCAAGTGAATCTTTTCGATACTAGTCGGATATACAGAAAGCCAGACAACTTTTCTTATTTTATTAGTCATCGGCTTTTATCAGAGTATATCATTGTAAACCTGACTTTACTGTTTAATTGGAATTTACAAGGCTATGTCCTTGTCACATGGGTTTTACCAGAGTATATTATTGTAAACCTGATATATTTGAAAGTCTACGTACTTGTAGTGGAGAGTATTGAATGATTTTAATTTAATCATGAGACATAGTTTCTTTATAAATTATTCATTTATAGTTTAATTCTGAAAAATTATCTCATAATTGTACATGTATTCATGTAATATTGGAGATTTCAAAATATGCGAATAAACATATGAAATTTCATATATCTTATCGTTATTATATTTTCCAAAATGTACGCCAAATTAAGTTGGAATTAAAGATGCACAATCTGATTGACACAAAAAATGACTAATATTTGCATTATCATTCACATGACACAGCCAATGGAAGAATGGACATTCTTTATCAGAGACGATCATTGAATCTTTTGAAAGTCGATCTCTTTTCCAAAACCTTGTATAAATGGACTCTTGTCAGTCTTGTGTCTGATCTAATTATTTACTGTTATCGAATAGACATAGATGCTGGTTTAATTATGTCAAATTGGACATGGCATCTTTAACACATTAGTCTAAACACATCTATTTACCCCTTTTCAGATGGGTTTGTTAATGTCCAGGACATAACTAAATCAGCAGCGGCTACAGGTCTGCCAGGACGACGGGCAGCTCGGGATCAGAGCGACCCATGGCCATGGGCCTCAAAATGATGTAAGTGGTTAATGATATCACTTGTAATAAAATTGGTTCAAGACTATTTTTCGTGCATTCTAAATTTCTGGTAGGGTTGAAAAATAATTTCAGCATTTGTTAAAGGTACTCAATCCGATCAGAGGGTCCCCATCTCAACAGATTCCAACAACAACAATCCGACCAGAGGATCCTATATTACTATTTATTTGGCTTTGGGGGGTAACAAATATTTGATTCGAGTCGAGGAATCCATCAAACAAAGCTCAGAGTTATTAGATATTGATTTTTGAAATTTGTTATTTTCTCGAGATGAGTACTAATAATTGCCCTTAGAGGTACTCAATCCGATAAAACTCATCTCAATCACTATTTCAATGGCTTCGGGGGTCAAAAATATTTGATTCGAGTCGAGGAAGTCACCCATCAAAGCTCAGATTTGTTAGATATCGATTTTAGAAATCTATTATTTTTCATTATCGGGATACTTTCTGGCCCAGATCTCGGTCAAAATTGTGTTATTATTACCACTTGATTTAGAGTTATCCATCCTTGTCTGGTTGAATAGATTTTGGTGTACACATCCAGAGCAGATTACAGCAGTTGAAGGCAATTATATAACCTATTACTTTGTAATCTGCTCGAGATGTGTACACCAAAACACTATTCAAACAGACAAGGATGGATAACGCTAAAATCAAGTGACAATAATAACGCAGTTTTGACTGTCCTGGGCCAGAAAGAATAGAAACAAAGAAATAGTAATATAGGACCCTCTGGTCGGATTGAGTACCTTTAACAGAAGCTGATGTTGACTATATATCAATATAATCTACACTAATCCTTACTAATGATTTTACCCAGGGAGTGTCATGGGATAGGTGCCATTGACCTCAGGCGTCTTAAAGGAGCACTAATAAATAACTTGAACAAGAGCATCGCTAGGGCGTGGCAAAATACGCCCTTTAATAATTTCAAATTGTACTATCGCAAAATAAGATAATACTTTGAGCTTACATTTGAAGAAAATCTGATATACCCATAATTTCAATGTCAAAATGTGGTCATATTCTAAGTCGAAAAATGGCCATAGCTCATGTAAAAATAATTAGACAGAACCTATATTCAAACTTGGTGTTTAGTTTTAGCTGGGAACTACACATACCAGCTTTGGTTCAGCTCAAATAATAAAAACCAAAATGTTATGAAATTAGTCAAATTCTAAGTTGAAAAAGGGCCGTAACTCATGTAAAAATAATTGGACGGAACCCATATTCGAACTTGGGCTGTATCTTTAGCTGGGAAATACACATACCAACTTTGGTTCAGATAAAATAATCCATACTGGAGTTATCTGTCGGAAACCAAAAATATTAACAGACGGTCAAATTCTAAGTTGAACGAGAGGCCGATCACGATCGGCAGATGTTAACCCATCCCTTGGCGATAGTAAATTACTATGATCGGAATCATAAATGAGAGTTTTGGTGTTGAATTATAGAGTATACTTTTATGTACTATTATAGACAAATGTACATCACAAATTATTTGAATTTATGGGTCACTAGCATTTATATAAGAGAATGCACTGGTACAGCTAAACCACAGCCTTGGGTTAAATGTGAAAGGTGGTCAGGGCATGGGATACTTGGGTTAAGAGAGTTTACAATAACCAGAGTAAGAGTGCAAATTAATTAGATAGAACTACTGCCTGTAAGCCTGTCCCTAAAAACATAGCTGGTTTCACTAATGTCTAAAAATAACTCTAATTATCAATAACTCAGATACACTGCTTGTCTCTCACAGAGCTAAAGTTTTACTGCTGGTAATCAGTTGTTGACTGCTATGGTTATCTGTTCAATTCTTAGTTGAAAAAGGGCCATAACTCTGGTATAAAATGTTGGATCTAACCCATATTCAATCTCGATTTGTATTTTGAGTTGAGAAACTCGCATACCAAATTTGGTTCTTATCAGTTGAAAAAATGGTTGATTTATCAAATTATGCAGAAATATCGGATCAAACCCATATTCAAATGTTCGAGTTATCGCACCATGTGTAAAGTGTCTACAGACAGACAGCCAGACAGACAGAGACAGACGGACTAACGACGAGTGGTAAATCCGGACAACGACACTATGTTTACCATACTATGGTATGGGTAAACATAAAAAGGGCCGTAACTCATGTAAAAATAATGGGACGGAACCCATATTCGAACTTGGCCTGTATCTTTAGCTGAGAAATACACATGCCCTACTTTGGTTCAGATCAAATAATCCAAACTGGAGTTATCGGTCGGAAACCAAAAATGTTAACAGACAGTAAAATTCTAAGTCAAAAAAGGGCCGTAACTCATGTAAAAATAATTGGTCATAACCCATATTCGAACTTGGCCTGTATCTTTAGCTGGGAAATACACATACCAACTTTGGTTCAGATCAAATAATCCAAACTGGAGTTATTGATCGGAAACCAAAAATGTTAAAGGTTGGACCCTGGTAATTGGTACAAAGTGCTCACATGCTCAGGGGAATATCACGGGAGAGGTATGTTTGAACTTACTTGACTTACTTCAATAAAGACCGTTTGTTTGTTATCAACTTATTAAAAGATGAAAAAAAGATAAAGGCAATTGTATACATAATGTATACCAGCTTTTTGTTGACAATTCAGATTGCAGACATACACTTTGGACACTACATCAACTGTACTGAGGATATTCAAGGCTCCCTTGTGCACGCAACAAGGAAGAGTTGCATAGGCTTAATCACGAGAGAAGTCAATGGTGATCAAAAGGATTCTGTGAAAAGTTAAATATTGGTTTGTGTATTAACATTTATAATTGAAGAATTCTTTAAAAAGGGTGGGGGGGGGGTTGAAAATATAATATAACAAATTTAGGAGCTTAATTTAATTATTCATGACTTCATAATGGAGCAACCACCAAGGTGATCATCAAGTTCAATACCCCAATAATTATAGGATGTTACGCACCGGTACTACCTGACTACCTGTGCTGTACCACTCAGAGAGATGTGTGTATCATCACACTAAAATACCATGTTAGAACTTGGATTGAGATATTTGTATATAGTCACCATTGGCCGGGTTACTACCATAGTAACTATTCAAACCAAACATTAAATTGCTGAATACTTATGCCACCCCTCCCACCAATATTTATGGAGAAATGTGTTGATATCAAAGATATATACATGTAGAAGATATATGTGGTTTTTGAGTTAGTGATAGGGCATATTAACTTAAATGATAAAAAAGTTACCAATACAGGTAGGGGATGGGTGTTGAAAACGGGATTTTAAAATTTTGGTGCTTGTACATGCAACCAAGAATTAACCCTTTGAGTGCCAGATCAATTTTTGTATCAAGCCATATACCCTGTGCCAATGCATTCTCGTCGACCATATATAAGAGAATGCATTGGCCTAACAATAGGGGTTTTTTTTTTACAATTTTTTACAATTTTAATAATATATTCTTATATTCTTTAACAGACTTATTTTGGCACTCAAATCAAAGGGTTAAGGAATAGTCTTCATGCAATATAAATACATTAGCTTATATAAACATGAATTTCCTAAAACTAGATTGTTTTGTAGGGTTTGAAGAAAATGGGTAGAACACACATTCACCTGAGCGAGTTCAGGAAGACAGGTGAGCATACTTACATGAATTATTATGGTGTCATAATAAAGGAATAGGGAACACTCTTGAATGAAAAATGTGAACGTCAATGAATTCTTTTTTGAAAGCCCTCATGATGCCAAATCTGAATTCTCAGTTTCATTGAGATCCAATAACCCATGGTTCAGATACATGAGTGCAGGACAAAATCCAATACATTCAGATAAACAAAGAGGGATACCTCTCGAACAGAAAATGCAAACAACGCCAATGAGTCCTCTTATCAAAGCCAGTTTTATGCCAAATTTGCATAACAAATTTCATTGAAATTTCAGTCTATTCAGTTCAGACTTACTAAAGTTATCATCTGGAAACGAGAATAGGGAACATATGGATGGACATACAAATAACAAAACACGTAATTTTTTTTCAAAATAATCAGACATTTTGCTATATTTTAATCATATCTCTATTCAAGAGTACAAAAAGGGCAGACTGCTTGGTAGCTGTCGACTGTCGACCTCTCGGGGACCCACCACCCCTCTACCTGCAATTTTTTCCTTTTTTTCCGCCCAATTTTTGGGACCCACCCCCAAAATCTTACAAAAAACATAAAATATAAACCAAATCATAGCCTAGCAAAGAATTGTTCCGTTTCTTATAATTTAATACTATTCGAGCATCTTAATAAACCTATAATACATGTCCTGATATCCTCAATAACTCCATATTCTTTTATATAACAATAGTATAAGATGTTTTAGACCCAAGCCCCAATAGTAATACTGTAGTAATAGGGGTAGAAAAAATTTAATCTCCCCTATTTCTGTGATATATATCTGCACATTATTAACTTATTAGCAGAGTATAAAGTTTAGTTTAAAGCCAGCGGAGATATCCAAGCTATGGTCACCTTGTACAAACCGTCCGTATACATGTAGGTGCCCCCTGTGCAATGTGGTATACTGGACGTATCACATGGAAACCCATTATAAGAACAAGCATCCTGGATCAGACTGTCCAGTTAAGATATGTGACTCTGAGAAAGGTCGCATGAAGAGAGTTGCATAGATTACCTGTGCTGTTTGATCCAGGTTAGTATGATTTATAATTAGTTTTGTTTTATAGTTTAAACCAGTGGAATATAGTGGAATTGTTATTTTTGTTTGTATCATCAAGATTATCTTGATAACAAATAATATCCATTATGTGGATTAAGAACAGAAGATGGTAATCATTTCATATTTATGCTTCTATGCAAGCATTGTCGACTGATCGTGTCTGAGCATATAATTATGTTATAACAGTAAACGAATTTGGCAAAAGTAATTGCGAAATTCATCACAGAATCCATCAATATAAACTCAGCTTTATATTTTGTTCAAACCCTTAAAGGGACTCACATGTGTATATATATAACTATAACATACACTTTGACATCCAATTGAAAGGCTATCTTGGATATGCATATTATAAGTGTTTGTTCTTACAAGTGTTTTAATGTTTGTTATATGATTTGTTTATATATATATATAATATATCTTTCATCTGTCCAAATCTGGTACATTAATTTTGACATACATCAGCATACATACACCCATAAATGGTAGCTAGTTCTGGTTAATATGTTTTAAATAGCCTAGTGTGCCATATGGTTGATATTAACAGAGATTTTAAGTGGAGGAAATTTTTTTTGGTCATTTACGCATTTACGGTCCATCATAGAAAATGGGTATAACCGTTTACCATGTGGTTATATTCGATGTTTCTTGTGCACTTTTCATCCATATATCATTGACCATTCAACTGCCAGATCCTGATCCTAGCTTGGTATCGCCAGGGGAAATCACTCTACTAATTTGTATTTGGTGTATTGTAACCTGAAGGTGTTATGACAATGTCGCATGCCTACGTATGGTAAACATAGTCTAGACACCTGACAATCGCTTATCATTGCCATAATGGAATAATAATCGTGAAACATCAGTGGAGCCAAAATGTGATGTTGCACTCAGCGATTGTTTCGACTGTTTTTTATGTTACAATCATATTAGCTTGCAACACAACGGGTCAGTCATCGTCAGAGGTCCCCCGTGAAATTTAAATTTTGAAGTATAGTTTTTACAATTTCAAATGCATCTGTGAGTTAGAAGAGTTAATAAATATAGTTGATTATTAATTCAGAAATAAAAATGGCTTTCTATTATTCTTATTCCAGTTTCTATACAATTTCAAAAAAGAAATACAGGGGTCATTGTAACCCGAGGAAATACATTGGGGGTGATACCACCAATGTGCTTGATTGGAGTCATTGACTTACCAAGAAGGAAAAATCTGTTTTTCAAGCAAAATAAAAAAAATTAGACTTGAAGGATCTTGTTATTTATTATTTCCATTTAAAAACACTTTCATATTATTAAAAATATGATATTAGCAAGTCTTCCCCTTTCATTGGAAGATCTCTCTCATTTATGAGAGAGGGCCCTAGCACTCCGATGGTATCGCGGGCAACATGCGCTTGGTACCATATGAGCTTAAGCGGTATTCTTGCTTGATAGTACAAATGTACATGGATATTTGTTGCTGTTTTCAATATAACCAGTTTCTTATTTTCACACAATTGAATCTGATTAAGCACCCCTAAATTACTATTTCTTGGGCTTTGGGGGTAAAAATTATTTGATTTGAGTCGAGGAACCCACCCTTCTAAGCTCAGAGTCATCAGATAACAATTTTTGAAGTTTGTTATTTTTTTTAGATGTGGTCGGTCAACTTCCATGCACTCAAATGGACAAATTATTAGTGCAAGATGGATAACTCTAAAATCAAGTGGTTACTATTAACAATAATGACCACTTGATTTTAGAGTTATCCATCTTACACCCACAATTTGTCCGTAATTTGCCCATTTGAGCAAGTGGAAGTGGACCACATCTCAAAAAATAACAAACTTCAAAAATTGATATCTGATCACTCTGAGCTTAGAAGGGTGGGTTCCTCGACTCGAATCAAATACGTTTTACCTCCGAATCCAAAGAAATAGTAATTTGTGTCTAGTATCTCATCTAAAAAGGAAATGAGTTATGGTTATAATACATGCAGGGTTTCCACTTTTGGTCCCCATAGATATCATTTGATAAAATAGTCCCCTTGACAATTTAATAAATAGTAATTCCGCACTATTCTTTGGTGCAAGGAATTAGGTTGTCTTTTCTTGCAATTTCTTTAATCTGCATATGAAGGGCCAAAAGCATTGTCCTATCTTAGGTTATTCAGACCCTACATTTTAACCCCATGTCTAATCCAATTTAAAATTATAAAGGGCTACTTAGCTAAATTAAAGAATACCGCTTGTGACTAGTTGTACGTTATTCTGGCCATTTGTTGTCAGCATGGTCTAAAATAAATGTCTTCATAATTTTCATGATCATTTACCATCATGATGCATAGATTGGATTTAATGGCAGACAAGTACAACAATATGTTCTGTTATTAAAATGGGCATGTACAGTAATGCCCTAATTAATTGATTCCTTTAACCTCAGCAGAATTATGGGTAACTTTTCGGGGACAGCTTACCAATGAATGGCAACAAGCCATATTTCTGACTAAATCCTGAAAAGTTACCCATAATTCTGCTGTGGTTAAAGGAATCAATTAATTAGGGCATTACTGTATCAATAACCAGTTAAATACTCCCACCTATTTGATTAGTTTACTTTTAAACAAATGGCTCAGAACAAATTAAAAAAATATTTGCCCAATAGTAATGCAAATGATACATACCTTGAATCTAATGAGTCTTCGTCTCATGTGACCTACAGCTGTGTATATTCTCCCCTGCCAAATGAATGTGAAAGTGAAAAATAGTGATGCATGGTGTGCACTTTCAAACAGAATAATTAATTTAAAGTGAAGCTGCCAAATAATTTTTTTAAACATGCATCACTTCTCAGATCTGCGTGTCAGGGCTTAAAATCTCATGAGAATCAGAATCATGATTCTTGGTTTGATTCTTGTAAAAAGCAGCTTGATTATTGCAAAATGTTAAGGATTTTTAGGACTGAAAATTATGTACAATTTATTTATAAAAATCAACAATATTCAGCAAGGGAGAGTGTGTGAGCTCCTCCAGAAGTAGAGCAAGCAGTTTCCTTAGACGTTCTTTTTACGCGTGTTTTATTATTAAAATCCCACAGAAGTTGAAGAAACAGATTCATCTGAATTTTATCGTGCCATATCTTAGTCTTGCTCATTAGCACAATCTATACATTTCCAATCTGTTTCTTTGGGTTCTTTTGTGATTGCTACGCACTTCCAGTGAAACCATTTTTTGCATGTTCCACACTCAACAGATTGAAGGTAATCTTTCCTAGGTTTCCATCTGCAGGCCCTCTTACATACAGGGCAGGTCCATTTCAACAGATCTGATGGCTTTGTTTCATTTTTCTGTTTTATTATGTTTCCATGTAGCTAAATTTGCAAACCTGCATGGCCCTTCTTATCTTTGAGTATTTCCAGTGCTTCTTCCGATGTTGCAAGTTTGAGATCTGCTAAATCTTGACTGGCTGTGACTGAGTTACTGCTACCTGCAGAACCAGTATTGTTAGTTGTTGTCATCCTTCCTTCATCTTGATTGTCATCGGTGTTGGAAACTGATATTGACAGAGATATCAGTTTTGATTGCTCCTTGCATGCAATAACTTTTCTGGAATTGTACTTATTGATGTGTCTGTTCATTAATGCCATGTTAAGGAAATGTGCATCCTTTATCCCATCACACAGGCAGACAGTACAACAGGTTCATTCTGTGTTTAATTGAATAATGCTTGTATAACTGATTCTCAGTACTGCAGGCATATGGAGGCATTTCCCCATTTTCAACACATATACCACATGTATATGGTTTTGAAACAAGGATGTTGTTAAATCCGCAGTGATCTTTCTTTTTTGCTGGTTCAGAATTATCTATCTCGGTTTCCAACTGCCCCTCATGATCATCAACAGCTCTTATTGGCAACAAACAGGTATTTATCTTCTCGTTCAATTTCAAGGAATTTTCCACCGCAGAAGAGAATCTGATGCCACGTTTTGAAACTCTCTGCCGCTTCCTACCTCCATGTCTCTCACTAGCTTTATCCGGAAAATCCACATTGGGCCTATATGGATCAAGAGGACCTTCCTCTGTGTCATCTTGAATCACTAGGGCATACCCCTCTTGTACTGAGCCCTCTTGTCTTCTGAAACCCATGTTGTGTGGGTGTCTTTTTGCCAATGGTCCTCTTGGTAGCTTCATTCCACGATGACTCATCATGCAACACTTTCAATATTCTGCTTCTGGAAGCATTTTCCAATTCCTCGAAGTCCGCAACATGAGATATCCTCTTCAAGTTTTGTATAATAACATCTGAACTATCAAGTCCAACAGGCACATTCACTTCGCCAATAGTTTTGTTTTGTTTTTGCCTATTAAATCTGAAGGTCTTGAAAGCTTCCAGTAAGGTGTGCTCATTTTGTATACATTCTCTTTGAGCTAGACATGCATACATGTGCTTGCAAAAATAAGGCTGTCCCCTAACTATGAAATAATTACATGTGCATATTCCCAGGTTGATATTGACAATATGAACTTCTCCCTTAATTTTTTCAACAAATTCATCTGGGAGTATTGCACAAATGTATTCATAGAATATCCTAGAAGCGGCTATGTCTAAATTTGAAATTGCCCTTTTGCATTTGGTAACAATGTCATAAGTATGCTCACCATTCTCACTGGCTAGGATTTCTCTCTTCCAGTTCTTCGTCTGTTCAAGTGTACCATCAAAAAATTCATCTGGCAAATCTTTCTTACTGTATGTATCTGACTCACTTCTGACCAATGCCCAACCATCATTTTTGCTCCATTCTACTATGAGGCCTCTTTGCATGAGGCTTATACCACGCTTACATACTTCGAGCTCTTTCACTTTGCCTCGGATATTTCTCTTTCTCACTTGTTTTCTCACTTGTGATAGCTGCATATTTTGCTGAGTGGCTACTATATCATCATCAATTATGCTATTCATTAAAGTCAGTGTAAATGTGCATATCAGCCGATTAAGATGGCCTCCAAAATATGTCTCATCAACATCTTTGAATTTCCTTTCTGTCACATTATCAGTCAAAAGTAGTGGATTGGTCTGCTCCGTTTCTTCAACAGCATACATACTCAGCAGACATAGGTTCATGCCATGGGAAAGAGAACCAATGCTTAGTTAAATATGCAACCAGTTTACTCCTGTTTTCCTCGGACAGAAGCCAATCTGGTATCTCTTTTTCTATGAAGTCAATCAGCCTCTTTGTCACATACTGCCTGGAGTTTTGATCCCAACACCTCATTACACATTTAAGTCCTGTCTCCAGTGGTCGTGTTAAAAGCCGCAACTCCTCTTCTTCATTCAAATGCCTGCGAAAAGCCTGTACGGCATGGAAGTTGCACAGTATTGATTTCAAGTTATTACTCATAACTCCATTCAATAATGCCCTGTCTTTGTCATGTTGAAAAAATGGCTGAATTTGGTTTTTGAATGAACATGGTTTCAATCGGAAAAAACCGTTGCCATCATTGAAGATGTACAACTCTGTAGGGTGAAGGCATTTCTCGTCAGTGCATGGTACGTTTGCTAACATTAGCTGAATTGTTCTGGCATGGATATGCTGCTCATCTGAATTGGATACAGATGCGACTACAAAATGGCCAGCATTCATACTATCACAATAGGTAATGAAGGCAGTTTTAAAACGAACTGCATTGAAGTCATGTTTCACACCAAGACCAAGAACTGCTTTGCCAAAAGTTCTCAAATAATTCAGAGACTCATTCTTTGCTACAACATACTGATAGTCTCTTCCTATGACCATCGAACCTCGCTGGAAAAGCAACACAGAGTCAAAGTTGCTTTAAATTAGGTTCTGTTCTCCGCCAGTCAGACATTATATCATTTTCTTTCATACTGATTTTGATCAAACCTTTGTCTACATATTTCACCCGGTTGCGTACTTGATCCAGATAATGTATTTTACCATCTGCGTCTGGTTTTTTAAGCAGCTTTTCTTGATTATTACCTGCAGAGATTATTTGTTTTGCTGTTGCTTTGAAAGATAGTCGCTGTTTGTCCCATGAGTCTCTTGTTGTGAGACTAGCTCGCTTCTTTCCCTGGTTTGCTTCTACATTGTGATAAGAGCCATTTTTCACACCTTTATAAATGGTCCATTTTGAGAGATCATTACAATATATAACCAATTTCAGTTTCCAACCACAGGCTAAGTGTTTTCCATGAACTGCCCGAGTGATATTTGAAGTTTGGTTC
The DNA here is from genome assembly GCA_032622095.1 of Siphonodentalium dalli. Taxonomy (NCBI): domain Eukaryota; kingdom Metazoa; phylum Mollusca; class Scaphopoda; order Gadilida; family Siphonodentaliidae; genus Siphonodentalium; species Siphonodentalium dalli. The sequence goes on from CP136063.1 coordinate 98,476,688, forward strand.
ATCAATGTCATTGGACGATCACAGTGATATTTCCACATGTGCAAGTAACAAGCATTGCACAGTATCCTCCCCACACTGTCTTTCCTAAAGTTGTGATCATAATCCACCATGCAATGTTCAGATTGGCTTTGTACTTGTTCTAATTTAACTTGGCATGATGGACATTCTTTTGTTGCTATAGTAACGTTCAGACTTCTTCTTAGTGCAAAGCACTCTGTTCTGCATGTATCTGACTTAGAAGCACATGCAACATGCAAGCATACTACTGGTGTAATTGCATCATCAGTATATGTACCTTCTTCAAAGCTATAGGTTTCATCAAAGCGGTGTGTTTTCCCCCACTTTTCATTATCTGTAACAGCTACTTTCATGGCACCACAATGCTCATTGTGATCGATATTTATGCCCTTGTCTACTAAATAGTGTTTGACTTTGTTGACATCAAACAAAAATTTGTCAAAATAGTACTTTGTTTGTAATCCAACTTCTAACTTACCACATTCAATCCATAATTTGTTGGTCACTTCATATCTCACCCAATCTGCAGCATCCTCTTCCAAGAATCGTCTGATCTCCTCATTAGCTACAGTGTCATTTTTTCCTTCATCTGAGCACTTGAAGTTCTTACTCATTCTCTTACCATCTTTGAGTCTCACCTCAACCTGGATAAAATTATGTTTTTTGGACTTCCTGTATGATATCAATGGCTTTCCAAATGTCAGATCTTCCAGACTACTGTTCTCATTTGAAAGGGCCTCCTGGTACCCCTTCTCCATATTTGCAGATTTAAAATTTTCCACTAGCTCCTGACATTCATCTGTTGACAAATATTGATTGATTTTTGTGATAGCCTCATCATCCTTAAATCCAAGCTCAGCACATGCAAACTGTTTGCTCAAAGCTGATTCACAGAATCTAATGTGCAGATATAATGTTAGTCTGTTATTCCTAAATCTTACTTCAGGTTTTCCAGACAAAACTGTGCTTAATTTATCAGGTACTATTACACCATTATTCCTCTTATCAGATTTTCCTGTACTTGTCGACTCATTGGACTGAGAACAGACATTGGCTTGTTCCTCATGCATCTTGGCCTGCTGTGGTATTTCATTCACATCCGACACTGAGTCACTGAAATCTGGTGAATCATTTGTCTCCTGTCCTTCTACATATGATTGGACCTGACTATTTGTTTGATACACATGCTCAAGATTCACAACACCATCCATGAGCCAATTCAGTGTAACAAATCTCATAAAATGTGAGAATCCACTGCATGATCTGAGGTATGTCAGATGTTGATTATCAGCTATCTCGTGACTACAAAGTGCATTAAACTTTGGTATGTCTAAAGCTGCAACACTTTCTGTTACTACAAGAACTGGTCCACAAACATTAGAGCATTCCTGTTTTGGATAATGAGGTGAGCAATTTGAAGAACAGTAATGACCTATTTCACTTGTTTGCTCAGGGTCATGGCAGTATATCAATTCTGGTGATGGAATTCCCCATTTGGCAAGAACTCCTACTATGTTTGTCAATACGTCTTGCGGACAGGGCCATCCTTTGGTGTCTGCATAAATCACAGTATTATTACTACATGAGTATACTGCCATTGAGTAATGGTTGCCATGCTTCACAGTAATTTCTCCATGTTCATCAAACTGTGCTATATTTAGAAAAAGTCTGGTCCTTATGCAATCCTACATGCAACATGAATACCAAAGTCTGGCAATCCTTAAATGGATTGTTTCCAAATCTTCTCTCCAATTCAGATATATATCTGTCACAGCTGAACCCCACCACCATAGATTCAACATATGCACTTTTAGCTTGACTGTTTAAAATTTCTGAAATTCCATTGAATATTGCATTGTCAAACCATTCATCACCTAATAAGGTCAATGCATCATGTACTTTTATCCTGCATTTGGGAAATTCTACCGCAGCTTTCATTGTATTTGATATCATAGTTGAGCCAAAATTTCGAATTTTTCCATAGTCCATTGAACGATAACAGTTTGGTGCAGCAAACTCTATTTTAAGCCATGACATGTACTTTGAGCACTTACTTTTCATAATTTTTACTTTATGCAGCTGAAGAAATGCATCTATCTGTTTGAAATCATACACACCATAATCTAGTGCTGCCAATGTATTCTCATTTTTCTGGAGAACAGACATGATATTATCTAACTGATCAATACTTGGCATGAATGGTGATTCTGCTGCTAGATCACAATCTGTGTCATGACTGTCAATTATTTTCCAATTCTCTGAGTCTAATGTTTCAGGTATGAATAAATGCTTATACATACATATAGCCAGTGTTTCTTCCAATCTCAACAAATCCAGTTGCTTCCCATCGGATCCATCTACTAACTTCACCAATGTAGAAGACGCCATAATTAATTCTGGGTATCTGAGAAATAAAGATCAATGAAGAATAATTAATAATGATATATGTAAATACTACTCGTAGTAGTACTACTAGTCAAAATGAATGTGGAAATGGTCTTAAATTAAAATGATCATTTAATCATGATTTATGACAGTCTCCACCCATTTATTTAATTTTTAAATGTACTACTACTAGTACTAGTCTTATACTAATAGTAATACTATTAACTACAGTAAAAGCTTTGTTTTGGTCTACTTCAACTTACTTCAAGTGCAATAAAAAAAATACATGTTAAATCAATATAGTTCTCACTATATTAAGTAAATTAAGACTATAGTATAAAACAGTTTAACTTTAAATAGGCTTTCAAACCACATCTGACAAGTGACATGCACTATGTGGCATAAATTTAATTAGTTTAATGTACATTTGAATAATGTATCCCCAGTCTATTCACCAATGTTCTAGACTAAAGCCTACTAAAGTAAAGGCTGCAAATATAAATTAATAATATAATGGATGAATCATATTAAATGGACAGTCTTGAGAATGGAGTCTACGAGTTACTCAGCTACTGAGTTAGTAATACTAATACTAATAATAACTTATTATATAGTAATTAGTAGTAGTACGACTACATTTACAGTTAAAAGAACTTAGAAATAGAAATATTGAATGATCATAATGAAGATTGAAGTAACACTCTTCTTATATCAGAGTTAGACAGAGTCAAACATGAGTAAATCATTCAATATTTACACAAAAAACAGCATTAATAACATGACATTGAATGATTGAGTCAACTCAGTCAATGTCAATTGTCATGTCAATATAAATGATAAATTCAGAAGTCGTCAATAAACATTTATAGCAACCACAACGCGCCGCAGGCGCGTTGTTGCTTTTCAAGTTTAGGCGTGAATGACGTCATTAATTTTTACAATACCATGAAACAGCATTTCGACGCGATAAAAATCCGGACAAGAAAAATGGGTTAAAAATCACGTGACTTCCGCTTCGCTTTCGCATAGAATCATGGGAACAATAATATCCCAAAAAGAAACGGTGACACAGAATCGGAAGTGGACCAACGGGATGGTTATAAAATTAACAACTTTAGTTTTTCTGAACAATTCCTACGTGATTTTGGCCTATAGTTTAGTTTCGTTTGACCAATTTCGTTGGTTAGCTGAATAAAATCAGCGAAGACGTCATGACATGGGTTCATGACGTCATTTGCGTCATTTGGTGTTGTGGGCTAGAATCCAGAAAAAAATTGGTCTCCACAGGAAACACTGATTTCACATCAGTATACTAGACTTGGTTGCATTTATAACCGTTTTCGCAAAAGATATATGCGAAAATAGCACAAGCAAACGTGCCTGCTTCAGAATCAAATTACCACAGTTGAATAGCCAAGGATGTACCCTTTCCAACAATGTATAGCACGACATCGTGTGTTGCGCCGATGTTTACTTATGATGTTTTGTAATAACGATCCCGCCTTAGCTGCGTGTAATTTTCCTCCGGACAAATTGCTTAGCGAAAAATCCCCCTAATAGGCGGACAACATATTCAATATGTTCCCGTCTCGCAACGATTTGTCCTCACAGACATATCAGCGGCTTATCAATTCCTTCGAGATAAATGATTGAACCAATCTACCCTAACAATGGGGATTTTTTCACGGTTGTTTGTCGCGCGAATAGTATTGGCTGGCTGCCAGGTATTCACACTCAACATCGGAACGCGGCTTATTATTTGAAATCATTTGTGAGCAGTGGTGGCGGCAAGGAAGTCAAATTATATGTCCATCATAACATGGGTCGCCTTCGTTGGACAAGATGGAATTAAGCCTCAACCAAATTTGTTGTCAAGTTGATGTGGGGGGCTTATATGACCTTGACCTTGACCATAAAACGACCTTGACCTCTGTTGAAAGACATCTCACTTAAAGGGCCATTTTGCTAGATATGTGTTGCGATGTACGCGCTAATGTCAATATTCAGAGGCCTTTTATAGCTATCCTTTAGAAATATACCGGTATCGAGGCTCCTACATACTCGAGTCTGTATCTGACGAACAGAAACATGGGAGTACGATATCAATTTAAACTTGACCTCCATAAAGAATCTATTATATATTTGAAGACAGTTTGTGGTCTGTGCGTGTGGGTGTGTGTGTGTTTCCGCGATGGAATCGGAAACGGCTAACCGATTTTGATGAAACTTGGTACGGGTATGTCGTTTGACCTGAGGACTAACATGGGTATATCCGTTTGCCCGTGCGGCGTGACCTTGACCTCCAAATGACCTTAAACTCAAGTTCTCCGCTGAGCCGATTTTCACCAAATTTGGTATGTGGGAGTAGTTTCAGGCGCTGAGCAATTTCGTCACACCCGGATGCCCGTGCGGCGTGAACTTGAGATTTTAAATGACATTGAACTGTATCTGGGTATCCACTGGGCCGATTTCCACCATTTTTTGGGGGTGTTGGTGTAGATGGGGATGCCAACAAATTTCGTCTCACCCACATGCCCGTCAGACAGGTACCCAGCTAAAACCTAATGTATAGTTTGTGACTTTTGTCTGTTAGCTATCCGGGAAAACTTCCGGACGGATTTCGACGAAACTTGATACCTAAGTGTACGTTTGTCCGGGAAGTGTTTTGGACGGGTCAAAGTGTGATGCTTGATCTTCAAAATGGTCGATTCAAGATCAAATCGGGTAATAGTGGCGGATTTCGACGATATTCGATAGCTAGGGATACTTTTGTCCGGGCAGTGTTTTGGACGGCTTAACTCGTCACCCCGACCTGACATTGACATTCAAAACGGTAAATTCAAGGTCAAATCTGGTCAAATTTCGCATAACTAGATCCGACGAAGCACCGCGTGTGGTTGCCCCGTTACGTGTCACGTACGATCATATTAATTATCATTTATCATGGCTATAATAGCGTATAGGCTCCAATAATTACGCAGAATTGGCGACAAGTTAATACGGATACTATCTATCGTAGTTTTATGAAGATTATTAGTCAATTTTCTGTTCAAAAATACAAAAATATCCAACAGAAAATATCTTCAAACCTACCGCTCCCAAGAGTTAAGAATGGCGGTCAAAATATTGCGCGCAATGCTAAAGGTAAAATCGCAAAGGTCGCCACAAAGGTCAAGTTGGCGGACGACTCCTTCAATATCCAACTTTCTGCGTTTGGGTAGCAAACAAAAAAACAGCCATTTGCACGACATGGAACAGAAAAGAGCGTTCGGCGTTATTCTATTCCTGATAAGGTAGCAATAAAGAGCGTTTCGAAAATGGTTGTAACTTTGCCAAGTGTCTTTTAAAGACTATGAAGCCAGCATACCAATGTTTCGTGTATTTACCGATCTACCGTATCCGTCCCTCCAAATTACGTACTTAAAATTTGGAGGTTCGAATGGGCCATGTCCGTTTAAGGTACTTGTTCCAGCGCTAAGGTAATGATGTAATATTGTGTAGATGTGTGCCTGTTACTTGCTCATATTTGCAATACCTGTCAGTAAGCCACTACTCTCACTGACAAGGTGTCAGTTATAACAAATGGAAGATACACATACTGGTAGGTTTTAAACTCTAAACATTCGTAACCCACGGTTTTGTATTACTTTATAATTGCCTGATCATTGAGTTGTAAAATTACTGTAACAGTTCAGATATCGTTGCGTATCATGTATGTCTGTATATGCATACGTTAGGCACGAATGTTTACATTTTCAACAAACTAGACCGCAGGAACTATATACTTGTTCTCAAAGTGCAGCTACGACACGTTATGGTTGTTTTATATTTTAACTTCTATTCAGCCATGATTTAAGCAATGGATTGGGATAGATAGATGGACGCATGTACAGATGGGTGGATGAATCAATGGATTGATGCGTCGATGGATGTATTTAAGCACCATTTAGTCAATGATTCAAAGTGAGAACATTTTAATAACTATACTTTCCGTGGCTAAAGTAGTTCAAGTGAAAGTAAGTTTTATTACTAATTCTATATCTTCTGTGAATGGCCGGGTGAGAATTTTATTACTTGCTTACACATCTGATTGGCTTCACTGGATTACAGTCACCAAATGCCTTCATGTTGGATATACGAAGGATCTACAAAACATAATATTTTACCTGTAGTTCTAGGTTTTGTTGTGTTCACTCGGATTTCTGATGGGAGTTATTCCCAGAACAGTTCGTGATAACCGCTTACTGGTTGTTCTGGGTGTTTTCTATTGAATTGATTTCAATCAAGACTTTTCAGGGGTTTATTCCCAATTTTTAAAGATCACTCTAAATTAGATTTCTTGCAGAGTTATTTCCTTATTTAACTTAGAATTTCCAGAATAGTTCATGATATTCTTATAGGCCTACTGCTTGCTTTTTTCTATTTATTAGAAACAGAATTCTGTGTTCATGAATTACTCCCTATTGGACTGAGAATTTCCATAATAGTTCGTGATAATTTCATGCCGTTACGGAAGTTTTAGTTTTGAATAGCTCGCAATTTACTTAGAATTTCCAGGATAGTTCGTGATAAAATCATGCCGGTAGTATAGTTATTTTTGTTCCTTTCAATCGGATTTCTGATGGAATTTTCAAGTTGAAAAATTCGTTTTCACTTCTAAGTTGGAAATTTTATACCCACATACAGGTTGAATTTGTTCTTAGTGCTCTTTCAACCAGTAGATCGTGGTGGGGAATAGCTTAGCATGGTTCCATGCTCAAGGGTGTGCAAATAGAATTTTGCAAATCTCTTGAGTTTGTTTTGGTTCGAGTTAAATAGCTTTCGACCACTAATACGTCGGCTAAAATAAGCTGCACAAGTCAGTCTGTAGCTGCGCTTAATGTCGGACCATCTGATTGTTATTTTCTGAGACAACAATGTAGTTTTATTCATAAAGTGTGCCATAAAATAGGGTCAAAATATATTTCCTCCGAGATATGGATCCTGTGAGTTGTGAGGCATCTAGTGTCGACCAAATGATAGAAAATCATCCATGTCTTCAACACGAATCATTTGCGCATGAAACAATAAAGAGCGTTCATTATTAGTCTGTTCTTGATAAGGTAACAATAAAGAGTGTTTCTTCCACCACTCTGCTCAAAGTGGAAGACGCTGACAAATATCGTTAAGCCTTTCTAATTACCGGATATGTATTAAGGACAATCGATACTCTTATTACTGAGCAGGAATGAAGTAGTAGTACTAGTAGAATGCCATGGAGCCCTGCAGGTGACATGCGGAGAATTTTTTGTTTACAATTCGTGCGCACGAATTGCAATTCGTGGGAACGGACTCAGTTCGTGGGAACGGACCCAGTTCGTGGGAACGACCTCAGTTCGTGCGCACGAATTGTAATTCGTGGGAACGAATAGTTGGTATAATTGTTCATTCCATTTTGTTTTGTCCAATTGGACACACGACTTGTCGACTGCGGTATCTTAATACTATGGAGCCCCGCAGGTAACATGCGGAGAAACAAAATATTACAATTCGTGCGCACGAACTGAGTCCGTTCCCACGAACTGGGTCCGTTCCCACGAACTGAGTCCGTGTCCACGAAATGCAATTCGTGCGAACGAACTGAGTCCGTTCCCACGAATTTCAATTCGTGCGCACGAATTGTAAAAAAAAATTCTCCGCATTTCACTTCCATAGAATGCCTTAAAACTGGCGACAGAAGATTATTTACAACAAAAGCTCAAAATAACGAAGATTTATTAGTACATGTAGTATTGACAACAACGAAATTATCAAAATAAAAGATTCCCCTGAGCGCACGCTATATGCGTAAAAACTACATCATTCGCTGGCCAAATTTTATCCTATATTTAGATTATGTAATGACGTCAGGAAATTCCCGGCTCAAGGTGATCTTTTCAAGTTTTTGAAGCGCCGTGAGTAATTTGTTTTCAGATGAATGGGGAATTATCCTGTTCAATCTATTTAATATCCAAAGTATAAAGTAAATTTTATAGCAAAGTATACCTCTATTTAACTCTCCACTGAATAGTATAAAAAATATATGCTTCATTCATGAAAACAATGTATTTTGCCATTTTGGGGGAATTTTTACAGAAAAAATTATCACTTTTATTTTTAAATTTAAATTAGATTCAGATTCAATAGTTTATTCAACACATGTAAATGAAAATATACAGTCAGAAAATCAACATATAAAATACATATCAATCTAATTTATTTTGTTTTTAAGTTTTGAATTGTATAGTACAATGATATTTAGGATTTATAAATTATATTATAATGTTAGTTAAAATGTGATTTCATTGAATTATCCACTGGTGTTGTGTTGAAGAGAGATACCCGAAGTACAAGTACTTATTCGAGAGATATCTCTCAACGTATTATATAGATAACTAATTTAAAATATCGAAAATAATTGAGGGCAATTCAAATTGGTAAAAGTAATTCCCATTCATTTGAAAATCTACCATCTGATATGGTTGAAAGTAAGTTTCTAAATATAAATATAACAATACTATACATTAATATCGCAATTTATAAATCCCCATCATCTCATATATTCAAATATGCAAAATGGTTGCAATCTGGTCGGTACAAATTGAAACATGGGGATAAATTGGTCCCGTACTAGAATGTCATGGGATAAATGCCGTTGACCTCAGACCACTTAAAGGGGAAAATATGAGCAATAGAGAGCATTTCTTATCAGCCTGAGATTAGACGATATGTATGAACATTAGTACAGATGGGTTATACCTGACCAGGGGATTGTCATGTGATAGGCACATTTGACTTCAGATGACTTACAGTAAAGGGGGACTAATAAATTATACGATCAATAAAGAGTGTTTATTATTAGCCCAGATGTTATGTGGGAACATTGGTGTACAAATGCAAAATGTCTCGGGGGTGGGGTATCACGGGATAGCCTAACTAGGTGCTGTTGATCTCATTCTTCACTGAAATGAAATCGATAAATGTATTAATATATATATAATGGTAATATTTTTGGGTCGACACAAAACAATGTGGTAGCCAGAATGTCTCTTTCAATCCAGAGAATATTCATACATTGTCCTTGAACGAGTACTCATGTATATATGTGCCAAAAACCAGAGCATCTGTGAAGGTGCTATATCATCACTTGTCAAGTTTTGACACTTCTGATCTGGCAGTTCATTCCCAGAATATGCCTCCTATCAATCAGTTGCAATATATCATCTCAAGTATGGCAACTATGAAGGACACGTGCGTTGTCTTGGATTATGGGAAATTTGATATAGATCAAATAAACATATTTCTTAATCTACATGAATTCAAGAAACTTAAATCAAAATGCACTGGATATTTGCAGTGGTTAGCAAAAACAGACTATTTTACACCAAAATCTAAGAAAGAATTGAATTTAAAAAATGTCAATGAATTTGGATCATTATTATTCAAAAAGAGGATGGACGAATTAATTGAATTCCCAAATTGCCATCTTTATGTCTCTTCTGCTATAACCTTATTAAATGACTGGCTTGACTCTTCAGTGATTCAGTGATTCAGTCCTTCGCCGGTATGATCAATAAGCAGGCAACCAAAGCTCATGTGCGACACATGCTAGCCAATTTTGATTTAAGAGCAATATGTTGAGATTTAAGGAAGCAATTTGGCTGTGAACCATTTTCAGATTCACAAACACTGATATTCCTTCATGTAGGGAAAAACTCAGAGCAATGTCACTATACCTTCTTGAATGTCCTCCAGACAACAAATGACGGCATTGTGCATGAGAAATATGGCAACCATTATTCACTGGCTGTATACAGTACTGAGAATAATGTATTGATATATGCAGACACAAAAGGATGGTCATGTCCTCCTGAAGTTATAAGAAATGTCAAGACTGTATTGGAAAAATTCAATATGCTTCCTCCAGTTTTAGCATACTGTCATGACCCAACACAGACAACAACAATTGGTAGTCATACATGTGGATCCCAATGCTCACCTTGTTATCCAAAACAAGAATGTTCCTACATCTGTGGACCAGCTGCTCTGATATGTGCATGTGTAGCAGCCTTGGACACACCACAGTTCAATTCACTTTGTAGCAAAGAGGAAAGATGCAGTTTGTCATATATGAAAATGGTGAGCCAATATGCAAAAAATTTCAGGCTTCTCATTAATTGGCTGATGCAGGGATCTATTGATTTAGAACAGATGTATGTGAAGGTTGAGAATGGGCCACAGAGAAACCCCCTATTCGAAGAGGAGAAATGCACAAAAGAAGAAAATAGTGAGACACAACATACAGCAGAATTGACAGTGACCGACCCATTGAGGATGCAAAAACCAATAACTTCTGATAAGAGTAAGGGCACAAAAAATAAAAAGGATAATGGAATAATATTGCCAAATAGAATTAACACATATTTGGCATCAAAACCAGTGTTGAGGTTTAGAAATAAGAAACTCACACTGTCATTTCAAATACAATTTTGTGAATCTACAGTTTCAAAGAATTTCCCATGTACAGATAGTGGGATAAAGGATATCGAAGCAATCTCTGCAATAAATACTTACTTAGAATCTGCCACATGTGAAGAAGAGATTATTGCGGCTCAAAGTACTGTTCATGAAAGTAACTTTAACACTGCTATGTCAGCTGAAAGCTGTACTCTTCAAGATTTAATTTTCAGGAAACCAGTTATTTCTTACAGAAAAAAGATGAAATATCTTCAAATGGAAGTCACACTTAAGAATGGGAAGAGGATGAGTAAGTTTTTTAAATGTTCTGAAGGACAGAAAGATCAAATGGCAATGGATGAAGTAAACACATTCATAAATATGAATGCAGTTTCTTGGATAAGAGAAGAATTTGGTGAATGGTTACCTTCTCAATCATTAAATGTTGGACTGGAATACAAAAAAATTCTTCAACAAATTGTGCTTTGATTTTAACAGAAAATACAGACTGGCTGAACACATCAAAACAAATTATCATGAAGAATGTGAGGCAACCAAAATAGCTGTGACAGAAAGAGATGGTTGGGGCAAAACACATAGACTGGATGAGACATACAGTATAGACGAAACGCATACAACAGAAGATGTATGTCCAAGTGTACCTGTTGTAACTCTAGAAATTGATTGTGCATCAAAATCATCTGCGTGCCGAACTAAATGTTTTGCTCTTTTAGAGGAATTAAAATTGGATGAAAATACAAGGGAATGTCCATCTTGTCACGAAGAAGTTTCCGAGGAACACAAAATGTGTGACCAATTTTTCCCATAAATGGGTAAACAAAATTCTGGACTAACTCTATGTTTTGCATGTTATACCTACAAGATACGAACATATACTGATAGACCTGTTGAATTATTTGGCAGTGGTAGAAATACAGAAATTGCACACAGCAAACACATGCGATGTGGTAGGAAACTGAAATTGGTTTGTATGATGATAATCTCACAAAATGGAAGGTTTTTGCGGGAAGCGATAATAACATATATCACAGTGATATACCATTGCAGGAAAAGAAGAGACCAAATCTGTCAACTCGAGACAGTTGGGACAAAGATCGCCTTTTGTTGAAAGCAACTGCGAAGAAACTTATCTCGTCCACCAATTACATGAACGACATTCTACTGAAGGAGTCTGATTCTAAAGGAGAACAACATGTTATTTCACAAGCAAGCAATAGAGTTAGGTATGTTGACAAGAGGATTGTGCAAGTCAGTTTGAAATCTCAAGATGATATTCCACTGGTTATGTCAGATTGGAGAGATACAGAGAAACGTTTAGAGTCAGATGTTGATTCAGTATTGCTATTCCAACGAGGAATGAAGTCTAAGAACATGGATTATCATTATGTGATAGCCAAAGAGCAGTCACTTTGCCATGTCAGGGAATGCGGGAAATCAGTTCTAGGTTTAGATGTAAAGCATGATTTCAATGCTGTTCGATTCAAAACGGCCTTCATTACATTTTGTGACAACAGGAATGCGGGCCATGTTGCCGCGGCTTCTGTTTCCAACTCAGACGAACAGGCAATGCGTGCATGCACCATTCGACTGGATTTGGCAAATATCCCATGCAGCGATACAACATGCACACACCCAACTGAACTTTTCATATTCAATGATGGGAATGGATTCTTTAGAGTAAAGCCATGCGCATTCAATGATCCAATTTCTCCTTTCATACAAACTGACAAGGATGGTGCACTACAAAATGGAGCATTCCATAATAACCTCAAATCCATTTTATGTCATTTTCATGCTGTCCAAGCCTTCTGACGACACCTTAATGAAGATGCAAACTTACGGATACTCACAAGACCACTTGAAACTGGGCTCAAAAGTGTCATGCGATGCTGGAATGTGGAATCCAGGACATTTGTTGCCAATCAATTCTGAACACGTTCATGGTAACTCATCACTTAATTGTGGTGCGTGTACACTCATCACTAATTAAAAAGCTACGATTCACAAGGAAAAATACATTTTTTAAAGCAGGGTTCAATATATTGCCGACTACATATGCTTTCTTTCAATAACCATAACATTAGTAACAATATTTTTGGTCCAAGCAGAGTAAAAGCATGAAAATAGAAAATGTTCGTGGAATACACTAGTAAACACATCGTGGAAAATCCTCCGACTGACGACTTTTGGTCAGAATGTTAGAGCAAACAAATGTGAGTTTGGGCACAAATGAGGTATCAGCATGTTTCAATAATAATGTAGCATATGCTCGTAGCTGCTAAAATACTACGAAATATGTCATATCCTAGTTTATTAACTTTTTCTTCGTTTATCATTATGAGCCAAATTCCATATTTTTAGGTCAATTAATTAAAAAACAACATAATAATGAAGGGCTTTTGCACGGTTTTATTAATTTCCTCACTAGATTATATACAAAAAATGATTAATTTAATATGCAACTATGATTAAGAACAAAAAAAAATTCTCAAACAAAATGTGTGTTCAATTTGTTTCAACTTATACTTAAAATGTTATGAGAAAAGCAGAGTATATACCGTAGATAGCAATTTATTGAGTAATATTGCATTTCGTCACACAAGTTCTGATTTTAGACAAATTTGGCTATATCCATACAATGGCACACACATTTTGTTTGAGAATATTTTTTTCTTCATTCTTTTGTGTATAATCTGGTGAGTAAATTAATAAAACTGAAAAAGCCCTTCATTTCTCTCTAGTTTTTTAAATAATTGGCCATAAACTACGGAATTTGATAAATTGAGGCTCTGAAATCATGTAAACTCCCATTTTTTAAGGCACACAACTCGGAAAATACTTAACAAATCTGGGAAGGGTTTTCTGTTCTGGAATCAAGAAAGTAAGGTCGACAAAATAGACATGAAATTGGAAAGACAGATGGATAAATCTGCAAACTTCATTTGGCAAGGGATACAAAATTACTCTTTTGGCGTCATGTGGTAGCAATCATGAGAAAGGTTGAAGTTTTAGTGTCTCTTTAAACGTATGTCATGTATAGCTACAATATATTGTGCAGGGATGCATCCACTTGCATCTCCCTTGGAAATTAACGTATTTTGTTCTGTTTTCCAGAATTTGATACCATCTGAAAGTAAAAAAAATACGGAAATGAGTGAATTTGTCATAAATGATCGTTGCTACATTAATACTTAGTGATGTGGACCGGACAGGACTAGGTCCATTCCGGTATAGTACCCTTGCCTGGTCCGGTCCACTTACATGTGAATAAATTACCCTTTTAGCAAAGGGGTAGTCCAGTACTGGTCCGGTCCGCATCACTATTACTTAGTTACTAGTGCTTAGGAATTTGATTCTAACATTTAATGGCAACCTACAACAAGTGATAGTGATTTGACATTTCTTAGAGCGCCGATGTAACCTGTTTTTCATTGCCTTGAAATTCCTTCCTGCCCCAATTATAGAATTGTGGCCACATCTTGACATAGAAAATTAAACAGAGATATTTACTCTTTATTAAATCTGCTTTACTAGGAAATTCGTATATGGTCTTACCTTTTATACAGCTGTTTGCATCAACAAACACCAGTCTGTCCCATTTTTGGTTTCTTACTGCAATAAAACAACAAATTATGACATACACATTTAAGCAAATAAAAAATGTTCTGAACACTAGTCCTTAATGAAAAGAAATATGAAGTTATGAAACCTATCAATAAATTATATTTGTGTACTTGGGTGGTGAAATTCATGGTTTATTTTCGAGTAAGTTTGGGGAATATATACACCAATATAAATGACATGACTGATCTAAACCATGCCATGTGATGATCGAACTACAGAAAACCACCCATAAGTAAACAGGGCTGTGGAACTGGATGCAAAATAAGACAATAATGACTTTATGTTGAAGTGACGTACATCCCAGTATTTTTGTGTGAATGCAAAAGGTACCATTTAATATATGACTTGTATAATCGTATTATAAACTGGAGTCCCTGAAAATGGTTCACTGTAATCTGAATTATTATGGGCCAAAGAGGCCCTATAAAAGAAATCTTTAATACCTTGACTATCTTTCCACATGTGGAAGTGGATATGCTGCCGTCCCATTGCCTTAATGCCCTGAAATATATTAATATTTTCATTACATAACAATTAAATTAAACAATTAAAACAAGTGGATAAGTTTGCCCCTGAAATATTATCGGATCAATCATATACCCATTTTGGTGTGTCATAACGGCTTGGACAAATTTAGCATTCAATTGAAAAACAGGAATGGAAGCGAAAAGGCCTGATATTTGTGAGTGACCTTATTTCAGACAACAGTGATCTTCCAACTGAAGCTAGGATGAAAGAAATTTATGATATATCAACAAACTTCATCACATTCCACAGTATCAATAAACAGCCTATAGTTATGCATGAGTGTGTAAATATAATTACATATCATCTTGGCAAAAACTAAAGCCCAAAGATGGGGTACATATGAACTTACACAAACTTGTGAGTTTGGTGGCATGGTTCATGGAGAGGGGTGCAGTTGAAATTCCATGATAATCTCTATTAAGAGCAAAAAATTCTGTTCCAACTTACCTCGCGTTGGATTCTACCAATGATGGTGGAGTAAGTACCATGAAATATAGTACCAGTGGTACTATATTCGTTAATCTCCTCAATTTCTTGAGCCTTTTCGTCAACCTGTAAAACACAATTGAGAAGTCCTTGAAAATTAGGATTTATGGAACTATTGCATATATATTTCCCCCTGGTATCTGTTTGTCCAAATTTCTGAAAGCATCTGAACTGATTTGGATTAAATTTGTGGTGAATGTTCCTTCGGTTAATGCTTTTTAGGGGGCCGAGTTGAAAATATATCTGCTCTTTCCACCAGCTTTGAATAATTCAGAATTTATGACAATGTTAAGAATCTATGAGTACTTAATAGAACCTTTAAATAAGACCTTTTAGTTTCCTCAGATCAGGTGAGCACTCAAGTCAATTAATAGTCATTGGACTATCTTGTTCTACTTAGTCTAACTCTGTCTTGATATATTGGGCAGATAGGCATGTCCAGCGAATACTGCTTGCGCCTGGCTGGGAGATATACTGAACAGATCTGGATTGGGACAAATCGATAGTAAATTAGTAATCTTGAAAGAATTATTTCGAAAGTTTCTGAGTTCTAATTGATACATGACAGTTACCAGTAGTTGGATCTTTATACTGATTTGTACTGGTAATTATATTTAATTGAGGGTCACAAGCATGTTTTGCCTAAATTATCTTGGTATGTCAAAATGGATTTTCTTAAAATCTGTCAGGAATTTCTTTGTGAAATTTAGTACATGCGTTTTATTGTGACACAATATTTAAAAGCCATGCATCAAACGTTTGGAAATTTTAATCTCATTTACTTTACTTTTATAGCATGAAAAACATTGAAAATTTCAGTTTTCAGGCTCCTTATATCATAAAATAAAGTTAGCCATAATATCTTTTTTCCATTCAATTCCTGTTGTTGGACCAAGGAAGTATTCAGTAATTCTCTCAGGGTGGAACCAAAGTCTCCAAAACATAGGAAATATTAAAATACAAACTCGGTCTCATATCTTGTAAACAGATCATTGGCAAGTATCTCCCGAATCACCCTTTGATTGATGGATAGATACCCATCTGGATATTGAATCCAGAAGTCCTCAACATATTACATGTGTTCTCCAATATGCATGACAAAATTATTTTGAAATATCTTTTTAAAAAACTCAGTTTTAGTTTGTAAACCAGATGCACATTTACAGTAATGCCCTAATTAATCAACTCCATAACCACAGCAGAATTATGGGTAATTTTTCAGGATTTAGTCGGAAATAAAGGAGAGCTTTCCGATGTATGGCAATAAGCCATATTTCCGAATAATATTATGTGTATTTTGAAGCGCAAACCGGCATGTGGTTTTAACATTATGCTACTTTTCTGATTCTGATTATCTACTTGTACTGTACTGTCTATACATGACTGTAACGGTTGTACAAGCCTTGAAATAGTTTGTCTGTCATTTGCAGAATGAGGTCCCCAGGGGGCAAATTTAGTGATGCTCTCCCGCATGGCGTGCTAGCATCAACAAATTCACCCTCTCGGAACCTCATTATTCTTTGGCCTTAACTGCTATGCAATTGGAGACCAGGATCAGATTGAATTTCGCTAGTTGAAGTTGGTGATGTACATTACCCCATAATTATTCACCTTGATTATGCATTATGGAATATAGAAACTGCATCAGAACATACGGGGAAACATTAACTAAAAACACATGTAAATTTTAGACTATATAGATATACTTCCCAGAAGATTATCTCCTATAAGCAGAATGAGGTTTCCAGAGGAAGATTTGATGATGTTAGCAAACTGTGTGGGATATCACCACTAAATTCACCCTCTGGGGACCTCATTCTGCAAATGACAGACACACTATTTCAAGGCTAGCGGTTATCAGTTTCAAGTTAGATTAAATTTAAAATAAGTTCAAGTTAATTTAAATTTAAAATTGCCTCCCTGATGCCATAAAAAAGAATGCAGTTCCCTTCTACATAGAGATGTGTGGTGTCACTGTATAGTACAGAGTACTCTCTGCTTATAGCTCCATGTTCCAGGAACTGGATACGGCCCTGATTAGAGAAGCGGCAAATTGTGGATACAACCTCGCGATTAAAGCGTTTCCGCTTTCTCACAATTGCCGCTTCTGAATCAGCGCGTCCCAGTTCCCGCGATCAAGAACTGCAGAAAAGAGCACTTTCGCATCTGGCAGCTTTCCTGACACAAAACGGAGCAACTTATCTGACTTTTCAGCAAGCTCCTGCCCTTTCGTTTCTATCATGTTGTTGGACCCCACATGCAAAACAATGACATCTGGGGCCTTCTCTGTTGCCAACCAGGTCTCCAGCAGGCCTTCAACATCTTCTATACGTCGACCGCCGTCCCCCCGCCATACCACTGTCGTTGATGGAATGTCCATGTCGACTTTCCCCACATCAGCCAGATAGTTTGCAAGATTACGAATGTAGGAGTCACCTACTACCCATACTATGGTGTTCCCTACAAAAATGGTTCACATATAATATACTACTAATAGTAACATTGGTTTACTCATGTAAAATAAGATCCACCTAATAAAAACAACTCGGGTTGTGTTGAGATAAAAATGCTTGCCTATTTATATAACTATGCACTGTGTCTGAGTTATGCTGGACATTGCTTGTTTCTCGTGTAAAATAAGATCCACCTGATTAAAATTAGTCTAATAATATGATCTCCTATAATTATGCACTGTTTCTTAGTTACACTGGTTACTCTTGTAAAGTAAGTAAGACCCACCTGATCATAACTACTCTAATATGATCTATAACTATGTATAGTGTCTTAGTTACAATGGTTACTCATGTAAACTAAGATCAACCTAATAAAAATGACTATAATAATATGATCACATATAACTATGCACTGTATCTTATTTACACTGTGTGTGCATGCTAAATACACCTTACAGTTGATGTGGTATGACAGGACTGAGGTGATACATAATCACTGAATACTCTTTATTATTTAAAGTATATATAAATCAGAAGGAAAATTGGGCAAGAGATCGGTGTTGAATTTCTATTTAAATCCTCACCTGTGGCAGCTTGCATTTTGACAGCTTGTCTCCTGAAACTAAAATTTCAACCAGATTTGAAAACATGCACGGATGTCACAACATATATTTCTGACAAACACTTACTGAATTTAAAGATGGGTGCATAATATTTTTTGCGAAAAAACTCCTACAATCCCTTTAAATACTAATTTGTTATTTATTATATTTCCTAAATGCTAGAATATTTTCTTTTTTTTCTTCATGAATTCATGAGGACACACCTGTGAATCATTTTCTATTTCAATAAGAACTTAATTTCACATTTCCCATATCATTCTTGCATTTTTATAGAGACTTTTTATTAGAGAGTGGTGTTGTTAAAGTGACTCAAAATAACAATCAACTTTTTCCTTTGGATATCTTAAAGACATATTATGGACTTGTTTGGGTGAGTGAAACTGATAAGTTAGTAAGCAGGCACTACGCCAAATGGGGAATATATCATTATACTAACATCGGCGACAATCTCAAAGAAATCGTCCATACTACTACATAGAAAACATCGTCTGAACAATGACCAGAAGTTTTAGGTATATCGAATTCAAATTATAGGATTTGTTTTCACAGGTTATGGTCCGGACAGAAGGATGGAGATCAATTCTATAGTCCCCCAAACTTCAAAATAGTCCGGGGACAATAATATAATATCAACTTACAGATAAAAGAGATACTAAATCTGAAGATTTTCCTGTAAAGAAAATATGTAAAGATGCAATGATATCCTGTTAAAATTCATTTAAACACCTCAGTTATACCATTTAAAGGTGCTCAATCTGATTTGATGGTCCCCATATAATCAGATTCAAACAACAACCATATTTTTTTTGACATGCTGCTTCAGTTATCAGAATCGATTAATTGTCCAAAAATAATGCTAAGTCAATTGCTAACAACAGTCGACTATAGTATCAATTTGCCCAAAACGTGTTATCTATGGGAGGCCAAATTCACATTTAATAATTTTGAGCTTAAAACGCAATTTATGGTTATATGTAACTAAACACCCCTGGTGAATAAATAGGTTTATTCATAACTTAACCTTAACTCCTATTGACATATCACCTATTGTTTTCATTGATTTGGATGGGTAGGGAGCTAGCCCAACTTCTTTATCAAAATGGCTGACACGCAATAGTATCACCTTCTGTTTTAGTTGGAGCGACTCGTGGTAGCATTATATTATCTTCGGTATATATATTAGTTGGGGCTACTCGCAATAGCATTACTTTCTGTAATAGTCAAGGCGACTTTGATTTTCTTCAAGTTTCGAGAATACAGGCACACCATATGAGGGAAGCAAGCCCTCGGTTACACCACATTCACACTATATGACCATATAAATACTATAGATTTGTGCAAGAGATGCTGATTTAATAACAAAAACTAGAGCTCGAGGACTGAGACACCAAAGCTCCAGGAATGAGACACCAATTTTTTGGGACAGGGATGCTGATGCATGTAATATGAAAATATGTTTTTCCCCCCTGATAATGTGATTTAAGTCAATAAGTAAACCATATGAGGTACTAGTAAGCAAACCCTCATGCAGTGACATCACATGCATGCTATATTATATGACCATAGTATTGGTCCAAATTGTCAAATATCTGACATGACATACAAAGCCACTTGATTTTAGAGTTATCCATCTTCATCTACAATTTGGTCCAAGACTGTCGGTTTGATGACTTTTTGCCAGGTCATAAAAAATTACTCGAGAAATAACATATTTCAACAATAGATATCTGATTACTCTGAGCTGTGATGGGTGGAATGCCAGCTAACTGGGACCTTGGCTAACTGGGACCTTCGGTTAACTGGGACCTTGACCAACTGGGACCTTGGCTAACTGGGACCTTGGTTATATTTATTACATATATTAGTAGAATAGAACATTAAATTCATTGTTATTGTTTGCTTTGTTTATGTTAATGCTTCAAAATGTTTTTGTTTTAACCTGACTTAATTAATAAAAAAAAAAATTTACAAAATTATTCTGTCAATCTTTATACCTCTATAAAACTAAAACATTCACATTCACAGTTAAGATGCAATAAAGTGATTGTTACTCAGGGCATTCACAGTGAAGGTGTGAGTTTGTTTTGAAAGCGATGAATGTGTAATAACTGATGGTGTTTTAAATCAGTTGGTCCATTTGATCTTGTGATCTAATCGTTGGCAGCTTGTTTAACAAGTTTGTTTAACAGTATACCCAAAGACAGTGTGTTTAACAGTATACCCAAAGACAAATTATGGTCAGCTATATATATAGAGGCCTATTTACTGGCAGCATCGCAAATGTAAGACTGGCATCACCAGACATGCGGTCAGTGACAGCCTAGACATTCAGTGGTCCTGCCAGTAGTGTGCCAGCCAACAGGTATGTACTAATTATGTCAGATCCACATCAGCTTCCAACCAAAACAGTAAAATTGTTCATGTCATTACATAAAAAATAGTACCCTTTTTGATTTTTTACATAAAAATAGTACCGGTACTCTTTAGATCTTCACCCATTTTTCACAAGTAAATCCTAAAATCATATTATAAATTAAATTATCCAAAGTAAATGTTTTTTACCCCGACACCAAAGAAATAGTAATTTGGGAGAGTTAATCAGATTATGCACCTTTAATCATTTGCAAAGGTACCGGTATTGGCGGTAATTAATCAGTGTATATATATAACTAGCAGGTGGACTGCTTTTGAAGGTCAAGGTCAGGTCGGGGTCACGACTTGACCCATCCAAAATACTCAGTCCACATGGATTATCATTATGTGGTAGCGAAAGAGCAGTCACTTTGCCATGTCAGGGAATGCGGGAAATCAGTTCTAGGTTTAGATCAGTCTATGTAAACATACACTCAGATTCATACTGATACTGAGTCTATTGCATTCCCATCAACTTTTCATTTATGAAATGTTGTGGGCTTCTCCCAAATTACGTCACACCGCACTAAATATAAATCTGAAATTAGTTGATTGACAGGCGTAAACATGGTCACGTGCCAGTGCCGTCATGGCCGCTTCAACCATGTGAAGCCGATTCTAAGAATCGGAATTAATAGTTGCAGGGTTTGTGACTTTTCGTTTGGCGGTTGTTTTACTGACAATAAAGGGCTAGCTTCCGGGATCCAAAATAATATGTACAATAACTAAGACAGATCTTCTTGAAATTATAAAAAATGTCTGTGGATCTCTTGCCAGTCTTGGACTCAGAACGAATTATTTTTTAGATCGGCCAGGCGATTTGTCTCCCATGTTGTCAAAACATAACACAAATCAACGGCCACGAATCAAAAATACATGAATGTCGGGACTATCTGCTAAACCAACTACAGAACAAAAAAAAAGTTAAATGACATAACAAAACGATCTATCAGTTCCCCGGTACCGGCAGTAGTACCACCGCAGCCAAAACGAGCGTAGAGCAACACAATTCTACCACCAACCCCACCGAAACCCTCCCGACATTACACAGCCGTATTATTAGCTCCAAAGATTGGCCAGTTGTACCCTAATTACAGTTGCCTGCAATCCAAATTCCGGTGATTCTTGATTTTAAACTTTCGACCGCTCGTCAACAATCTACTTTATTTGTCGATTTGTGAATTTCTCTTCCGGTATAAATGACGTCATGGATACTATTTTAACAACATATAGCCACACCTTCGGAATTTCCACACCGAGAGCACGTGACATGTTACTAGTTTTTTATTGGGGCACACATTTCTTGGAGCTAAGTTTTGATTGGCGGTAATTACAAGGAATCCCGGGTTTGGGAAATGAAAACTGAACGAAAGGTCGTCAGACCCACTATTTTTTATATGTGGGTATGTAGTTTACTCCAGACTGGGTTTAGATGTAAAGCATGATTTCAATGCTGTTCGATTCAAAACGGTCTTCATTACATTTTGAGACAACAGGAATGCGGGCCATGTTGCTGTGGCTTCTGTTTCCAACTCAGACGAACAGGCAATTCATCCATGCACCATTCAACTGGTTTTGGCAAATATCCCATGCAGCGATACAACATGCACACACCCAACTGAACTTTTCATATTCAATGATGGGAATGGATTCTTTAGAGTAAAGCCATGCGCATTCAATGATCCAATTTCTCCTTTCATACAAACTGACAAGGATGGTGCACTACAAAATGGAGCATTCCATAATAACCTCAAATCCATTTTATGTCATTTTCATGCTGTCCAAGCCTTCTGACGACATTTTAATGAATATGCAAACTTACGGATACTCACAAGACCACTTGAAACTGGGCTCAAAAGTGTCATGCGATGCTGGAATGTGGAATCCAGGACATTTGTTGGCAATCAATTCTGAACACGTTCGTGGTAACTCATCACTTAATTGTGGTGCGTGTACACTCATCACTAATTAAAAAGCTACGATTCACAAGGAAAAATACATTTTTTTAAAGCAAGGTTCAATATTTTGCCGACTACATATGCTTTCTTTCAATAACCATAACATTAGTAACAATATTTTTGGTCCAAGCAGAGTAAAAGCATGAAAATAGAAAATGTTCGTGGAATACACTAGTAAACACATCGTGGAAAATCCTCCGACTGACGACTTTTGGTCAGAATGTTAGAGCAAACAAATGTGAGTTTGGGCACAAATGAGGTATCAGCATGTTTGAATAATACTGTAGCATATGCTCGTAGCTGCTAAAATACTACGAAATATGTCATATCCTAGTTTATTAACTTTTTCTTCGTTTCTCATTATGTTTTCTGTCGCCTCCGCCATTTTGAATGCGTGGTATACTCATCAACTCAAAACCACGTGATTCCCACCATAATATTTAAGGACTTTGCCTACCCATTTCCCCCAAAATAAAAGATTCTGTTCACTTATATTAGTAATCACAGCAACCAAGCCATTTTAAAATTAGAATCCATGATAGATTATCGTAGTAATACAATGTGAACTTTTATATAGAGGTTTTAAAAAATAGATTTTCGACCCCAAATCCAACAAACAGACAGTTCATATCTATGAAAAACATATGGGAATATTTACTGAACACTGAAGAATTATCTAAAGTGCATATCTTTTTCATATTTATCAAGCGTTTTTTTTAAATTTACTTAGAACTACTGGTTTACAAATGGTAGATTTACCTGCACAGTAATGCTGGCAGTTTATGGGTTATCTGTTGACAAAATAATTTCTCAAGCCTCAATCTAGCCTACCCCCACCCACCATGTTGCAAGTAAATAGGTGGCACTTATGGGATAATTTCTCATGGGCCAGTGCACACACCAGTTTATAACCATCACAGCTATACTGGACATAAGGTGACCCAATAAATATCAGCTTCCATTTTGCATTATTGCGCAAGTAAACAAGTGGTTCTAAGTAAATTTTTCAAAGAACACTCGATAAATATAAATATTTTTTTATTGTTTATCATTCTTCACAGAGTTCAGTAGACATCCTCATATTTTGTTCTTAGATAATGGACTTTGTGTTTGTTCGATTTGGGTTCGAAAATTTATTTTTAAAAACCTTTATAAAGTTCACATTGGCATTACTGAGATATTCCATTATGGATTTATATATACTCTAACAATGGTGCATCAAAAGGCTTGGTTGCTGGGATTACTGATATAAGTGAACAGAATCCTTTATTTTGACTCCCATCAAATTTTGGGGAAAATGGGTTGGCAAAGTCCTTAAGAAAATTGTGGAAAAATAATTATTAAAGAGACACTAAAACTTTAGCATAATGCAAAGAACATAAAGGGTGCCTAAGATAACACAATCACTTCACATAGCCTTGAAACAGTGTGTCTGTCATTTGTCATAAACCCTCCATAACAACGTTCTAAAAAATACAAAAATTGGGTAATTGGAGAATTTGTTGAAACAAATTTAGGAAAATTTTGTCAAATCATCAATTTATGGATTTTCAGTGATGTATATACAAAATTCTAAATCACAGGTCCTTCCAATTTCAAGTTTATTTTGTCGATCTTACTTTCATGATTCCAGAACAGAAAACCATTCCCAGATATGTTTTTCGAGTTGTGTGCCTTCAAAAATGGGATTTTACCTGATTTTTGAACCACAATTTCTAAGAATGAGACAAATTCCATATTTTTAGGTCAATTAATTAAAAAACAACATAATAATGAAGGGCTTTTGCACGGTTTTATTAATTTCCTCACTAGATTATATACAACAAATTATTAATTTAATATGCAACTATGATTAAGAACAAAAAATTATTCTCAAACAAAATGTATGTTCAATTTGTTTCAACTTATACTTAAAATGTTATGAGAAAAGCAGAGTATATACCGTAGATAGCAATTTATTGAGTAATATTGCATTTCGTCACACAAGTTCTGATTTTAGACAAATTTGGCTATATCCATACAATGGCACACACATTTTGTTTGAGAATATTTTTTTCTTCATTTTTTGTGTGTATAATCTGGTGAGTAAATTAATAAAACAGTGAAAAAGCCCTTCATTTCTCTCTAGTTTTTTTATAATTCGCCATAAACTACGGAATTTGATAAATTGAGGCTCTGAAATCATGTAAACTCCCATTTTTTAAGGCACACAACTCGGAAAATACTTAACAAATCTGGGAAGGGTTTTCTGTTCTGGAATCAAGAAAGTAAGGTCGACAAAATAGACATGAAATTGGAAAGACAGATGGATAAATCTGCAAACTTCATTTGGCAAGGGATAAAAAATTACTCTGTTGGTGTCATGTGGTAGCAATCATGAGAAAGGTTGAAGTTTTAGTGTCTCCTTAAACGTATGTCATGTATAGCTACAATATATTGTGCAGGGATGCATCCACTTGCATCTCCCTTGGAAATTAACGTATTTTGTTCTGTTTTCCAGAATTTGATACCATCTGAAAGTAAAAAAATACGGAAATGAGTGAATTTGTCATAAATGATAGTTGCTACATTAATACTTAGTGATGTGGACCGAACAGGACTAGGTCCATTCCGGTCTAGTACCCTTGCCTGGTCCGGTCCACTTACATGTGAATAAATTACCCTTTTAGCAAAGGGGTGGTCCAGTACTGGTCCGGTCCGCATCACTATTACTTAGTTACTAGTGCTTAGGAATTTGATTCTAACATTTAATGGCAACCTACAACAAGTGATAGTGATTTGACATTTCTTAGAGCGCCGATGTAACCTGTTTTTCATTGCCTTGAAATTCCTTCCTGCCCCAATTATAGAATTGCGGCCACATCTTGACATTGAAAATTAAACAGACATATTTACTCTTTATTAAATCTGCTTTACTAGGAAATTCGTATATGGTCTTACCTTTTATACAGCTGTTTGCATCAACAAACACCAGTCTGTCCCATTTTTGGTTTCTTACTGCAATAAAACAACAAATTATGACATACACATTTAAGCAAATAAAAAATGTTCTGAACACTAGTCGTTAATGAAAAGAAATATGAAGTTATGAAACCTATCAATAAATTATATTTGTGTACTTGGGTGGTGAAATTCATGGTTTATTTTCGAGTAAGTTTGGGGAATATATACACCAATATAAATGACATGACTGATCTAAACCATGCCATGTGATGATCGAACTACAGAAAACCACCCATAAGTAAACAGGGCTGTGGAACTGGATGCAAAATAAGACAATAATGACTTTATGTTGAAGTGACGTACATCCCAGTATTTTTGTGTGAATGCAAAAGGTACCATTTAATATATGACTTGTATAATCGTATTATAAACTGGAGTCCCTGAAAATGGTTCACTGTAATCTGAATTATTATGGGCCAAAGAGGCCCTATAAAAGAAATCTTCAATACCTTGACTATCTTTCCACATGTGGAAGTGGATATGCTGCCGTCCCATTGCCTTAATGCCCTGAAATATATTAATATGTTCATTACATAACAATTAAATTAAACAATTAAAACAAGTGGATAAGTTTGCCCCTGAAATATTATCGGATCCACTATTCCTTACATACGGTGTAAAATATCTCGAATCGATCAAGTGTACAATCATATACCCATTTTGGTGTGTCATAACGGCTTGGACAAATTTAGCATTCAATTGAAAAACAGGAATGGAAGCGAAAAGGCCTGATATTTGTGAGTGACCTTATTTCAGACAACGGTGATCTTCCAACTGTAGCTAGGATGAAAGAAATTTATGATATATCAACAAACTTCATCACATTCCACAGTATCAATACCAGGGTTGGGGTAATCGTAATCAGTAATTGTAATCAAAGTAATCGATTACAAAATTTGGAGTAATCATCTGTAATCAGTAATCATGACATTTCTTGATTACAAGTAATCGTAATCGTAATCGATTACTTTCAAATGTACCTGTAATCATGATTACATTTTGATTACTTTTTGATTACTTTTACTAAAATATCCATATGGATGGATATTGGATACTCATAGTCTCATACTGTGGTACTATGGAGTGTACAAATATACATACAACATATTAGAAAGTTAATACAATGTTGTCATGTCTTATGTTAGTGGTACAGTGTGTTTATGTACATTCTGGCAGTGGACACAGATAACAACACACAATTGTTGAATACAGCATGAATAGCAATAAACTTGTGATACAGACAAATGAAATGTTCTAATATGAATAAATAGGGTAGCCAACTTCAATTAAGATTAAATTGAATTGCTGCAGACAATGGCTGTAAAGTCACACTGGTACAATAGGGCTAATTAACTGAACAAAGAAGGTGTGAAGTACATCGGTAGACCTAATTAGCTGGTTTGTCATTTACTGCACCCATTAGTTAAGCCTAATTTAATCCTCATCAGGATTAACAACGGATGATCATCAAATAAATCTTAATGTTATCTTCATTGTGTTGGGTATGGAATCTAACAGAACATGCAAATATTTTATAATTGTTTCTGGTGATATTTTTATAAATATTATGCGTTCGTTTGAATGCATGTAAGAAAAAAAAAATATCTTAAAAATTATTTACATAAATAAATACAAATAAAACATAATGTATTCCCAATAAGTTGGTGCATAACTTCATGATGAAACCTTTCCAATACATGTAAATGTAAAAAAAAGTTTTTATGTTTTTTGCTTGCATCTTTCTATTGTTTCAGTCGTTTCTTGTTTCCATGTTAAGCAGTGATGTCTTTATTCAATCATATTAGACATGTTAATTTGAATTATTTCATTATTTATTCATATGCGATCAAAATGGTTGGAAACCAACAATTGTAATCACATGTAATCAAAAAGTAATCGATTACATTTACTAAAGTAATTGTAATCGTAATCGATTACATTGGAAAAAATGTAATCAGTAATCGTAATCGTAATCATGTAAATCAAAAGTAATTGTAATCGCAATCGATTACATTGGTATGTAATCGCCCCAACCCTGATCAATACACAGCCTATAGTTATGCATGAGTGTGTAAATATAATTACATATCATCTTGGCAAAAACTAAAGCCCAAAGATGGGGACATATGAAATTACACATGGTGGCATGGTTCATGGAGAGGGGTGCAGTTGAAATTCCATGATAATCTCTATTAAGAGCAAAACATTCTGTTCCAACTTACCTCGCGTTGGATTCTACCAATGATGGTGGAGTAAGTACCATGAAATATAGTACCAGTGGTACTATATTCGTTAATCTCCTCAATTTCTTGAGCCTTTTCGTCAACCTGTAAAACACAATTGAGAAGTCCTTGAAAATTAGGATTTATGGAACTATTGCATATATATTTCCCCCTGGTATCTGTTTGTCCAAATTTCTGAAAGCATCTGAACTGATTTGGATTAAATTTGTGGTGAATGTTCCTTCGGTTAATGCTTTTTAGGGGGCCGAGTTGAAAATATATCTGCTCTTTCCACCAGCTTTGAATAATCAGAATTTATGACAATGTTAAGAATCTAAGAGTACTTAATAGAACCTTTAAATAAGACCTTTTAGTTTCCTCAGATCAGGTGAGCACTCAAGTCAATTAATAGTCATTGGACTATCTTGTTCTACTTAGTCTAACTCTGTCTTGATATATTGGGCAGATAGGCATGTCCAGCGAATACTGCTTGCGCCTGGCTGGGAGATATACTGAACAGATCTGGATTGGGACAAATCGATATTAAATTAGTAATCTTGAAAGAATTATTTCGAAAGTTACTGAGTTCTAATTGATACATGACAGTTACCAGTAGTTGGATCTTTATACTGATTTGTACTGGTAATTATATTTAATTGAGGGTCACAAGCATGTTTTGCCAAAATTATCTTGGTATGTCAAAATGGATTTTCTTAAAATCTGTCAGGAATTTCTTTGTGAAATTTAGTACATGCGTTTTATTGTGACACAATATTTAAAAGCCATGCATCAAACGTTTGGAAATTATAATCTCATTTACTTTACTTTTATAGCATGAACAACATTGAAAATTTCAGTTTTCAGGCTCCTTAAATCATAAAATAAAGTTAGCCATTATATCTTTTTTCCATTCAATTCCTGTTGTTGGACCAAGGAAGTATTCAGTAATTCTCTCAGGGTGGAACCAAAGTCTCCAAAACATAGGAAATATTAAAATACAAACTCGGTCTCATATCTTGTAAACAGATCATTGGCAAGTATCTCCCGAATCACCCTTTGATTGATGGATATATACCCATCTGGATATTGAATCCAGAAGTCCTCAACATATTACATGTGTTCTCCAATATGCATGACAAAATTATTTTGAAATATCTTTAAAAAAAAACTCAGTTTTAGTTTGTAAACCAGATGCACATTTACAGTAATGCCCTAATTAATCGACTCCATAACCACAGCAGAATTATGGGTAATTTTTCAGGATTTAGTCGGAAATAAAGGAGAGCTTTCCGATGAATGGCAATAAGCCATATTTCCGACTAAATCCTGAAAAATTACTCATAATTCTGCTGTGGTTATAGAGTCGATTAATTAGGGCATACTGTATATCTGTAAATTAGAATTCACCAGTTTGACCATAAAAAAGCTACAAGTTTTGGAGACAGTGGTACATTTATAAAATTGACACTGCACCACCCAGGCGCCCATGATACAGTGTCAGTTGGTAGAGATTTGTTTCATTGGTTACTCATTTAGATGTGTTAAGATAATACTGGCCTGTAACTATGGCTTAATATGCACTGTGTATTGGTTTACACTGGTTATTCATGTAAAATAAAGTCCACCTAAGGCCAATATAAACAAATTGATATATTTATATCCCAAATTTTTAGTACCTCCTCAATTTGTTTTGATAATTTTCATGTAAATCTTTTCTCTTGCCTTAACTGTCAAATTACCTTTCGATTACCCATTAATTAGTCTATTTTGTATCACATTGGACAATCTAACTTGTATTATATAAGATGGTACACTGCTTTGATACCTAGAACTACATGCCCATGACATGTATTTATGTCAGGAAGATTGAAATTTAAAAAAAAGTTAAAGATGGCTGTAAATCTAGCAATTTATTTATATTGGCCTTATCAAAAACTACTCTAGCTGTGTTGAGATAATGTGCTTGTCTATTTATATCTATGGACTGTGCCTTAGTTACACTGGTTACACGTGTAAACTAAGATCCATCTAATAAAAACTACTCTATTGCGATCTCCTATAACTACGCACTGTGCCTTAGTTACACTGGTTACACGTGTAAACTTAGTCCAAGTCTTCTCGTACTAAAACTAGCTAAGATTTTGGGATGGAGATGCTAGTGTTTAGTCCGAGTTCCAGGCCCATGCATTTCTATGACCCGAGTTACGCCCAGGATATGTGGCGGGAATCTGTGGTGTATTTTACTCGATTTACCTAACAAAGCAATACATGATGCTATATACATCGGAAAGAGTGACATCTTATGGTCATAATGGTGTATAATAATCTAACTTTAATGTTAAATTACACATCATCTAACTTTAATGTTAAATTACACATAGAATATTCCGGTTGATTGCCACAAACATCGTTGTTTTTTCTGTTTGTTTACTTAACTGAAAGCCGAACTCAGGTTCCGAAGAACTTCGGCATTGTTCGGTGTTTGTTTTGGCCGAGACGAATTTCGATACAAACAAAATGGCGGCCCCCATGATATTCTAATGGTCATTGTGTTTACACTGTTTTAAACTGTGAGATGGTTATAATTCCCGTAATTTATTTAATGTATTACATTTATATCTTCAATATGTATTTAATCTATGTATTTATTTATTTATTGTCACGTATAATTACGATTACAATGGAGAATTCATCGTGCGTGGTTGATTGAAAATCTACGGAATATTTTCACCGGAAAATGCCGAACGCAGTTCGCAAGGTCAACTGAGTTCGCATACTTTAAAAAATATGTAAACACTGCGGCAAAAGTTTCTTTTCACATTAAATTACCGCTTTCAATTCACAACCGATGTGGGTTTCAGATCAAATAGCATGTCTTCTGCGGAAACTATCCGTTTATTGTAGCAATTGTGATATTTTATTTCATATAATTGTGGTTTTATTTAAGCGGGTCACTAACGCTTAAGTCGTGTCATAGAAATGCATGGGCCTGGAACTCGGACTAAACACTAGCATCTCCATCCCAAAATCTTAGCTAGTTTTAGTACGAGAAGACTTGGACTAGTATAAACTAAGATCCATCTAATAAAAACTACTCTATTACAATCTCCTATAACTACGCACTGTGCCTTAGTTACACTGGTTACACGTGTAAACTAAGATCCACCTAATAAAAACTACTCTATTACGATATCCTATAACTACGCACTGTGCTTTAGTTACACTGGTTACACGTGTAAACTAAGATCCATCTAATAAAAACTACTCTATTACGATCTCCTATAACTACGCACTGTGCCTTAGTTACACTGGTTACACGTGTAAACTAAGATCCATCTAATAAAAACTACTCTATTACGATCTCCTATAACTAAACACTGTGCCTTAGTTACACTGGTTACACGTGTAAACTAAGATCCACCTAACAAAAATTACTCTAATACGATCTCATATAACTACGCACTGTGCCTCAGTTACACTGGTTACACGTGTAAACTAAGATCCACCTAATAATATCTTTACCACTGATGGCCTATAACTATTCAGTACTAAGTTCTAAAGTCTTATTTCCAGTGCCCACGAAAGTAAACTATGAGGGTTACCTAATTTAATCAATTGTCATGATTAGTGAAGAGAGAGAAAATAATTTCTCAAGTATTTCAGTCGGTCTCAGGTATTGGGGAAAAATGACAGGTCATTTATTAATATACGGAAATTATTTATTCAAATGTTTTTCAAGTATGGAAGATTTATACATCACCAGGCAGTTCTGACAAACATCCCATTTAAGGACCAACCCTCTGATTTTAGCTCTTGTGCATTGCATCTGGAAGGATATCATTGGGGCCAGTTGATTTCAGTAAAAGCTGGAATGAAAATCTTGAAATTAGCTGCCGTCATGGGCCATGCATGTTATTTATTTAAAAAGATTTCAAAAATTTATACCAAAATTTGTGTCAAATTTCAAGTTGCCTATCTCTGAGCTGGTAAACATATGCTCAAGTTAAGAGAAGTTTGTTTGCATGATATGATGTAAATTAATAAGATAAAATAGCCTATATAATTATCTTCATGCACATAAGCAACTAAGTGACAGTCATAATTTAAAGATTAATTGCTGTTTATTGTTAGATAAGCATATTTTGGTGTTCCAATCTTTCTCCCCGCTTCAATGCAGTGTAATTTTAATTCTTGTCATAGCCAAAACTTAGATTTTTTTTTGACGTAACCAGGCATAGCCTTAAGTGTCTGTTTAAACGGACATGGTTCATTCAAAACTTTGTGTGTTACATAATGCTCCTAGAAAGGTAGTTTAAACAGATATTTATCGACCGATTTCGATACTGAGAAGAATTCAAAAGCGAATAATATTATGTGTATTTTGAAGCGCAAACCGGCATGTGGCTTTAACATTATGCTACTTTTCTTATTCTGATTATCTACTTGTACTGTACTGTCTATACATGTAACGGTTGTACAAGCCTTGAAATAGTTTGTCTGTCATTTGCAGAATGAGGTCCCCAAGGGGCAAATTTAGTGATGCTATCCCGCATGGCGTGCTAGCATCATCAAATTCACCCTCTCGAAACCTCATTATTCTTTGGCCTTAACTGCTATGCAATTGGAGACCAGAATCAGATTGAATTTCGCTAGTTGAAGTTGGTGATGTACATTACCCCATAATTAGTCACCTTGATTATGCATTATGGAATATAGAAACTGCATCAGAACATACGGGGAAACATTAACTAAAAACAAATGTCAATTTTAGACTATATAGATATACTTCCCAGAAGATTATCTCCTATAAGCAGAATGAGGTTTCCAGGGGAAGATTTGATGATGTTAGCAAACTGTGTGGGATATCACCACTAAATTCACCCTCTGGGGACCTCATTCTGCAAATGACAGACACACTATTTCAAGGCTAGCGGTTATCAGTTTCAAGTTAGATTAAATTTAAAATAAGTTCAAGTTAATTTAAATTTAAAATTGCCTCCCTGATGCCATAAAAAAGAATGCAGTGACCTTCTACAGAGAGATGTGTGGTGTCACTGTATAGTACAGAGTATTCTCTGCTTATAGCTCCATGTTCCAGGAACTGGATACGGCCCTGCTTAGAGAAGCGGCAAATTGTGGATACAACCTCGCGATTAAAGCGTTTCCGCTTTCTCACAATTTCCGCTTCTGAATCAGCGCCGTCCCAGTTCCTGCGATCAAGAACTGCAGAAAAGAGCACTTTCGCATCTGGCAGCTTTCCTGACACAAAACGGAGCAACTTATCTGACTTTTCAGCAAGCTCCTGCCCTTTCGTTTCTATCATGTTGTTGGACCCCACATGCAAAACAATGACATCTGGGGCCTTCTCTGTTGCCAACCAGGTCTCCAGCAGGCCTTCAACATCTTCTATACGTCGACCGCCGTCCCCCCGCCATACCACTGTCGTTGATGGAATGTCGACTTTCCCCACATCAGCCAGATAGTTTGCAAGATTACGAATGTAGGAGTCACCTACTACCCATACTATGGTGTTCCCTACACAAATGGTTCACATATAATATATTACTAATGGTAACATTGGTTTACTCATGTAAAATAAGATCCACCTAATAAAAACAACTCGGGTTGTGTTGAGATAAAAATGCTTGCCTATTTATATAACTATGCACTGTGTCTGAGTTATGCTGGACATTGCTGGTTTCTCGTGTAAAATAAGATCCACCTGATTAAAATTAGTCTAATAATATGATCTCCTATAATTATGCACTGTTTCTTAGTTACACTGGTTACTCTTGTAAAGTAAGTAAGACCCACCTGATCATAACTACTCTAATATGATCTATAACTATGTATAGTGTCTTAGTTACAATGGTTACTCATGTAAACTAAGATCAACCTAATAAAAATGACTATAATAATATGATCACCTATAACTATGCACTGTATCTTATTTACACTGTGTGTGCATGCTAAATACACCTTACAGTTAATGTGGTATGACAGGACTGAGGTGATACATAATAACTGAATACTCTTTATTATTTAAAGTATATATAAATCAGAAGGAAAATTGGGCAAGAGATCGGTGTTGAATTTCTATTTAAATCCTCACCTGTGGCAGCTTGCATTTTGACAGCTTGTCTCCTGAAACTAAAATTTCAACCAGATTTGAAAACATGCACGGATGTCACAACATATATTTCTGACAAACACTTACTGAATTTAAAGATGGGTGCATAATATTTTTTGTGAAAAAACTCCTACAATCCCTTTAAATACTAATTTGTTATTTATTATATTTCCTAAATGCTAGAATTTTGTTTTGTTTTCTTCATGAATTCATGAGGACACACCTGTGAATCATTTTCTATTTCAATAAGAACTTAATTTCACATTTCCCATATCATTCTTACATTTTTATAGAGACTTTTTATTAGAGAGTGGTGTTGTTAAAATGACTCAAAATAACAATCAACTTTTTCCTTTGGATATCTTAAAGACATATTATGGACTTGTTTGGGTGAGTGAAACTGATAAGTTAGTAAGCAGGCACTACGCCAAATGGGGGAATATATCATTATACTAACATCGGCGACAATCTCAAAGAAATCGTCCATACTACTACATAGAAAACATCGTCTGAACAATGACCAGAAGTTTTAGGTATATCGAATTCAAATTATAGGATTTGTTTTCACAGGTTATTGTCCGGACAGAAGGATGGAGATCAATTCTATAGTCCCCCAAACTTCAAAATAGTCCGGGGACAATAATATAATATCAACTTACAGATAAAAGAGATACTAAATCTGAAGATTTTCCTGTAAAGAAAATATGTAAAGATGCAATGATATCCTGTTAAAATTCATTTAAACACCTCAGTTATACAATTTAAAGGTGCTCAATCTGATTTGATGGTCCCATATAATCAGATTCAAACAACAACCATATTGTTTTTGACATGCTGCTTCAGTTATCAGAATCGATTAATTGTCCAAAAATAATGCTAAGTCAATTGCTAACAACAGTCGACTATAGTATCAATTTGCCCAAAACGTGTTATCTATGGGAGGCCAAATTCACATTTAATAATTTTGCGCTTAAAGCGCAATTTATGGTTATATGTAACTAAACACCCCTGGTGAATAAATAGGTTTATCCATAACTTAACCTTAACTCCTATTGACATATCACCTCTTGTTTTCATTGATTTGGATGGGTAGGGAGCTAGCCCAACTTCTTTACCAAAATGGCTGACTCGCGATAGTATCACCTTCTGTTTTAGTTGGAGCGACTCGTGATAGCATTATATTATCTTTGGTATATATATTAGTTGGGGCTACTCGCAATAGCATTACTTTCTGTAATAGTCAAGGCGACTTTGATTTTCTTCAAGTTTCGAGAATACAGGCACACCATATGAGGGAAGCAAGCCCTCGGTGACACCACATTCACACTATATGACCATAGAAATACTATAGATTTGTGCAAGAGATGCTGATTTAATAAAAAAAACTAGAGCTCGAGGACTGAGACACCAAAGCTCCAGGAATGAGACACCAATTTTTTGGGACAGGGATGCTGATGCATGTAATATGAAAATATGTCCCCCCCTGATAATGTGATTTAAGTCAATAAGTAAACCACATGAGGTACTAGTAAGCAAACCCTCATGCAGTGACATCACATGCATGCTATATTATATGACCATAGTATTGGTCCAAATTGTCAAATATCTGACATGACATACAAAGCCACTTGATTTTAGAGTTATCCATCTTCATCTACAATTTGGTCCAAGACTGTCGGTTTGATGACTTTTTGCCAGGTCATAAAAAATTACTCGAGAAATAACATATTTCAACAATAGATATCTGATTACTCTGAGCTGTGATGGGTGGAATGCCAGCTAACTGGGACCTTGGCTAACTGGGACCTTCGGTTAACTGGGACCTTGACCAACTGGGACCTTGACTAACTGGGACCTTTGGCTAACTGGGACCTTGGTTATATTTATTACATATATTAGTAGAATAGAACATTAAATTCATTGTTATTGTTTGCTTTGTTTATGTTAATGCTTCAAAATGTTTTTGTTTTAACCTGACTTAATTAATAAAAAAAAAAATTTACAAAATTATTCTGTCAATCTTTATACCTCTATAAAACTAAAACATCCACATTAACAGTTAAGATGCAATAAAGTGATTGTTACTCAGGGCATTCACAGTGAAGGTGTGAGTTTGTTTTGAAAGCGATGAATGTGTAATAACTGATGGTGTTTTAAATCAGTTGGTCCATTTGATCTTGTGATCTAATCGTTGGCAGCTTGTTTAACAAGTTTGTTTAACAGTATACCCAAAGACAGTGTGTTTAACAGTATACCCAAAGACAAATTATGGTCAGCTATATATATAGAGGCCTATTTACTGGCAGCATCGCAAATGTAAGACTGGCATCACCAGACATGCGGTCAGTGACAGCCTAGACATTCAGTGGTCCTGCCAGTAGTGTGCCAGCCAACAGGTATGTACTAATTATGTCAGATCCACATCAGCTTCCAACCAAAACAGTAAAATTGTTCATGTCATTACATAAAAAATAGTACCCTTTTTGATTTTTTACATAAAAATAGTACCGGTACTCTTTAGATCTTCACCCATTTTTCACAAGTAAATCCTAAAATCATATTATAAATTAAATTATCCAAAGTAAATGTTTTTTACCCCGACACCAAAGAAATAGTAATTTGGGAGAGTTAATCAGATTATGCACCTTTAATCATTTGCAAAGGTACCGGTATTGGCGGTAATTAATCAGTGTATATATATAACTAGCAGGTGGACTGCTTTTGAAGGTCAAGGTCAGGTCGGGGTCACGACTTGACCCATCCAAAATACTCAGTCCACATGGATTATTATTATGTGGTAGCCAAAGAGCAGTCACTTTGCCATGTCAGGGAATGCGGGAAATCAGTTCTAGGTTTAGATGTAAAGCATGATTTCAATGCTGTTCGATTCAAAACGGTCTTCATTACATTTTGAGACAACAGGAATGCGGGCCATGTTGCTGCGGCTTCTGTTTCCAACTCAGACGAACAGGCAATTCATCCATGCACCATTCAACTGGTTTTGGCAAATATCCCATGCAGCGATACAACATGCACACACCCAACTGAACTTTTCATATTCAATGATGGGAATGGATTCTTTAGAGTAAAGCCATGCGCATTCAATGATCCAATTTCTCCTTTCATACAAACTGACAAGGATGGTGCACTACAAAATGGAGCATTCCATAATAACCTCAAATCCATTTTATGTCATTTTCATGCTGTCCAAGCCTTCTGACGACATTTTAATGAAGATGCAAACTTACGGATACACACAAGACCACTTGAAACTGGGCTCAAAAGTGTCATGCGATGCTGGAATGTGGAATCCAGGACATTTGTTGCCAATCAATTCTGAACACGTTCGTGGTAACTCATCACTTAATTGTGGTGCGTGTACACTCATCACTAATTAAAAAGCTACGATTCACAAGGAAAAATAATTTTTTTAAAGCAAGGTTCAATATATTGCCGACTACATATGCTTTCTTTCAATAACCATAACATTAGTAACAATATTTTTGGTCCAAGCAGAGTAAAAGCATGAAAATAGAAAATGTTCGTGGAATACACTAGTAAACACATCGTGGAAAATCCTCCGACTGACGACTTTTGGTCAGAATGTTAGAGCAAACAAATGTGAGTTTGGGCACAAATGAGGTATCAGCATGTTTGAATAACACTGTAGCATATGCTCGTAGCTGCTAAAATACTACGAAATATGTCATATCCTAGTTTATTAACTTTTTCTTCGTTTCTCATTATGTTTTCTGTCGCCTCCGCCATTTTGAAACGTGTGGTATACTCATCAACTCAAAACCACGTGATTCCCACCATAATAATTAAGGACTTTTTCCCTACCCATTTCCCCCAAAATAAAAGATTCTGTTCACTTATATTAGTAATCACAGCAACCAAGCCATTTTAAAATTAGAATCCATGATAAATTATCGTAGTAATACAATGTGAACTTTTATATAGAGGTTTTTAAAAATAGATTTTCGACCCCAAATCCAACAGACAGTTCATATCTATGAAAAACATATGGGAATATTTACTGAACACTAAAGAATTATCTACAATGCATATCTTTTTCATATTTATCAAGCGTTTTTTTTAAATTTACTTAGAACTACTGGTTTACAAATGGTAGATTTACCTGCACGGTAATGCTGGCAGTTTATGGGTTATCTGTTGACAAAATAATTTCTCAAGCCTCAATCTAGCCTACCCCCACCCACCATGTTGCAAGTAAATAGGTGGCACTTATGGGATAATTTCTCATGGGCCAGTGCACACACCAGTTTATAACCATCACAGCTATACTGGACATAAGGTGACCCAATAAATATCAGCTTCCATTTTGCATTATTGCGCAAGTAAACAAGTGGTTCTAAGTAAATTTTTCAAAGAACACTCGATAAATATAAATATTTTTTTATTGTTCATCATTCTTCACAGAGTTCAGTAGACATCCTCATATTTTGTTCTTAGATAATGGACTTTGTGTTTGTTCGATTTGGGTTCGAAAATTTATTTTTAAAAACCTTTATAAAGTTCACATTGGCATTACTGAGATATTCCATTATGGATTTATATATACTCTAACAATGGTGCATCAAAAGGCTTGGTTGCTGGGATTACTGATATAAGTGAACAGAATCCTTTATTTTGACTCCCATCAAATTTTGGGGGAAATTGGTTGGCAAAGTCCTTAAGAAAATTGTGGAAAAATAATTATTAAAGAGACACTAAAACTTTAGCATAATGCAAAGAACATAAAGGGTGCCTAAGATAACACAATCACTTCACATAGCCTTGAAACAGTGTGTCTGTCATTTGTCATAAACCCTCCATAACAACGTTCTAAAAAATACAAAAATTGGGTAATTGGAGAATTTGTTGAAACAAATTTAGGAAAATTTTGTCAAATCATCAATTTATGGATTTTCAGTGATGTATATACAAAATTCTAAATCACAGGTCCTTCCAATTTCAAGTTTATTTTGTCGATCTTACTTTCATGATTCCAGAACAGAAAACCATTCCCAGATATGTTTTTCGAGTTGTGTGCCTTCAAAAATGGGATTTTACCTGATTTTTGAACCACAATTTCTAAGAATGAGACAAATTCCATATTTTTAGGTCAATTAATTAAAAAACAACATAATAATTAAGGGATTTTGCACGGTTTTATTAATTTCCTCACTAGATTATATACAACAAATTATTAATTTAATATGCAACTATGATTAAGAACAAAAAAATATTCTCAAACAAAATGTGTGTTCAATTTGTTTCAACTTATACTTAAAATGTTATGAGAAAAGCAGAGTATATACCGTAGATAGCAATTTATTGAGTAATATTGCATTTCGTCACACAAGTTCTGATTTTAGACAAATTTGGCTATATCCATACAATGGCACACACATTTTGTTTGAGAATATTTTTTTCTACATTTTTTGTGTGTATAATCTGGTGAGTAAATTAATAAAACAGTGAAAAAGCCCTTCATTTCTCTCTAGTTTTTTTAATAATTCGCCATAAACTACGGAATTTGATAAATTGAGGCTCTGAAATCATGTAAACTCCCATTTTTTAAGGCACACAACTCGGAAAATACTTAACAAATCTGGGAAGGGTTTTCTGTTCTGGAATCAAGAAAGTAAGGTAAGTAAGTAAATATTTTATTATGGCATATCATCATAAAATGTGTTACACATATATAATTAAATAATAAACAATAATATGTCATATGGTGGTAACATGACCATATGGTCGTCTTCCTGCCGCCACCATTTGGAAACGGAAAATATGGACAAAAATATGGAAGATATACAAATGTATACAAAATTGGCATTTATGCAAAATTGACATACTGGGTGGGGTTCAAACCATATAATATAATGAAATAATAATGACACGAGGCTTTGTGTGTTTCTGCGTTGTTTACAATTTGATTAAAAAAATTTAATCTTTAGCTATAAAGTTCAAAAATAAATCTGTTCAAACTAGACAATGTTCTAATCAGTTTGCACCAAATAGTTAATATTTGCACTGAATATAGGCACTCAACAACACAGATGATTGAAAAAAAAAAAACAAAAAAAAAACAACAAATATCTACATGCATATATACACATAAGCGCACACATACATGCATTTACATATATATATATATTCATCAGGCACATCTTCTCATTTTTTTAAATTCATTTTACTAATGAGAGAAGGTCGTTTTATAGTTATAATTTCTTTCCTTATTGGAAGTTCAATTCCAAAAGTTAGAGTTAATTCAATCTTTTTAGTACAATCTGGACAAAACTTGTTTTTGCACTTAATATTCGAAGAATAATTGTCAATAATTGATTTGGTAAATTTGTTCTTAAAGCCTGGCTTCGACTGGATATTCTGTAGAGTAACGTCAAGAGTGTTCCAAATTTTTGGAAATACATGGAGGGGTAGTTTTTCAGTGAATTTAATGCGAGCCCTTGTTTCCTGTATTTTTCCTGAGGACCTAGTACTCATACTCGGATGTTTATATATTCTAAAACTATTAACAAATGATTTGGGAACATTTACATATTTCCAGTCGTGCATAAATAGACATATCCGATGCATATACTCATCATGCAGCTTCAAAATGTTATTAGATTTAAATAATGGTTCGGTGTGACTATTGTAGCGTTTTTTATTAATAGCTCGAATTGCCTTTTTCTGAAGTACAATAACTTGATTTTGAGTACTTGCATTTCCCCATAACTCAATTCCATAAAGAATGTGAGAATGTACTAAGGTAAGATATAGCATTCTAAGACAATCGAAAGAAAGGAAATTTTTTACTCGATTTATAGCATAAAGAGAATTAGAAATTTTCGCACAAACAGCTTTCACATGGTATTCAAATGTCAGATGTTCATCTATGTGAATACCTAAAAATTTGAAAGATTTTTCTTGACAATCGGATCCTATCCTTTCAATCGGCTGTTTATTTATATTCAACATTCTATTTGCAACTAAATACGGGCCATTTATTGGTTGTATCACCATATATTTAGTCTTATTTGTATTTAATGATAGTTTGTTTGCTCTACACCAAGTACTCAATTTTTCAAGCTCTTTGTTGAAGTAGTCATACAAATAATCAAGGTTGTGATGTGAAGAATACACAGTTGTGTCATCAGCAAAGGATAAAAGTGATAGGTTATTAGATCTGTGCATATCATTAACATAGACCAGAAAAAGAATCGGGCCTGCAACAGATCCCTGGGGGACTCCACATGTAATTGGAAGTTTAGAAGAAACCATACCTTCCAGTTCCACACATTGGTATCTATTTGTCAGATAATTTCTAAACCACTCATTGGCTTTGCCTCTTATTCCATAAGAATCAAGTTTATTTAGCAAAATTTCATGATTTATTGTGTCAAAAGCTTTGGAAAAATCAATAAATACAGATAGCGTACAATCTTTATCCTTCTTATCATTATTCAAACCCACATCATAGAGTAGCTTCAAAATTGGATGAATTGTTGAATGATCTTTTCTAAACCCATATTGATTATGATAGAGAGTATCATGTTTATTTAAAAAAACAACTAGTCTGTGACATACAATTTTTTCTAAGATTTTAGAAAAAATGGGCAGAATACTTATTGGGCGATAATTTCCCATTATCTTTTGGTCGCCTGATTTGAAGAGGGGTATAACTTTTGCTATCTTCATGTCTTCTGGAACAATTCCTGTTTCCATTGAGAGATTGAAAATATGACATAAGGGTTGTGAAATTTCCGAGATAACTTTCTTCATAATGAAAGAGCTAAGACCATCTTTGTCAATGCTGTGCTTCCCTTTACTTAAGGAAACCGTTGTATGAATTTCTTCCGGTGTAGTGGGATGAAAAAAGATTGTTTCACTACAAGGTGTAGGTAAGTATGAAGAGTATTTGTTACAAGTTTGTGATATTTTCTCAGCCGCAGTAGCGCCAATGGTAGAAAAATATTCATTAAAGGCGTCAGCAGCTTCTTTCCTATTTCCACTTTCGACACCCCCAATAATGAATGACATGGGATATTCTAATTTTTTAGATCTTTGTTGCATTATCTCACCAATCAGTTTCCATGTTTTTTTCATATTATGTTTATATTCATTTATCATATTTTTATAGTACAAGGTCTTACTTGCTCGTTTTATTTTATTAAAAAGTTTACAAAATTCTTTGTATTCTGTTACATTACTTTCGGAAGGGTTCTTAAGCTTTGTGGTAAAAAGTTTAGCTTTATGTTCAGATGAAATCATCATTCCCTTGGTAATCCATGGTTTCTGTTTGGTGGATTTTGATCGTGATCGTTTTAATGGAAAAGCTATTTCAAAGGCATTTAAATAAATTTCCATAAATGATTTATATGACTCCTGTGGACACGTTCGTCCTACAACACTATTATAATTAGCCGTTCCTAGTAGTCTTTTAAAGCATGATATATTTTCATCATTATAGTTCCGCCAGTATTCTATTTTAGCTTTTGGGCAAGATTTATTTTTGTTACTCTTATAACAGAGGAAAGTACCGAAGTGGTCAGATATCTCACTTAGTATAATACCCGTTTCATAATCAATAGTTGGATCATTTATTAAAATCTGATCTATCAGAGTAGCAGTGAAGTTTGACACTCTAGTTGGTTTTGTTATTGTTGGGAGGAAACTAGAGGCAAAGACATAATTAAGAAAATTGTTAGTTTTATCATGTCTACCGTATTTCAATAAGTCAATGTTGAAATCTCCCATCAAAACTATTTTTTTATGTTCTCTATTGGTTTGGTCCATTTTCTCATTCATAAGGTTGATAAATTTATCTAGGTCCGCTTTTGGTGCTGTATTAGGCCTATAAATTGTTCCAATTATATACGTTTTATTTTTATTTGTCAACACTTCAACAAAAAGTGACTCAAATACATGAGGAATAAATGTTGTTAAATCTTCTCTGATTTTATAAGATAAGTCTTTTCGAATGTACATGCCAACACCGCCGTGACAGTCATCTCCATCCGGTCGACAAAATAGACATGAAATTGGAAAGACAGATGGATAAATCTGCAAACTTCATTTGGCAAGGGATAAAAAATTACTCTTTTGGAGTCATGTGGTAGCAATCATGAGAAAGGTTGAAGTTTTAGTGTCTCCTTAAACGTATGTCATGTATAGCTACAATATATTGTGGAGGGATGCATCCACTTGCATCTCCCTTGGAAATTAACGTATTTTGTTCTGTTTTCCAGAATTTTATACCATCTGAAAGTAAAAAAATACGGAAATGAGTGAATTTGTCATAAATGATAGT
Organism: Siphonodentalium dalli; assembly: GCA_032622095.1. Lineage (NCBI taxonomy): Eukaryota > Metazoa > Mollusca > Scaphopoda > Gadilida > Siphonodentaliidae > Siphonodentalium > Siphonodentalium dalli. The sequence goes on from CP136063.1 coordinate 98,520,348, forward strand.
TGCTACATTAATACTTAGTGATGTGGACCGAACAGGACTAGGTCCATTACGGTCTAGTACCCTTGCCTGGTCCGGTCCACTTACATGTGAATAAATTACCCTTTTAGCAAAGGGTGGTCCAGTACTGGTCCGGTCCGCATCACTATTACTTAGTTACTAGTGCTTAGGAATTTGATTCTAACATTTAATGGCAACCTACAACAAGTGATAGTGATTTGACATTTCTTAGAGCGCCGATGTAACCTGTTTTTCATTGCCTTGAAATTCCTTCCTGCCCCAATTATAGAATTGTGGCCACATCTTGACATAGAAAATTAAACAGAGATATTTACTCTTTATTAAATCTGCTTTACTAGGAAATTCGTATATGGTCTTACCTTTTATACAGCTGTTTGCATCAACAAACACCAGTCTGTCCCATTTTTGGTTTCTTACTGCAATAAAACAACAAATTATGACATACACATTTAAGCAAATAAAAAATGTTCTGAACACTAGTCCTTAATGAAAAGAAATATGAAGTTATGAAACCTATCAATAAATTATATTTGTGTACTTGGGTGGTGAAATTCATGGTTTATTTTCGAGTAAGTTTGGGGAATATATACACCAATATAAATGACATGACTGATCTAAACCATGCCATGTGATGATCGAACTACAGAAAACCACCCATAAGTAAACAGGGCTGTGGAACTGGATGCAAAATAAGACAATAATGACTTTATGTTGAAGTGACGTACATCCCAGTATTTTTGTGTGAATGCAAAAGGTACCATTTAATATATGACTTGTATAATCGTATTATAAACTGGAGTCCCTGAAAATGGTTCACTGTAATCTGAATTATTATGGGCCAAAGAGGCCCTATAAAAGAAATCTTCAATACCTTGACTATCTTTCCACATGTGGAAGTGGATATGCTGCCGTCCCATTGCCTTAATGCCCTGAAATATATTAATATGTTCATTACATAACAATTAAATTAAACAATTAAAACAAGTGGATAAGTTTGCCCCTGAAATATTATCGGATCCACTATTCCTTACATACGGTGTAAAATATCTGGAATCGATCAAGTGTACAATCATATACCCATTTTGGTGTGTCATAACGGCTTGGACAAATTTAGCATTCAATTGAAAAACAGGAATGGAAGCGAAAAGGCCTGATATTTGTGAGTGACCTTATTTCAGACAACGGTGATCTTCCAACTGTAGCTAGGATGAAAGAAATTTATGATATATCAACAAACTTCATCACATTCCACAGTATCAATACACAGCCTATAGTTATGCATGAGTGTGTAAATATAATTACATATCATCTTGGCAAAAACTAAAGCCCAAAGATGGGGACATATGAAATTACACATGGTGGCATGGTTCATGGAGAGGGGTGCAGTTGAAATTCCATGATAATCTCTATTAAGAGCAAAACATTCTGTTCCAACTTACCTCGCGTTGGATTCTACCAATGATGGTGGAGTAAGTACCATGAAATATAGTACCAGTGGTACTATATTCGTTAATCTCCTCAATTTCTTGAGCCTTTTCGTCAACCTGTAAAACACAATTGAGAAGTCCTTGAAAATTAGGATTTATGGAACTATTGCATATATATTTCCCCCTGGTATCTGTTTGTCCAAATTTCTGAAAGCATCTGAACTGATTTGGATTAAATTTGTGGTGAATGTTCCTTCGGTTAATGCTTTTTAGGGGGCCGAGTTGAAAATATATCTGCTCTTTCCACCAGCTTTGAATAATCAGAATTTATGACAATGTTAAGAATCTAAGAGTACTTAATAGAACCTTTAAATAAGACCTTTTAGTTTCCTCAGATCAGGTGAGCACTCAAGTCAATTAATAGTCATTGGACTATCTTGTTCTACTTAGTCTAACTCTGTCTTGATATATTGGGCAGATAGGCATGTCCAGCGAATACTGCTTGCGCCTGGCTGGGAGATATACTGAACAGATCTGGATTGGGACAAATCGATAGTAAATTAGTAATCTTGAAAGAATTATTTCGAAAGTTTCTGAGTTCTAATTGATACATGACAGTTACCAGTAGTTGGATCTTTATACTGATTTGTACTGGTAATTATATTTAATTGAGGGTCACAAGCATGTTTTGCCAAAATTATCTTGGTATGTCAAAATGGATTTTCTTAAAATCTGTCAGGAATTTCTTTGTGAAATTTAGTACATGCGTTTTTGTTGTGACACAATATTTAAAAGCCATGCATCAAACGTTTGGAAATTATAATCTCATTTACTTTACTTTTATGGCATGAAAAACATTGAAAATTTCAGTTTTCAGGCTCCTTAAATCATAAAATAAAGTTAGCCATTATATCTTTTTTCCATTCAATTCCTGTTGTTGGACCAAGGAAGTATTCAGTAATTCTCTCAGGGTGGAACCAAAGTCTCCAAAACATAGGAAATATTAAAATACAAACTCGGTCTCATATCTTGTAAACAGATCATTGGCAAGTATCTCCCGAATCACCCTTTGATTGATGGATATATACCCATCTGGATATTGAATCCAGAAGTCCTCAACATATTACATGTGTTCTCCAATATGCATGACAAAATTATTTTGAAATATCTTTAAAAAAAACTGTTTTAGTTTGTAAACCAGATGCACATTTACAGTAATGCCCTAATTAATCGACTCCATAACCACAGCAGAATTATGGGTAATTTTTCAGGATTTAGTCGGAAATAAAGGAGAGCTTTCCGATGAATGGCAATAAGCCATATTTCCGACTAAATCCTGAAAAATTACTCATAATTCTGCTGTGGTTATAGAGTCGATTAATTAGGGCATACTGTATATCTGTAAATTAGAATTCACCAGTTTGACCCTAAAAAAGCTACAAGTTTTGGAGACTGGTACATTTATAAAATTGACACTGCACAACCCAGGCGCCCATGATACAGTGTCAGTTGGTAGAGATTTGTTTCATTGGTTACTCATTTAGATGTGTTAAGATAATACTGGCCTGTAACTATGGCTTAATATGCACTGTGTATTGGTTTACACTGGTTATTCATGTAAAATAAAGTCCACCTAAGGCCAATATAAACAAATTGATATATTTATATCCCAAATTTTTAGTACCTCCTCAATTTGTTTTGATAATTTTCATGTAAATCTTTTCTCTTGCCTTAACTGTCAAATTACCTTTCGATTACCCATTAATTAGTCTATTTTGTATCACATTGGACAATCTAACTTGTATTATATAAGATGGTACACTGCTTTGATACCTAGAACTACATGCCCATGACATGTATTTATGTCAGGAAGATTGAAATTTAAAAAAAAGTTAAAGATGGCTGTAAATCTAGCAATTTATTTATATTGGCCTTATCAAAAACTACTCTAGCTGTGTTGAGATAATGTGCTTGTCTATTTATATCTATGGACTGTGCCTTAGTTACACTGGTTACACGTGTAAACTAAGATCCATCTAATAAAAACTACTCTATTGCGATCTCCTATAACTACGCACTGTGCCTTAGTTACACTGGTTACACGTGTAAACTTAGTCCAAGTCTTCTCGTACTAAAACTAGCTAAGATTTTGGGATGGAGATGCTAGTGTTTAGTCCGAGTTCCAGGCCCATGCATTTCTATGACACGAGTTACGCCCAGGATATGTGGCGGGAATCTGTGGTGTATTTTACTCGATTTACCTAACAAAGCAATACATGATGCTATATACATCGGAAAGAGTGACATCTTATAGTCATAATGGTGTATAATAATCTAACTTTAATGTTAAATTACACATAGAATATTCCGGTTGATTGCCACAAACATCGTTGTTTTTTCTGTTTGTTTACTTAACTGAAAGCCGAACTCAGGTTCCGAAGAACTTCGGCATTGTTCGGTGTTTGTTTTGGCCGAGACGAATTTCGATACAAACAAAATGGCGGCCCCCATGATATTCTAATGGTCATTGTGTTTACACTGTTTTAAACTGTGAGATGGTTATAATTCCCGTAATTTATTTAATGTATTACATTTATATCTTCAATATGTATTTAATCTATGTATTTATTTATTTATTGTCACGTATAATTACGATTACAATGGAGAATTCATCGTGCGTGGTTGATTGAAAATCTACGGAATATTTTCACCGGAAAATGCCGAACGCAGTTCGCAAGGTCAACTGAGTTCGCATACTTTAAAAAATATGTAAACACTGCGGCAAAAGTTTCTTTTCACATTAAATTACCGCTTTCAATTCACAACCGATGTGGGTTTCAGATCAAATAGCATGTCTTCTGCGGAAACTATCCGTTTATTGTAGCAATTGTGATATTTTATTTCATATAATTGTGGTTTTATTTGAGCGGGTCACTAACGCTTAAGTCGTGTCATAGAAATGCATGGGCCTGGAACTCGGACTAAACACTAGCATCTCCATCCCAAAATCTTAGCTAGTTTTAGTACGAGAAGACTTGGACTAGTGTAAACTAAGATCCATCTAATAAAAACTACTCTATTACAATCTCCTATAACTACGCACTGTGCCTTAGTTACACTGGTTACACGTGTAAACTAAGATCCACCTAATAAAAACTACTCTATTACGATATCCTATAACTACGCACTGTGCTTTAGTTACACTGGTTACACGTGTAAACTAAGATCCATCTAATAAAAACTACTCTATTACGATCTCCTATAACTACGCACTGTGCCTTAGTTACACTGGTTACACGTGTAAACTAAGATCCATCTAATAAAAACTACTCTATTACGATCTCCTATAACTAAACACTGTGCCTTAGTTACACTGGTTACACGTGTAAACTAAGATCCACCTAACAAAAATTACTCTAATACGATCTCATATAACTACGCACTGTGCCTCAGTTACACTGGTTACACGTGTAAACTAAGATCCACCTAATAATATCTTTACCACTGATTGCCTATAACTATTCAGTACTAAGTTCTAAAGTCTTATTTCCAGTGCCCACGAAAGTAAACTATGAGGGTTACCTAAATTAATCAATTGTCATGATTAGTGAAGAGAGAGAAAATAATTTCTCAAGTATTTCAGTCGGTCTCAGGTATTGGGGAAAAATGACAGGTCATTTATTAATATACGGAAATTATTTATTCAAATGTTTTTCAAGTATGGAAGATTTATACATCACCAGGCAGTTCTGACAAACATCCCATTTAAGGACCAACCCTCTGATTTTAGCTCTTGTGCATTGCATCTGGAAGGATATCATTGGGGCCAGTTGATTTCAGTAAAAGCTGGAATGAAAATCTTGAAATTAGCTGCCGTCATGAGCCATGCATGTTATTTATTTAAAAAGATTTCAAAAATTTATACCAAAATTAGTGTCAAATTTCAAGTTGCCTATCTCTGAGCTGGTAAACATCTGCTCAAGTTAAGAGAAGTTTGTTTGCATGATATGGTGTAAATTAATAAGATAAAATAGCCTATATAATTATCTTCATGCACATAAGCAACTAAGTGACAGTCATAATTTAAAGATTAATTGCTGTTTATTGTTAGATAAGAATATTTTGGTGTTCCAATCTTTCTCCCCGCTTCAATGCAGTGTAATTTTAATTCTTGTCAGCCAAAACTTAGATTTTTTTTGGACGTAACCAGGCATAGCCTTAAGTGTCTGTTTAAACGGACATGGTTCATTCAAAACTTTGTGTGTTACATAATGCTCCTAGAAAGGTAGTTTAAACAGATATTTATCGACCGATTTCGATACTGAGAAGAATTCAAAAGCGAATAATATTATGTGTATTTTGAAGCGCAAACCGGCATGTGGCTTTAACATTATGCTACTTTTCTTATTCTGATTATCTATTTGTACTGTACTGTCTATACATGTAACGGTTGTACAAGCCTTGAAATAGTTTGTCTGTCATTTGCAGAATGAGGTCCCCAAGGGGCAAATTTAGTGATGCTATCCCGCATGGCGTGCTAGCATCATCAAATTCACCCTCTCGAAACCTCATTATTCTTTGGCCTTAACTGCTATGCAATTGGAAACCAGAATCAGATTGAATTTCGCTAGTTGAAGTTGGTGATGTACATTACCCCATAATTAGTCACCTTGATTATGCATTATGGAATATAGAAACTGCATCAGAACATACGGGGAAACATTAACTAAAAACAAATGTCAATTTTAGACTATATAGATATACTTCCCAGAAGATTATCTCCTATAAGCAGAATGAGGTTTCCAGAGGAAGATTTGATGATGTTAGCAAACTGTGTGGGATATCACCACTAAATTCACCCTCTGGGGACCTCATTCTGCAAATGACAGACACACTATTTCAAGGCTAGCGGTTATCAGTTTCAAGTTAGATTAAATTTAAAATAAGTTCAAGTTAATTTAAATTTAAAATTGCCTCCCTGATGCCATAAAAAAGAATGCAGTGACCTTCTACAGAGAGATGTGTGGTGTCACTGTATAGTACAGAGTACTCTCTGCTTATAGCTCCATGTTCCAGGAACTGGATACGGCCCTGATTAGAGAAGCGGCAAATTGTGGATACAACCTCGCGATTAAAGCGTTTCCGCTTTCTCACAATTTCCGCTTCTGAATCAGCGCCGTCCCAGTTCCTGCGATCAAGAACTGCAGAAAAGAGCACTTTCGCATCTGGCAGCTTTCCTGACACAAATCGGAGCAACTTATCTGACTTTTCAGCAAGCTCCTGCCCTTTCGTTTCTATCATGTTGTTGGACCCCACATGCAAAACAATGACATCTGGGGCCTTCTCTGTTGCCAACCAGGTCTCCAGCAGGCCTTCAACATCTTCTATACGTCGACCGCCGTCCCCCCGCCATACCACTGTCGTTGATGGAATGTCCATGTCGACTTTCCCCACATCAGCTAGATAGTTTGCAAGATTACGAATGTAGGAGTCACCTACTACCCATACTATGGTGTTCCCTACACAAATTGTTCACATATAATATGTTACTAATGGTAACATTGGTTTACTCATGTAAAATAAGATCCACCTAATAAAAACAACTCGGGTTGTGTTGAGATAAAAATGCTTGCCTATTTATATAACTATGCACTGTGTCTGAGTTATGCTGGACATTGCTGGTTTCTCGTGTAAAATAAGATCCACCTGATTAAAATTAGTCTAATAATATGATCTCCTATAATTATGCACTGTTTCTTAGTTACACTGGTTACTCTTGTAAAGTAAGTAAGACCCACCTGATCATAACTACTCTAATATGATCTATAACTATGTATAGTGTCTTAGTTACAATGGTTACTCATGTAAACTAAGATCAACCTAATAAAAATTACTATAATAATATGATCACCTATAACTATGCACTGTATCTTATTTACACTGTGTGTGCATGCTAAATACACCTTACAGTTGATGTGGTATGACAGGACTGAGGTGATACATAATCACTGAATACTCTTTATTATTTAAAGTATATATAAATCAGAAGGAAAATTGGGCAATAGATCGGTGTTGAATTTCTATTTAAATCCTCACCTGTGGCAGCTTGCATTTTGACAGCTTGTCTCCTGAAACTAAAATTTCAACCAGATTTGAAAACATGCACGGATGTCACAACATATATTTCTGACAAACACTTACTGAATTTAAAGATGGGTGCATAATATTTTTTGTGAAAAAACTCCTACAATCCCTTTAAATACTAATTTGTTATTTATTATATTTCCTAAATGCTAGAATTTTTGTTTGTTTTCTTCATGAATTCATGAGGACACACCTGTGAATCATTTTCTATTTCAATAAGAACTTAATTTCCCATTTCCCATATCATTCTTACATTTTTATAGAGACTTTTTATTAGAGAGTGGTGTTGTTAAAATGACTCAAAATAACAATCAACTTTTTCCTTTGGATATCTTAAAGACATATTATGGACTTGTTTGGGTGAGTGAAACTGATAAGTTAGTAAGCAGGCACTACGCCAAATGGGGGAATATATCATTATACTAACATCGGCGACAATCTCAAAGAAATCGTCCATACTACTACATAGAAAACATCGTCTGAACAATGAACAGAAGTTTTAGGTATATCGAATTCAAATTATAGGATTTGTTTTCACAGGTTATGGTCCGGACAGAAGGATGGAGATCAATTCTATAGTCCCCCAAACTTCAAAATAGTCCGGGGACAATAATATAATATCAACTTACAGATAAAAGAGATACTAAATCTGAAGATTTTCCTGTAAAGAAAATATGTAAAGATGCAATGATATCCTGTTAAAATTCATTTAAACACCTCAGTTATACAATTTAAAGGTGCTCAATCTGATTTGATGGTCCCATATAATCAGATTCAAACAACAACCATATTTTTTTTGACATGCTGCTTCAGTTATCAGAATCGATTAATTGTCCAAAAATAATGCTAAGTCAATTGCTAACAACAGTCGACTATAGTATCAATTTGCCCAAAACGTGTTATCTATGGGAGGCCAAATTCACATTTAATAATTTTGCGCTTAAAGCGCAATTTATGGTTATATGTAACTAAACACCCCTGGTGAATAAATAGGTTTATCCATAACTTAACCTTAACTCCTATTGACATATCACCTCTTGTTTTCATTGATTTGGATGGGTAGGGAGCTAGCCCAACTTCTTTATCAAAATGGCTGACTCGCGATAGTATCACCTTCTGTTTTAGTTGGAGCGACTCGTGATAGCATTATATTATCTTCGGTATATATATTAGTTGGGGCTACTCGCAATAGCATTACTTTCTGTAATAGTCAAGGCGACTTTGATTTTCTTCAAGTTTCGAGAATACAGGCACACCATATGAGGGAAGCAAGCCCTCGGTGACACCACATTCACACTATATGACCATAGAAATACTATAGATTTGTGCAAGAGATGCTGATTTAATAAAAAAAACTAGAGCTCGAGGACTGAGACACCAAAGCTCCAGGAATGAGACACCAATTTTTTGGGACAGGGATGCTGATGCATGTAATATGAAAATATGTCCCCCCCCCCTGATAATGTGATTTAAGTCAATAAGTAAACCATATGAGGTACTAGTAAGCAAACCCTCATGCAGTGACATCACATGCATGCTATATTATATGACCATAGTATTGGTCCAAATTGTCAATATCTGACATGACATACAAAGCCACTTGATTTTAGAGTTATCCATCTTCATCTACAATTTGGTCCAAGACTGTCGGTTTGATGACTTTTTGCCAGGTCATAAAAAATTACTCGAGAAATAACATATTTCAACAATAGATATCTGATTACTCTGAGCTGTGATGGGTGGAATGCCAGCTAACTGGGACCTTGGCTAACTGGGACCTTCGGCTAACTGTGACCTTGACCAACTGGGACCTTGACTAACTGGGACCTTTGGCTAACTGGGACCTTGGTTATATTTATTACATATATTAGTAGAATAGAACATTAAATTCATTGTTATTGGTTGCTTTGTTTATGTTAATGCTTCAAAATGTTTTTGTTTTAACCTGACTTAATTAATAAAAAAAAAAATTTACAAAATTATTCTGTCAATCTTTATACCTCACTAAAACATTCACATTCACAGTTAAGATGCAATAAAGTGATTGTTACTCAGGGCATTCACAGTGAAGGTGTGAGTTTTGAAAGCGATGAATGTGTGATAACTGATGGTGTTTTAAATCAGTTGGTCCATTTGATCTTGTGATCTAATCGTTGGCAGCTTGTTTAACAAGTTTGTTTAACAGTATACCCAAAGACAGTGTGTTTAACAGTATACCCAAAGACAAATTATGGTCAGCTATATATAGAGGCCTATTTACTGGCAGCATCGCAAATGTAAGACTGGCATCACCAGACATGCGGTCCGTGACAGCCTAGACATTCAGTGGTCCTGCCAGTAGTGTGCCAGCCAACAGGTATGTACTAATTATGTCAGATCCACATCAGCTTCCAACCAAAACAGTAAAATTGTTCATGTCATTACATAAAAAATAGTACCCTTTTTTATTTTTTACATACAAATAGTACCGGTACTCTTTAGATCTTCGCCCATTTTTCACAAGTAAATCCTAAAATCATATTATAAATTAAATTATCCAAAGTAAATGTTGAATTTAAATGGTATGTTCTCATTGACTCATGTGTTTCATTATCATGTGTTTTTCTTTCTTGCAGAATGCTACTAGTCAACAACCAGAGATAAGTTCTATTCAACATACTGAAGATATCAGCCAACATCCTCACATAGAACCCCTGTAGAGCACACGACAATCTATTGGTGGGTTCCATGTTGCTAACAGTCTTTTAATGAAATGATTAATAATACATCTGAAGGTCCCAGTTAGCCAAAAGGTCCCAGTTAGCCAAGGTCCCAGTTAGCCAGACTTGAGGTCCCAGTTAGCCAAGGTCCCTGAGTTAGCTGGATACCGATGGGTGGGTTCCTTGACTCGAATTAAATATTTTTTACCCCGACACCAAAGAAATAGTAATTTGGGAGAGTTAATCAGATTATGCACCTTTAATCATTTGCAAAGGTACCGGTATTGGCGGTAATTAATCAGTGTATATATATAACTAGCAGGTGGACTGCTTTTGAAGGTCAAGGTCAGGTCGGGGTCACGACTTGACCAAAATACTCAGTGGACAAAAGTAACCCCACGTATCAAATGTCGTGGAAATCCCATAAAAATTCGCGATTTGACCTTGAATTGACCCGATTTCAAGATCAAGGTCACGTCGCACTGGCAAACGAATATGCTATAACACTCCCAATACGAAAGTATCCCCAGACACTAATTTTCATGGGCGTTTGACCTTGAAATGACCCGATTTCAAGGTCAAGGTCACGTCGCACGGGAAAATTAATATGCCCATGCCACTCCACGGCCAAAAGTACCCCCACATAGCAAGTTTCATCGGAATCGGCTAGGCCGTTTTCGAGTCCATCGCGAACACACAGACAGACACACACACATATTTCCCAAAATATATAATAGATCAGTGATATCAATATATGATAGCAGCTTATATTATTTACAATCACTATGTCAATTCATTTTGGGAGGGTGTAATTTAAATTTTCTGATCAATGATCATCCTTATTTTTTATGATCGGTCGGAATTCGAAACAGATAATATATTTTCTCATGGCATTGACAATGACAATAAAATCATTTGAACTTGAACTTGGAAACTTTAATTTCATGAATAAAAATGTTGAATATTCCTAGTATATTCAAATCCCAGTCATGTCTGATCAAGTCAACATTAAATGATGCTATTCACAAATTACAACTTCGTATATAGCCGTATGCCCGTAGCCTCGTATGTGCTACTTACATTACAAGCAAACTTTCAATTTAAAAATGATAAATATTTCGTCAAAATTCCCAAAATACATTATTTTCATGAATGAAACATATATGTTTTATACTATTTAGTGGATAGTTAAATAGAACTGAGCTTTGCTATGAAATAAAACAGTTTTTATCTTTTGTATACAATAGATTAAACGAGATAATTCCTCAACACATATGAAATCAGTTTACTCACGGTGCGCCAAAAACTTTAAGAGATCACCTTGAGCTGGGAATTTCCTGACGTCATACATAATCTAAATATAGGTTACAATTTGGCCAGCGAATGATGTCGGTTTTACGCATATAGCCGCACGCTTACCTCAAGGCTTATGCAGACGGCGACGTGATGGATGCGTCGGCGCTCAATTAGGACGAAAGGCGAAGTTGTCTAACGCGTAGAAGGAGGTTACGAAAACCTAACCGCGGCACGTAATCAGAAGTTGGTTACGCAGATCTCGGATGCGTACAACATTTCATCACATCAGTTCTGAATTACCGTCATGCGCAGAAATCCTTCGCGAGGAAAGCCATTGCACGTGTTCATTTCTCAACAAAGATTTGGCCTTTTCAGTGCCGTTTTTGTTTTATTTCTTTGACGGAGAAGCCACTCAACAGAATGGATGTGCAGTTCGAATTCTTTCTGTGAGTTATTTCTTGGAAGCAATTATAATTCACATATGAAAATGTGAAAGGGTGATGCCAATGTGTCAATACATTATACACTGAGTCAAGCTGTGTCAGCTCAACACTAATTAAGCAGGTCCGGCACAACTGGATATTCAGCTTAATAAGCTGAACTTAGCTTATTAAGCGGAATTCAGCTTAAAAATTACTATGGGGAATGGATAAACGCGGTGTTCCGCTCATTTCCGCATTCTAAATCGAGTCAAGTCGGCAGCCTCAAGCAATTTCACCGCAAACTACGTTGTCGTATGGCCTGCAAATCATTGTCTACTATTTTATTTCAATTATTTTGGTTCTGATAAAAAGACACCAAAATCCTCAGACATTTCACTTTCCATCTATTCGTGGTAACTCCTTTCCTGCAATTACATAAGCTCTAATCTGATTCGATGCAGATGTGTCTTAAAAATTAGGAATTTTAATCGAAATCAATGAAAGTTTCAGAGAACAACGAGAGACCGTATGCGTCACTATTTATGATGGCCACTCTGATCTTCATCTCACGGAGATCATGTCTTTAAAATCGTTATTTCCAGTTCCCCACGGATATGAACATGTATTTAATCATCACCGTAGGTGTCTATGGGTTAAAGTTCACGAGTCTCACTCACTGTCATATCCAAGCACGAGGCCGCGAGTTAAGGTGAATGGGTGCTGCAGATCGGGAAACACGTTCCGCACGATTTTGTCGATCATGCGGGGTCATTCTCAAGCGGTGTTATAAAAACGACTGCATACAATTCAAGTCGTACATGTTTTTATCTAACTGTCGCCACCAAAGGACTTGCCTCAAAAGTGGACTTGCTTCGAAGAATGAACGTGAGTGTTAATTAATAAAAACTGTGTTTGCAATACAAGTTTTGTTCTGACTCACCTTCATTTCTCATAATTAGTGGTAATTAACTTCTCAAAAGCCGATATATTCCCACGTCGAGTCTGATCATCCGGTTTCCATATATATGGATCGTAACGCGTGGTTCCTGAAATTGGGAATTGAAATAGAGTTGTTTTTCTTTACGCTCATTTACTGTCGGTTTCATGGATTGTTCAGACACTCCCGAGGGATGGAGTGCAGATGGAATTACACAGTCGGCATTTGAGTACATGTATGGTTCCAAGTTAAATTGATTATTTGAGCCATTATTTTGGTGTCATGTCAACTGCGTGACAAATAGAACCATAACCCGGATTGTGTTATGGACCTGTGACCACGAAGGTGACGTTCCTTCAATGGTATATTTTGGTAAAACGATTGGTGTAATTAATAGGGTGGCCCCAAGGCATCCGTTCTATACCCCACCATCAATATCCTAAATGGAGGGCGCGATATATTAGAACGGGTGGTGTATAGACATGCATGCATGGTTCTTGTGGGGGGGGTGGGGGAGACCCTGCATACACTCAATTATCATATGAATATAAAAATGGCTTGTGAACTAATACTTACCTACTGTATACATGTTTAGTTGTATCTTCTCAAAGATCGCCACCAAAGTTGTCGTCATCCGACTGGTCATCCTCAGGCGATATTTCAGAGTCCACTATTTGATTGGCACCTGCATGTGTATTTAAACAAAAATCGATTGTAGTTATCGTAATATTGATAGAAACCATAGAAACCTATACTATACATTTCAATTAAGTAGGTGAAAATGTATGTTGTTAATGAAAGCATCCAATTTCAAACTGTTGCACGTTTAACGTTTGCCCATGCAATAGGGGGTAGTCAACTCCCCCACCCACTCGAAGTTGGCACGTCTCTTATACCGGCATTATGCTTTTCGTTTGTTTAATGCATAATTTTCTCTATCAACAGAGTGAAACGTTCGTTGAAAAAAACAGGAGGCCGACCAATCCAGGGAGGAACATTAAGGGGCAAACACCGCGAGGGCATGTCAAAAGCGGATACAGATCATCCGATTATATTGAATGTGCTAAACAGAGAAGCGAAACTTTTAGTAGGAGCAAGACGGTGGTGTCAAACGTGAGTTTATTACATCGATGTTCGTAGTATACATATTTGAATATGATATTGGTGTGTAACAGCAACTGTTGTCAAGGGACGTGGCAACATGGTTGGATTGTTGAATGGATGGAATAACCATTATCCGTGCGCTCATTAGTCTGTATTTCTTGAAATGGCTGGAACTTATAGAAGTTGAATTACACACGTTATGAGATTCTTTTTTAAATTAATAAGCTTACCAAAACAATATCTTTTTCGACTGAGTGAAAACTCGCTCTGTAGACTTTCAATTGTGGCTGTAAATTCACAGAAAGATATGATATTTTCTTTGTCTTTTTGCGAATAACACTCCACCTTGTGGCTAATTGCTCGTAAATGGGACCTGCTCCAGATACAGACATATCGGAAAGTTGATTGTTCACAATGGTTTCCAGTTCACTCTTTTTCTTATTTGCCAAACTAGACGCTTCTCTTATCTCCTCTTCTGTGAATAATATATGTTCATAACCCGGATTGTCCATGATCACTTCAGCTTCCAGAATGTTGTCACAATAAGCATCAAATTTTTAGTTTTCACACGTTTCGGTTATGTGACAATTATCTATAGAAATTCTTTGCCCAGATAATGTTTCAAGTGAACACTTTTCTGAATCAAAAAGTCTTTCCCGAAGATACTGCCTCCATTTCAACACTTCGTCCTGAATATCGACCTCTCTGTGTTGGCCGTCTCTCTCTCTCTCTCATGTGCATGGCTTCGATGCCCTACGGCTTCGGCTAGACTATCTTGCATCTGAAACATAAACGAAAAACACACTAAGAACGTCTAATTTTGTTCCACAGGTTCAGGAGATATGCAAGCAAACAGGGTGTGACGCTTTTGTGGAATTCAAAAGCAAGACGCTCAGATGGAACCACTGGGGGACAGAACTTTTTATAAACCAATATAAGGTACGACTGAAAGTAGTTTTTATTCTAAAATGATTTGAAAGACCAAACTGGAGTAGTAGTATTTAATTGACGCATTTATATAGTGCATTACACAGTATAAATTAAGTCCAATGAGCTTCACCCGAATACCCCCTGTCATGGGGCAAATCTTCTCTTATGGGAAGCAATTCAGTCGCTAATGAGAGCATCGGGATGAGCATACTGACAATATCAATCAACTACCGACCTGATACTCGATTATCGACTATCAGCATATATGAAATTGGGCGATGTTTTGAATAATGTATTGAATTTTGACGTTTATTTTTAGTCTCCCGTGACCCCAGATGTTGCCGATAGGCCAGATGCACAGACAGAACCTCCACATCTACATCTACTCAACCAGATCTTTCACTGTCGACCTTTTCGCCTACTCAACTGACACGTGTTCAATCCAAAATCGTCCAGGTACCACCCGTTGGGATGGGTGTGAACACGTGTCGAATTTGTGGGATTATTCACGAATCTGAGGCTGACGTGGAGGAGCTGGGTGAGTGGATAGGATGTGAAGTCGACGCATGCGATTACTGGGTACATGCCCTATGTATAGGCATTGTTGGCATAACTAATGATCAAATCCAGGATCTAAAGTATCGGTGCTTTGAGGATATGTTTCTTGGGGATGAGTCTGGTTCTCGTCTGCAGACCGTCCAGAGGTGCGAAGCAGGTAAGAATTAATATGGTATTTGACTCCAATATTTCAGATTAACTAATTTTAAATTAATTATTTCAACCAAACTAGTTATCAAATATTTTAGGAACAGAACAATGTAGAATACCTCATGTAATGGTTCTCTCGTTGCAAAGCAGACTCAAATGTGCGTTTTTCAGATTGCAGTCAATGCGGGGTAACTCTATCAAATTCTCAAATAAATAGCATATGTATAGAGTTAATCTTTGCGCGCAGTTACTATTGATCACAGGTATGCTTGATAATTCCGATTTCTGTTCTTACATTTAATTTCTGTTCTTACATTTCATTATCAGCAAGTCCAATTACCAACACCACGATGAAGGGGAAGAGAAAGCCACTAACCAAAGCAAAAGGGAAAAAGATTGTCAGTAGCGGAGCAGCAGTAAAGAAAGGGAAGAGGGTCCAAAAAAAGAAACCAGCTAAAAAAAGTTGTTAAAAATTAAACAATGTTTCATGTTTTGCTCATTCAGATATCCTTCCCACTATATTGTCTTGGATTGTAACGAAAATTTTGTCATGTACTGGTTGAGGGAAAGTTGATCTAAATTGTTAAGTGTACACGGTTTTTGTGCTTTTGTGTACCCGAAACAGATTTAGTGCAACAAGTCAATCAGCGTTTGTTTTCTGTGCAGAATAAATTAACGGAAACGGGTTCTGAACAACCTGATATTGTATTTACAATGCTAAGTTGGTCCACGTTCCGACACACCCGTAACCATCGTTTTTCGTTCGGCAGGCCTGGTGGCAGGAACATTTTTGTCCGTCTATTTTTCGCTTCCAATATAAAGTCACCGCCTTCTCCTTGGCTTTTATTTCCGGATGGAGATAGGGAAACATTATTTGTTACAAATTGAGAACAAATATCATGCTTTCTCTAAACAAGATTTCTTTATACAGAGGCATATTGGTTCCATGACAAAATGTTGTTAAAATGACTTTGCCCATTTCCATTGCTTCGAAATTGTTCCTTCGAACAAAAGCCCGGAATACGTCCAGTGCGAACAGATATGTATATGTTATCTCAAAAAACAATTTCGCAACACTATTCGGGCACTTTTCCAACCAGTCATAGAAACCACTTTCATATACAGTGCCACCCTTCCTTTCTATTTTCCGACAGTAATCAACCAATAGTTCGTCCGCCATTGAGCGCAAAAGAATTTGTAAGATCTGCCACGACTTGTGATGGTGCTTTGCTTTTTTAACTGATAGTTGAGCTTTCGGACTGCGAAATCCCAGGAATAATGCTAAGTCTTTCAATATGATTTCCCACAGAATTTTATAAAAACATTTCACAAAATTGATTTCTATGTGGCCTAGTCCAGGTATTAAGAAGAAGTTTGTGTCCGCATTCATTTCATTTCTTGACAGGAGCCTGCTACCCAGAATATATGGCGAGCCATCACACCCGAAAATCGACCACTGTCTCTCCTTGAATAACAATATCATTTTGTAATTTTGTTAGAACTTCCTCCACTGCCTTATAACTGCATGGGTTCAGGAATAAGGATCTCCCAATTTTATTTCCGGAGGTTCGGTTGGATGATTAGACTCAACGTGGGAATACGGATCTGTTTTTGGTGTTAATTCTTATGAGTCACATAAAGTTTTTCCAGTAAATTTTTGATCATTGAAAACTTTAATTAATCTGTCGCTGAGAAATTGTGATCGTTTTTTTCTGAAAAGTATTTTCATTTTTTGACGATACTCTTTAACTTTTTCAACATGTTCCTCCTCTATCCGATAACTGAGCCATACTGACGGTGACAAAATAACGTTCATCTGAATTTCTGAGTCTTTGGGATAAACGAACATTACATTTGTTATTACATTCGATTCACATTTGGAATCAACATTAACTCGCCATCGTTTTGATATCACTTGGTTATTATCAAAGAAAGTCACCATGTCTTTGCGTTTATCGCAGGGAATTGGTTCACATGATTGTTTATCAATCCACGATCGAACTGTTGAATATGATGGTGCCGATGACAGTGATCCGTATATGCTTGCCACCGTTTTGGATCCACTAACGAAATATGTTACTAGGCTTGCCATGAAACTTAAAAATCCAATAAATGGCAAATTGACAAGAAAATAAGCCTGTTCGATAAATATACATATGGCATTATGTCTTTTTTTGTCAACTGCTGGGCCACAAAGTCCTTTGGCGAATCCCAGTAATACACTATTCCTATTTTCTGTCCATTCTATAGGATCAAATTTTGATGATTGGTAACATTGTTTACATTCACATTTTTTTCCATCATTGGCAATTGATAGTCTCTGGCTTTCGGCTAAAGCGTGAGAAAGTTGTTGTAGATGTGTTGCAGAAAAAATTATTATTAGCAATTTTGTTACATATTTGAGACATTTCCATTTCACGTTGATCAAGGAATAATTCACTTTCAGTACTAATATCCAAACCTCGTGAGTGGCAAATGCTGCATATAGGCTTTCCAGAAGTTCTAATTGGAAACAGCCCCTCTTTAATAAGTGCATCCAATGCTCCTTTTCTATGTTTTTCCACGCTAATTTCCATAAGTCGAATTTGAGGTCGAGGACACATTCCTCATGTTTAGCACACCCACAAGTAGCCATGGCGGATGGTGGCGTTGAACTGCCACGTGTATTGAACTACCCACCCTATACACGGGACCTTATTTCAAAGTCACGGTTTCCACCCCGTTCTCGGCAGGTACATTATATCCCGGGGTAGAATAACACAAATAGACTGGGATCGTGTACATAGTTTTACTACTATTCAACTTGAACTACATGTGCCTGGCATACCCATTAATGCAATCGAACTACCCATGCCACCTTCAACATTTCATAACCATGTGCTCCGCGAGTTATGGATAATATGGGGAGATCCAAATTGTGCGTGGCATGTTTTTCGTTAAATAACTCTCCACACCATGGGAAATACACCCATTGTGAAATAGAACAACCCTTCTCTGCATAACAATGCTACATACATGTATCACTGCATGCCGAAAGTGTTCTCTGACCTAATTGAGTTGATAACATAATTTCTTAAGCTTCAATTTAGCACACCACCCTGCAACCACTAAATAGGTCACCAATCACGGAATAATCCCTTATGGTCCAGTGGCCACACATGCTGATTATGATAACAACACAGCTAAATGGGTTGACAAAGTCCTTAAGTCATTTTGTAGTGACAGTAGTCAGACCTGACTTAATGAACTTGATGTTCTGTCAATCCAACTATTTGAGTTACACGCAGCTAAATAATATAGATATGTACCGTACCTTCAGGAACCATTAAGAACTGAAAATGTCACCAGTTACAATTGTTTCACGAAAATATGTTTTGTCAGTTTTGAATTTGTGCAGTACGGTTTTAAAGTGCGCGAATCAAAACAGAGCAAAATATAGTAATGCGCCAATTTAAATACGAGTAAGGTATCTGACACAGTGCTCACTGTTATAAGAGAGGGGACGCTAAATTTCTTGAATATTTTATCTCACGTGACTATCTAAGCCTTATCCACGCTTGTGATTGGTTGATTGACATTCACTATTATCGATAGTGTCGTCCATGAAGCCATAGTGGGCCTCCTAATTTTAGCACACCCACTATCGCTTGGAAAATCCAGAAATCTATTTTTAGCATGCCCACTATTCCGGGGAGTTAATTTGAAAGTCATCTCCGCCTTGCTGCAAAAGTTCAACGTGTTTTTGTCCGAAATATCTTTGTAATCGACAACTAGAGCATAATAAATTATCGTAAGAAAATCTCACTGTGACCACGAGAGACCACGTGGTTCAATAAAATACTGTCGATAACTCAGAATACACATGCTTCAAATGTGCGTAATATATCAGATAACTTTATTTCAAATATACCAACTTACTTGCTTGCGTACTATTAGCAATGTGGCATTGCATTTTTGTCACTCATTGACACAAAATCATTATTTGATGGCTTTTAAATTCTGAGATGGTGCAAATTGTATAATATCAATCTCAGCATCTAATTTTCAAAATGTTCCGGGGGAGGACCCCTGACCCCATCCCGTACTCTCCCCATCAGGCCTTCGGGAGATGCCTTCGGCATTTCCTGCTGGGACACTATTCGTCTCGACATTTTGTAGGTGAGCTACTCGCCTAGAATGATTTTAAGGGGAGCTCCTCATTGCTCACCAGTGATTTCCCACATGGAGAGGACTGGAACTGTGTTTATTTAATCAAATGATGGTGTTTTTACTTTACACATGCACATATTTTAACCTATTGCTAATAAGGGACAACTATCCTGTTAAAGTGTGTATTTTAACTTTATAACCATAAATATTTGGGTTTTTAAATGTTTTGTCACTGGTTTTGTTGGCATATTTTTCAGCCATGAGATTTATTTGTTTATTTTTTTGTGGGTGTACTTGATCAGCGTTCTCTCAGTTCCGGTGCAGACACAATGAGATACCCTGGGTGGAAAAAACTGACGGTCCCGGGTGGGTGTCCCAGACCTGGGTGGAAAAAACTTACGCTCCCGGGGTGGTGGGTCCCCAAAACTGAAAAAACACAAAATTTCCACCTTGTATCCGTGATGTTTTCCTGACCCCCCCCCCCTGGGTTGCAGCGCAAATTATTCTCAGATTCTGCGGGCAGCTGATTGGCTAGAGCTATCAGAGCTTCATACATGATGTAGCTATTGGTGCCTACACCAATATATATATAAACATGAGGTAATCAAGCGACGTATTTCCATTTACCGTAATCCTTTCGGCATCGTTACCAGGTCTGGCACATCCTGGATTCCACTAAAACGTCGCCATGGAAACATTCAAAGATGATCAGGAGACTTTTGCCATTTGACTGAGTTAATTGAATATTATATAAAGTCAAAACTTGTCACAAATTTACCACTGTAGTGACTAGTTAATGCCAATCAAAATGGCATATATGTGTTAATATACATCAAAACGGACTTGCACAACAAACATTACTTTGTCTTTAATCATATTAAGTACATTCATCAGAATGACAATATTGAGCTCATTTCTGTTGTAGGTTTAAATCTGTGAAAGAAAAAAATGACGGCCATAGCTACTGCCCCGCATTGCTCTTGTATTCAACTACAAGCTGTACACCGGGGTACTGATCTGACAGGGAATATGCTGTATAATACTAGGATGGCAGTGCTGTACAAGGTGATAGTTATTGTTATCGGCGTTGCATAGGATAATCTACTGGTACATGTATGATAACCTTAATGGTTTCTTTCTGTTAATTTTTGCTGTCAACTTGAGGCTGAAAGAAAGCAATAGGGCAGTGAGAATTCTACAGATCTACGCTGCTCTCGATATTGGCTATAGCAGAAGGAAATGGCATAGAAAAAACTGAATAAGTCAATATATAATTTCATTTAGTTCTAAAGAAATGCTTTTGAAGAAAAATGTCAATTTCAAGTGCTGTTTTTATGACAGACATGATATATAAATAATACATAAGTAATACAGTTCATCTTTAAGAGAAAATGGAATCATTATTGCATATGAAACCATTGAAACGTCAAGAAATTGATAAATATAGGGTTCCAAATAAGCACCATAGTGGTGATCATTTTTAGAAATGTAATAAACGTTGTGGGGTACGTTTATTTAGATCCCGAGAGTATGCATTTACTCCACACAAAATCAGGTATATGTATGTCCAGTCCTTGTAGATATGTGGCCTTATAGATACTTTAAAGGTACACAATCCGATTCCCCATACATCAGATTCCAACAACAAACACAATTTGACCAGATTGTCAAATAGCTAAAACACAAAGCCCCTTGATTTTAGAGTTATCCATCTTCATCAACAATTTGGTCTGAGACCGTCGTCATGACAATATTTGCCAGGCCGCCAAAAATGACATATCCCGGGGAAATAACAAATTTAATTTTTTTTATATGTGATCACTCTGAGCTTTGATTGGTGGGTTCTTCGACTCAAATAAAATATTTTTGTTTACCCCCGAAGCCAATGAAATAGTAATTTGGGAGCGTTAATTCGGATTTTGCATCTTAATTATCGCCTCCAGTAAGAAACAACGTTTTTGATTTTTTTTAAATGTCATTTATTTTAACAATATTATAGAGACCACTAAGGGATCTTTGTGCTGAACATTCTTCCAGAATAATTGCTTCATGCTAATGTGTGTGCCCCGGGTAGTATAAAATAACCGAAAAAAATGGTGTTTTACCTTTTTTGGGTGGTTTGACAGTTGAACCATCATTTCACATCTGCTGATGTCTGGGTGACATTTTTTCAACTCGCCCATGATGAATATCTGACTGTTCGTATTTGCTTCCCTTGTCTTGGTGATGACCTTCACAAATATGCGGGGGGTAGGCCAGCTGTAAAGTGTGAAACGGTAGTCATAATTATCAATGCATGTCAATTTTGGGTAGTAAAACTCTCAGAGTAAAAAAGCTAAATCAAATGGAGTATTTCTTAACTTGGTATTTGGCAGAACTTTATCCCTTTCATGTCTGGAGCATCCTGAAATTTTGTGAAAGACCTGTGCCAATGCATTCTCTTATATGTGTGCGAGTCGCCCATAGGGCATCTCACATACGGTACATGTATACAAGAGAATGCATTGGTCTAAGAATATTTTTCTCAACATTGTCAGACGGTGTATTCTCTTACATATTCGAGGGTCTTAGGGCAGACTCGCATATATAAGAGTAATCACTGGCACATGGTCTTTAATGCTGCACCAGCGAAGCTCCCGTCATGAAAGGGTTATTAATGCAGTGATATTGTTAATTTAACAAATTAATATGTGTGTTATCACCGTGTTAATAAAGTGTTATCACTCTTAGCTTTAAATTGATTTAACGCCTGATCGTGTTTATCGTTTCGTTCATAGGGCCATGTTGTGTTGATTGTCAATACTATTTTTCTACCACTCTCCTTAGTCTCCTCAGCCTCTAAGTTCGGTTTTCAGAGGCAGCGTATCAATTTGGAATTTCTAGTGATATCTGAAGTAATAATCAATTTTGATGAATAAATGAAACAATATCTGGTATGTAATGTTGATGACACAGACCGATGTCCATTTTACCACAGTTAGTCTGTCGTTGTTGGTGTGGAATTACTCAATTATTTTTGTTTTCAAATTTTACCTGGAGCTTGTTCGATATTTCTTTGTACAGGATGTACCACTATAATCCTCGGTCTTTCAAGACTAGTACATGTAGCTGGTGCAGCGGTTGAATTTTCAAGATCTGAAAAACATGACATACCTCATACATATTTGTTCTCAAAGTTTCCGATTCCAATACATTCAGTTCATGTGTACATCACTGTTCGAGTGAAAAATTGTGAAGTTACTAGAGTGCATTACTGGAATTTTATTCCCGAGGTTAAGACTGATAATAACTAGTTGATTGATAATAAGTAATAGTAATGAAATCAGCAAGAATCTACCGTAACATAACATCACAGATATTATTGTGTTTTATGTACAAAAATATACACTTTGTTTCGCTTTTACTTAAATGCCACAAGCACTGTACCTGTGTAGAAGTGTAAATTTTCGTATCCAGTAGGGATTGTTGGATGTCGATTTTTCTATGATATTAAAAGAAAGTTCAATTGTAACAGATGGGGAAAACCTGTAGAAGATGAGTTACATCTCAGGCGGTCTCCATCCCTTTTTGGTCCCCTTTTCGATACCTGGTAGTTGTATTGCAGCCTTTGTCTTGCTTTCTTTGCTGTAAATTCAGAACATTGCTTAGTACTATAAAATCACTGATTGATTTTTTGTTTTAGCCTGCGATGTAAGAGTGGTCTCCAAGACATTTGACATACATATACATATATACATGTGAGTAGCATTAATATAAACGAGGTGTTTGCAACACTATAATTACATTCCCTTCATATTATATAGTATTTTCTGTTCATTCTTAAAGTTATGTTCTTAAATAGGATAATTTCATAATGCTGGCGGTGAATGTTGAGTGTAGGAATATCACGACAACACTTGATGTTGTAGCAACATCTCTATAAAGTTTTCACTATTGAACAATATTTCCAACTCAAAAATGTATTTTCAGTATGATACTTTACACTGAGATATAATTATAAGAAAAAAAATCTTGGTATCCTAATATAATTACACAGTTTAAAGGCATCATGCTGAATCACATACTGCATTTGTTTTAATATATTATGTAGAAAAATTTCACTGATTGTTGAATGTTATGCCACAGCTATCGCATGTTATATTCTACTAACCTATTTTAGCTAATATCTTGCTGCTACCTTCTACCTGGCGCAGTCTCTCGGCTTTACGCCCTACTCTCCCTGCGTACGGGTCGTTCTTTTTCCTCTTTGAATGTTCGGTTTTGTCGTTCCAGGCCATTGTTTGTATTGATAACGACATCCAACATGTCTTTCCGGTATGGCCATACCCACTCCTGCAAGGAATATGTCTTTCAATGAGCAGGGTCTGCAGAAAAATTCCAGACACAGGGAGGGGGTGGTGGTTTGTTCGAGGTCGAAAAAAAGGTGTTATGTAAACATTTTCCAATCAACATATTTATCAAAGATTAATTAGGAAACATTAATGTTGGAATATGCTAAATAGTAATTGGTTGAAAGAACTAGGCTGATATAATTTTGTTTCAAATTATTCTGATTTATTTACCAATTTGCGGGGGTCCCAAAATGTTGGCCTGGAATTTTTTTTTTAAATGCAGAGGGTGGGGGTGTGTGGTTCAACCATATGTCTAATGTTTTCAAGATCTCAAGTGGAATATAAGCCAGAACTACTTTGAGTTGACCTTGTTTCTAAAGAACGGTGTGTGTTGACATGCATAATCTCAATGATCCGATTTGGGCGAAACACAAAATTGCCAGTTTTTCTTTAGACTTAAACCATAATAAAGGTAGTTATAGCATCAATGTTATGGATTAGACTTAGCCAATAAATAAATACAGAACATAACTTGCATAATAATCTAAAATATTTTATTGAGTTGCTCTGCTTTCATAAAATATATTCTTGCCCTGTACGCAACTCATTTAATTCGATCAATAAAAGACTCTCAATTAAGATGCGCGTCGTGTTCTGTATATATAATATAGAATTTTTATTATGACAATATTCCAGTGGATAAATATCTGCAAACAATGTCTTTTTGTTGCATTTTAATATGGGCGTATAAAATTGTAAGTGGCTAAACAGATGTATAATTTCTGATATATAAAAACAACCTCTGAACAAGTAAGCCAGGTGGTTTCAAACCACTTCCTGAGCATTGTCGACTTCTTCCATTCTTTTGTGGACTTGAGATTTGTAATTTTCTGCTTGGCACTCTGCTGGTGTTAATGCATCTCCAATTTTCCTCAGACTCTTAATGATAGTCATTCTGTCTTTGTTGACACCATTTTTGTAGCTCATTAACCACCGCAACCATGACTGCTCTCGGTGAAAGTCACATCTTAGTACACTGTAATCTAAAAACATGAAATAAAGCTGTTTACAGAGCAGCACTTTTTTATTTTTGGTTAGTGTTTATTATATCATTGAATTGAATTGTTTATTAGCAAAGTCAACATCTAAGTTGCAACATGCCATACAACGTATTTACACAACATTATACAAACAATACACAACATACATATACATCAATAAATGAGTTCATCATATTATATGATATTGATAATAAATACAAATAATGCTAATACATTTGGGAATATGTTTTCTGAAATGGTTTGATTCATATAATATTTACATTATATATAATATAATGTAATACTTGCTTCATGGTAACTTTATAAACGCTAATTTAAGAAAATGCTCACTCTTTTCAATATACTTATGTTAAGCAGTGACAGCAGTCTGTAGAATTTATTTCTGTTAGGGTTTTCCCAGTAATACTTCGGTATATAGGTTTCTCGCAGATCGTTGAGTTCAGTACACAAAATAACAAAATGGTATTCATGAGCGTGGATGGCTAATGGTATCCTACCACAATCTGTTAGATGTGGTAATTTCTAGTCGGGGTTGATGTGGTAATCTCTAGTCAGGGTTGGTGATTTTTTTATGTGTATCCATACCATAGTATGGTACACATAGTGTCGACGTCCGGATTGACCACTCGTCGTCCTTCCGTCTGTCCGTAGACACTTTACGCATGGTGCGATAACTCGAACATTTTCTAACTGATCAGAACCAAATTTTTTATAAGAGTTTCTCAGACCAAAATACAGATCGAGTTCGAATATGGGTTTAATCCGAGTTTTTTTTTGTCATGATATATATGCCGTGACCTCAGATGACTTAAAGGGTCAAATATGAGCAATAAAGAGTATTCCTCTTCAGCTTAGAGGATATGTATGATAATTGGTACAGATGGGAATGTCACAGGGTAGGTGAGGTTGACCTCAAAATTATTTAAAGAGGCACTAATAATTAGCAATAATGAGCATTTATATCAACTTAAAAGATAGATGAGCAAGTTATGCGATAGGTGATGTTTATCCCAGATAACTAATAATTGTTTTAACTGACTTGAAGGGCCACTAATAAATTACTCATTCTTTGCCCGACCAACGTCATGTACTGACTGTACTCCAGCTGGTAAAGGTATACTATATGGATAATGGGTCTTCCACAACAATATATCGATTGAGTTCTAAAACCAGTTCAAGTTAGGCATGGTTTATTTTTTGCACAGCAAATGTGCCATGTGTGGCAGTTGAATAATGCCAATCAAATAACAATTATTTGGTTACGGTAAAATGTGAGGAAAAATTAGTGTAGGTAGCTAGACAATTTTTTTTATCTGAGTCTTACTTTTCATGTACTAGTATTGCCGTTTCGAAAGAATGGTTTCGCTGTTAATTCCAGTGAAATTGAAAATTTGGGCAGAACTTCCATTTGAGGTGTTGGCCAGAGTATTTACACCTTGAACCGCAATCAAATGATATTTGGGCAGAACTTCCCCTAGAGACGGTGTCAAGATTATTCACCCCACAGCAATCCACATGAAATTGAAAAATAGGGCACATCTTCTCATAAAGGGGTTGGCCAGATTATTCATCACACCCATGATCAATGAAATTGAAAGTTTCAACAGAACTTCCCGTATAGAGGTATTGCCCAGGTTATTCAACCCACCCACGATTCAATGAAATTGGTAATTTGGGCAGAACGTCTCTTAGAGGTTTAGTCACCCCACCCGTAATTCAAGGGAAATTGAAAATTTGGGCAGAACTTCCTCTAGAGGCATTGGTCAGATTATTCACCCCACCCGCCATCTAATGGAAATTGAAAATTTTGGCAGAAATTCCACTACTAGAGGATTATTCACCCCACCCACGATCAAATGAAATTGAAAATTTCAGCAGAACTTCCCCTAGAGGCCCTGGCCAGATTGTTCACTCCCACCGCAACGCAATCCACATGAAATTAAAAATTAGGGCATATCTTCTCGTAAATGGGGCTGGTCAGATTATTCACCCCACCTGCGATAAAATGAAATTTCGGCAGAACTTCCCCTAGAGGCGCTGGCCAGGTTATTCACCTTGCCTTGATTCAGTTAAATTAGAAATTTCGGCAGAACTTCCCATAGAGGCGCTGGTCAGATTATTCACACCACCCGCGACCCAATGACTTTGAAACTTTGGTCAGAACTTCCCCTAGAGGTGCTGCCCAGATTATTCACCCCACCCACGATCAAATGAAATTGAAAATTTGGGTAGAACTTCCCTTCTAGAGGTCTAGTCATCCCACCCGTAATCCAAGAGAAAATTTTAATTTGGGCAGAACTTACCCTATAGGCTCTGGCCATATTATTCACACGATCAAATGAAATTGAAAATTTGGGCAGAACTTACCCTAGAGGTGCTGCCAGATTATTCACCCCACCCACGATCCAATGACATTGAAAATTTGGGCAGAACTTCTACTAGTAGAACCGCTGGCCAGATTTATTCACCACCTGCGATTCCAGGTAATTGGAAATTTGGGCATAACTTCCATTAAGAGGTTTAGTCACCCCCCTCCCCCCGTAATCAAAGTGAAATTTAAATATTGGGAAGAACTTCCCCTAGACGTGTTGGCCAGATTATTCACCTCACCCGCGATCCAATGAAATCGAAAACTTGGGCAGAAATTCCCTTGGAGGTTTAGTCACCCCACCTGTAATGCAAGTGAAATTGAAAATTTGGGCAGAACTTTCCCTAGAGGCGCTGGCCAATTATTCACTCCATCCGCAATCCACATGAAATTGAAATTTGGGTTCGAACTGGAACCTCACTAACGGAAATTGTGATTTTTTTAAAACTAATATTTTTGAAATTAATGTGCCTGAGGCATAATTATAAGGCTTAAGGAATCAACGTATTTTTTGTTGCATTTATGGGCTTATAAAATTGTGTCAAATTTATACCAAGTATGTGTTGCCACTTACAATTTTGTTTATATACATATGAGTAATCATGAGTTAAGTGTTCATTAAAGCTGTTAAACTAAATACGTGTTGATAAGTTAGGTTAATTTGATGTTTATTAATGAGGGTCAGTTTATAGCAAATTAAATAAACTACACTAATTTTAAGATGATCATGTCAGACATTTCTCCTACTGAATACATAACTATGTATACATGCATATTCAAGTATACAACAGCAGAATTCAGCAAAAGGTAGTTGACTCTTCTAGTTCTCACCTGATGTGAGATTTGATTAATCATGAGTGAAGCATTCATTGAAAGGTAGTTGACTCTCCTCTTTCTCACCAGAGGTGAGAGTTGGGTAATCATGAGTTAGTGTTCAAAAACTAAATAAATACAGGTTCATAAAATATGTTGTTTGATTAAATTGATGTTTAATAATGCATTAATGTGGGTTATATAGTTAGTAATTTAAATCACTTAATTATGTTTTATGATGATCATGTCAGACATTTCCCCTACCGAATACATAACTATCTATACATGCATATTCAAGTATACAACAGCAGAATTCAGCAAAAGGTAGTAGACTCTTTCTCACCAGATGTGAGAGTTTAGTAATCTTGAGTTAGTGTTCATAAACTAAATAAATACAGGTTCATAAAATATTGTGTTAGATTAAATTGATGTTTAATAATGTGGGTTAGTTAGTAATTTAAATCACTGAATTATTGTTTTACGATGATCATGTCAGACATTTCTCCTACCGAATACATAACCATGTATACATGCATATTCAAGTATACAACAGCAGAATTCAGCAAAAGGTAGTTGACTCTCCTCTTCCTCAACAAATGTGAGAGTTGAGTAACCATGAGTTAGTGTTCATAAACTAAATAAATACAGGTTCATAAAATATGGTGTTAGGTTAAACTGATGTTCAGTAATGTGGGTTAGTTAGAAAGTTATATCAACTGAATTATTTGTTACGATGATCAATCATATCAGAAAATTCTCCCATTGATTACATAACTATGTATACATATGTTAAAGTACACAATTCCCACAGTGAACATCGCATATATAAGAGAATACATTGGCCTATATAACAATATTTAACTTTACCTTGTAAGCCAGTGTATTCTCTGATATATTATATGCGAAGCTCTTGAAACCTGTATACACATATGCAGATAGTGCCTAAATGTTGGCATATTATATGAAAGTCAATGTATTTAGTTAGTGAATTGATGTACAATGTAATTAATTTGTATTTTATTCTTGGATTACTCTATACGATGGTTATATATCCAATAAAGAATTTAAATTTGAATTTAAAATTATCCCAACTATTTGTGCGAATTTTCCAACTAGGTATATTCCTTAAAGCCAGTGGGCTTTTTCCAACTAACTGTCATTGTGTCATATTATTCCGAAAGGCCATACTAGTGCAAAAAAATTGGCCCAAAGTATAGTAATAAATACCGATAGTGATTGTTTTTGTAATAAATGTCCCAACTGTTGAAGACTTGGTCAAAGTTGGGGTGAAACCCATATCCCCAGCCCACACACAGTGTATCAAATATGTGAATAACATTCCATGTCATATAAAATTTATTTCACAATTTATGTATGGTTCACAATTTATGTATGGTATTTTGTTTGCTACAATCTATTGAATACACATTTATCGAAACAAAATCTGAAATCATTTCACATCCATGACAATGTTGGGTTACTTAACTGGCTTTGATAAGTTCAGTAATATACAGTTCAAAACAGTTCCTGAAGATACGGGCGGCTTCTTCAATGTTTTATTGCCCATAAATCACATATATACAAGTATAATGCGACAAGGCTCGGTGTGGAGAAACCCACGAGACACCGGTCCGTCTCCCACACCCACCAGCGCCGAATTAACAAGAATCGTACATGTGCTCAGCTCAGCGGTGATCCAATTTTTCTGGTAAGTTGTCTGATAAAACAACAATTTATTTAATGGTACTATATCTTTCGGATTCATTATTGTTTCAAAGCCAAACAAATTATTGAGTTCAGTTAATGATCATGTGTGATGGGAGGAAACGTCTTCTGAGCGAGCTAATTTCCGGACACTCAAATAGATAGTGGTACTCGCCTCCAATCGGTTTACTGTCGCATAATGTGCAAACTCTTTTATCTATGTCTATATTGTACCAGGATCCGGTTTCTATTGGGAGCCAATGGTTGGAACATCGAAATTTTGACAATGTTTGCGCTGTTCTTTGGTTTAATACTGAGAGGTATTTTTCTCTGCCAAATCTTATCTTAAAAATCCTATACGTTCTACATTTATTCATGTTTTTAATATCATTTTTTCATTTTATCTTAAATTGGTTCTCAAATGTGGTCTTGATGTGTTCTTTAAACCAGCGGGGATTGCTACTTTCTGAAAATCGATTGATCCATATATCTGACATACCTAATTCCGATAAAAGATGTTCAATATGGCTAATCCATGGGTCATAAGGTTGTTGTCCTATTGACTTATGCAGGGAGTATTCGTACAGTATCTTGTTAATCTTCATATTATTATTATTAAAAACAAGATTAGCCCAATAGTTTAAAATTCTACATTAAATATCAATCACAAGTGGGTATACACCTGTTTCACCATATACCATAACACTTGGTGTGCTTGGTTTCAGCCCTAGGACATATTTAAAAAAATTTAGCTGTAGTTTCTCAAGATCTTCGTGGTGCTGGAAGCCCCATATTTCGCACCCATACAGCAGAATCGGTTTTACAGTTTTTGCGAATAGTTCAATTTGCAGTTCCGGGGGAATATTCATCTTTCGCGCTTTATTTAGCAGGCCAAACATAGCTCTGTTTGCTTTGTTTAAGAGTTGCTTAATCGTTTTGGAATAAGAACTGGATCTGTTAAAGATTATTCCAAGGTACGTGAAATGAGAAACAATTTCCAAAGGTTGTCCGTTAAACATGATACGAGATTTTGGAATCCTTTTGCCACCGAAAACCATCAGTTTTGTTTTATTGACATTAACCTGAAGTTTCCAAAAGGAGCAATATTCAGAAAAGGTTGTCATTGCCACACGCATGTATTTTGCAGTTTCAGCGAAAATGACGGTATCGTCAGCATACAATAAGATTATTAATTCCAAATAGACACCTAGTTCCTTCTGCAAGTCGTTCTCTATTAATTTCAGATTGGGAACATTGTTACTGATTAGATAATCTTCCAGATAATTGAGGTACAGAGAAAATAAGAAAGATGAAAGGTTTTCACCCTGTAAAACCCCAATGTGATTCCTATAAGTTGGCGTTGGCGGTGGGTATGCTGTTAAAATATTCACCTCCGTCAAAAACCGCCATAAACAGAATTAATAGTAAAATATAGACAGACTTTCTTATACCAATCAGAAATATGGCATAAACAGTATGTTATTGTCAATTGTTTTTCCTTTGTTATGTAAAAAAAACGTTACGTTACCTGGCTTTTGTTTAGATCCGGATATGGTAAACAGAAAGAGCGTTATTTGTTACTATTTTCCTGATATGGAAATAATAAAGAGCGTTTATATCAATTTTGTGTGATTAACCAATAGAATTGCGCTGTGATATGTAAACAGAAGCACAACAAGAAGCACAACTTCTGTAACACGAGCTGTGACGAGCAGGCTCTTGTTTACGTTCACCATCGTACGTCTTGACATTATACTATTTACTCGCAGATTATGTTTGGCATACGAACAAAATTATATATATCTTGATATTCCTTCTGTTGATTTGGCCAACACAATGTCGTCTGATACGGCGTCCGGTATTTTGAAAATTCCCACCGACAAAGGTTTGATACGTCTTACCACCTGAAGCCTCGGACCATCTAATAGGTACAACGCGTCGTAATCAATACCGATTTTCGTAACCTCCTGAGCGTTAGATAACTTCGCCTTCCAATTAGGACAAACGAAATATCACTGACGCATTCATATCGCGTCGCGAGCGACACGATGCGACCAAAGCGTCAATCGCAAGGATAGGATTTGTTAACGCCACCGGTGTATACTGTTGGGCAAATTTTAGCAATCTGTGGACCTATGGGGATTTTATAAATAGATAATTGTTTTTTCCGGTTATTTTGGGACGCGTTAAAGTTGTACTGCGACCCCGAGATCGGTAAAAGCTGTAGTTGGAATGTCCAAGTTCGTGAAAGTTCTATTGACTATGCCGACGATTTGAGAAGCTTTATTGTTTTAGGATATTGTAGAAAGGATAATCTGGCCGTGTCAAATTGAGCTATTGCGATGGGATATCTCGCAGGACAACACATTTCGGGTTTTCGTGGGATGTGTATTCGATGGATGTCTTATAGTTGCAGTATGTAACTATTATGACCGCGTTAATTGCGTTCGATGTTTAGGTACGAACAATGGCTGGGCCATGCACACTTGAAGATTTTATGGCGGGAACCCAATTTTTTATCCGCATTTAGAGGCTTTCAGGTTTGGTGAATGAAAAACCTGCAGTAATAAGCCGTAGTTTTTTGTAATAATTTGAAGGATTAGTTGTTTTAACGGAATTCTGAGGCCGTGCATTCATGTAGCGTCGTCTGCATGGTCGTTGAACCGAGACAAGCTGCAAAATAAGCGTTCAGTCCCCTCGTTACGCCTGCGCAGGGGACTGAACTGTGCATGGAGCATGGAACCGCGATAGCCCACTTGGAATTTTAGACTGCTACATTTTGTTTCAGTTTCAGTTTTCTTGAAAAATAAAAACAACCAAAATTGATATTATTTAACCAATAGGAGCAGAAAGATCACCATTGATGGTTATTTCAATATTTATACACATTGATGTTCATTCACTATTTGCCGAAAGTTGAGCATCTCACAATGATGTGTATTAGTATATTTAAATTTTTCGATCTAGAATACTCCCCAGAATGTCACAAATGCGATAAAATTGTTAGATAACTCGATGCTTGAAAATCACGTGGGACAAACAAACGGACATATCGCTAATCTGAACGTCCAGATTTTTTGGAAAAGAAAAATGATGCATATATAAATGCACAAAATACTGGCCCACATGCATTATACGTACTGTGAGCAAGAAAAAACGTCGTCAATTTTCAAGCTGTTGAACAATAACCATAAAACTTTATTTTTGCAATTATTATCAGGAATAGACTAACAAGGAATTCTCTTTATTTTGTCACAATATTAGAAAACGGCAACTTTATTCACACAGAAATCACAAGTGTGGGTGACCAATGTAACGTTACTGGAACCGCAAAAGGTCGATAACTGCGTGAATTACATGTATCGTGAACTGGAGTGACTTGAGACAAAAACACGATAAAGCATGCGAGCTTTATATACCCCTGAAAATTGTATTCACATCATACAATTTTTCTTCGACACGAAACAATAAGGAGCGTTTTTTATATAATATTAAACAATTCCAGATATGGTATGAATAAAGTGCGTCTAGATCTACCTCACTTGTGTGAAGAATTGAAAATCGTTCAAAAACACCTTTCAGCAGATTACATGTGTTAGTATGAGTGAGACAACTAAAGAAAAATAACTTCTCCACGATACCTTCAATGCATTACAATGCCCAGCCCCCATGACAAATTAACAACAGCAACCATTGTGGACCAACTTACTGTCGGATTGACGCTTTTAATGTGATAAATGTAGACCACCGAAACGTCTATATGCTAACATGCACATACACAAAGAATCAACACTGTCTTGAAAATTCCATCTCACACCGAGACGAACTTAATCACTGACACTTTCCGCACTCGTGAGCAGACCAAGCTTTCCAACAATTTGCTAAGAGCGAACTTCACAGAATCATTCCTCCTTGGTCGGGTAACAGGGTCTACATAGAATATACACCATCACCTTACTGATGATCTAAGAAAGACAGCTGTAACTTTTTACACTAGCTGCTACACTCAACCAACAAGGTTAACTTCTGAACAACAAGCTCCAAACCCATGGGACAACGACATTCTCTCGTGTCTTATCCGCGTA
The DNA here is from genome assembly GCA_032622095.1 of Siphonodentalium dalli. Taxonomy (NCBI): domain Eukaryota; kingdom Metazoa; phylum Mollusca; class Scaphopoda; order Gadilida; family Siphonodentaliidae; genus Siphonodentalium; species Siphonodentalium dalli. The sequence goes on from CP136063.1 coordinate 98,554,544, forward strand.
GGTGTAATCTTCATGGCAGAGAAGAACTAGTTAAAATTGTGTTCACACTCCCAGGTTGCTTTGAACAGCTCATTAATTTTCTGTGTTTACACACGGAAATTCATTTTTCCACCGATGAAATGCGCAAGATTCTAAGAGTTTATGTTCCGATCCAATTGTGTTCTTTAATATAAGAAGGTGACTCTTAACAATATCCGCTGAATTTTATGAATAGGGCCTACCCAACCGCTTACTCCGATTACACCCCCTTAAGTATAACTGTAGAAAAAGAAAGTTGCAGGCATGAGTATTTCTCAAAATAAAGCGGGTATAACTAAGTAAACCTTCCAATATGAACAGAACACTTATTTCATCATGATATTTAATTATCTATAAGTCACTTCCATGGCTCAAATTATAGAAGTGGTACTATTGTTAATCATCCATAATTATTATTATATTTTGTCCGAAATGTCTCGTTTAGATTTCAGAGCCATGTCTGCCATTCTATGTGTCGTCTCCACCCCGTTATGTGATTATCAAATGGATCAATGTCATGACAAACCCTTAGTTGTTGAGAGATACGAAATACCCAATACAAAACAAAAAAAAGAATTCAGAGCCATAATTGTGTCGAACATAGAATGGATTTATTAAACAACTTGAAAACAAGGTTAATATCTTATTTCATTGAAACATATTATGCATCCATACAGTGATGTCCTAAATAATTGACCTCTTCTCCACAAAATAATTATGGAATTTTGTCAGGATTTAGTCGGAAATATGGCTTTTTTCCATTCTTCGGAAACTCTCGGCGAGAGCTTTCCAATGAATGCCAGCAAGCCATATTTCCGACTAAATCCTGACAAATTTACCATTATTTGTTGTGATTAAAGGGACATATACTTTGGGCAACACTGTATTACTTCACAAAAACGTTCAGTGTTCATTCACACTCCCCATTCGTCCTCCATGGAAATAACTCTGCACATCCCGCGATTGTTGATAGCCCTTCATGGTGGCTCAATAAGGCGAACTATGCCCTCCATAGTAGAAAACCTCCACATCGGGGGCTGTAGGCCATTTCCACCCTACTTTCTTGCATTTAGACATGCTTGTGATTTTGATGCCAGATAACGAACCGATCTCCAAAAACATTTCCTGGATACAGGGATCCCTCATAGCGAAACAAAACATGGTCGCCAACAGGAACAGAGCTCGACTCACTTTCCTCGTTATCAGATTCTAATGCATCATCAGCTTCATCGTCACGAGATTGTGATGGCATTGATTCGTTTCCATCTTCAAGTGACTCGGAACCGTTTTACTCTCATCATCTACTCCTCTCAGCTTTCTTCAACATATCTCTGAGACAGAAGCAGAAGGCACTGTCCTTCACCTGATGCATCCAAGTCTGTCTGGCAATCGCTCAATGACAGCTACATTATATAGCGGGACCATACCACACTTTTTGAAACCTGACACAATATTGTAGCATACTAACCCCCCCCCCCCTGGACGTAGATAGCTGGGTAGTTGCCAAAGATCTCCCATTTTCCCAAGTCGGGTCAGGGAAAGACCGGGCTGTGTGGCGTGGGTCACAATTTCTCGGGTGGATATATATCTGGGGCCGTGGCCGATTTGGTAGACCACGGGGTCACTTGCCAAGTAATGAGTCCGGTTAACACGTTGATGAAATTTATTCTTATAACAGAAATTCAATTGATGTACATACGGCGTACAAAATATATGCTAAGTGCTATACATGTAATGAAGATATATAGATCTCAATAAATGGAGTTACCTACCGTTGAACGGATTTCCCCAATGTTAATTCCCGTTGAACGGATTTCTACAAATGCATAATTAAAACTCAATTCCGTTGAACGGATTATCCAAAAGTTAGATAAATATCCATGTCTGTATGTGCACCTTAAAACTAGTTGAATCCGTTGAACGGATTTCCCCAAGGTTAGCTATTGAGTTTTGGTTTCAACCGGCAAGAGTGATGGACAATTATAGTGACCAAGACTTTGGTTGAAGCACCCTATTTATATGTTTTGTCGAAATCCGGTGACCAATGGCATTGCTGAACGGATCCGTTGGCGAGCCGATGACCAATCACGTTATAGAACGGAATCGGACCAGCCTGAACGGATCCGTCAACCAATGTCAGTACTCAACGGAATCCGTTGACCAATGATGGCGCAAAAGAATAAAAGTAGTTACAAGAACACAAAAAATAGATCCTTAATACCGGTCATAAATAATTAATTGTTATAGATATAATATAAACCCTTTGAACTTGAGAAGTTGAATATTGTTGAAATTGGCGCCCCTTAGACTGTTCAAGGACGAAGCTTATGAATACGGAACTAGATCTTCTCATCGCTTGGTCCCAAATCAGCTTAAGACAACGCTTTAACTCCAACCAAATACCGACTTAATTAATATGAGTTAGGAAATATAAAAGTATTTGTAGTTTTAAATCACAAGAGTTGAAATAACTAAGTCACAATGCATCAATGAAGCGGCCTACCGCAGACAACAATTGAAACAGGTTATAGACGAAATCACGTGATGGCAACGTTCCTTCGCAGCCGAATGAAGCACACGAAAGTATACATGAAAATGCTCAACAAACATCCAAAAATGCAACGAATCAAGGAACTGTCACGCGATATGCATAATTCATTTCAAACCATAAAATGACGATGGAACGAAGGTAATAGGTGTGAATGACATATGATAATTAATATTTGATATATTTGATGAATGTTTTTGTCACGATTTCACGATGCATTCCTCAAAGCGGACATGGATAAATGTACCATGTCAACAACGTGCACAATAATATAAAACCGACCCCCGAATACACAATAATACTTAATATTACTTGAAACTATTATAAAATGGCAATTAGGGTAATTTTGCTCCCTGAATAAACACTTTGAAGTATTAATATTGTTATAAGTTTCGCAACTGTACTGTGGCGACTCAAGTTTTACTGATGATGTAAAATGAATTAATATGTACAAAAAGTAATACCCAGAGGGTGTTACACGCTCCCCTACTCAATAAATTGGATCCTCCTGGATCCTTACTATATATAACTATACAACATGATAATAACAATATGGCTGACCATGAGATGCATGTACTGCTAGTTGAGAGGATAATGGCTGGATATTAGTAAGATGACTGTGAGCTGAAGGTTAAAAGATAATAGTGATTTGGAATGACAGATGGATGGGCGGATGGATGTAAGATGATGATGAGCTGAAGATGATAGTGAGTTGTGAGGACGGATGTTGGACGGATGGATGTAAGATGATGATGAGCCGAAGATGATAGTGAGTTGTGAGGACGGATGTTGGACGGATGGATGTAAGATGATGATGATATTGTACGAAGTTCTGTGTTTCTTGTCTTCTTACATTTCGTCTTCTTCTTCGTCGTCATCTTCTTCTTATTATACCAGTCTTAGTCCAATGCCATGTTCGTCAATTGTATTAGTGAGATGGTCCGTGGCTGTATGCCTGATTCTAAAGTTTTTGACTTGGTTCAGAACCCGTTCTGCATCTCTTCCCTGGATGAGTCCTAACGCGATGTCCCTCAAGGTTTTGAACAGATAATATCGGGCCATTACTAATGAGGTGGTAGCCTTCTTGTTGAGAGGTGGGGTTCCTGGCAGGATCAGCATGTTGTACCTATCGCTGATGTCAGCTCTAGCAGCCTGGTAGAATGATTCTGAAGTTTCGATTCCATGCTCCAGTGCCATCGCGATAAATTAAAATTGGAGACGCCGCTGGTCGCCTGTCATCGTTATCCAGTTCCTTGGTGGCCATTTTAATGTGAGTTGTCCAGCCTGGATTGTTATTTCGGTATCCTTAGTCCACCCCCTTGGTGCCGGGGGTACCAGTGGCATTACACCATTGCTGAGTAATTCCCTAACTGCATTTGCTTCTGGTATCTGGATCGGAGTAGGTATAATTGCTGGTGGTGGAGTGGCTGTCATCCATTACTACATTTCTGGTGTCAGACAATCGGTGGTGGAGTGGCTGCTATCTGATGACAGAGATTTACGAAGTTCCCATTTTGGTGTGGGTGTATAAGTTGCTGTGTTGTCTGAAAGTTCTGAGATGACTGATGGTGAGGTGGTATGTGTTGACTGGTGCTGGAGTGCTGATAGATACGGTGACTGGTTCTGATGTGCTGACTGGTGCGGTGACTGTTGTGGTAGGTACGATGACTGGTGCGGTGACTGTTGTGGTAGGTACGGTGACTGTTGTGGTAGGTACGGTAATTGTTGCTGGTTTGCTGACTGTTGTGGTGTTTGGAGTGTTGGTAGGTAGGTGAAGATCTGTGATTATTGTTGGTACTGAGATGATGAGTGATGGTGTGGTCATTTTGGTTTGGTTTGGTCGTTTCGGAGCTGGGGTGTCTGTGTTGAGTTCACATGAGGCTGAGTCCCGGTCAAGTGTTGGTATCTTCATTGGTGGCATCGCGTATTCTTCTAACGACAACACTAGTCGGGGCGTCAGACCTAGTGTGTCGGCCGCTGTCCTAGTCAAGTCCGTGTCCCTGACCTTGGTCAACTTCGTGGTGGGGGTATATACCACTTCCTTCAGAACCATCATGCGCCGAATTAAAGCCGACATCCTGATTGGATTCGTGTAGATATCCGGATCCATGGTTACCCTGTACGTTCTCTTCCCCTCTATTAGCAAGGCATGTAAGTTTGTGGGAGTAAGATCTATCTTTTGTCTTCTCGGGGGTGATATGGCAACTTCATATTCGTGATAATTGGTCTCTTGCTCTAACGATTGAATCACATGTGGTTGTTTCCGTTTTGTTATCTGCTTAGGTTGTGTTGGACGACACCGTCATCCTCTTTCCCAGTCCTCCAGACCTCTGGTCGATCCACCCTTCTTTAACCCCTTTAGCCACGCCCTTATAGCTGCTCTCGCTGCCTCCGCTTGCCTGGATGTTCTTCGTGGAGGCTTGATAAGACTATAATCCGTTGGAACCGTTGACAACCAAAACCCATTACTCTCCGTGAAGAAGTTTGGCGGCAAGATATTGACTTGTGGTTGGCGCCTCTTCCCGCAGTGCTCACGGAGATCGTATATATATGGGAGGCCCTTTTCACATTTATTATTTATTTGCGCTTAAGCGCAAATATTTGCGCTTAAGCGCAAATATGGGTCTATCAATTTATTTGCGCTTAAGCGCAAATCATTTGCGCTTAAGCGCAAATACCTAACACTCCCTTACTTCCCTCTGATTGTGAATGATTGAGTCCATCTCATACTGAGGCATAGTATATTATGATGGGCCCATAGTAATAGCCCCATACAGACTCGAAGTTGAAGAAAAAACATATTTCCATATGCATATCAGCATCTCTGTCCCTGGTGTCCCAGGAATTGGTGTCTCACTCCCAGAGCTCTAGTATATTTTATTAAAGGGATATCTCCTGCACAGATATATACCATTTCTATGGCCATAAAAAGGGAATTAGGGGTTACCGGGGGGCTTGCTTCCTTCAGATTGTGTACTTATTGACTTGAAATAGGGGAAAAAACCCTATTTTCATATTATCAGCATCCCTGTCCCCAAGAATGTGTGTCTCCATCACAGAGATCAAGTATATTTTATAAATGAGACATATCCTGCACAGATCTATACCATTTCCATGTCATAAAAGGGATCTAGGGTTACTGGGGGATTGCTTCCCTCATATGGTGGGCCTACCGGTATATAGACTTGAGTGATGTGTTTAGGCCTGTGCCATTTAAAATTAATTCAGGGGGGGGAATCAATGAATATTAATTTTTATTTGCGCTTAAGCGCAAATGAATTGCGCTTAAGCGCAAATGATTTACGCTTAAGCGCAAATATTTGCGCTTAAGCGCAAATGATATAGGTTATTTGTGCTTAAGTGCAAATATTTGCGCTTAAGCGTAAATAAATAATAAATGTGAAAAGGGCCTCCCATATATATATACGTGTGAATGTCTTCCTGTCTTCATTAAAAAACGGGCATACCACCGTCATCCGTCGATGTGTGTTTCTCAGATGACGTTTCAGCAGTTCTTCCGACACCATCTCTTCGCCACAGCCTATGGATGGACATCCGAACGTGGTATTGATGCTCATTGTTGATCTGGAATTGAAGAAGGGACGGTTGTAACTCTCTGCAACCTTAGTAACATGGGCTTGGGGAAAATGGAGATTGACATCACAATGCTGCATCTTTATTGAAGTAAATGGTACGGTAATATGTATAGTCGCACTACTGGCCAGGGTTGTTGGTTCTTGCATGGATCATTTTCTGCTCTTTCTTCATCCACTTTGGGAGGTGACATCCCCGGTACGCCAGCAGTCTATCCACATGGAAAGCTTTTGGGAGGGTCTTGGCGGTCTTTTGAATAAAACAGGTCACGTCGCCTTGAAGTTGGGTGATGAGGAATGGTCCCTTCCATCTTGAAGTCAATTTTGTTCATACCCCTACTTTCCGCCGTGTATCAAATAACCAGACTGGTTGCCCAACATTTAATTTTCTTGGTTTTGTCCCTACATTATAATTCTCCTTTTGTCATTCTGATGCTTTCCCCAATTGACGCCGAGCAAATTCATGTGCCTGTAGGAACGTCCCTTCTAATCTCTGGAGGTATTCTGGTACTGAAGGGTGGGGTTCTGTACTCTCCATTGGCCTCCCCGTGACAACTTCTAGTGGCAACATTACCTCCCGACCAAACATCATCCTGTTTGGTGTCCGACCCGTGCTGTCATGTTCGGATGAACGGTATGCCATCATCACTGGTTGTAAATATTGATCCCATTTGCTCTGGTTGTGCTCTGCATACATGGTTAACATCGTTTCCAGGTTCTTGTTCATGCGTTCCACGGCGCCATTACTCTGTGGTCTAAGGGATGTCATTTGGGTCTTTGATATGTCGAATAGTCGGCACATGCCTTGGAATATCTCAGATTCGAAATTTTACCCTTGATCCGAATGGAGTTGGAAACAGGTTCCAAACCGGCAGATGAATTCGTTCACGAACGATGTTGTCACTGTGGTGGCCTCTTTGTCTTTCATCGGAATCGCTTCCGTCCATTTGGTGAAGTTGTCAACCATCATTAAGATGTGTCGCATCCCTGAATCGGTGACCGGAAGTGGCCCCATGATGTCTATTGAAATTCGTTCCATGGGTGCTCCGACCAGATACTGATGGAGTGGTGCTCTTGTCGCCTTGTTGGTTTTTCTCGCCACACATTTGTCACATACATTGCAGTAATTTTGTAATGTGGTTCTCATGCCCGGCCAATACAAATTGCCTTTGATCTTGCTCAATGTTTTGTCAGCCCCAAGATGCCCGCTTGATGGTATGTCGTGGGAGTACTTGAGTAATTACTCTCTCTTCTTGAATGGTACCACCATTTGTTTCTTGGGGTCATCATCCATATCTGTTTGATAAGCTCGGTTCGTCACTCCATCAATAATCTGCAGGGTGTCCCACTGGGCCCATAGCTGTTTTACCGCCGGAGACTTGTGTGACAAATCAGCCCACTGTGGTTTGGACTCGCCATCTTCCTTGGGAATCATCACAGTGGCGATATCGGCGTCTTCCAATTGGTTTTGTTGAATGTTATTTGGATGCCATCCCTCGAGTCATGCTTGGTTCCGATATCTCGTTGGTGTTTTAGGCATATCCTGGTTGCGTGTTACTGCCCTGGTCCTTTCAGCCTCCACTATGGTCATATCATCAGTCACCCCTCATATATCGTCGGAGATGTACACGTCCCTGTGTCACGGGTATCAGGGTCTTCACTTCCTCTCTGTTGTCGGGTACAAGCTGCACATGGGTTTCGGCTCAAAGCATCCGCTTTGCGATGTTGCACTCCCGGTCGATGAGTAACTTCCAAGTCGTAATTTCCCAGTTCCTCTAACCATCGGGCCACCTGTCCGGTTGGATTTTTAAGGTTGTGCATATACGAAACAGCTGCATTATCGGTGCGCAAAAAGACCTTTTGCCCATATAAATAACAGTGGAACTTCTTTAAGGCATGTACGACTGCCAAGAGTTCTTTCCTGGTGACGCAATATGATAATTCTGGGTGTGTAAGTGCTTTACTCGTGTATGATATTACATGTTCCTTCCCATCGTCTACTTGGGAAAGGACAGCCCCCGTCGCTGCTTGACTAGCGTCCGTGTCCAACAAGAAAGGCATCTCCGGTTCCGGGTACTTCAGAATTGGTGCCGTTGTTAAAGCATCTTTTAACTTCTGAAACGCACCATCACATGCCTCCGTCCATATAAACTTTGCACTTTTCTCTGCCAGTTTGTTGAGTGGTCGTGCGATCGCGGCAAAAACACGCACGAACCGACGGTAGTACCCCGCGAGTCATAAAAAAGACCTAGTTTCCCCTACGTTCTTCGGTGTGGGCCAATCTCGAACTGCTTGGGTTTTAGCCGGATCAGTCTTGATTCTGTCGCCAGACACAATGTGTCCCAGGAACTTCACTTCTTCTTTGAATAATGTGACCTTTGCACTCTTTACTTTCAAGTTTGCGTCCCGTAGTCTATATAAAACCATGGCTACCCGCTCCATGTTCCGTTCTACCGTCGGTGCCCCCACAATGATGTCGTCGACAAATAAAAGGCAATGTTTCCATAGAAACCCACGCAAAACATTCTCCATCAGACGTCCAAATGTGGCAGGGCTAGTTTTTAGACCCATGGGCATAACCCGGAAGTGATGTAACCCTTGACCTGAGCAGAAGGCTGTCTTGTTTTTGTCCTTATCAGACATGGGTGTCTGCCAAAAACCACTGAGAAGGTCGAGGCAGGAGTAAACCTTGTTTCCACGCAGCCAATCCAATGATTCGTCTATCCTTGGGAGAGGGAAAGCATATGACTTTGTGACGTCATTAATTCTGCGGTAATCGATACAAAATATGGGTGTGAAATCGGCCTTAAACACAATGCAAATGTGGGGGGACCAGTCACTGTTGCTGGGCTCTATAAGTCCTCGGGCTAGAAGTTTCTGAATTTCCTGTTTTTCAATCTCTCGCTTCCCGAATGGTTGTCTCCGTGGAGGTACCCTGATCGGTTTGGCATCGCCCGTGTCAATCTCATGACATGTCATGTGTGTAAGTCCCATATCCCCAGGTCCCAAGGAAAATACATCTTTATAATCCCTTAAAAGTTTCCCGAGAACCTCTCGCTGTGTGGTATTTAATTTCGTGCAACTCCGCTGGTACAAGTCCACGACATGGCTGGGTATCAATTCTCCATCCACATTGCTGAATTGGGTTGGTACATGTACATCTGTAGAGGCTGTTCCACAGCTGTACACATGGTGATGATTGTGTACAGTCAATCAGCCCCCGTGGCATCAATAATGTTTGGTCTTTCATCTCGACGACAGATGCTTCAATGTATCCTGTTTCTCAAATGGATCCCCTCAGTTGCAAATTAACTTGGACTATCTTGACCGAGCGTGGTGGAATCACTGTAGTTTCTGCTACTTCCACTATGCATATCATATCGTCGCTAACCCCTGTCCACATAGAAATGCTCACATCGTCTGTGTTCAACTGCATCTTCTTATAATCAATACGATTGATATTTCCCCTCATGAAGTCTTGCCCCAGGATCCCGTCAGGTTCCATGTCGCAAATAGTGAACTGGTGTTCAACTGAAAGGTCGTCAAACTTTATTGTTGTCTGTATACGGCCATAGGTTTCTATGGAAGTGCCGCTGACGTTCTTCAGTACCCTCTTTTCCTCTTTGCATTCAGGCTGATTGTCTCGATCTATTTGGGCATACACCCGTTTTGCTAACAATGATGTTGTAGCTCCAGTGTCAATCAGGAAGTTACATGGCACCCCTTTAACGTATGGTGATGGAAAGGGACAGGCTGACACAAGATGTGATTCGCTGGCACACCGGAAGCAGTACCTGGGATGGCCGGTATATTCTCGGGTGGATTCAGGTTGAGTTGACCCAGTCGCTCTATCAACTGTCCCAATTGTTTCATCAGTGTTTTCATTTCGGCTGTGTTGTCATCTACCCCACGTGGTTCACCAATGCGTCGAACGTTTCCCCTGCGATCGTGCCCTATAATGGCCTCATATGTTTCTATTTCATTGATGGCATCAAAGACCGTGGTGCAATTTTTGTCAATGCAACGGCACTTCTCCCCCCACACTCTTGTAAAGTTGGTTCAGGGCTAGCATCTCCTGTGCATGTATATTGAGTTCTGGGTATCCTTTCTGAGCCATCCATCGTACGTCGTCGCCGAATGCAGCGTATGTCTCATTTGGTCGCTTCCGCCGGACCACAAATTTTGCCAGCCATGTTTGTTGGTGGGCACCGCTGAATCTTTTCGATAGTCCCGCCTTCAATGTTCGATACTGTCTGCGCTCGTCAGGTGTCAGGCTCATGTAATGCGATCTTGCAGGTCATCGCAAGCTCGCTGCAAGGCTGAGGACTCGATCTCTCTCTGTCCATCTGTTCAGCTCAGCGCAGTCTTCAAAATGAGAGATGTATCCTTCCCAATCTTCAGTTCCATTGTATGTATCCGGTCTCACCGTCAGTGGGTTCGTATGTGGTGCAACCGTTATGTAATAACAGTGATCCCTTTGTACCCTCACATCATGATCCTCACGAAATCGCTCCGGTGTCTCGACTTCCGGTTCATCGAGGTCGCTAGTCCCATGATCGTCACCGCCGCCCTGCATATGTCGTTGGGGTTTCCGGAACTGCACCTCTGGGTCTGGAGAGTCGTCCATCATGCAGATCATTTTCCTTCGTCGTTATACATTGGTCCGTCGTCTGTTGATCCAACAATTTATTTCCTTCGTCCTTACGTTGGTCCGTCGTCTGTGGTCCGTAGGTCCGTAGATTTTGAAAATATATCAAAATCCCCACTTGCTGACACCAATTGTAGCATACAGACCCCCCTGGACGTAGATAGCTGGGTAGTTGCCAAAGATCTCCCAATTTCCCAAGCCGGGTCAGGGAAAGACCGGGCTGTGTGGCGTGGGTCACAATTTCTCGGGTGGATATATATCTGGGGCCGTGGCCGATTTGGTAGACCACGGGGTCACTTGCCAAGTAATGAGTCCGGTTAACACGTTGATGAAATTTATTCTTATAACAGAAATTCAATTGATGTGCATATGGCGTACAAAATATATGCTGCATATGGCGTACAAAATATATGCTAAGTGCTATACATGTAATGAAGATATATAGATCTCAATAAATGGAGTTACCTCCCGTTGAACGGATTTCCCGAAAGTTAATTCCCGTTGAACGGATTTCAACAAATGCATAATTATAACTCAATTCCGTTGAACGGATTATCGCAAAGTTAGATAAATGTCCACGTCTATATGTGCACCTTAAAACTAATTGAATCCGTTGAACGGATTTTCCCAAGGTTAGCTATTGTGTTTTGGTTTCAACCGGCAAGAGTGATGGACAATTATAGTGACCAAGAGTTGGGTTGAACCACCCTATTTATATGTTTTGCCGAAATCCGGTGACCAATGGCATTGCTGAACGGATTCGTTGGCGAGCCGATGAACAATCACGTTATAGAACGGAATCGGACCAGCCTGAACGGATCCGTCAACCAATGTCAGTACTCAACGGAATCCGTTGACCAATGATGGCGCAAAAGAATAAAAGTACAGTAGTTACGCGAACACAAAAAATAGATCCTTAATACCGGTCATTGGTCTGGATAAGAGAATATTTAAATAGCTAAGATAAATAATTAATTGTTATAGATATAATATAAACCCTTTGAACTTGAGAAGTTGAATATTGTTGAAATTGGCGCCCCTTAGACTTTTCAAGGACGAAGCGTATGAATACGGAACTAGATCTTCTCATAGCTTGGTCCCAAATCAGCTTAAGACAACGCTTTAACTCCAACCAAATACCGACTTAATTAATATGAGATAGGAAATATAAAAGTATTTGTAGTTTTAAATCACAAGAGTTGAAATAACTAAGTCACAATGCATCAATGAAGCGGCCTACCGTAGACAACAATTGAAACAGGTTATAGACGAAATCACGTGATGGCAACATTCCTTCGCAGCCGAATGAAGCACACGAAAGTATACATAAAAATGCTCAACAATCATCCAAAAATGCAACGAATCAAGGAACTGTCACGCGATATGCATAATTCATTTCAAACCATAAAATGACGATGGAACGAAGGTAATAGGTGTGAATGACATATGATAATTAATATTTGATATATTTGATGAATGTTTTTGTCACGATTTCACGATGCATTGCTCAAAATAGTTGGCGGACATGGATAAATGTACCATGTCAACAACGTGCACAATAATATAAAACCGACCCCCGAATACACAATAATACTTAATATTACTTGAAACTATTATAAAATGGCAATTAGGGTAATTTTGCTCCCTGAATAAATACTTTGAAGTATTAATATTGTTATAAGTTTCGCAACTGTACTGTGGCGACTCAAGTTTTACTGATGATGTAAAATGAATTAATATTTACAAAAAGTAATACCCAGAGTGTGTTACAATATGGTTAAAGGTACGGTTGGCCTTGACGGTGGGTATCCTGTGAGAATAGTTCCACCCGTCAAAAACCGCCACAAACAGAAAGAACATCAAAATGTAGACAGACTTTGTTCGTATACAAATAAGAAATATCGCATAAACAGTATGTTATTGTCAAATGTTTGACCATTGTTATGTAAACAAAAGCATAAAAAGTTACTTTTCTGGTGTTTGTTTATATTATGATGGTAAACATAAAGAGCGTTCTTTGTTGGTGAATTCCTGATATAGAACTAATAAAGAGCGTTTATGTCATTTGTGTGTGATTAGCCAGTAGCATTGTGATGTCTTCTGTAACACAATTAGGCTCTTGCTTATGTAAAATATAGTAGGTCTTTATGATAACATGGCATATATGAACGAAACTATGCGTTTTAATGTTTACGGCGATTAGAATAAATATGAATATTTTCGACAACTAAGGCCTCACGTGCCTTTAACTTACGTTCGCATCATAATTCTTTCCGTACTGGGATTCGCCTAAATTAATTACTTAGAAGGATCGGGAACCTCTCCTCAGACATGCACGTTGCATTCGTTGTAAGTGATACTTTCCAATCTTTCAGGACCGTTCACCCAATGATACCCTTTCAGTCTGTTCTCTGCAAAACTCGTACATTATCTGCTTTTTATAGAACGTGTTTTAGGTAGATAATATGCTTAGAATTGCCTAATTTTGAGTCGATAATGTGCTGAAAATGATAACATTTTAGTCACATTATGGACTCATTTATAATGAGGCGATTCTAAGCATATTATATGCGGACAATGACACAAATAAGCCAACTCACGACGTTTCAGGTGTACGCTCTTTAACATGTGTTTTCACTGTGGTCCGCACCATAAAACGAATAACGGGCATGCATCCATTGTCTACTTATTTCAGAATGAAATAATCACATTATGTACCTATTTCACATTATAGGTCCTTGGATCTGACAACACCATCATATCAGCCATCATGTCAGTCAGCCATCCCCTTGGAGCAGCCCGGACTCCGGATACCATCTAGATACCGTCACCGACGAGGCAACAACACATACTGGGACACTCCAGCTACCGCCAACTACAGTGTTCCAGGGGACATAACACCCCCTCGTCTGGATTCCAGCGACGGAAAGAAGAAATTTGTGTTTAAAAAATTATTCTTCCTTTTTCTTCTTCTTTTTTCTTGTATTATTTAATAAAGGCCATAAAATAAGGGCTTAAGGAATTGGCCTATTGGCCCATTCCAGAATCCCGGGGCTAGTCCCCCCCCCCCAAACACTCTCACTTGTCTACTTATTTCATAATGAAATAATCACATTATGTACCTATATCACATTATAGGTCGATTATGTGCGTGTTTGCGCGTTAATATGTTGACCCTTCAGATGGGCGGTAGAATGCACCATCGAGCGGGTGCATTAGATGTTGAAGTCGGTGGTAGACATACAAAGGCAACGTTATGTTTGTCTGCCATTTCCAGGACATCTTGAGTGATATGGGAGCTCAGGTTGTCATCGACATCAACTTTGTTCCTTTGTTTTCGTCTTGCATCTGGGAGAATGATGATGCGAAACCAGTCCGTAAACTTTGCAGCATGAAACCACCAACTTTTGCTCCTATTGTATCGTGTCCCTCTATATGGCCTCCATCGGTCCAGGTATTCCAAAGATTTTCAGCTTTGTATAAGGTGTATGGCGGCAGCATGGCCCCATCTGCGGAACAACAAAATATGAGATATATGGCTGATTTGGTGGAGTCCATTATCCTTTATGGATATTTTACCCCTCTTTTGAAGAAACATTTCTCTGTCCCGGGTCATCGCTGAGATTCGTCGAGTCATAATTATATATATGTTCTCTTCAGGTATGGTAATACGATCCTCATTTAAAACATTTTCACAGAACTGCTCTATATCACCAATCGAAACAGCTGCTCGTGACTGTTTTATGTTAGCGCACATACGTTCACTCAAACGTTTCTTGCGCCTCTTCAAGAAGATTATGACAAAGCAATTTGTATTTACTGACATGTTCGTCGTTATAACTGACCACAGCGCGAGTTATATAACTCGTGTCTGGTAAACTATCGGCGGCGTTTAGATTAATTGACAAAACTTAAAGATACGGGCGGTGTTGGCGGTGGGTATGCTGTTAAAACATTCACATCCGTCAAAAACCACCATACACCGAATAGTAAAATATAGACATACCTTGTTCTTATACCAATCAGAAATATGGCAATAGTATGTTATTGTCAAATGTGCTTCCTTTGTTATTTAAACAAAAGCAAAAAAACGTTACAGAACCTGGCTTTTGTTTAGATCCGGATATGGTAAACATAAAGAGCATTATTTGTTACTGTTTTCCTGATATGGAAATAATAAAGAGCGTTTCTATCATTTGTGTGTGCTTAACCAATTGAATTGCGCCGTGTTATGTAAATAGAAGCAAAACTTCTGTAACACGAAAAGGTTCTTGGCGACAATATACTATTTACGCGCTGATTATGATTGGCATATGAACAAAACTATATATATATATATATATTAATATTCCTTCCGTTGATGGCGATTTTTTAACAGATATGAATATTTCTGCAACCAACGCCGCCCGTGCCTGTAAGTTCCCCGCTGATTCGCAATCATGCACTCTTGTGTGCAGAATATGGCTTCAATTTACATCAAAGGCGCGGCACAGATTTGGAGATCGGTCAGTATCAGATAGAAGAGTATTAGCGCCACGCAGATTTGGAGTGAACCTGCCGCTTGCTATGTGAGACTTCGAATTCTAGGAATGTAGACATTCATGCAATTTGTATATAGGATTTCATGCGTATAATTTATATTTTCTCTTTCTATTTTCCACGGAATAACCACTTTGCAGTGTTGTCATGTTTTTGGATATTGTTTATCATTTTATCGTACGAACTTTACATATTTCCCTCTATGTTCAGATAAATATCTTACAATTATCTACCAAGGCTATATGCGATTGGGTGACATGGATTATGCATAGCATTGGAAAATGTTAATTTTCCCGTAAACGGCATGTAGTTGTGGATATAAATACATCCAGAAATGTGTTATTTAGAATATATATTTAACTTATAAGTAAATTGCACGTATATGAGAAATTTAGTGCATCCATATATGTGTTATTTCGAATATAAATGCACGTACATTGCACGTATATTTGAAATTTAACTCATCCATAAACGTGTTATTTCGAAAATAAATGATCCGCAAATTGCACGTATTTTGAAATCGAACGTGCACGTAAATGTGGAAGAATACGTGAAATTAAATTCCAAATTCCGTGCAGTGATACATCACAGGGAAAGCCCCTCTCAGACAGCACGCAGATGATCAACAAATGCTGATCCTTCTTCGACAGAAAAGCCACACGGGTTCCTATCTTTATAGGTTGTTTTTATTTAAGTTTATTGTCTAATGTTCCAACCGATGCACTGTATGCTCGCACCACGAATTGATAATCCTGCTCTTATTTTCGAAATGGCTTCTTTCAGTCTGTCCCCATCATAGCGTTGGTATGTGCGGCGACCAATTTGACACCGCTTGGTGAGTCATTATTTCCTGTAAATAAAAGAGGGGAAAACGTAGGACTTCGGAGGTAATGTAACGGGCATTTTCTATAATGGATTTGGGAATATTATGATACCGTACTGTTACTCTTTCGCGATAAATCGACAAAAAAGTCTATAATTAACAATGAATGGGGGCGAGTTCGTTTGGGGCGAGTTCTCCTGTATTCAGGACTATCAGTATTGTGTCGTCAAAATGATCATTGTAGCCCAATGAATTCACATAATTAACGTAACACAAGATAGCTGACAGAATAAAACGATTGTATCTTTAACAGCGAATGATGTCATCACAACTCATTTACAGATGTAACGTAATTCAACTGAATTGATTCTGACGCCAAACAATATAGGGTTAATCCTCATTGATCAATAGTCAACTGTTACAACATTACACCTGCGTCGTGGAATAATCCACCCCAATTATAAGTGGATTATACCCACCAAGAGATACACTATGGGAAGCCAAATTGACATTTCGTACCATTGGTCGGATCATTATGAAATTTGTCATAGCTGTTGACATTGACATGTAAATGGGAACGAGTCATTTTGAGGTCATTTGGCAAAAAAAAACATGGCCGCCAGTGGCCATCTTTGATTCAAAAGTCAATCAATTAGCACGGGCTACATGTCGTACTGTTCTCTGGTCATTTTGAAATCTGTCGTGGATGTTAATATTGACATGTAGATGGGAACGAGTCATTTTGGGGTCATTCAGCCATAAAACATGGCTGCCGGAAGCCATCTTGGTTTTTACTCTTTGCATAACTAAATCATTTGGCACGGGCCACAGGTCTTACCCTTTGTCGGATTATCATGACATTTGTCATGGCTGTTGACATGTAAATGGAAACGAGTCATTTTAGTGTCATTGGGCCATAAAACACGGCTGCTGGCAGCCATCTTGGATTTTACTCTTTGCATGACTAAAGCCTTTGGCACGGGCTTCAAGTCGTACCTTAGGTCGGATCATTGTGACTGTTGACATTGACATGTAGATGTGAATCGAGTCATTTTGGGTTCAATCGGCAAAAAAAACATGGCCGTCAGCAGCCGTCTTGGATTTCAAAAATCAACCCATTAGCACAGGCTACATGCCGGATTATTCGTCTGGTCATGACATTTGTTGTGGATGTTAATATATATATATTTTTAAAATATTTTTATTGAGATCATTTTTTATTTCATCATGTGATAATAGTCTTATTCAATAGTATATAACGTTTTCAAATACCTATCCAATATAATCCAATATAAAAATACACCCTGTTTTATCCATTTAATTTTTAAGAGCATATGGTTGTCTACTCTTATATATTTATTCCAATAAACATGTTGGGATTGGATGTCTTGTGTAGCTCTGCTGATATCATGGTCTACCAAACTCCAAGCATGTATAACACTTTTCCAAAAGAGGTTAACTTTTTTGTGCTAAAATAGCCAGCGTTTTATTTTGAAAGAACCAGGCTTTTGGACCACCAAAGGGCTCCAAGTCATCTAAGATTAGATTTTCCAGCTGGCATTATTGGAAGTGTCTCACAATTTTTGTATCCAGGCCATTTTTAATGTGTTTGCAAATGAGTCAATATGTGGAAACTTCAAGCCTCCATTTTCAATTTCATTTATTATAACATTACTTTTAATTTTATCTTTTTTTCCAGACCACAGCAAACAATAGAGGATTTGTTGGATTTTTAGAGATGTGTCTTTTTAAAGGGGATGTAGTACTGATAGACAGTGGATTAACATTGGAAGTGCAAGGGTCTTTATTACTGTTGTTTTCCCAGTAAGACTTAGTTGTCTGAAGAGCCAGTCGCTCAGTAAATTTGTGAATTTGTTTTACTTTTTTCTTGTAATTATTTTCAATGTAATCATCAGTGAAGAGGTTGAATTCAATACGAAGTCTAGTGACCGAATTTGAGTGATTCCAAAAAAATATGTTGTTCTTTGGAATTTCTTCACCACAGCCCCGTTCTGATCCAATCCATAAAACATAATATTGACATGTAGATGGGAACGAGTCATTTTGGGGCCATAAAACATGGCCGCTGGCAGCCATCTTGGATTTGTATCTTTGCACGACTAAATCCTTTGGCACACGCTACAGTCCACTTCCCTCATCCGATCATCACCAAACTTCATATTGATCTAGACATTGATCCAATAGATGGGAACTATCAAATGTTTTTAATATTCAGTGGAAAACATAGCCGCCAGAGGCCATCTTGTATTTTATTTTGCATATATCTCTTCATGTTTATAATCTAGTATTACTTAGACATTTCAACTTTCCTCATTCCTAATCGCTCCATTGACTGTAGCACATGGAATTATTCCCTTTTCAAATAGAGATACAGTGTCATTTTTTCTTTCATGCACTAGTTTGCTGGATGTTTAAAAATGTTTAAATTACTGTACTGCATGATTTCTGATGTATGCTAGTTCATACCTTCAACTGTTTGTTTATTTTGAATGATGATCGTTTAAACAGTCTGAGGCTATTATCCAATACATCTTCAGGTTTCCTAGTAGAATTTACATTTTGGACTCCATCTTCCATGTGGGTTTGTCGGTGGTGCCCCAACACCCTATTCACTGTCAGGATTTATAAAGAAAAACAATTATGTGTGACTAATCTCTCTGCATCACAGGTGCCTGCATCATTTGTCCCATAAACATAAAGATCCTATACCCGTCAAATAATCATAAATAAATGATAGAATAATTTCTGGTCAATTTGATACCTAATTTGACCGCCTCATCTATATATGGATCCAAAGTATTCAAGAAAGATCGAATATATTAGAATATATGGAATATATTATAGATCAAGTTGGACCTGTTTGGGAAAATAATTTGACAATATCTGAGACTATGACTAATTTGCGATAGTTTTGACTATATATACGAAGATTTTATCTCCAGACAGCAATTTCCCAACAGTTTTCTTGACCAGGTGAATATGATCCCGGGGTAACTTTGAACATCGTTTAATGACTTTCTATCACAATGTCTGGGATTAAATACGAGAGGCGATTTTTTTTTGGGGGGGGGCTGACATTTTATACAGTGCCATCCGCACCCCCCCCCCCCCCCCCCCGATCTCACTCACCCTGAGTCATACAAAGGTTCTTGCACTTGGTATACGTGAGTTTAAACTAGTATATATATCATATTTATATGTAACATTTCTTATACGTTTTGCGAAGTTTGTATTGTGTGCTGTCATATCTAATACCATACTGTGCCCCGATTCCAAATTTACAAGCGTTCTAACAAATGATTTCTAACCATAATTTCACAATCGCCTTTATCATACAGAAGGAAATCCGGTTAAAGGCTTGAAGTACTTAATTTTTGAAGACACATTAAACGCAACGTAACTACATAAATACTTAACTTTCAACACCGTCGAAACATCACTTCCTCTGTCCTTGGAAGCCGATTCCAGCTTCTGTAGCATTCCCGAAGGTACACGAAGAACTCCAGTGAGAGAAGCTTCCACAGACGAAACAACCGACGTCGTTTTGGCTTCTTTGCTTTAAGTTTAAGTCTGCTCTGGATTCATCCCGTTGAATGTTCCTCTGACCATCCGAGTCTAAGGCTGAGAATGCATCACATACATACTGTACACAAACTGCCGACGGTCTCACACCCCTCCGAGAATCTGCCAATTGTATGTGTTTATTTCGCATTGAAATGGAATCGGACAAATTAACCAACATTTCATTACCATAGTCAAGTTTCATATTCTCAAGAGCCCATTTGCTTTGGCTGACCGTCTTCATACTTTCATTGTTGAAGTTATACTGTGTCTTATTCCCATTACGGAGCCATTTCAATTCGCTGTCTGCTTTGAACCACTTGAATTCTCTAAAGCCAAGTTGGCAATCATTAATAAGAGCAGAAATTAGGTCACCCATTTCTTGCCTAAACTCATCTTTCTGCGCGCTCACCTCATTCAAAATAATGTCTAACTTATTAATGTCAGCTTGGCTCACATTGGAAATATGACCAGATTCACAAGCGTCCACCATGTCAAGATGTCCGACCCAAGGGACGATCTCCCGCCATGCAATCATTTATATACCTCTCAATAGAGTTACCTACTTCGTATATCTGAATTACCTTCCCTGACATTGCAATGCCTTAACTCACTCGGTGCATGAAAACTGGAGGAATGAGTTGGAAAATATATTAGTCACAGATCTGGCTAAACAAACAGGCCTTGGCTGTTGCATCACTTCTTTCCGAAAAGGCAAGAGAGATTGCCTTGAAAATACCAGCTGCATCTCTTGATAAGGATGATGGGTATTGAATGGATGTTCTAAGGAAATTGTACACATCTTTTAAGAAACTACGGATTCATTCTTTGTATGAAACATGCGCAGGCTTAAACAGTTTTCGTAAACACGACGATGAAACAATGTCGACGTATATATATATGTACTAGTTTAAACGGACATGGCTGTTTCGAATCTCCAATTTTTTCTACATTATTTGGAGCGACGGATAGGTCGATAAACAAACGAACCTTTGGTGTACCGGCTTCATATGTTTTGAGAAAAAAGAACACTTGCTAAAAAAGTCACAGCCATTTTTCAGCGGTTTTCAAATTTCGCCAGAAGTCAGACAAACGCTCTTTGTTGCTACCATATCAGGAATAGACTACCACGGAATGCGCTTTTCTGTTCCATGTCGTACAAATGGCTATTTTGTGTTTGGGACATACACACCATATTCACAGTTGTATTTTTCATTACTTCAACAGTGACTTCAATGCTTCTTTTTGGCTTACATAGTGCTCGTAGAAAGATGAGTTAAGATATTTTCGACCTATCTCGATACTGGGAAAAAGTCTAAAGCTAATAATATTCGTAATTTGGAGAGCAAACCGTCATGTGGCTTTAAACACACATATAACAAGTGCAAGAACCTTGGTATGACTCTACCCATCATATTTGTTAGCTTTTACGCTACTGGACAATTAAAATTTGTCGTCAACAGATCTTCAGTTGGCTTTTACCACGTGATGAAGTCTGCGCTTAAAAGAATTGTCTGTGGCGTTGGTGAAGGTTGTGGTGTAGAAGGTGTGCATCTAAAGAAGGGACGTGGTGTTGATGATGTCCATTTGACTGGACCAGTTAGGCCGTTTGGTGCAACTCCGCGATATATTACAAGACAAAACTTCAATACTATAACCCATGCATTGCATGGACAGATTTGGAAATGTCATGACCTGTGTTAATTTGTACCATTATGCAAGGCAGTATACAAAGAAGCGTCAAAGAGCATATCAAAGTTGTTCTGGAACAAGTCAACCTGAGTCATAAATATAACTTTATTCGACGCTAAAATTGGAAAGAACAATATACTCATGGTTGGTGGAATCTTATGGCACAACAGTCATCGACGCAGCATGTATTAAAACTGTATGTGGGCAAAAGCGGTTAGGCCCTTACGCTAGTGATATGTTTGGTGCTGATAAAAATTCACTATCACGGTCGAAGTTTTCACAACAGTTTCGTTTCGGTGACGGTGTAATCAGGTTATATCCATAGAAAAGGCGACTTTACCTGCAATAATTGGAACCACCAATTGTAATATTGTGATTCCCTGTGACTTTCCTCTTCTCATCTTCAGTAAGGAATATCTTAAAGTCATATTATGGACTTATTCGGGTGCGTGAAACTGATACGTTATATTATTCAGGCGCTATGACAACTGGAGGAATGTAATATTCTACTATCATCGCCAAAAATATCAAGCAAATCGACCGTCCGAACTATGTTTAATTGTAAATATTTACTTCTCGATTCGGGACACAACAAGCTGAGATAAACTAACGAAAACGATTTCGTCATCGAGAGTTACTGCATTTAATTAATATTAGGGCTATTTAGGGATTTCTTTGTGATGGCCTTCGGATGGGCAGAATATACAGCGTCGATTCAAAGACATGCCTATATGAGCGGGTCAAGGTCAAGTACACGGTCGCACGCGAAATTGGACCCGCCCGGGATCAAAGTAGGCCTACACACAAAATTTGAGTCAGATCGGTCGAGGTCCAGAAACATGCCTATATCAGCGAGGTCAAGGCACGATCGCACGTGAAATTGGACCCGCCCATATTGTTCCCGGGATCAAAGTAGGCCTACATACCCAATTTAAGTCGGATCGGTAAAGCAGTTTTCGAGTCTATAACACACATAAACACACACACACCCTTACATGTTTATGGTGTCAAACGCGGACATCTCTCGGAACCATCACACACGAGGACCTCACAAAAAATGAGTGTAGGTGATTTTGAGTGCTCAATTCTTCAAAAGTTCACCTGATAGATAATTCTTCTGTATCTGGTTAAGGGTTATAACGAGATTTGCTCCATGTGTTCTGTGAGTACATAGTGGGGACACACCAGGTTCACACTCTGAACTGAAAACGGAAGTTAAATTGAGGACAGGACACACGACTGTTCATGTGAGATAAAACGAGGACGTGCAATACACACCCACAGAGGTATTCAACTGAGGACAGGGTCTATGTGTGTGTATCACGATACCTAAATGGGCACAGATGAGATGTATTCCCCGTGCATTTATATTGATAGCATACTCCGTTGAAATGTTTTTATCTTGTTAAAACATACTGATGGAATATATATTAGTACAATTATGAAACATGAACATAACAATTTTATTCGGCAATGTCATCGGTTATCTATTCGGAAGATTATGTGAGTTTTCTTAACAGATGACTCGTCAGCTCATCGTGTATCTTGACGATCTTGCTCTCTCTCTCTCTCTCTCTCTTGACATGGAGCAATGTGTCTGAAATCCCATTTTTTTAAAACAAAATTGTCATCAATGTCCTTGATTTTGGATGAACCATTTTTCCATACGAGACACATCGTCTAATCTGAGCAACAACCATACCAAGTATGAAATCAATCCGAAGCACGTTTGAGTTCTGAAACAGACACGTAATCTTCGGACAAATGGATGGACGGACGTCAGGACCGGCTCTGAGTCATTAAATTGAAGACATTAACTCAACAACTCGGTTTTGGGACCGGGCCAGTTTGTTAACTGTTCTCGAGATGTTATTGAAAGTAACCTGAATTCCAAGTTTCCCCAGAACCATTGAGCAACTTAGCATGCTATCGAAATTGGAGTTTCCACGTGACCCGCTTGCGTCTTCATCAAACCATGGTGTGTAAACGAACTCTGCTATCATTCTGATTACGTGTCGATGCTCATGAGCAAGATTCCGTCTATTTTGGGATATCAGGTGAATGTCATCATCCTAAATTAACTCTTCACGACCAATGAGCTATTTCATGGGACCCCAAATTATCTATCAGTTTCATTAACATAGTGCTTCATTTATTATCGAGCCAGAGATTATAATACCCTGTATGTATTTTGAGAAATTAACGAAGTGAAAGCTCAAAACATCTGCCGAGAAATACAACCATCTGAAAACCCATTGAGAATCGTTAATGGTCCATGTGAACCATTCTGATATGCCCATTGGTTCTAATCAGAGATGCGGTTTTAAATTACTGTTTCCCAATAATATAACTAAGGATAAATTTGTATTTTACATTTGTTTTTACAAAAGTATGTTTAATAGCGTACTATAAAACATTGGTAGAATATCTTAACATTATTATTAACAAATTATTTAAATACTGTACAGGATTTACAAGTGGAGAAATACGGAGTACATAAACCCACTGTTAATTGTTCAACAAATTTGTATCTACAAACAATTTTGTTAAATAATTACAAATTATAAACTTTTATAGTATAGGTAGGGCCCTGGCACTAGCAGACATTCACGAACTATTCCAGACGTCGTGGAAATATCATTGATGTTCTGACCTAGTATAAACTTTCTTAACCCAAAACAGCTGTAAAAAGACACTTTTCTAGGGGAGCGGGGGTTGCATCTTCAATTATTACTGGAGCAATTTGCACTGGTATACATCAAGGTGGAGGTATATCTGGAGAAACACTTAAGGGTGGAAATTATTTTTATTTGTATCAAATGATTAAATAAAAAAAAACAAAAGTATAAAACTATTTTTACCAATTTCTCAGTTCGTCAAATCATATAACAAAAAATATGCTACCAATCACAGGGACCCACCAACGTGATGGGTGCCTTATAGTACTACTATATATAGGGGTATAACCCACCGGTCTACGAATTTCACACCGAGTCAACAAACGGTCAATGTACGAGCAAATTAAAAATAAAATGCAATAAACATCTGATTAGTAACTTGATCTTCAATTCAGACGCACACTTTTGTAGTTATTCTTCATTTTTGGTGTTTTCAGAAAATAATCTGGGTGATTGTTGCCTGGAAGCGTTAAATGTACGGGAGGCCTTGGCGGTGGGTATGCTGTGAAAATATTTCCACCGGTCAAAAACCGCAACAAACAGAAAGAATATTAAAATGTAGACAGATTTTGTCCGTATACAAATAAGAAATATCGCATAAACAGTATGTTATTGTCATATGTTTGACCATTGTCATGTAAACAAAAGCATAAAAAGTAACTTTCCTGGTGTTTGTTTATATGATGATGGTAAACACAAAGAGCGTTCTTTGTTGCTGAATTCCTGATATGGAACTAATACAGAGCGTTTATATCATTTGTGTGTTATTAGCCAGTAACACTGTGCTGTCTTCTGTAACACAATCAGGCTCTTGCTTAGGTAAAATATAGTAGGTCTTTATGATAGCATGCTGTTTGCGCGATGGTCATGGTATATATGAACGAAACTGTATTCGTTTTAATGTTTTTCTGTTTACGGTGATTGGAACAAATATGAATATTTTCGAAAACTAAGGCCTCCCGTGCCTTTAACCAATCAGATTTCACTTCCTAATTGTAACACGTGTTTCAGACTTGGTTTATTTACAATCACAATCGTATCTAATTCGTATAATATCCGCAGCATACAACAATATTTCGACACTCGTGAGTTAACAATAGTATGGATGATACTTGGGCTTTAACTTGACTTTGGGTCACCTTATTAATCTAAGAATGCAAATCGATGCGTATTAACAATTTTCAAATTTCCCGCGCACTTTAAATCGAAACGCGATCTCATTGGTCCCGGTTTGTTTACCTTTGTCCCAGACCTCTGTCGACTTAGAAAGTTGAGAACTTATTCCGCGTTTGGACACTGATATTTCGAGTATTTGTTGGTGGCTTTCTATAAAATTTGTATCAAAATAAAAGTTATTCAATTTGTGCAAGTGAAACTTGAACGGATCGATAGAAATATTTTCATTTATTCGTAAATTGACTGTTTGTTGACTTGATGTGAAATTCGTAGACCGGTGGGTTATACCCCTATATATAGTATTACTATAAGGTACCTATCACGTTGGTGGGTCCATGTGGTATCAATGAATGTAATTTGCCTGTCCCTATTTGGGGTGTGTCCACATTTGAAACTCTATTTTTACTCCTCATATTCAGTTTCATATCCCTGGCACTGAAAGCTGTTATATCAATTCGGCCTGTCAGTTGCAGTCAATATACCGATATTAGATCTAACAGGCAAAGTGAAGGGAAATAACATGACAAATTCTTCGAAAATTGGATGTATCCGCCTTACTCATAAGCATAACATCAGAGATGTTATCAAAATACCAGTTGTGTGTCCCCATTTAAATGTCACAAGCATTGTGAAAATATTGGGAGCTAATGATCCATGCAGGTCAGCGAAGTATGAGTTCCTGCAGCACCCTAAACTTGCTTAGTCGTTTTGACATACCCGATATGTCTTGATGATTGCTGTATATTGTTATTGGGTAATCATATGATTATATCATGAGGGTGTCAATGACACCGAAGTTCCAACTTGGCACTACACTTTTGAAGCATTTATTGGGTAGACAATCTGGAATGACAAGGATGACTGAGGTGTAATAATAGTCGTTAAGTCTTGGAATCATATGGACATTTGTAAATGACAGAAATTGGAAAAGTCTGAGAAATGAATGTCTGATGCGGATTTTGATAAGTTCGTTGTAAAATTGAACGCATGAGTCGTGGTAAGGTAGTGTTGTCTACTAACTGCATGTCATTGTCTTTTTTTTTATGTATTTATGGATATGATAGTGGAAATCGATTCTTGGAGCCTGAGAAGCTTCGATATTAGATTCGATATCGATTTTGGCGATCTGATTGAGTATTAATCTAAAATCCAGGTGTCGATTTGTATATTTTCGAAACGGGGTGAAGTTCGGGGGCTTATCAATTTCATACTGAAAATCTTGTAAATGATCTCTTTGTATGACATGTTCGTCAATCCGTGATAAGTACCAAGGTGGCAAATCATGTGACACAGGGCCCTAAAATGAGCATTGATAGAATTATCCCGAAAATGAAATTGATTAAGATACAGTAATTCATGATGGAAAGGGTCGCTGTCGGCATAGAGACCCCACAAAATACGATCGATGTGGCTCACCATAGGACATCTCCTGAGCCTAGTTCAGATAAAGGCGATAACACAGCATTATACACAGGTATGTTTCATTGGGGAAGCATGGTTATTCAATATAATGTTTAGGCCGAGAAAAATAAAATGTTTTATTCAGGGAACATGCTGAAAAAATAGGGTTGGTCGGGAAATTATTATTACTATTTTTTTGCAATCTCAATAAGTTACTAATATATTGCACACATTTGCAGTTGGCAAGAGAAAATATAGTACTAGTAGTTGGTTGTTTGCTAAAACGAAGATGGTATTACCCTTACACTTAACACCGGTAATATGATGCCGTCGTTACATTCGAGGGACATCAAATTTTTCACGAAATCATATATACTGATAATGCCTGATAATAATTCCCCTAACAGGCCCCGAAAAACTCTGAATAGAGGAGTAATGGGGGTTGAATACAGGTGATGTGAAGTAAGTGAATTGAATGAAACAAGGTGTTCGCAAGTAAAAAAAACATGTTTATTTGCCATAAAGCTGTACATCTACAGGAAATATGCCTCTAAGTGAGTACCCATTACATATCGGAGTGACTGATTTGTATCTTTCTGCCAAGGAAAGCTTAATCTTCACACCCAGTTGGCTACAATGGACACAGCTGTCCGTATCTCCTAGTCCTGAACTTAGCATAGTACTATTTCTGGACAGGTGAAGCACACTTTATCTTTGGCCTGACTACCATACAAGACGCCATGGGGTGGTAAAATGGTATTAGTGGAGCAATGCATGAATACTCAAATCCTGTTTAGTGAATTGTTCGAAGTGTTTGTTGAAGCGTTTTAAACCTGCATGTATTTTAAATACAAGCAGGTATGAAATGCTGCAACAACCACTTCGAACAATTTAGTAGCTGATATTAAAACATGCTTGTTTACATCTCAAATTGAAATTTTCAACAAGTTACTATTCTGTCTATAGATTCAATGTATTTCTTCATAAGGTTATGTTTTTCAAAAGTGTATCACATAGTCTATAGATAGTCATTGCTCTCACTGTATACGAGGTCACGATAAAAAAATTTAACTCGGTGGTGGGCGGGGGTCTGTGAGACAAATAAATAATTTAGGGTAGCTCAGTAAATATTAGGGTCTGTCGCGTTCCCTGAATAAAGCTTTTTTTTCATTTGCATTGGGAATTGTATTTGTCTTATGATGAGTGTGTATGGCCTTGATAATTTATATTGATTTATGTCGTGGATAGCTATGCCAAACTATCACAAAACATTGTAAAAACACAAAAATATAGGTTACAGCTTCAAATACTGTGTAACCTGTGAACGGTTCTGGTGGGTTAAGGCTTTTGGAAAGTGTTTAACCTCTAAACAGGTTACGCAATAAGTTCCTTATATCGTGCCCTGCAAATACTATAATGTTAGGTCCCCAATTGTTGTGCTTGCACCTATTGTGTGTGTCTCCAATTGGAAACACACGGTCACCGAAAGAACTATTTTATATATTCAAGTACTATACAATTAGGTCCCCAGTTGTCGTGTTTGCACCTGTTGTGTGTGTCCTCAATTGGAAACACACTGTTAATGAAATAGATTTCACACAAAACGACAGAAGTGCTTCAACTGGGGACATTTCGAATTTCAAAATTATTCAATATATTTAAATACTATAATGTTAGGTCACCAGTTTAGTTTGCACCTGTTGTGAGTGTGTGTCTCCAATTGAAAACACTGTTACTGGAATAGATTGTACACGTAAAGACAGAAGTGTTTATAATGCTGTACAATGGGGAGGGTGGTTGCATGTTCACTAACTTCCTGAAATCCAAAAAATAATTTAGAGTAGCACAGGAAATATTAGTGTCTGTTTGAATAACCCCACCCCCCTCGGCCTTATATTAAACATATTTCACACGTGAAAACAAGCGACTATAACAGAGGACATTTCAACTTTCAAAACTATTTTATATATTCAAATACTATGAAGGTAGGTCCCCAATTGTTGTGTTCGCACCTGTTGTGTGTCTCCAATTGGAAACACACTGTTACTGAAATAGATTTCACACATAAAGACAGAAGTGTCTTTAACTGGGACATTTCAACTTTCAGAACTATTTTATATATTCAAATACTATGAAGTTAGGTCCCCAGTTGTCGTGTTTGCACCTGGTGTGTGTGTGTCCTCAATTGGAAACACACTGTTACTGGAATAGATTTCACAAATAAAGACAGAAGTGTCTTTAACTGGGGACATTTCAACTTTCAGAACTATTTTATATATTCAAATACTATGAAGTTAGGTCCCCAGTTGTCGTGTTAGCACTTGTTGTGTGTGTCCTCAATTGGAAGCACACTGTTAATGAAATAGATTTCACACATAACGGCAGAAGTGTCTTTAACTGGGGACATTTCGAATTTCAGAATTATTCAATATATTTAAATACTATAATGTTAGGTCACCAGTTTAGTTTGCGCCTGTTGTGTGTGTGTCTCCAACCATGAAATACAGGTCAGGTTACATATTGGATTTCATCCTCCCATGGTTACCAGAGCTAAAGACCTTTTCTATTTTGAAGTTCTGGTTTGCTTGGTGTTTGGGTAACATCACTTATGGTAGTTTGATTACCACCGAATTGACGTGTGGCGGCTCAAAACTACAAGCTTTGTTTGAATGGCGGACTTGACGAATGAGTTTCGCCAAATTTGTGAGCGTTTTTATTTTACTTTAAAAGTTTAGTTTTAATGGTGTTCGGCTGATAATTCAACTGTTATCCATTTGAAATCCAATTTGAAACACACCACGTCTTGTGATGTTCTTGATTCCGGCTATATAATCTCTGACAAATATTATTTTTATGTTGTCAAATCTGATGGGACATATGTCATATAAAGCTACTCAAATGACAGATTCTTTATACCCAGTTCAAACATCCGTTTAGGGTACGTTCATACGCTGGCAAGTTTGTACGGACGGTACGTTTTTGTGGGCATTTCGTCATAGAAAACCACATGGTGCCAGAATATGAACGGAAACGTGCCATAACATGCATCTTGACCAAAGCGAAAAACATGAGAAGTAACATTTATCTAGCGCTACTGGAATTTTCCTTCAAATACCTGTATGATTTATTCTTGCGAGATAATTGCATGATGTTTACAGGCAAATTCCGTTAGCATCGTTACTAGTGGAACTACAGAGATTTTAATTCGCACGTAGTTAGCTGTGGCACAGGTGAACTTTATGAGCTTGTTTCCGTTCATATTATGGCACCATATCGTTTTCTACGACAAAATGCCTGCAAACCATACCGTGAAAACTTGCCAGTGTATGAACGTACCCTTAAAGGCACACATACAGTGTGCGGTATACGAAGAATGACCCTCATGGAAATGTTTGTGTACGTCCTCTCCGACGTCAATGCTATGAGTTACCAAACAACATAACACCGCCATACGACATACATGTATCACCGGATACAGCAGATGCTGTCAAAAACTCGGTTCTCTGTGGACTAAATCTTGTGAACTTAAAGATACTCAATCCGATTCGATGGTTCCCATATAATCAGATTCCATAAACAACAACATTTCTAGAAATGCCGCTTCAGTTATCAGAATCCATTAATTGCCCAAAAAATAATGCTAATCACTGTCAACTATAGAATAACATTGCCCGAAAGGTGTTATTTATTAACATGTTGTTCGGCGAAATTTGGCCTTATTATCAACACAAAGCCTTTTGATTTTAGAGTTATCCATCTTCATCCGTAATTTGGTCTGAGACCGTCGGCTCGTCGACTTTTTACTGGGCCGCTAATAAGTCTCGATGCTGAAAAATAATAGATTTAAAAAATCGATATCTAATAACTCTTGAGCTTTGATATGTGGGTTCCTCGACTCGAATCAAATATGTTTTACCCACGAATCCAAATAAATAGTAATTGAGGGGCGCTTAATTGGATTATGCATCTTTAAACGCAGGCCCGTTATCAATTCAATTAGATCCGATGGAAGTACGTTATATTATTCAGGCGCAATGACAACTGGAGGAATGTAACATTCTACTAACATCGCCAAAAATCTGAAGCAAATCGACCGTCCGAACTGATACAAATTCACTATCACGGTCGAAGATTTCACAACAGTTTCGTTTCGGTGATGGTGTATACAGGTTCTATCCATAGCAAAGGCGACTTTACCTGCAATAATTGGAACCATCAAATGTAATATTGTGATTCCCTGTGACTTTCCTCTTCTTCGGGTCCTCAGTAAGGAATATCTTAAAGGCATATTATGGACTTGTTCGGGTGCGTGAAACTGATACGTTATATTATTTAGGGGCTATGACAACTGGAGGAATGTAACATTCTACTAACATCGCCAAAAATCTTAAGCAGATCGACCGTCCGAACTATGTTTAATTGTAAATATTTACCTCTCGATTCGGGACACAACAAGCGAGATAAACTAACGAAAACGATTTCGAATTCGAGAGTTACTGCATTTAATTAATATATAGGAACTAGGTGATGTGCCCGACTTCGATTTCTTTGTGATCGCCTCCGTCTGGGCAGAATATACAGCGTCGGTTCAAAAACATGCCTATATGAGTGAGGTCAAGGTCAAGTGCACGGTCGCACGCGAAATTGGACCCGCCCGGGATCAAAGTAGGCCTACATACACACATATCTAATAACTCTGAGCTTTGATATGTGGGTTCCTCGGCTCAAATCATTAATGTTGGAGTTTGTCGTCATCTCTGCCGCAATGGTATTTAACGTCGCTGTCAGTATTCATGCTGGAGGAAAGACCGCACAGGTGGTTAATTCCACTCAATGCATTAAGATTTAAACCACCGACCGGTATATCAACTGACAAACTTGCCCATATTAACGAATCAGAATAGCCTTAATTTTCATGGATTACAAATCTGCTCATATCGGGAATCGACACCCACTAAATGGAATGAAATTTGTTAAGGAGTTCACTACCACAAAATACAGGTTAAGTTAGATTTTGATATCTCGCGAACCATTTTAACCAGAGTTTACGATCCTTAAATTTTTTTTAATCTGACCTCAATTTTCGTCTCCGGTTGATAACATTAGTTATGACATAATTAGCCTAAACTTGGTCTCAAATATTTAGTAAGACACATATGTATTATCGGCACGCGCAGTGACATAAGAGCTTAGCACAATGGTGAAAATATCGGAACTTTAATTCTATGTTAATTAGAATATAATTTTGATATTCGATTTGTGTTGAGTTATTTAGTGTTAACTGTGAGATAAACATGGGTGATAAGGCTGGTTAAACAATTTTGTCAACATGAATAGACACAATTAAAATGGAACAATATTTTTTTCTTGAAGGTGTCTTTACTTTCTCTGTGGTTGTGATAATGATATCAACATTATTTGTTTTAACCCCAGCCGTTTCGAGCTCGTAAAATGTGATTATGTGATAAAAATGGATCTCAAATTGGTAGCAATTCTATACTAAATTTATGAACCTCGTCCACTAAATTCGATTCAAGCATCGCTAAAGCTCGGCTCGAATCGAATTTAGTTTACTCGGTTAATAAATTTCGTATAGAATTGCGACTCATTAGAGATCCTCTATTTAATATTGACTTGATGTGATACAATTTGGTACGCATGTTTGAAACAATAAAGTGCAGGTCAATTTGATTGTGGTTTCCATTTTAACCAGCCTGATGTCTATTTAGATTTCTAAATTCCGGTTTTCGCAGTTAGGATTGCCTGATCAGCATAAAACGTGGCATGTGGCTGTGAATCGAAAACTATTACATACATGCTGTCACAAAAGAGCTTAGCGCAATGGTGTCAATGTCGGAACTTTATTATTATGTTAATTAGAATATAAGTATGATATTCGATTTGTGTTGGGTTATTTAGTGTTGACTGTGAGATAAACATGGGTGATAAGGGTGGTTGAACAATTTTGTCAACATGAAAAGACACATTTAAAATGGAAAACTATTTTTTCTTGAAGGTGTCTTTACTTTCTCTGTGGTTGTGATAATGAAATCAACATTATTTTTTTGTAACCCCAGCCGTTTCGATATCGTTTTTCCTGGCTAAAATGTGATTATGTGATAAAAATGGATCTCAAATTTGTAGCAATTCTATACCAAATTTATGAACCTCGTCAACTAAATTCGATTCGAGCCCCGCTAAAGCTCGGCTCGAATCGAATTTAGTTTACTCGGTTAATAAATTTCGTATAGAATTGCGACTCATTAGAGATCCTCTATTTAATATTGACTTGATGTGATACAATTTGGTACGCATGTTTGAAACCATAAAGTGCAGGTCAATTTGATTGTGGTTTCCATTTTTACCAGCCTGACGTCTTTTTAGACTAAATTCCGGTTTTCTTGGTTTCCTGTTGTTAACGGCAGTTAGGGTTGCTTGATCAGCATAAAACGTGGCATGTGCCTGACTGTGAATTGTAAACTATTACATACATGCTGTGTTTGAATCGGGATTTGCCTTTGATTTCACCAGAGTTATGGGCCTTTCCGAGGTATATGTTCTAGTTCTATTGGTTTTTGGCTGATAACTCCAAGTGTTTCGTTTCTTCTTGAAATGTAATTTGAAACGAGCCAACAGGCGTATTATATTACGTGGCGTGGTGTTGATCTTGTTTTCCTCATAACATACGACCGGAATTACGCTGATCACAGTACGACAATCTTAATGCGTCTTGACATATCCTGTAACAGTTCACAAATTGTGATCATATTTCACTGCCGATATGGGAGATCTTTGACGCGAATACTTCCTTGATTATGGGCATTGACTGATTCTCAGAACTCGATTTAGACGAGGTTGTTGGAGATAACAATTTCAAGGCCTTGGGTTCGTATAGCTGCGGAGCATATCATATGCTTAAAGGTACACAATCCGATTCCAAATGTATTCATGATTAAGGATTTTGGTAAAGACCATTGGTTACTTCACACTGGAAATGTTATACCACATCATGTTAAGTGGTCCTGCTTAAACATATTTATTTGTCTAATTTATATAACACATGATATATAACACATACATTTGTTTATACAGACAATGGGAGTGGAAGACAAGTGCTGACTCACTTATGGGTACCTCCTCTCCCATGTGATATTACACTACCAAAACAAGTTGAACATATATACAGATCACCGGTCACCCGCCCCCCCCCGAGTTAGTCATAAGTCTGTATATGTATTTGTTTAAAGTCGGATTTGTTTTTTCATTTGCTGGCTGGTCCTGCTAATTGGCTATGCGATGTTGGTGAGTCCTGTTGAGTTCCTTTGATGCTGGAGCATGGGGCAAAATATTAAGAAAAAAGTGGTGTCAGACCGGTTTTCCGAAGACCTATTACTACGAAGGCCCACAACTCCGAAGACCCGATTCTCCGACGGCCCACAACTCCGAAGACCCGATTCTCCGACGGCCCACAACTCCGAAGACCCGATTCTCCGACGGCCCATAACTCCGAAGATCCGATTCTCCGAAAGCCCATAACTCCGAATGGCCGATTCTCCGAAGACCTATAACTCCGAAGACCTATAACTCCGAAGGGCCGATTCTCCGACGGCCCATAACTCCGAAGGTCCGATTCTCCGAAGATTTTGTTTTATCGGGGTATTATCGTTTACTAAATAGTGTACAGTCCAGTGGCGAAGCCAAGGGGTCCCAAAATTCCCACTGCCCCCATTAAACCTCTACTTGCTATTTCAGACAATATGGGCCCCTACCAAAACATGTCCAATGTCATGTAAACGCCCGGAAATCGTTCATGGGGCATAAAAATATTCAAACTTTTCCTACTGCCCCCACCTAAATGGGAATCCTGGCCCGCCAATGATTATACACCAGATACTATAACGTTACGTTGGCCCATGAGATGCCAGAGTAAAATGTACAGGGGTGGACGGGGAAGAACTTGTCGCCCCTGTGCATGTTAGGCTACTCTGACATTCTTGCAGCGTTTCGTTATAATATACCCGGTGCACACCAGTGGCGGAGACAGGGTTCCCATTTAGGGGTGCACATTAATTAGCATATGTGGGGTATATGTGGGGGATATATCATGCATATGATATGCCGAAAGCATATCACGAAGGCCTGATTTGGGGAGCGCATACATGGGAGGGGTCGCCCCCAATCGTTGGTCCGGGGGCTCCCCTGGGCAGGAACACTGTGAATATTTGAATGCCTAGGAGGGATTTCCTGACGTTTACATGACATTTGACATGTTTTTTTGGGGCGTCTTCCCTAGGGTCCCATTGACCCCGCCACTGGACTGTACACTATTTAATAAGCGATAAAACATGATCTTCGGAGAATCGGACCTTCAGAGAATCGGACCTTCGGAGTTATAGACCTTCGGAGTTATGGGCGTTCGGAGTTATAGGCCTTCGGAGTTATGGGCTTTCGGAGTTATGGGTCTTCGGAGTTATGGGATTTCGGAGAATCGGGACTTCGGAGTTATGGGCTTTCGGAGAATCGGGGCGTCGGAGAATCTGACCTTCGGAGAATCGGACCTTCGGAGTTATGGGTCTTCGGAAAAACGCTACGTAACCAAAAAAGTACCGTTATGTGTTCTAAACTTTTTGGTGCCGACGTGCTACTCGTCTGTGGCTCGACGGTGTTTTGTATATGATTTGCTAGGCACTGGTAGCACCAAGATGATTCAGGGAAAATCACTCCCCATTTGGGACCCCTTATCTCCATTTTTATTAGCGTCCACGAATTCATCCGTATTTATTGACTTGAAACGTTACTGGTTGATCACCATTGTTTTAATTTACACACGTCATGGGAAATGTCCCTTTCGGTACCATTTAAAAAGTGAACATGTTTATATGACAGAACAAATGTTAGATTGACGTGTTCGACGATTTATTGAAACGCTGACAATTTTTCGAATGTGAAAATAGTTCGTTCGTCATTTGTGACGCTGCTATTGTTTACGTGTTACGAAATGTGCGTAATGCCAGTTTCGCTTTGGGGCCTTCCGTGCGAACCCGAGCGAGATATGGAACAGTTTGATCGAATGTGTTCACATAAATAGTCTTTTATAGTCATTAGTGTTGAGCTTGGAGATCTACTAGAATATGCTAATTTCATTTAATAATAATGTTGCTTATCTCCAGTACCAGTAAGCGCTTCACATTATTACCCCAGCCGTTGAGTAATGCCGAGTCTTGTGCCTGCTGCCATTTTACAGGCGCTTCACTGGAGCGGCTTATGCTTACTCCACAACCAGGTCCCTATTTCTCGTCTAGGTACGAAGCGAGCACAGTACAAATTACCTTCCCCAAGGGTCACAACCTTGCGCGAGCTTTGAAACAGCGTGCTGATTTACTGCACACACACCGCTTAGTTAGTTTAAACATAGTTTATTCTCCAACAAAATTCAATACATGTTAATTTACAAATTTTATATATATGTATACATAGTAAATAAATTTCGCTCTGTTCCATTTGCATATAATTATGTATATATGTATAGATATATGTATTTGGTTGGAAAAGGAACGACAGTAAGCGTGAGCTTTTTGTAGTCGTCCCTGTACCAAGCGAAGCCCACACAATATACGTGTTCATTAATTATAAATCGTTTATCATAATAGTAGTCAGTGGGCGGTATTTGGGGTGGAAATAAAACTATGTTTAGCGTAGAGCAGAACAGAAGAAAAACAGTGCGTGGTTGTGCGTTATGTGCATTTGGGCAGAATGCCTTAAACCCTCGAATGATCCCGACCGATGCTAATAAATATGCATGCGGAGTATTGTAGCTTAGTTCGATCAAGCCACTGTTGCGGAGACGATAGTCCACCGGCGGGCGCGAACTCATGCACTGCGTTATCACAATTACAAATCGGCCACTCTAACAACTGGGCTACCGAACTCCACATTTTATTCCAGGTTGCATCGATCATCTTCCAATAAGCGATGATCTTTTCGAAATATGTAGTGTTTCCATCTATGTTGAACTTGCAGATTTTCATTGTATAAGAACCCTAGATTGATTTGGAGTTTAATGTCGCTTTCAGCAGCTAAGGCCATAGCACGAGATTTCCAGTATTAGTGGTGGGGGGGGGGAATCAGCACGCTTATGGCTAATCTAACAGTGATTTCTGACATATATATATACCACAACTTGTGTTGATTCAACATATAGTGTTATACCTTTATTTAATGTATTTACCAACATTTTCTTATCCCTGGAATGTGCAAAAGCGAGTAATAACTTGGTTTAATCTGAGGCCTGAATAGTATATATGGCGAAAAAACAGCGTACTAGGTTTACTTGGGTAAGTATTTTCATAGAATAATAATCGTCTTTAAGTACGCGCATTTCATATGTACATTCACATGTATGGGCCAATTTGATTCCCCATAGCATGAGAAAAAAATCCAATTAAAATTTAAGCTCATGAGTGAACATAACAGGCCGCTTTAACAGCTATTAAGTGTCATGTGCACGTTACAGCACATAATTGTTTTCTAGTTACTTACACATTGTGTAAATTGGAACACATGTGTAAATTGTGCAATCCCACCGGCGGAGTTATATGGACGCTTTTGGGAGTTGTCAATTTTATTTGTTCTGTTTGCCGAAATACTAAGGAGTGATGTCCACAAATAGAATCAATAAGCCTTACTGAGAAGCAATTTCCTCTACTTCACCGACTGATCCGCTATATTTAATCGGAACAGGATCCGTCGCGGAAACTATCTGTAACCAAGTTTCGCAAACGCGCTTTGGCATAACAGATATATACGCATTGGCTTGCGGTGGATGTGGTACGCAGAATCTCCCAGTTGGGTGAGTTATCGCGTTGCTACACGTTTGTACAATGTAGTTTTGAAGATATATATAGTACAAGAAAACATTGTCAGAATGGTAACGCTCTCAAGATCATATTATTAGCCACACATATAAATAATAATATAAAATATATTGGTTTCATGAATGACCGCCTCAGAATTCCATTAAAACAACTAATCCTTCAAATTATTACAAAAACTACGGCTTTTTACTGCAGGTTTCTCATTCACCGCACAAAAAAGCCTCTAAATGCGGACCAAAAATATACTAAACGGATTAAATACACACCCGATACTTCGCAATACATTTAGTCTACATTCCAACTAAGACATGTCTCATACTTCATCAGCAAAGTTAGCTGTTATATTGCATTGTGATGCGGCCATAAAATCTTCAAGAGTTACCCGAAATGTGTTGTCTTGCGAGATACGACCAGATCAGCCTTACTATAATTTCCTAAAAATTACTCGCATCGTGTGAAACCTGAAATCTATTTTCCTGCCAAATATCCCCATCGCCTATCGCCCCATTGTCACGGTCATACCAGCGCAGCAGTAAACACCAAGAAAACCATAATCAGAAATGGTAACGCCCTCAAGATCATATTATTAGCCATAAATATAAATTATAATATAAAATATATTGGTTACATGAATGCACCGCCTCCGAATTCCGTTAAAACAAGTGATCCTTCAAATTATTAAAAAAAATTGCGGCTTATTACTGCAGGTTTCTCATTCACCACATCAGAAAGCTTCTAAATGCGGATAAAAAATCGGAGGTATTGTGTTCCCGCCAAGAGTGCATGGCCCAGCCATTGTTCATGCCTAAACATCGAAAGCAATTACCGCGGTCATAATGGTTACATACTGCAACTATAAGACATCCAGTGGATACACACCCCACGAAAACCCGAAATGTGTTGTCCTGCGATAAATCCCATCGCTATAGCTCAATTTGACACGGCCAGATTAGCCTTCCTACAGTATCCATAAACAAGAT
Source organism: Siphonodentalium dalli (assembly GCA_032622095.1). Classification (NCBI taxonomy): domain Eukaryota; kingdom Metazoa; phylum Mollusca; class Scaphopoda; order Gadilida; family Siphonodentaliidae; genus Siphonodentalium; species Siphonodentalium dalli. Next base: position 98,593,096 of record CP136063.1, read on the forward strand.
CATTTATTATATACCCATGATTTTAATTATAGAATATAAAATATATTGGTTTCGCGAATGACCAACTCGGAATTCCGTTAAAATAACAATAACAACCAGCACCTAATTAACGAACCGGTGGCCGACTCGGCCGTCTCCGACCACAACCATCAGTGGGCTGCAGAACGAAAAATATCTATAAAAGTTGAAATATAAGACGCAAAAATTATCTTTTAAATTTCTTTTATTGGTAATTGACATAGCTTGTCACAAACCAAAAATCAACATTATTGACATAATAATGTAAAGGACAATAAACGAAATTGAAATTCCCAACTACACCTTTTACCGGACTCGGCCTCCTGGTCGCGCAGTTCGACTTTTAAATAAACCGGAAAAAACAATTTTCTATTTATAAAACCCCCATCGGACCACATCTTTCTAATATTTGCCGAACAGTATACACGCGGGCGTGCTAATAATAGGGCGTAATGAATCTTGAATGATCGAAAACAGATTCGACACACCGGAAAGGTCTATCGATGACATGAATAAGTTGATCGTCGGTATAGGTTTAAACAATGGGTGTCCGTAGCCGAGAGATAGCATACTGGTCTCTAGTGCTAGCGGACCGGGGATCAAAACCTGGCAAGGGTAATCTGACAAAATTCAATCAGAATGCGGTCAGATACCAAATTTGTCAGGCTGAGAAGTCTCATTCGAGATAATTGAACAAAGATCGAATGCAAAATGCAGACGGCCCCCATTACAACATGTATGTGGGTATGTTGTCGAGGGTGCAGTGCGCCTTCCGGTCGGACGCGGACATTAATGGCTGACCCGTGTACACGCCTCGATATGAGAGAATATTTTGGGGCCCTTTCCCTAAACACTCATTTTATCCTTTATTTTAAAATCAGAAGAAAAAAAGAAAAAGGAGAAGCATTTAAAAAAAAAACAATTTCTTCTTGTATCCCAGCGGGATATAGGGGTGATTTTATTGACAATATATGTGCGGGGATGTCATGGAAACCCACCTACGCACGGACAGGGGTCGCTGTCACACAGAAGTGTATGTGCGGGGATGTCATGGAAACCCACCTACGCACGGACAGGGGTCGCTGTCACACAGAAGTGTTGCTATTAACCCTCAAAATGCCGCCATCGGCGAATATATTCGGCGCGAATGAAGTTAACAGCCCGGGCAGCCCCAGTGGTGTCTAGGGGTGGTTTGAGTGGACATAACCGTGCGGAAGTGTCAAAGAAAGCCATCGATACACGCACGGTGGTCACGGCCGAACAGAAGTGGCGATATTAACCCATAATTTGCCAGATTCAGCCAGAATTGCAAATTTGTGCCCGCAATAACAAAACTCGCAGCCCGGACCCCGTATCGCCCTCGTACCGATATTAACTCCATACATATATGTAGCGGAACTACCGTCGACTACATTCACGAAGAAAAAAGGGGCGAATCACCCACCAAAGCTTGGCAATTAACCCCCATGTGTAGATGTAGACAAATGTATTTACTCACAAATACATGTGTGTAAACATAAGGCAAAGGGGGTTGTATTTATATATCCGTGCGGTCACTCAAATATATATGTTAATTTTTTAAAATCCAAAACTTCACTCGCATATGCCTACCCGGTTCCACTCAAACATGTATATTCAGAGTATTCATTCATTATATCGACCAAGTAGGTGCCTATTGATATGCACCACCTTGCATGCCATTGCCATAGCAAAGCCTATTTAAAAATCCCGTCTTCCCACGATGAACGTATATAAAACAAAACAAAAAATCAAATTAATTCGGCCATCTACATCATATAAGCTGTCATTACATGATAGGAAGACAGTCGGCCATGACTATATCACCCTAACAATATCCATGTGCATGTATAGTCTATTAGATTTATTTTAATTGTACTTTCCATGTGTGTATATTGTAAATAAAATTATCCTATCCTATCATTGGATGACAAGTGCTAAATACTCAAGAGTTCTCTCCCCAACCATCGGTATATCTAATAGTGACCCAAGTCTGAGGTTTGGCGTTTTATACCATCTATAGCTCCCCAATATGCAACGGATCCTTGAAGCATTTCAAGGCTTTGTGTGAAAGGAATGAACTTTAATATGATTGAGATATGTTTTCCAATGACACATCACGTGCGATGATAACATTCTTTACAATAATACATGTAACAACGGCAAATTGAACAATACATCAAAATCATTGACCATCACGTGCAGTTAATTGTCCATAATAGGTACATAATTGTTATAGTTTAAAATACAATTATTTTGAGCAACACAGGACAGAATTCTGACGAGGGTTTCGAAGTACTTGCAAGTACACAGGGTATAAACTATTAGATATGAATCGAAGAGCACTGTACGGAAATGCTTCCATCAATTAATATTGATAATATTTCGAATATTTTCTGGTCTAAAAACATGTGGTTGTTTACAGGGACCAGAAATGTTATTGTGTAATTTTGTCACAAATAAACGTTAATTGGACTCATTATCGCTTATAACACTGTAATAAAAGAATACAAACAATCAATGTGCATGGACATTTGACGTTCGGAACATAACTATAAGAACACCATAACGATCTATATCGCTATATGGTATCGCCTGAATTGTCTTCTAAAAATAGATCAACAAAGTGTCCCACTTTTCATTTCATTGTATAATAAAATATTCGAAATAAAATCAATATTAATTGATAGAAGCGTTTCCGGGCAGTGATTTCCAACTCATACGCATTATTTCATAGGAAACTATCTAAAATTTGTTATTTAATGAGATAATCCAACTTTAAAGGTGCCCCTTCCGGTTTGACACCGTAAACCTATCACTGGTCCGTATATTTTTACCAGAAAATACACAGATCATACCCATCCTACACATGAGCCCAATAATACAGTAGGATGTTTTAACACGTTTTGATTATATTACATCTTTGAGTGTGAAGCGCTTAAGCGCGAGAGAAAATGTCATACATGTATATCAAAAGAATACTTGAACAGACCAAACATTATAACAATGGATGAACTTCTCAATGTACAAAACCCATGTCAAATACGGCGTGTATGCAAATTTATACATATCATTTTTTAAGAGGTTCGACGAAAATCCGACTGGTTGACATATAACATCTGAACTATTTAGTTATTGCTACGTATGAAACCTTTCGAATGCGTACATATAATACTCTAAATTTGTACATATTGTATATACTTGATACCATTTTATATATAAGTTATGTTAATTTCCATACGCATCTGCCATGTGTCATGAGAATAATTCATTGCATTGACGTTTTTTTCATCCTAACAAAAATGCAATGATCGTCTCTGATAAAAAGTGGACCTGCTTTCCTTTGCCAACAGCGGTATATACAGTAATGCCCTAAATAATCGACCCCTTAACCACAGCAGAATTATGGGTAACGTTTCAGTTCAGAAATATGGCTTGTTGCCATTCAACGGAAAGCTCTCGTTTGTACTCTTGGTCAAGTTGATGGATTTACTTTTGTCACAAAAATGATGGTGCTTGTATATTTTTATGTGCTTTTTGGTTGATAAGATGAAAAAAATGCTTTGACTAATCTGGTATCAAATCGGACAGTACATCTTTATCCATTTCTTTACTGAGCTGATTCTCCAACATATCCTCTAATCGCGCAAGTACGCAAATAATCGACCCATAATGTGAAATACAGTAATGCCCTAAATAATCGACTTCTTAACCACAGCATAAATCCTGAAAAGTTACCCATAATTCTGCTGTGATTAAGGAGTCGATTATTTAGGGCATTACTGTAGGTACATAATGCGATCATTTGATTCTGAAATAAGCAGATAACGTAGTCATAGCCGTTATTTCGTTTTATGACGCGGGCCACAGTGAAAACACATGTTAAAGAGTGTACACATGAAAAGTCGTGGGTTGGCTTATTTGTCTCATTGTCCGCACATAATCTGCTTAGAATCGCCTCACAATGAGTCGATAATGTGACTAAATGAACAGCATATTATCTACCTAAAACATGTTCCTTATAAGCAGATAATGTTCACGTTTTCTGGAGAACAGGCTGGACTCTCCCATTTAGTTATAAAGTAAATCGGAACGGTCGATTCTTCCTCAGGAGAGGTATTTAATGAACATAAGCTGATGACAGGCAGTCGATTATACACATCAAGTACAGAATAATTCATATTAATTCCTAGGAAATAATCAGATGAAAAGTCAACAAACGGCCTTATCTAATTATTTCCTAAGGGAGCTGCTCGCCAATGCGTATTTAGTAAAACAAGCGTTAATGTACATATTTACTTGTTCCCTGGTTCACTTGTTTAGTGTACCTATCTCTTCCGCATACACCCCCATTTTCTGGTATATTGCACCTTGAGGTGCATACATATATTATTAAGCTGAAATTTTCTGAAGATGTCCAATCATATCCACGATTCGTTCTGATTGGGAGTGATGTCACCGTTAGTTATAACAACAATCGAGTATGATGATTGATCCTTCAAAGTTATAGCCAGATATAACTCAACAATTTGTCACAACAGTTGGATAAACTTCATCGTCTGAAGAGTTAACACTTCCAAGCACACGCATTATGCTGCTAAAGTGTTGTTCGAAAGCGCGGTGTAACGGAATGTTCCCCTAGTTGCAATTATTATTTTGTTTTGTCTCGTATTCAATTTCGTTATTGTATGTGGTCATTTAACTTACCAACTATACAAGCCACAAGCTACATTTTCTCGGCCGTCGAACCGTCCATGCAGCATTTCATACACGCGACGTTGCACATTAGTCAGCATTATACGAAAATTCATTTGACCTTGTAGTCAGTTCTCATATTCCACTAGATTATTTGTAAACCAGTTTTTCAAATCACTTGTTTAAGACGCGCCTGACTTTCAAAATACATGAAATTGATACCCATTAAAACACACATGCAACCAATGAAGTGGGTATGAACATAATCTTAAGATAACCGCACATTGATATGTCGACTATTGTTCAAACGTTCAACCAATTGCAATGACACGTCAATTCCAAAGAACATTGTATTGGACGCCCGGCTAGCCCACCGCATGTGCAAATTGTCAGCAGAATCGTTAAATATTGCCGCGTCTACGGGTAACATGATAGATATAATTCTAGTTGGAACCCATTGTGCACAAATATGCGTCATAGTCTTGTCCCGGTGAGGGTCATGTGACTAATTACGATACCGAGAGCACAATCGGAATCGGCAACCCACGTCAGGGTCGAGAAGTTCAGAATGCTCCAGAACATAGTCGTGTCACATATCACAGAGGCTCGTATCTGCTCCATATATATATCTGTGCACGGAAGACTGTCTACAGCGGTGGCTCAGATTAAACAGCATGTACATAGGTCACCGTTGGTGATGGAACTTTTCTTGAGCACACAAAGTCTTTCCGCGAGGTAGGTCCAATCCAATTAACCCTTTAATGACGGGGGCTGCGCTGGTGCAGCATTAAAGACCCTGTGCTAGTGCATTCTGTTGTATACGCGAGTCTCCCACATGGAGCCTCGCATATATAAGATAATGCACTGGCTTACAAGAGCAAGATAAATATTGTTAGGCCAATGTATTCTCTTATATATGTGAGGCGCCCTATAGGCGACTCGCATATATAAGAGAATGCATTAGCATGTGGTTTTCGCAAAATTCAGGAAGCTCCAGTCATGAAAGGGTTCAGAGGGTTGCCGTGGTGAATCTAGTAAAATTGTCATTTTACGACCGTAATTAATATTGAATTGTGTTTAAGGTGTTGAAGTTTTAGTATCACATACGTAACAAAACTCTTCCTGCTTGTCCGTGATGGTCGAGTTTGCAAATTTTGCCGGATGTCTTGGCGGTGTTACTGCTCTGTTGTTCCAAAAGGCTAATGTGTCGATGAACACGCAAGCGTCTTGCGTGCATGTGCTTGGCAGTACTTACACTTGTAACACTTGAACTTGTACCGGTTATGTTTGTTCGGACATCAAAGTTTATTCTGAGTAAATGTACATATAATGGTACATATTTATTTCTTCACTGTTATATGATGATAATTCCCTGGTAGACTGCAACCAAAATGATGCGTACACGAACGTAGATGTTTTGTCCGCATTACACCACAGACATACAGACCACTGAACATTGAGCGCGAGGAAATAACTTTTACAACACAGTGACAGATTGGTTGCCATGGTTTCCTCCTGGTGTGTAGGCCGACGAAACGAACAACAGTCAGCAACTTGTGTGCAAATTCTTCAGGTATTAAGGGCTCATCGCTTACTGATATGCTCATTCTGATGAGAGCTTGGTTTGAGCTGTAGCTCCGTTGACGACGCGTGACTCCATTTCGTATTCTGACGTCACCGATCGTGGTTTGGCGTAGTAACTGATGCACACTCGGCAGCACGGTATCCGACTACATGCTGAAACTAAACTGCGTCGGAAATTCTTCGACATGAATCCGTAAATAATTGGATTGAGACACGATTGAATGTACGGCAAACAGTTCAGCACAATCTGAAAATAATTAAAAACACTTATAATATGACGTTAACGGCGCCGTAAAAATAGCGGAACCAAATTACAAATTAATTATTATTCCCTCCACAATTTTGTACAAATCACTACCATCTGATTGAATATACAAAACCTGACCAAATGTTAAGCATACTGATTGTTTAGAAAGTCGGATTGTCTATCCTGATATCAAATTTTTCAAATATGGACACCACCCTGCTCATATTTTTTATTTCACACCCTGGCTGACCCTGGGTGGGTATATCTGCACCGTGGTGCTACTTGAATTTATTGATGGCAAGGTACTACAAACTTGCCTTTGTGCTTAATCTAATGATTAGATTCTAGATTTTTGCGCGTGACGCGACCGCGTACTATAGATGCATGTGCATGTATCGCATAGAGTGAGCTCAATTAATAATTGCGAAATTCACGTGAGAATGAAATTTATACTCAAAGATCCGATTATGCCGAACATTAACAAAGGTGGCTAAATATCGCGTTTCGGCGTGTTTCTATGGGTCGAGACTTCAACAAAGAAATTCGTAGGTAGCTAACAAGAATATATCTACACATTCCAGGCCAAACAATACTCGACTCAAATCCTCATAGAAATTCGCGTAAACCACACTGGGCGAATCCCACCCAAAATCGCCTCTTATATAGAAGATACATGTACAAGAAACACATAATAACACAAGAACCAAGCACTGACACTCCTTCCACATGCAAACAATGTTAACATTTTCTCCGGGGCTCGTGAGTTATTCCGGGATTGCTGTGTATGTTGGGTGCCGTTCAGCAAGTGTGGCAAACTATGCCTGTAGACATATATGTGAAAGGCGCCATGCAAAATTATAATTGGTGTTTGGGGGCGACCGTCGGTCCATGCAATCGAACGAGTATATAGAGTCCCTCTCCTTTATCCGTCATGTTTTTCGCCTTTTATTATGAAACAAGCCGTCGCGGATTCACCCGGTATATCGGTTTTATAAGGCTTGATGTTTTCTCGTGTGTTACACTGAAAATCTTGTTGATTAAATCTCTACTCAACACGTTGAGTGATAATTGAGTGATAATTCCCTGGACGACAAACTAAAACGTCTCCCAACACGAACAATGTTCAAAAATGATTACTCTCGAAACAGGCTATCTTCATATCAACTGAATCCCAAATGTACATACAAAAATGGTCCTGACTGCAACGATGTTAATAAGTAGTATAGTATTCGTATAGCGATAACTGACATTGTATAACAAGAGAGAAGGATAGATAATACATGTGCATCATCACCCTATCGCAGGAAATACATGAATGTATTATTCGAATGCCTTATCCGACCCATTGGTTAAACAATTATCATGGTTCTCCGCTGGCCTCATCCACATATCCATATTCCACATGCTTGTACTTTACATACCATATCACAAACTGAGCGATGAACGGTGAACGACAAACGAATTATACTATTATTTATTAAAAAACAGACATTTATATACCAATGTTTAAAGTTAACAAGACAAAACCTAGATAAATTAAAATTATTATTACATGTATAGTTATATTACTTTTCAACGGGGACGGCAGGTAGACAACCTTCTTGGTTATGCTGTCCCCGATAGCTCATTGAATGTTATACTATTACACTGTGTATATAATTGTATATATCATATGAATGAGTTATGAATAAATAATCATAGTCATAGTCATAATTTGTTGAGCGGTTTGTATTCAACGGTTGAGTAACGAGTACTCAACAATGACAAACCACGATATCTAATTGATTAAAAGTTCTAGGAACAATAACTCTATTTAAAACACTGTATATATAATGGTAGTCATTTCGACATGATTAATCTACGTATCAACATTATATTTAGATCTATAAATGCAACATTGAGATGGGAGGAGATGGCCGATAGGTATGTCGGAACTTCATAAGGTAATCGCCTCATTAAAGAATACACATTTTGAGGTCGGGGTTCTAATTTCATGGACAAAACAATCCAGATATATGGACCATATGGATAATATATATCCCAGAATATTTTAATATCTTCCAACAGACCATTTTCTGAATTTCATAAATTTCCCGAAATTTCAAAATCTGATTCGGTCTGATATCACCCAATTCGAATTCTAACAACACATATTCTTTAACTCCTTTTCTCAACTGAGAAATCTACATTTTTCAGTTAAAAGTTGAGCAAAATCAATCAATTTCACTTTCAGCGTTGAGTAAAATTTTTACTCAACTCGTTGAGTAGAAATAGTTTACTCAACGTTTTACTCAACGTTGCTAGTGGCCATAACTTCGAAGCTGTTTAGTACTTGTTGACTCAACGAGATTAAGAGTGTATAAACGGAACTCCTCTCAGTGCTTCGTCAACATCTTTTCTCACTGCGATAGACAATCCTACACTCGTGATACTTTTATTTGTTTCTCTGGTGAAATTGGGGTCGAGGATGAGGCTACAGCGGTGACGGTCACATCATTACGTGATACTACCAAAGTATTGATTTGCCTGATTATTGACACAAAAACTTCAATATCATTAGGAAAGCGCAGGGGCTGGATTAATTACTCTGTCATTCAATTATACTACTGGCGTTCATGCCAATTTACTCGCAGATAGAACCGCACCGGAAAGCCCATGAGCAAAACAACATTCGATTATAGGATGCTACCATTGGAATTAGTCAAAATAAGACTGCCTTTGGGAATAGATCATGCCATGAATCTCTACTAAGGCTAACGCTCGTACAGATCATATCCCACCAGTACAAAACCTGGGAACGTTTTGACAGGGAACTTTATAAAATCGAAAAAATAACAAAGGGAATTTCTTTGTCATTATCTCTTTCTTAATAATGTACTTCACTGTTGGTGAAGGGCCCAACTCGAAATTTAATTATTTAAGTGACTTTGTGAGCGATTTTAGTTTGCGCTTCTTACAATTATGGAATTTTTCCTCGGTAATTATAGTTGAAAGTTTATTGCGATATCGGCTCTCAAAAGTCACAGAAAAACATGCAATTTCGACTTGGGACCTTTACATATAGTGAAGTACACTATTAAAGAACAGGTAATCAAAACTTAAAAAAGTTCCCAAGTTTTGTACTGGTGGAATATGATCTCTACGGGCGTAAGCCATAGTAGAGATTCATGGCATGATCTATTTTTGTGACCTGACATTCGCCGTCTATAGATATGCCGAAAAAAATTCTTCTCGACCCGATATTTGACGATACATAGCCCAAGCTGCTTATCAATTCCACGGGTATGATTGACTTCAAACTCGAGATTGGTGAAGGTGGAGTTTATATAAGGTCATCGGGTCTTCATTGTGTATTGTACATACAATATGTTAGTGGTAAGGCACATATTATGTTAGCGGTAAGACACACAGTATGTTAGTGGTAAGACACATTATGTTATTGACAAGACACACAATATGTTAGTGGTAAGACACACATTATGTTAGTGGTAAAGATACACATTATGTTGGTGGTAAGACACAAAGCATGTTAGTGGTATGACACAGTATGTTAGTGGTAAGACACACAGCATGTTAGTGGTAAGACACACAGTATTGTAGTGGTAAGACACCCAGTATGATAGTGGTAACACATACATTATGTTAGTGGCAATACACACACAGTATGTTAGTGGTAAGACACACAGTATGTTAGTGGTAAGACACACAGTCTGTTAGTGGTAAGATACACATTATGTTATTGGTAAGACACACAGTATGTTAGTGGTAAGTCTGTTCAGATTTTGTTATCGACCTAATATATTTGAGATAAAAGTTTGTTTGTATAAAACTGTTTATTACATGATCATACCCTTATTCCATTCAATAAACCGATTATATAAATTGTGGGATGAAACAATCGTTGAATAACAGGTAATAGTGCAATGCAGGTGACCTTTGACCTTTGTCGTCTGTTTATATTCCGTACGCTACGTCTCAAAATAATATGGCTTCCGATATTTTTCCAACAAACTCTAATGAATGAAAAGCTTGAAAATTTATTTCATTATATATACGTCATTAAATGCGCAAAAAAGTCTCCATTTATCTGGGACTATTTCTGTACGCGGGAAAACAACGCATAGTTACGTGAAACGTCATCGCATGCCTTATAGAAGCCGATGTTAGTTTCACGTTTTGTGTATATTCGAAATGTGTGGATCGTTACAAGCGAATGATGATGATTGTAAGTAGTTTTCATTATTTTCTTGCATAGTATTGTGGAAATTAACTTAGAAATTTTTGACTAGTTTGGTGTCAAATCGGACAAGGCGGCTATAACAACTAACGGTGTCAGTCGGCAAAATCATGACACCTCATGTTTTAACCCTTCCATGGGTGGAGCTTTTTGGGAAATCTTTGTGCCAACGCATTCTTGTATATGTGCGAGTCGTCCACGTGGACGACTCGCATATATAAGAGAATGCATTGGCCTAACAGTATTACATTGAGCTTGTAAGCCAGTTCGTTCTAGCATTATGTGCCCATCCATGAATGTTTTATGGTAATATACATTTATTTCGCTCCAAAATAGAGTTTTAGAGTTTCGATCCATTGTCAAGTGCCCAAAATTCGAAATAATATATACTATAATGAGCGTTGATAACTTTACTCGTCACCCAATGGTGGTAAGTAATTGTTTATTATTTATACGCTTTTATATTAGCTTTATTGTAGTCGAATTAATTATTATTTTTCTGGTTGCTTTTATGTGGAGGTCGGGTTGGTGATACTCGTGTGTTATGACTGGCGTTGCATTAAATAATTTTCAACTTTAGCCCTTTCATGACGGGGGGCTGCGCTGTTGCAGCATTAAATATTATGTGCCAGTGCATTTCTCTTATATATACGAGTCTCCCATAGGGAGACTAGCATATATATAAGAGAATGCGCTGACTTACAAGGTCAAGGTAAATATTGTTATTTTCGTATATATATGCGATGCTCTCAAATGGAAGACTCGCATATATAAGAGGGTGCATCCGCACAGGGTTTCGCAAAATTTCAGGAAGCTCCAGTCATGGAAGGATTAATCTGCCTGCTGAGCGGGAAATTGGATCAGGAAATTGCGACTAATTTGTTGTCAAATCGAATGCGATATCTTTAAATATACAATTTGAACACTTGACTCACAGCGGTCACTGCGGTGCCTTGAATTTTACTGCAGCGAGACCAAATGAACTGAGCTATGTTAGAGATGATCCATCAGAACCGCCACGATGTTGATAAAAATTTCATTAGCCAATATGGGAATAACCATGCATGCAGCGGCATAAAATTGAACATTGCTGGTTACTTCCCACGACGGATCAGCAGCGTGCATAACACACATTCGTCATGATAACAAAAAAATTTCATAAAAAATTTATACAATATTCAAATTAATCAATTGATCTCCGAAATGTCTAGCGAAACGGGGTGCCAAAATGTTAATCTCCACTGAATGTCGAGGATTTAGTGGGTACATTCTTTGATTAAATGTGTTCATTTCAGTCATCTTTATTGACTAGTATAGGACTTTCCTATCATCGAGTTGTATTTTGAAGCGAAACTATTGGGATGCAACTCAAATGTCAGAGTGTCATACATAGTCCAAGTCTTCTTGTACTAAAACCAGCTAAGATATTGGTATGGCGATGTTCTGGTGTTTAGTCCAAGCCCGCCTGCATAGGCTTCTTATAACACGACTTAAGCGTTAGTGACCCGCTCAAATAAAACCCACAATTATATGAAATAAAATATCACAATTGCGACAATAAACGGATATTTTCCGCAGAAGACATGCTATTTGATCTGAAACCCACATCAGTTGTGATTTGAACGCGGTAATTTAATGTGAAAAGAGACATTTAACGCAATGTTTACATAATTTAAAAAGTATTCGAACTCAGTTGACCTCGCGAACTGCGTTCGGCATTTTCCGGGGAAAATATTCCGTAGATTTTCGATCAACCACGCACGATGAATTCTCCATTGTAATCGTAATTGTACGTGTCAATAAATAAATAAATGCATAGATTAAGTAAATATTGAAGATATAAATGTAATACATTGAATAAATTGCGGGAATTACAACCATCTCACAGTTTAAAACAGTGTAAACACAACGAGCATTAGAATAATATGGGGCCGCCATTTTGTTTGTATAGCCAGACCAAACTCCGGACTGTGCCGGAGTTCTTCCGTACGACTTCGGCTTTCGGTTAAAACGTAAACAAAATATACAGCGATGTCACAAAATGCGATGTCGGTGACAATCAACCGGAATATTCTATGCGTAATTTAACATGAAAGTTAGATTATTATTCACCATTATGACCATAAGATGTCACTCTTTCCGATGTATATAGCATCATGTATTGATTTTTTAGGTAAATCGAGTAAAATACACCACAAATTCCCGCCACAGATCCTGGGCGTAAGTCGTGTTATAAGAAGCCTATGCAGGCGGGCTTGGACTAAACACCAGCAAATCGCCATACCAATATCTTAGCTGGTTTTAGTACAAGAAGACTTGGACTATGTCATACACAGCAACAATTCATACTTAGAGAGAACATTTTAAACGGGTCCCTTTCAGTCATTGGTATTGTGAACTTATACATATATTTGTTCCCTTGTACATGTTGTATTTAGCCTACATTACCGTATACACTAATTATCTCCACCCTTAATACATTAGTTTCATTTTTGCCTCCCGAAAGAAGACAAAATGCATTTTAGATTATCTTTTTTGGGGAAAAAATCTAAAATTTGTTAAAAAATTGAGTCAGGAGGTACATTATGTGATATTGTTACTTTAATGCTCGACTGTGTCGATCAAAACATATATAATAGACAATACCTTAGCAGTCCATCAACGGCCGTTGTGTTAATTTCGCAATTTGGCACATACACGTGCGTTATGTGTGCCTTACACCACAGCCTGACGCCTCTCAGCTTTAGGGGGAGGGTTGGTTATTCTGCCTTTGATAAAACATAATGCGACCAACAGCGATAAGTGATATATTATAACGTAGCTAATTGGCAGTAGTTTCCCATGGTATAAAACAATTGGCCATCACCATCTTACTTCTGACTTCTGACGCTTTGCGTGAATCGTCATATTCTTCTCACCCTAAAAATTATTTGACGTCACATGACGTCATGACTGTCATTCTGAGATTCAATGGTTACATGTATTACCTTATTCTGGTTATCGCCCCATTCACAGGCATCAAAATTGGACGAATATTTCTTCTCAAAATGTGTGAATATACTCTGTCAAATATGTCGGCTTTATTTAAAAAATGACCGATTTTATCACCAGGTGCCTCAATAAAACCACGTAATGCGAAAAAAGTCCGCCTATCTGACAAAGCCAACATACGGATTCCGAAAGCTAAGTGTTCATGCTAACCAAAAATGTTGGTCTCATAAATTCCCTCTCCAGGCGACACCTATGTCCATATTTGCCTAGACTATACATACCGATATATTCTTGGCGTCCAGTTTCTACACCATATCTATATTGATATAGTACCGGAATTCAATTTATTACACGATCATACCCTATCATTATTCCTGATGATGATTCAATAGACCCCTTCTATATGTTGTGATATGAAACATTCGTTGCATAACAGGAACTAATGCCAGGTGACCTTTGACTTCCCGTTTGTCGTCTGTTTATATCCCTTACCCTACACCTCAAAATACGATGGCTTCCAATAGTTTTACAACAAACTCTAATGAATGAAGATTTGAAAAGTTATTTCATTAAATTTACGCCATTAAATAGGTCAAAGAGTCTTTATTTACCAAGGGTACAAGTAACGCATAGTTACGTGAAACGTCATCGCATACCTTATAAAAGCCGATGTTAGTTTCAAGTCCCATTTGTTGACTTAAGTATGTTTTATCGAGGTTTTGCATCATGTAATAAATATTATAGCGAAATTTATAAACTCGTCCAGTAAATTAGGTATGGACCTCGCCATAGGCTCGGTCAAGACCTAATTTACTGGACTCGTTCTGTAAATTCCGCTGTAAACTGGGGACTCGTTGTATCCTCTATATATTATATAGCTGCGTCATTACTGGGTGGATCCCCCAACACGAATATGCAATACTGTGGTCGATAGACGTTCTAAGTCACATGCATGTTATCGGATCTAAACATGCCTATTGGATAATTCAGTTTATGGGGAAAATCATAAAGGTTCGTTGTAAGTGGCCTGTTTCGGAATCAATTGCAACTTAAAATTGTTATGTGTTTCGATATATGTATACGAATTTATAACAAACCTTCATATTGTGGACGGAGTCGCCGAACCCGAGTATCTGTACATCGATGCATTGGATGAGCTTAATTGTTATTTTTGGTCCCCAGGCAACGAGGAACACAAGTATGACTGTTAGCAACATCTTGATAACCTGCAAATATTTATGGAGAAGACATATAACTTTTATGTATTGGGGTATTGGGTGTTTTCTGTGAAAGTGTTTTTACTTGTCAATGTGCCAATGGGCGAAATATGATTTGGGTATTTTCGCACTTCGTATTCGTTTCTATTTCAGAGGGGGCATAAGCGATTCTGTCGCGATTTATATTCACGATCGCTTTGTGGTTATTTCGGCGGGAGTTTCTACATGCTTTATTACGCGCTCCGCGTGTATAATATTTCGCCGCTGTTTCTTGATATACAGTGGGCGCGTGGGCGTTTTATTAATAGAATGTGAATTTTTGGACGAATTAAAAGTCGAACTGCGACCCGGAGGCCGAGTCCGGTAAAAGGTGCATGTAGTTGGGAATTTCAATTTCAATTGTTATTCGGATGCCAAGAAGTGCAAGGCGATTAATTCTATGAGTGGGTCATTCGTGAAACCAATATATTTTATATTCTATAATAACAATCATGGGTATATAATATATGATCTTGAGCGTGTTACCATTTCTGACTATGGTTTTCTTGTTGAACCATGGCTTGTTAGCCGCATGCTAAAAAGTGCGCGCCAAGTAATTGGAACGGGTATTCGCGCGTTAACCATTATAGCGCACTGCTTTAACCTGCTTTGTAACAAATGTTGTTATTTGTCATTTATATTCATGTGACATAAATAGGAATGCTATCTACTATTATATTCCATGGGGAAATGAGGATGGTATAAGAAATTTAATTCGCACATGAACCCTTCTAACTTCTTCATTTCGTTATACGCCACAAATATCGGCATGTTATATTCTAAATTAATTGGGATGGTAGTTATTAACCAATTATCACGTTTCGTCGGCTTTTTAAAGACACTGCACACTAGTCAGTTCTTAAATATATATTCCTGAATCCAAGTGGAAATATTTCATGAACCCAAATACGCCCATATCGGCGTTATGTGAATCTGAATTACGCTCTGTGTGAACGTAAGTGGGACACGAAAACATTAGATTCTGAAATAAGTCCCTAATATTACACTATACCCGCCAGTCCGCTGAATGGCGCGGGCCGCAGGGAACCTACATTACATAAAGAGCGGTGAATCTGGTAAGTCGTATTGATGAAAAAATTAGATTCAATAATGCCAATATGTGCGTGTTTCGTATAGGGGGTGCATCAGATATGCCCGATACGGACGTATTTGTAATATGAATATGCTCATATACGACTGTTTTCGTGTCCAATTTACGTTCATATAGAGCGTAATTCAGATTCAAATAATGCCGATATGGGCGTATTTGGGCTCAATACGGACGTAATTTCAAAGGAACAGGCTTGTATTTCAGCCTGTTCACTATACGGGCTTATTTTGAATGTCCTGTTTTAGGCCCATATTGAGCTTATTTGAGAAAATACGCTCTATATGGGCGTACAATGTGTCGTTCAAAATAAGCCCGTATAGAGCTTATTTCAATACGAAATAAGCTCAAATAGGCACTATTTAATCTAATGTTTTCATTGACATGACTTACCAGAACGCTCTTTATAATGTGTGCTCACTGCGGTCCGCGCCATTCTACGGAATAACGGGTATAAGCCCATTATGGGCTTATTTCAGAATCAAATACGTTCAATATGAACCTATTTGAATATATAGGTCCTGCGTGAACCTATTTGCAGGAGAATATGTTCCGTCCGTATTTGTACATAGCTCATTGTTTTAGTCTCATCGACTGTCTTCTCTATATACATGTATGTACAGTTGCTTCGCTACAATATTATTTGACTACCTGTTCCTGTTCTTACTAGTGAAATGGCATAGCAGCTGGAACGACATTGAGCCCCAATCAATAAAGCGGTCATATGAAATTGCCTGCATTTGATAAAAACTGGTTCTTTTAAGACATAGTATGGACTTTTTCGGGTGCGTGAAACTGATAAGGTAGTACTCATGCGCCATGCCAACTGTGGGAGTGTGACATTCTACTAACATCGCCGAAAATCTCAAAGAAATCGACCATACCACTCCATACAAACCATCGTTTGAACTACGCTCCATATTTACATCTCGATTCGGGACGCAACAATCGGCGATAAACAAACGCAAATTAGTTCGCCATCGAGAGTCATTGAATTTAATTAATATATAAGTATGCCGGTGGGTGCTATAAATTTGGATTAATATTCGTAAAAATAACTACTTTGAGCAGGATTATTCACCATTTCTATTTGATCACCCTGCCGGAGTTTTTCACATCACTTTACTTAGAGCTCTGAAGAAAACTCTAGATCATAATATTATATGACCAACTGATATCAAGATATTGGAATAGACACACCTGCCACACGATTAACCCTGTATTTCTCCCAGAATGTTTATAATAATTATTATGTCATTTTTATCAATAAAAAAATCGGATGTAATCGTAATAGCTTGTCGAACCCCGGAGCTCTTTCTCGTTTGGTATCGATAATTGTGCGAGAACAAATCAAATTTGACACAATAGACAATCTCGATAACATCGTTACGTAAATGGTATATATGTGAACATAGCGAGAGCAATAAATTAGATTCTTTGCAGGACATTGTCGATGCGTATCCGATCACATTGTAGCGAATTTACTGAACTGAAAAGTCGGAAATAGCAGTATACTAACCGTCCAGCCTATTTTCTCGAAAATCCGAATATTATATCTGTTTATAATATAACTTGTTTTATGGAGATTATCTGCTTAGAATCGCCCATTTTGAGTCGATAATATGCTGAAAATTAGAGCGTTTTAGTCATATTATTGACTCCTAATGAGGCGATTATAAGCAGATTATGTGCGGACAATGACGCAAATAAGTCAACTAATGACTTTTCGGGTTTTCACTCTTTAATATGTGTTTTCACTGTGGCCCGCGCCATAAAACTGAAAAACGAGTATGTGTCAAATAATCACATTATGTACCTATTTCACATTATAGGTCGATTATGTGCCTATTTGTGCGAGGATATGTTGAATCGTCAATAAAATTTAATAAGCCAGAGCAGAAATTCCGAATGATTATCTCGTAAATAGGAGACGCTACTGACGACTTTGTCCTGACATTTCATAAGCGCTCACGTTTTTGGCAGAGGGATATCAACCAATTAGAATCCGGGACGTGGATAGATTGTCTTTGTCAATTTGAAATTCCCATATGGCAACCATTGTATACCGTAACTCGTATCTCTGGGACAATTGATCTATCCTCGAGTTTGAAGTTTCAAGCGTATATATACCTCGATTTTTCTGGCATTTCCAATCTAGCGTTGGCAATTTCAGTTTTGTATTAAATTAACACGCGACTGTTGGCTTTTCTCAAATCTGCAGATGCTAACAAGATTGGCCATAACAACAAGTAATGATAAATGTTCCGCATCCATCGGAGTAAACCCAGGCAATTGAACATATAGCTATTTGTTCGATTGTCTGAAACACTGCAAACAACAGAGAATCACATTACTTGTAAATAATAATAAGGTGTACAGTCACAACTCCACAAATGTGCTCTCGAACTTAACAATATACACATAAAACATATACAACACAATACAAATATACAACATAAACTGCGGCTATTTCTTCACTTTACGCAATGTGGGCCGAAGACCAAATACCACTTCAAACAGGTGGGTTTTAAGCGCTGATTTGAAATAATTTATGGTTTGTGGAATCCTTGAGTGATCAGGAAGTAGATTCCACAGCTTTGGGCCAGCCACAGAAAAAGGGCGATCGCCGCATGTAACCAGATCCCCAGGTTTATAGACAAGTTGATTTGCCTTGGCAGACATGAGGGGTCTGACGGGCTGATAGCGCTGAATGAGATCCGACAAGTACGATGGTGCCAGATTATTTGAACACTTATAAGTGAAAAGCAAGACCTTAAAATGGATCCTCTGCTCAACGGGAAGCCAGTGTAATTTAGCTAGAATTGGAGTGATGTTATCAAATTTCTTTGTTTTGGTAACAATCTTAGCAGCACAGTTTTGTACAAGCTGAAGTTTCCGAATAAGGTATGTGTTGCAACCAAATAAAAGTGAGTTACAGTAGTCTATACCGCTTGTGACAAATGCATGTACGAGTTGTTTGGCCGTCTCTTCGTCGACCACATTCAGCACCCTGCTGATATTTCTCAGGTGATAATATGCCAATCTGCAAACTTGCATTACATGCGCCTCCGCAGATAGATTGTCATCCACCATATACCCCAGGTTGCGGAACATAGTCGACTTAGAGACTACACTATCTCCAAGCACAATATCGTGGGTAGTTGCTTTCCGCAACTGATGCGATAACCCGATATATATCAGTTCAGTTTTGTCGGGATTCAACTTAAGGAAATTATCAGTCATCCAGATTTTAATATCGGATACACAGTGGTCTAGGGATTCTCTGGCTGGAATCTCACAACAGGGTTGAAATGAACGTAGAGTTGGGAATCATCCGCGTAAAAGTGAAAAATCAGTCCATGATGACGGATTATGTCCCCCAGCGGTAGGACGTAGATCACATAGAGCATGGGTCCGAGCACGTACCCCTGTGGCACACCGTACTTAAGTGCAAAAACATCCGAGTGAACGTTGTTCACTGTTACACTCAATGTACGGCCGTTCAGATATGACCTAAACCAACCTAAGGCTACCCCGTCACACCGAGTATGTTTTCAAGTCTCTCCAATAGCACAGCGTGGTCGATGGTGTCGAAGGCGGCACTGAGATCCAGCAACAGCAACAGCATGACACTTCCCTTTGATCCATTGACATAAGCAAGTCATTTTGGACCCGAAGAAGTGCAGTCTCCGTGCTGCTATTTGGACGATATGCAGATTGAAACACTTCCGACAAAGTAAGAGGTCAGTGTCAACCAACCACAAAACTGCACAGGACTCAGTCGGAACCAATCAGAAGAAAGACACGTGTTTTTTTTTATGTGAAACATAACCTAGAGATCAGTGCATCGGGATAACTGTATCTCGAAGTTTCAAATAGTGTATGATGTTCCACGATTGTGAACGGTAATAGCATGTCAACTGAGTCAGTTTTATGGTTCTTGTGATATTCCCGTTATATATTCCCTCTGAAAAATGGCAATAACGTCAGGTGAATACGAAGGATATCGATCGAAATATATCAGAAACGTGACCGTGACGTCATATATGCAATCAACGTCGTTTTCGTTGCATCTGTCGGCGCATAGAAGTGTCGGATGCCGAATTACATACTGTATAATTTCGCGAAGCGAAATTATACAAAGTATGTAGTTCGGCATCCGACACTTCTATACGCCGACAGATGCATCGAAAACGACGTTGATTGCTAATACTTACGACAATCCGCATATTAGTTGGTGATTAAACAAGTTCTTTTTAAAATGGTAAAACTACCCAAGTGATATTTGTGTCTGGACTCAGCTGCTCTTTTAGCCGAAATGGGAATTTGGGTCGAGAATAAATTGGGCGACCGACCGGAAGTTCGAGATGAACACACACAATTCGATCGCTGTTTCCGACATTCCAACTACACAAAAGCAAGAGACCACACCCGTAAACTATTAAACTGTACTTGCTGGTGTAAATTTCACTTATTTAAAACGATTCTAGAACATGTATTGTCATAAAGGCAATCCGATTCGATAGCAATTCCGAAGCGGTGTTCCCAAACTTCGCCATCGAATAAATGTGGTCTCCGGCGACTCGAAAAGTAAACAATCGCTACAAATGTGCATTCTATGCTCTCATGACCACTGCCATGTCATATTGGTATTGGCACGAAGCTGGATAAATGCTAATACTAATGGTGGAATAGTTATGTAATACATTCTTTTATCCCCAAATAAATTAATGTACTATTTTGCTGTTTAATCGGCGATCATTTTTCGCTGAGATTTGGCGTCTTGTGTTACCACTAGAAACGGAAGTGATTTCTTGCGATTTGATTGGTGGACAAAATAAAATTCCGGGTAAATTCGCCCCATGGATATTCGACTTGGTTTGCGAACTTTTAAAGGTATCACTACCCCCAGTGATGCGGGAAACGACACTTCCCTCCACTGATAGATATTGTCGCTACCAAGCGTATCTAAGGGCATTGACCAATCAAATGCACGCATTTTAGTCAAAGCGAAAGTAGTTGTAATTATACTGCGATAAATACTTTTCGAGGTGTTAATATCGAAATATATCAGAATATCGAGCGCGTAGCTGTTTATTAGTTTGGGTACAGTCTAATTGCACGAGTGTATAAACCAATCCGAGTGTGTAGCGTATTTACATGAACTGCAAACAGATTTGCTGTATAGGATAGGCCTGTTGAGAAAATGATGCGCTATCCGTTGTGACGGTTAGGGCATCATGGTTACAGTCAGAACTTGTGCATGGTTTGCTGTCATATTTGTAGTACTCGTTTGATTACATAGTATATACCCTAAGCGTAGTCGTAACTCGATCCGTGAGTTATGCGATACCTCTCTAATAACTGGCCTTGACAATGACAGAATATCCACTGCACTTCCGTTGTCAAATTCAGCACGCCGTGTATGTTCATGAATGGCTCAAAACGTGGTCCAAATGCCAAGGTATGCATTATCGTGCCTAAGTTTCTTGCCATATATATGCAACTTATATGATTAATCTGGAGTCCCAGTGGCTCACTCGGTAAGGTGCGCGGTGTATTAGGCCGTCATAAGTCGACCAACGTCACCGGTAAGCGCGGATTTGAGTTTTACACAATGGGAGGGTAAGCCGATTCAAGTTTGTCAGTGACTATCAGTTTAGGTAATTTCTACATACAGTACCAGTCAAAATAAGTGGTATATTAAGTGCGCTATTTTCGCGCCGAATATCGCAATAATATTGCAAGTGGAAACGCTTATAAGCGCACCGCTTGCGATATTATTGCAATATTTTGCGCTTAATATAGCACTAAATATTTCGCGCTTAATATTGTGACATCTTGCGCTCAAAATTGTGACATTTAAATCAAATCATTGCTTCTTCTATATTGTTTATTGCACAAATAGAGACAATGTTTTAGTTTTGTATATAATTATAGTTGTAAATGCTATATGTGCACTATATGTTCACTATATGCACAGTATTTATCTTTTATAAATATAACAATATCGGGTCTGTATGAAATTTTGCGCGTTTAATATCGGAATATTTTGCGCTCAATATCGCAATAATAAGTGCGACAGATTTTTGGTATTGCGCTATAATCGCGCCTTTTTCGAAATTAAGCGCGCTCAATATCGCAATAAAGGCGCGCCTCAATATACCACTTATTCTGACTAGTACTGTACGTGCAGTGGAGTGAATTGTTGAAGAAATTAACATAAAACTGACAACAACGTCGTGACATGACATAGTGGCTCAGATGACCATAAATAACAGCAATAAACAAAACAAAACCTATGATGGGTTTGATATAATCTCCAGACAACCTATGAAAATTGTGGTCGCATGAGCAAATAAAGTCTGCCGCAAACGCTCATATAACGCACGGCTGAGTTATTGCATTCGAAGACGTGGGAGCTGGGTCAATAATATCCAGATTCGGACAATGAGACTAGCCTCTGGGGAAATACTCAAAAAGGTCTGACATGTTTGTGGTCATATTGGACGCCTATAAAGAAACGGCGTTGCCAGAACATAGCACGCACTGTCTACAGGTATGACGTATTGCGCGTTTGGGATATATCTCAGAATAACTGATGATATTACGGAAATTGTGCTTGGTCGCTGACGTCTTCTTGTGATCGAATGCGTATCACATATAAAATTTGCTTTCAGACAAAAGCTCCGGGTTATTGCATATCGAATGGCCATCGTTAAGTTGGTGTATTCTCAATTCTCCTATAATGATAACACTATCATTGCCATCAAGCCGCGCCAGAGACCAGAGTCGACGTCAGCGTTTATTGGTATACATGCTTACAAGTTAAGGGACGGGCACGTGTTCACATACGGGTTAATTACATCAGCCTTTGGCTGAATAGGTCATTGTCGCATGGTTTCGAGCAAAAAGACACCCAGGATCTCCCAAACGGGCAAAAAGACACCCAGGGTGTCACAAACAAGCAAAATGACACCCAGGATCTTAAAGTCTCACCAAATAACGGGAATTTTGTTTAGTCGTCTGCTATTAATATTGGTCCAATTATCAAGGATACGGAACTGGGCTGCCAGTCAGACCAAAGCCCATTTAAATTTCGTTGATATTTCACTCCGATCACAAACAAATAATTATCATAATATTAATAGCAGACGACTAAACAAAATTTCCGTTGTTTGGTGAGACATTAATACCCTGGGTGTCATTTTGCTCGTTTGTGACACCCTGGGTGTCTTTTTTACCGTTTGAGATATCCTGGGTGTCTTTTTGCTCGAAACCATGCGACAATGACCTATTCAGCCCTACGCTGTCTGCGTAGGCGGTCAGGAAAAACCACCGAAAAACCTCTTTTGGGAAAAACGATGGAAACCTGCTTTCTGAAACCAACATCTCTAACGCAGCTCGAATGTTCGAAAATTCATTCTAATTGTTCAATTGTGCAACACAAACATGTGCACGCACTATATATAATATATAAATATAAATTAAAGTGATGTGAAACACTCGGGTGGGTGATCAAATATAAATGGAGAATAATCTTGTTCGAAGGAGTAATTTTTACAAATATTTTATCCAAATTGACAACACGCACCTTCATTCTTATATATTAATTAAATGCAGTTACTCTCGATGGCGAAATCATTTTCGTTAGTTTATCGCCGATAGATGCGTCCCGAATCGAGTAGTAAATATTTACAATTGAGCGTAGTTCAGACGATGTTTTCTATGGAGTGGTACAGTCGATTTGCTGCATATTTTCGGCGATGTTAGTAGAATGCTACCTTCCTCCAGTTGACACAGCGCATGGTTACTAACTGATCAGTTTCACGCACCCAAACAAGTACATAATATGTCTTTAACATATATAAAAAGTTCAAATACACTATGGTCGTGATCGAATGATACAGTATATGCGTTTACTATAAATGTCGATAAAGCTATTTCTTCATAGATAAGGTGCAATACGCGCATTTCAAAGTTGCAATTAACCTATATTAATGATTGTTCCACAAAAATAAGATACACGCCAATTTCCTATAATCTGCATGATGTTCATCCGTTATATGACTATCTGTTTATGTTCAACATAAGCATGTCGTTACCTTATTTAAAAGCCAATCCATAACATCACTCAAATGTTTGAAACAAAAGTTTGGAGCTGACCCGATCGACAAGACTATACGGCTAGAAATGATAGTATTACGCTCTTTACTCACGTAACAATAGTTACAGCGTGACCTATTTCCATTTAGACGACACAGACCCTAATTTCTTTTGTTCAATAGATGACTCTTAGGCTACGTTCATACGCTGGCAAGTTTGCACGGTGTGTTTTTGCGGGCATTTCGTCATAGAAAACCACATGGTGCCAGAATATGAACGGAACCGTGCAAATAGCATGCAGCTGTACCAAAGCTAAAGGCATGAGAAGTAACATTTGTCTAATTCCACTTGTAACAGTGCAATTGGAATTTCCCTTCAAATACCTGTATGACTTATTCTTGCGAGATAATTGCATGATATTTACAGGCAAATTCCGGTAGCATCGTTACTAGTGGAACTACATATATTTTACTTCGCACGTGGTTAGCTGTGGTACAGATGCATCTTATGTGTTTGTTTCCGTTCATATTATGGCACCATATCGTTTTCTACGACAAAATGACTGCAAACCATGCCGTTCAAACTTGCCAGTGTATGAATTTTCGTATACCCTTAATGGCTAAGACACTGCGCTTGTGTTGTCTTATCAAGAAATCAACGAACCAGCATTCGAGCATTGAACAACAGACACTTACAAAGTAGGTGCGAGTTCTGCAGTCGATCGAATTATCAGGTTGTCTGTTGATTGCTTAAAAATTCTGAAGGGGTCGCTCCCACCAAAAAAAGTGCTGAAGGGTACACAGGTTTTTTTAAATGTGCCGAAGGGTACACAGGTTTTTAAAATGTGCCGAAGGGTACACACGGTTTGTAATCGGCAGTAATCGCATTTATTAAACTGTGTTTCTGAAAGTCTGGCCCCCCTCCCATCAGCAGTTTGTTTTCAGTTCATTTTAATTTCCATTTGAATGTAAACAAAATTTCGTTAAGAGAAATCATGGCAGACATGAAAAAAAAACATGATTTAAAATGGGATTTCAAAACCTGTGTACCCTTCAGCACATTTTCAAAACCTGTGTACCCTTCAGCACTTTTTTTGGTGAGAGTGACCCCTTCAGCCCTAATAATACAACACCAACGTGACTGTCTAACCACTACACGCAATTGTTGCAATTGACATTCTTCTGGAGAAATGGGGAGGGGGTCGAGCAAAAATAAAAGAATGTTCTGCTATTAATTGAGCTGAAAAATATATTAAGTGAGCCCCCACCCTAATATAACTTATGCTGCGGCGGGAGAAAACGAAAGTAACTTTGACGAAGAGTTATAAATATACGCACGCGCGGACGCGATCACACGCCCCTCCCAACTTTGGTAAAAAATATTTAACATGTTTTCGAGTTTCAAGCATAACACAACCATCAGTTGGAGATTTCGCATCGAAAATAGGTTTCAAATGGTTTCATATTTTAATTTTTCAAACACTCTTTATAGTGTGAAATTAGTTGGGACTAAATTGGCATAAGCTGGGAGTTCCTAACCTTACGGCTGTACCCGGATAGCGATTAGAAATTTCCAACAGGTGGATAGAGGGTGAAAATAGAATTTCCCAAGTTGGGAATTTATTCTGGTTCAAAGGAGGTGCAGTTATAAATTCCAAGTATTATACACCCCAATGGAGACATTATATGCAGAATCAATTCGCATTCTTCGAATGATAGCCAAAATTAGATAATTATAATCAATGCCGATGTATATGGATCACAAAGAAGGTATAGGTATCCCGATATACCGAGCGCCCAGTCTGGTATATATTCCTCACTGAATTTGTGTTATTTCTCATCATATATTTTCCAGATAAAAAGGACTGCAGTCGGTTTATAAAGCTGTGTATAAATATAATTGATTATGATATCTTAAAGATGGTTATACCTTCCATGAACTTTCAGTATAAATTGCGGACTATAAAATATTAATATTGAGTCAGAGAGAATAGTCCAAAATGAGCTTCTGTAACCAGGAAATAACTTTTTTCTCCAATTATTTTCAATGAACCCGAACAGAAAATGTTGCTACTTTTAGAACAGTCCATTATCTTTATTAGAAATCTATCTTTTAAACACGTTTAAGTGAACATGTGCAGATGTTTCTCTTGTGTCTTTTGGTAATACAGTAGTTGAAACATGTCTTGAAAAGAAGTTACATATAAATTACGCCGTTGTTGGTGGGTGTGCTTCTAGGAAGAGGTAATTGTAGAGCATCTGTAACCGAGCCATATATGCGTACAACCATCACCCCAAGATAACATGGAAGATAACTTGGTATACGATAATGTAGTAACAAACAATCTTATTATAAGTTTGGAGCATCTTCAATAACTTGTATAATATACTGCATGTATGACATTTGTATAGTTCACAACAGTATGTGATACTCAGATAGTATATATAGAGTTAATGACCCAGCGTCCAAATTCCAGAACACATTCTGATTGTACAATGATAATGCCGCTCATGCTATGGGTATACGCATAGGTCCGTGGTATTGTACGCGGTACACACGAGGCTTACAAATCAGTTCGTCGTGATATCCCCAGCGGCATTAAACGGAACGGACACAGCCAACGTGTCCCGTCTTCTGTTTATTATGTTGTCCGTGTATTCTTATCCAGAACAATGGCCGACGAACTATTCGTCCCAAACCACAGACCGTATTGGTCATCTCTGGAAACATCCGACTTAGAGAAATGACAACGCCGGAGCTTAAACTCGCGGCCTGATATCTGTATGTAGATTTGTTTGTATCTTCATATACCTATGCATCCTCGAGTTGATCCAGGTGAGCGGATAATTTACTTACGAAATTACTAACTTTGATCTGATGGAACATCACTAACGCTGCATGGGGTCAGGTTACTGCGTTCTCTGATTAGGAGTTTTTGGACCATAAACCAGTTTGTTCAACAAGAGACATTGGGTGTGCGCAAATAAACAAACAGGAGAGTCAAAGCAACAAAACACAGACGACAGCGTGATGGCAATTTTCATTCACTAACCAATTATATCAACTTTGAAACGAAAATATGCTGTTAAAACGTGATTTTATTTTCAACTAAGTAGAAATTTATGCGGTTATTACAGAATTTCGCGCAGTTTGGTTTTCACAGAAAAGTTACACAAACGCTCTCTATTGTTTTACCACATCATATAACAGATGAGGCTCTTTGTGGTTCCATGCTGTTCTAGGTTTGCATGATTTGATTTAAACATTACTTCCCAGTGCGACTCATGCCACTAATTTATACGCGTGTATATATCACTGTAGTATCACCGTTTAGCTGTCATGACTGAGATATATATCCCGATGGGCATATTCTATTTGTATTATATGCATGTAGCAAGCGTCTTATTGAAAACTCTATCTGAATTTGGGCTCCTTGCATTGTATCTCGTAAGCAATTGTGCAAAGCTTTAAAAATTTGCGTGGGACTCCCCTTAATTATCCTTTATTGCTATCCGGTTGATAGAGAAGACAACGACGGTTTATCGACCTCGACTGTCATTTTGTTAGATGGGCTATACTCAACGGAATAGTGTCAGCTATTAGATGCTGACGTCCACCGCCATGTCAAGGGACTGCTCTGGTTTGCTTCGCAGTTTGACCTATCAGTTTTAGACACGATGTCCGCGTTGGGGCTAACACATATCAACTCAGCGTCCAACACCATACGAGATTCGAAGGCACACTTTAAGACTGGCGTTAAAAGTTACTTAGACCTATATGAATGACTTCGCTATCTCCAGTACACATTGACTTGTGAGCGGTCACAGATGTGGAAATATTTTACGCCACCGTAAATATCCAACTATTCGTTACAAAGGATTGATGAAACGTTCGGCTGCCAACCAATTTATTCCACACGCTATGGAAAATATGGATAAAAAACTCATTATTAGCGATTTTTTTCTCATCACGATCATTTTGTGAGTTGCTGTTTCCCCGTCAAAATGGTGAGTTTGGGATATGTCATTAACAACTGGCCTCCTT
The DNA here is from genome assembly GCA_032622095.1 of Siphonodentalium dalli. NCBI lineage: Eukaryota > Metazoa > Mollusca > Scaphopoda > Gadilida > Siphonodentaliidae > Siphonodentalium > Siphonodentalium dalli. Next base: position 98,621,400 of record CP136063.1, read on the forward strand.
GTCGTATATTCTCCCTGGTTAATTTGTATTTTTAAATCAGTGTGTTTACGCTCCAGGCACAATCGATTAAAGAAGCAAATCGAAATAGCGCAGAAGACAATTGTATTGACGTGTATCTCATCAAACGTAGAGAAAGTGCCATTTTAACTGTTAAATTTGCCAAATCGTGTGAATAAATTTTGCCCCCTTGCCATTAGAGTTGCAATGATAGTATTTCAATCGACTGATTTGGGAGTTCTCAGAATTAGTTAAATTTATCGTTCTGCATATTTGCGCGTCCAAATGTTCTATCGCGATTCAATACAAAGTGCAATTGTGCAATACGCCACATCACATTAACAGCGGCAGTGTTTTAAAGATTCTATCTAAACGTTCTATCGCGATTCAATATAATGTGCAATTGTGCAGTAAGCCACATCATGCTAACCGCGGCTGTGCTGTAAAGATGACCACCATGTATGTGTTTTAAGTACCAACAGTTCCTATCATAGTCGAGTATGATACATGCGGGAAATCGTTGGGCGTTAGAAGCGAGTTTTTCTTTAATATTCGCAAATAAAGAATTTAAATTATCTGCCAGTACCAAGCCTTGTACTTTGAGGCCAAGCAAAACATTAGCAGTAAAGTCATTCGAGCTTTACAAATGACGAAATGCTATACATATTTTATACCTTCGAGGCAAATCCAAAATGTTACAGCAAAGTCGTTTTGGCTTTCCATATGATAAAATGCTGCACATGCCTTGTCGAGGCAAATAACAAAATTAACAGCATGGTCATGAACGCTTTCCACACGACAAAAGTTCTTGTCGAATACCTCGCCAATACCTTTTAGGCAAATCGAAAATATAACAACAAAGCCACATTGGCTTTCCACATGATAAAATGATAGAATGGTCCTGTCGAAATAATATCTCGGCAAATTCAGCAATATATGCTGAATTTTGGCCTGAAAATAACCCATTAATACCCCAGACCCAGTAAGCCTCTATCTCAATAGCATTGAACACTTCTAACTTCGCCCGCCAATAGATATAAGTATATACTATTCGTCACGATGTTGCGGGAGATCACAACCAATCGTAGCACAGTTATAGCGTGTTGGTAAACACATCATTAAAAGGCCGAGCCAAAAAACGAAAAACCTCAACACACGTGACAAGTCCGACCACCAAGGCCGAACTTGCCTAATTTAATGAAATTATTAAACTTAAAATATATTTTCGGGGGATGACGAAAATTTATCGAAACTTACAACCCACCAATTCATAAGTTTCGAGATTACCACGAGAAAAGCTAAAATGATTTAATGCGATCATCTGGGAGAAAACACGTACATCGAATTTCAGACATTTTCACGAATCCATGATTCGGGATAATGTAATGCGCATGCGCGGAGGGAAGACGCTTTTGAATTTCGAGAGAGAATTTTTGAGAACAAAAAGTCGTTATAACTTCATAAACTGGTGATATTCTAATGTTCACTCGTTTAATTGCATCATATGACACTTATCATCGGATATTTAGTGCGAGATCCGACGATCGTGTGGATTCGTGAGAGATATTGGACACTTTTCACACACAGCGGTAGGTTTCCGTTCAAAACCAGCAATGGCGGCAAAGTTTGTTGACATTAGTGATAACACCTCATCGGTCGATGTCTCGAACATTCGTAAGATAAACAATGAAGTCTCACAAGCAGTCTAACAAGGTTTATCAACCGTGATTTATAAAGATACATATGTGGATCAAACTCAGCTAAGTTATCTTAACCCTGTCCAGCCAAGTGGTTACTCAGAAAATAGTCCCGTGCTTACCGACAGTCCCAGCATAAATGTGTACAACAGGTCAGAGGCTATCAATCAACACACACCTAAAGAACTAAACTCACTCCTAGATCAGCCGACACACGCCCATAACGCAACGGAAAATCTTAACATAGCTTACAATGAACTGAAAGTAACCCTTACGAACGCAACAAACCATCGAAAACAAGACACGACGCGGAAGAATACAAAGCGAACCAGAAGTAAAAAACCGTTAGGCATGCCTTGGTTTTCACGTGATTGTGTCCACTCGAGGACAGAGTGCCGAAAGGCGCGAAAGAATTATAATAAACATCCATCGAACTTTAATAAACAAAAAATGATTGAAAGTAGGAACTCATATAAACACACGCAACTATCAAGCAAACGTACATATCAAATAAATATGGGCAAGAAAATACACAACTTAAAGGGGGAATCAAGCAGAGAATTTTGGAAATTAGTCCGGGAACTTGATGGGAAATTTGAAAATAGGTCAATACCTACAAGCAATGAATTCCAGGAATATTTCGAAGCATTAGAAGAAAACATCACTGGGGGTACCACTGATAATAACATTGTTTTGATGAACGTAAACATGCAAAGAAATGATTTAGATGTTTCACTTCTTAACAAAGAAATTTCTATGGAGGAAGTGATGAATGCAGCGAAAAAACTGAAAAATGAAAAAGCCCCAGGATTTGATTCAGTAACAAATGAAATGATAAAATATAGTGTTGAGAAGTTGGGACATTTTTACAAAAACTTATTTAATAAAATACTTGAAACAGGACATATTCCGACAGATTGGGAAATAGGTATTATTAGACCAATATAAAAAAAATGACCAGACTAACCCCGATAATTACCGGAAGATCACACTCTTATGTATCCTGTCAAAACTCTTCACAAGCATTATATGTACCCGTATAAATGGTTTATACAAGTTTATACAAGAAAACAATCTCCAGACCGAAGCCCAAGCCGGGTTTCGGAAAGGATACAGTACAACAGACCACACATTTTCCCTATACGCCCTCACTCAAATTATGAAATTAATGAAATTAAACCTATATTGAGCTTTCATAGATTTCTCCAAAGCATTTGATAGCGTTTGGCGAGAGGGCCTATGGAGAAAACTCCTACTTTCCGGTATCTCCGGAAAAATCTTGGAAATTATAAAAAGTATGTACAAAAATCTAAAAATGTGTACCGACGTTTATTCAGGCTATTTCACAAGCCAGACTGGCTTAAAACAAGGAGATGGTTTATCGCCGATACTTTTTGCTCTGTACATCAACGACCTCGGGGAATGTTTGCATAACTGTCAATGTAACGCTATTGATATCGGCAGAATTAGTTATTTAAACACAGGAATATACATCAAGCTTTTCTTACTAGTATACGCTGACGACACCGCCCTTTTTGCAAACTCCCCAGCTGAGCTACAAAATTCCCTGAATCATTTTGCTACATACTGCAACACTTCGCAGCTGAATATAAATACAAGTAAGACTAAAATTGTAGTGTTTGGCAATAAAAGAAAACACAAAAATCCACTCGCCTTTAACATAAACGGAAATGATATCGATATTGTTGACAGCTTTAAATATTTGGGCACATGGTTTAACATAAAATGTAATTTTAGCAAAGAACGAAATATGAGATATAAAAACGCGAAAAAGGCAATGTATGCGCTTATAAATAAGGCCTGAAGACACAATCTCTCGTACGATAGTATCTTAGAAATATACGATATATCAATCGCCCCAGTAATGATACATGGATCTGAAATATGGGGTTTCGAGAGCACCACCTGTCTAGAAAAGCTCGAGAACTGGTTCCTTAAATTCGCACTCAATTTACGCAAAACAACGAGCTCCGCCTTTATCTTCGGAGAAACCGGCATCCTCCCAATCAGTATAAGAATACAAAACAGATGTTTGTCAAACTGGGGCAAAATATTGAACATGACGTGCGATAGACTCCCCCGGATTCTTTACTATGTCATGTACAGCCACTACGTAACACACCACTGCAAGAATGCGTGGTTAGAATATATACAAAAAATATAAATAGTCTAGGTCTCTCCAATATCTGGATCGACCAATCAACCCCACCCCCTCTATCTATAATACACTCATTAAACGCAGAATGGGCGACGCATATATACAATCATGGCAAAGCGATATAGGAAGCTCTAATAAATGTGCATTCTATAGAATTATTAAAACCTAATTCTCAAAAGAAACATACCTTGCATTAGATAACAAAACAACCGTAGCCCGCTTACTTAAGTTCAGAACGAGAAACCATCATCTACCAGTAGAGTCCGGATCATGGACCAACAAGGACTACTCAGATAGAAAATGCTCACTATGTAACGAGGAACTCGGGGATGAGTATCATATCATCCTCAAATGCAAGAAACTACTCGATCTAAGACAGAAACACATCAAACCGTACTACCGAGTTAGGCCCAACATACACAAATTGAATGCGCTCTTCAATTGCAGAAATAGACGAACTCTGACTAATCTTACTAAGCATATTCATCCGCGACGCTCTACGTTTAATGGAACCTCCTGTGGCAAACAACATCGCCTAAATATAAATTTGACGATTGGCCGCAGTAACGACTCTCTAGTCACATATGCACCCCATAGTACACCGACCCAGACACTACCCCTATTTTTAGTCTATATTCAATGGATCCCCCATAGATACATATACATATGTATATGCGTATATATAGCATGCCAATGATAACATGTGATATTATTTTACCCCCACCCCTCCATGATTACATGTATACCGTATACCTACACCCACCCATAAATGTGTTCTATTCATACACATGCTATATTGTCCAATTGATTTATGTACATGTATATATAGATATATCCACTCAATTATACCAATGTATATGGTGATTTGAGATTAAATGAATCTGAATCTGAATCTGATTGTGTTCGAATGCCCGAAACGGGGCAACTCCCATGGAGACAACTGAAGCTACTCTGGGCAGACAGTACTAAAACCGAGATAACATTTAAGCTATATATATATATACGCCATGGTGTTGTAATGTAGATTGGTACACATACAGGTACCAATCTACAAAACAACACCATGGCAGTTGTATTGTAGATTGGTACATGTACATGTACCAATCTACAATACAACACCATGGCGCTATACCATATTTAGCGTAGAGTATTAGATAACAGTATTAGTTAGACAGAGACAGAACAGTATCGTTGTTGTATACTTATTTACGGCATGTGTGCATGGTACATATTGCAAAAATCCCGCCTGCCCCATGTATATAATGTATATAACTATATACCATGTAAATATGTTAAATGTCTTCATTACCTCTACATGCACTCTCTCCTATAGGAAAGCACGCTCGCCATCAACACACTTCTACCGTGTTTTGTCACCTGATAAATAAAAATGCCTTCTTTTGGAACCATCTGTCCAATCATGCCCACTGCAAGATTGGCCATCTTCATCGGCATCTTGCTTGCTCCAAATCTGATCAGCAACGTTTGCATGACACAAATATTCACTATGCAACAATTTACTGATCTTTTCTCTCAATCTCCCCCCAACTGCAATAGTTGGAACACACCCCATATCCCTGAAGACATTCTCGGCTTGAGTCTGTTAGAAACAAAACTGGACCAACACCTGATACTCCACCAGTTATCTATGAAGAAATTGAATGGTCTGTCCTCTACCAAAAGGCCAAATCGACTAACACTCTCATACATCTTCATCCTTCTCCTGCTTCAATCTGCTGACATAAACCCGAACCCGGGGCCTGACGCGGCATCCATGAGCACAACAAGATACGACTGCGGACTCTGTTGCGAAGAAGTCACCTGGTCTGATGAAGGAGTCGCTTGTGATAATTGCGACCAATGGTATCACATCACCTGTCAAGGTATTGGTCAATCCACCTATCACAAATTCTGTTCCGACAGTAAATACTCATGGGAATGTCTCAGATGTTGCTTACCAAACTACTCTAATGGCCTACTTGACTCTATCCAGTCATTCGCTGACCCCAATCCTTATGACTCACTCTCATCAAACTCATCTATTTGTTCTGACTCCAAGATAGGATCTCCCCAGGCTACCTCTTCACCCGTTACCTCATACGCCAAACGCACCAAAGGCCAAGGTAGGAAACCTAAATCCATTCAACCTCGGCATCTAAAAATTCTAAATATCAACTGTCAGTCCATCAGACAAAAAGGCCCGGACCTCCAGCTAGTAATTGACAAAGTCAAGCCAAATATAATAGCTGGCACTGAATCATGGCTGACTCCCGACATCAAGGACTCTGAGATTTTTCCAACCGATACATACAACATCTATAGGAAAGATCGCAGAAACGATCAGAAAGGAGGGGGTGTCTTTCTTGCCATCAATAAAGACCTGCTATCTGTTGATCAACCTGAACTAGACACAGACTGCGAAATAGTATGGGCAAAAATCATGATACCTGGTACAAAGCACATCTCGATCGCATCATACTATAAACCATCTGAAAATGACCCCGACAGCATTAACGCGCTAGCTACCTCCCTAAACAGAGTCCCTCGAAATAACCACATATGGATATTAGGGGACTTCAACCTCCCAAAATATGACTGGGATAAACATGACATCCTAGCAGACTGTAGTTGTCCTTCCCTATATGCTGAATTCATCGACATCATGGAGGAAAAAGGGTTAGAACAAGTCGTCAAAATACCTACACGACTCAACAACACCCTAGATCTGTTCTTCCTCAACCAACCCAGCCTTATTCACAACATCAAAACTCTACCAAGCCTCGGTAACTCAGATCATGACATTGTCTACCATGAGCTCAGTATTAAATCCACACCGTCACCGCCACATAAAAGAAAGATCATACTGTACAACAAAGCCCATTGGAACCTCATAAAAGCCAAACTTACTGAATTCCAAGCAGAATACTACCACGCTATATATACACAAAAACTGGACGTGGAAGGAAAATGGCAACTAATAAAAAATAAGATCCATGAACTCACCAACAAATATATCCCCACCAAGACTACACAAAAGAACCAGTCCAAGGTATGGATCACCCTTGAAATAAAACGCCTCCTTCGGAAGAAAGTGCACCTTCACCGACAAATCAGGCGAGGCCAAAACAAAAACACTGAAAACATCCAAACCAAATACAAATCCATCAAACGCCTCATTCAAACCAAAATACGTCAAGCATACTGGAAACATATTGAAAAGATCGTATGTTCTGACTGCCCCAAAGAAGGCAAAGGCGACTCGGTAAACAACAGACCAGGGAAAAAAATTTGGTCATTCGTAAAACAGCGTAAAAGCGAAAATACAGGTGTCTCCCCACTGAAAGTTGAGGGTGAAATCAAACTCCATCCTAAAGACCAAGCTGATGCCCTCAATCAGCAATTCCACTCTGCTTTTACAACACCAAAACCTCTGACCCTGTCACACTTGTGCGAACTAAAACATCTAATGTCGCACCACAGAAGTAATGAAATGAAGATCATTGACATCACAAACGAAGGCGTGTCCAAATTACTGAAACAGCTCAAACCAAACAAAGCAATGGGCATCGACATGATCTCTCCCTATTTCCTTAAGGAAACTCATGCAGAAATCTCACCTATAATCACAAACCTCTTCCGCCACTCTCTTTCATCAGGTGAGGTACCCCCTCGACTGGCGTACTGCCCAAGTTGCCCCAATCTTCAAAAAAGGATCTAAGGCAAAACCTGAAAACTATCGCCCAATATCTCTTACCTGTATCCTCAGCAAACAACTCGAACATATTATCACTTCTAATATTATGTCCTTCCTTGATTCAAATAAACTCCTATATAAACACCAACATGGATTCCGCTCACGTCTTAGCTGTGAAACTCAACTTGTCTCTTTCTCACAGGACATACTGGACTCTCTTGCACAGCATCAACAAACCGATGTGGCGGTTTTAGACTTCTCAAAGGCCTTTGATAAAGTTGACCACCAACGCCTCATCTTAAAACTCAAAAGAGTGGGCATAGATAATACCACAGTAAATTGGATAACATCATTCCTCTCAAACAGAACACAGAAAGTCCTTGTTGATGGCTCTGAATCAGAATCATGCCCTGTACTATCAGGTGTTCCTCAGGGTTCTGTCCTGGGGCCCTGCCTCTTCCTTATCTACATCAATGATATGCCCACATCCCTGAAATGCAACACACGACTCTTCGCAGATGACACTATCGTCTACTGTACCATCTCATGCCCCACTGACTGCAACCATCTCCAACAAGATTTAAACCAACTCGAAAAATGGGGAAAAGAATGGGCCATGTCTTTCAACACCAACAAATGTGAAATAATTACAATAACCAGAAAAAAAGAACCAATAACAAACAACTATCTACTTCATGGAACAATACTGAAAAACACCACTGCAACCAAGTACCTCGGCCTAACCATCACAAACAAGCTTGAATGGAAACCTCACATTAATAACATAGTGAACAAAGCAAATGCCACACTGAGGTTCCTAAAACGTAACATCAGAACAGACAACAGAATAATAAAGGAGCTGGCATACAAAACCTATGTTCGACCACAGCTCGAATACTGCTGCCCCATATGGCACCCATGGCAAATAGGCCTTACTTCAAAAATTGAAATGGTTCAACACCGAGCAGTCAGATACATCTTCAATATTTACAACTACCCAAGCAGCCCCACAAACATGTTAAACATTCTTAAATGGCCTACTCTTAGCAGTAGAAGAGACTTCTCCTCTGTTATCCTCTTCCATAAAATCAGATATAATCACGTAAACATCACTGACTCTGCTCCACTAACTCCCACACGAGACCACAAACTTCTCCGCCCCTTCTATCGACCGAAATACCTCAGCACTTCCTTCTATCCCCGAACAATTTCTCTCTGGAACAAAATCCCAACCGATACTGCAAATATTCAAGACACATCATTGTTTAAGGATGCCCTCCACAGTCACTTATATGAACCCGGTAAGAGCAAGCGGGGCTCCTCCACAAAACCACCACCAGAGTCAAAATAATGGTACATAAATTCCAAATGCTCTTGATTTTAATTATAAACAAAAATAAAAACAAAAAAATTCTTTTACCATGCAATTATATTTTATTCATGCGCCCCCTAATAATCCTCAGTTCATTGAGGGTATGGGGTATACTGTAGATGTAGATGTACCCATGTACTTTTGAGTGAAGAGAATAAACAAATTGTCAAATTGATATCCTCCGCACAACAGAGTGTTATATACGCACGAGTGGCGGCCTATTTAATGCTGCCTTTAATATGGCACGTTTCATGTCTCAACTAATGAAATCGCTGTATTATGTTGCACGAACATCGTTTGGAAATAGTACGTAACTGTCTGACTACTGCACACTATTTTCCCGCCTCTGGCACAGGGAATTATAGTTTATTATGCCTGTGAAGTTTTTATTAAAATCTAAACCTCTCTATTAATTGCGACCGTGCGAATTGTGAGTCAGTTGCTGGTTTATAATAAAAAAAATATTCCGCTTTATATCTGTACTTATTGGACAGAAATGTAGTTTACCTTCCAGCAGCCTTCTTCAAATGATATGAAGCACAACGATAAAGCCATAAAGGAACAAGATCAAGAATTTAATGATAAATATGTTGAAACCACCCGCCCATTACTGAGGATTTTGCTTTCTAATGCGAAGCAGCCAATAACCCGACCTTATTTGAGATAAAATCAGCTAAGGACTTTCTTGCCATTCAACGTTGACTGTTATATTATTCTGGTAGTAGTTAACTTTTAGTAGTATTAGTACTTTTGTTCGTGGCATCATGTATATAGGTCCTTTGCTTATTGAGTATATAGAACAAACTCCCTCGACGGCATCATACATCGATGGTGTCTTCTGGGCAACAAGCAGGACTTTGGCAATATAGTTATCATTTTCGATTGCTCAAAGTGATAAGTGTGATTGTTCAAACCTCCTACAAAATATACCGAACAGCAACATTGACACTGCAAGACAAAATGATACAGTAATGCCCAAAGTAATTGACCACTTAACCACAGCAGAATTATGGGTAATTTTTCAGGATTTAGTCGGAAATATGGCTTGTTGCCATTCATCGGAAAGCTCTCGGCGAGAGCTTTCCGATGAATTGCAACAAGCCATATTTCCGAATAAATCCTGAAAAATTACCCATAATTCTGCTGTGGTTAAGTGGTCAATTACTTTGGGCATTACTGTAGGCTCATCGCAAATCTAACAGCTGCAACCAGATGCATTGGCCTTCACGCGCAGGCAAATTTGCAGTATAACGTGTTGTAGTGTGCCAATCTCTTACCAGGGGTCAATACTATGAAACTTTATCTTTGTAAGAATCTACAATTGTTTGTAAGAAATAACAATTTATCATTCCGCCAATACTATGAACCTACGATTACAAACATAAATCACAAATAGTACGTGTTCTTTGTATTTACAAATATCTCCAATCACAAAGAATGTTCGAGTACTATGAAACATAATTTTTCAGTTTTCGCACCCTTAATCCGGATAATATATCCATCTATGATACGCAGGGACGTGGCGACAAGGGGTCGATTCACCCCCTCGTGAAAATATTTTGTCAGCTGGAAATCTCAAGTACAAACCACATGCAGGGACGTCGCGACAACGGGTTTGGGTTATATTTCTCGCCCCAAACATTTTATCAACACGTTCAACAGCTGGAAATTTAATACCTGAAACAACATGAATTGGAAATTTTACAATAACAATAGGTTGAACTTGTTCTGTTATTTTGTTTTTCCAACAATTTATTAGGGGGTATGTGTTTGTTTTAGACCAACATTTGCATATTTACCTCCTTTGGTCAAAAGTTTGGATTGAAATGGCCTATATTTAGAAATTGTCTAACCTTAGTGGGTCAGCTTGGATGTGAGGTAGCAGTATGTGTTCCTAGTAACTACTGAAATTACCCAATTTATTGAAAGTTACAACGTTAAGGAACTTGTCTAGAATGTCTATATAGGGTGTCAAACATAAATTGTCGATTTTCACATCCTTATACCGGATCTGATACGCAGGGATGTAGCCCCCTTATGAAAATGTGTTATCAATGGAAATCTCATAAACAGGGACATGGCGATAGTGGTCTTGGGAACACGATGCCTGGCACATTCTTCCAGAAATACTGTCTTTTGGTAATTGGTTAGAGACATTTCGTTGTTGTTGTCTTGATCAAGTATAGTTTATAAATGACAAATAAATAAAAATGACGCGTGTTCCCAATGTGAGTATGAGTTTTCGCTCAAGAAAGCATTGCGAGGTAAATGATACTCATGGTCATGGGCGGATTATCATTTGAGTTTCAATCGTCGACGCGAATGCATTTGGTCACGGTAAAGGACACGAATACGAAGATGCAAGCACATTTTTCACAAATGACTAGAGCATAAATGCAGTGACGTGGCAAGATGTTCTCTTCGATGCGCCAACGTCGATATCCAACTGTATCCCCATCCCTCATTTAGAAACGTCTGTTTCTGTGAAATGTAATTGTTTACCCCGGTTGGCTTCTGATTTTCAAGCTGTAACAGTAAGTTGTCCACCCCCTTGGATTGGACATATTGATTAAATATGACTAACTTAGTGTTAGTCACAAACATTTTGAGTAACTTTGGTCAAGTATTGGAATTATTTGCACATAATTCAGCAACTTTAGTTTTCGCCTTCCAATTGACTAAGAAAAGTTATGACTAAATCCTGGCAATTTTGACTAATTAGTCGTTTGGATCCCCATTTCTTAGTCGTTATGACTAACATCACCCTAGTTATTTTGATTAATGTTATGCCTCAGTCATGTTGTCTGAACTAAATCAGTCATCCTGATGAAAAACGTTTGACTAACATATGTTAGTCATATTGACTAACTTTTGTTATCAGCGTAGAAAAATTAAAATATTTTCCTCTTGATATACGATTCCATCGCTATGTGGAATTTATAGGCATTTTGTTTATTCAAAGGGTGCATATGGAAATTATAGGATGGACACCCCATCGCCAAACTGAGCCCATATAGCCACGTCCATATCTAGATATATTATAAGATATCGGAGCAGTTTGAAATTATAAAATGACCACCACTCCTATTGGTTTGGTTTGGTTTATTAGGTTTTATCGTCGTTCTAGCCGCTATGCCACACACGACGTTGTCAATTTTACGGGTGGAGGAAAGACCACACAGAGGCTTGATTTCACCGAGAAATCGTCCCACTGCGTGTAGAAACCACCGACCCCCGGAAAGCAACTGACAAACTTGTCCAGATACACGATTCCGGTCACCCTCCATATGATGGGGTTCGAATCAGCTTCGTCAGCGCTGGACGGCATGTGACGGTGTAATGCACCTGGACCGACTGGACCACCGGGGGCCCCCCACCACTCCTATAACCGATGCCATTAGCACGCCCCTGCTTCGATACCCCCCCCCCCCTCCGATAAAATGAAGCCACGTTACTGCCTCGATGTGTTATAATAAGAGTAGCGGATCAGTTTGAAATCATAGGATGGTCACAATATATATAATGCTATACCATCAAAATAATATTTTATTTTCACAAACTGAATGATTGTAAATTTGTAATTTGTAAAAACAATGATACCAAATTGGTTGTAGTACTCGTTATTACACTGACTTGTACTTACATACACACACTACAAACGAACAGTTTATTTGTTAACTTTGCGCATCAACTTGTGGTCATCAACTTAGCAATCCGTTAACCGATTGGATAGCTCTGATAAGTGATCACCTCTCAACTTATGATTGGTTATTTCTTTGGTAACGTTGGCTTGGCGTGATTCAATATATTGTGAATCACTCACAGGCAAATGTTTGTCCGTAAGCAATCTACAATAATCAACAGTAGATCTTTGTGAAATATGCGAGATTTTGTTAGCTCATCGTTTCATAGTACCGGCGTTATCACTATTCACAATATGATAGCACGCATTGTAACTTCCCCATATACATCGTTGTCAGTTATTTTAGCTCTATATACATGTCCGTCTAATTTGAACTGGTATTCAGATAACATTGATAACGGGTGCATGGGAGCAGAGTGGTGAGTTAGTTTTTTCTAAGTTTTACAGCTGCCTTTTAGGGGTTTCACCTCTCGCCCAGTTTAAGGTATTACAATAATACGGCTAAATTTTCCATGTACTATGAAACCACTGTGATAGTTAATACAAATTTGTAATTACAAATTAATAAATACAATTTGTATTTACAGGTATAAAATTGTTCATAGTATTGACCCCAGAGCGCACCAGTCATATCGCCTTTCTGATTCTGTCATCGGCTGCATATAAGTCTGTGGTTTCTGTAATTAGCGCGGGGTTTTCCAAACAAAATGGCGAAAACGGATCGCCCCAAATTCTAATTTCCTATGTGCTTTGAGAACAATTCCCGCACTAAAACTTAATGACAGAATGGAGGATCAGAGCGGTATAGTTTTGTTGACGATTTTCACAAGCTGATCGTCAAAATTGCAGCAAATTGAACTCTTTATGTTTGACTTGTCATACGCGTTGTCGTGACAATGCTGCCCATGTGCATTTAGACTTTTGTGTTGATAAAATAATCGGAGAACCAAATCACACCTTTTCGCAATATAGTTCTTTGGTTCTAGTGGGGCTTTCCAAACTTAAGCTACGAAATTACAGAAATGTTGTTCGATATTTTATGTGATTAACCCTTTGAACCCGACTGGCCGCAAAAGCGGCCAGCCAGAAACCGTTCATACACCCGACTGGCCGCAAAAGCGGCCAGCAGCGTTCAGTGACATCATAAACCTATGTAGCATGTGTATACATGTTATAACCATTGGTATATCCACTTATATATATGTAAATGATCCCAAGGAACTTCAGCAGTGCCATGGGTGCTTGTGTATGAGTTTGTTGCCGACTAGTTGGGGTAGAAAAACATGCGCATGCGCACAGCGCAGAATTCAACAAACGTACATTATTTGAAGCGATTCGGGTAAAGCTCTACATTGTTGCGCGGTTCGCAGGATTGTAGAAAGACACCATTTCGATCACTCTTTTTGGTTTAAATTAGTATTGCATACACAATCAGTATTCTGTCATATGTGAGGAAGGCGCACGCAGTTTCTTATTTGAGTCGATTTGTTTCGCGCATGCGCATAGGATAAAATGATAAATGTATGGATTTTTGTGAAATGATACAATCACATCAAGGATCTCCATAATACATAAATTTTCGTTATACAGCCGCACGTTTTGACATTGCACCAGAGTAGTACTGTGGAAATGGGTTGCATGGTCACAATATTATCTAGTTCGATCTACTTGCGGGTGCACATTACAAACACGTGGTCAAATCGTGCATTATTGAGCAATTATGTAAAGTTTAAGACCCGTGGCACCATTTGAACATGACCATCACCGTGCCATATAGGCGATGTCTAAAACGTGACGTAATGCCATTGAATGCACAGGGAATTGGTGTCATTCGATCACTTGGGCTATATGCTTAGCAATCATTGATACCGTTAAATACAAACTACATGTAGGTTCAATCTTCTGACCTGATGTATCTCCAGTTTCACAATAGGGTATTGACTGCATAGAAAATGCCGTTTCTTAGCGCGGAATTATACGACGCTATAAGCTATAATTGCATTATACTTTCAGTTCCGGATAGTTGCTTAGAAACTGTTACCAGGGAGTGATCGTGTGGCAAAGTATACCGTTCTAAAAAAATACACAGTGGCCCATGGGAACATACCTGTAAAATTTCAGACCTGTAGCACCATTTGAACATAACCATCAGCATGTGCATTCCAAGAATGTCTAAATTGGGGCATAATACAATTGGACTCACATGGCAATAGTGTCATTCGATCATTTGGGGTATTTGCTTAGCAACGGTTGCTACCCTTAAATACAAGTTAGGATCAGACTAATGGCCAGATATATCTCAATTTTCACAATAGGGTGTTGACTGCATCAAAAACGCCATTTCCTTGGGCTGAATTACGACCGTAAAAGCTATAATTGTATTTTACTTTCAATATCGGGTAGAAGCCTAGCAACCGTTACCAGGGAGTGACCGCGTGGCAATGTAACCAGATCGTAAAATAATCAGTGGTCCATGGGGAACATACATCTGAAGTTTCAGAAAAGTGACACCACTTGAACATAAACAACACCATACATCTAAACACTGGCCACAATATAAAAGATACCACTGGGAGCCCAGGGTCAGGGTGTCGATCGTTGTGGGGAGCCAGGGTTCAAAGGGTTAACAAGGGCAGCATGTTGCTCTGCTCGCTTAGTATATTTCAGAAATATCGCGGAAGTCCACCAAATGTGGGTAAAATGTCACCGGTAGTGCTCAGCGGTCTTACTGAGTCATCAAGGGAGGTACACCATGCATGAAGTTTGGTAGTGTGCTATGATATGAATGGAAATCTATTTATATAATGCACATGCGCAACAGCATATTGTCTGTGCAATGATATCTATGTAGCTCCTTAAGTTGTTATACAACTGGAATTGCCCGAAATGAGCCTTCACTATCTAGTAAGAGTCGACCATGTTATAACTGGTGGCATTTCTGATGAGCGATAAAACACACAAGGACACGCATTTGTACAGTAATGCTGTAATTAATCGACCGAGTGCTTTCCGATGAATGGCAACAAGCCATATTTCCGACTAAATCCCGAAAAGTTACCCATAATTCTGCTGTGGTCGATTAATTACAGCATTACTGTACTTCCAAAATGTATGATTTAAAAATATGCAATATAGATACATTATCGGTACAGTGAAGTGAAAATGGTCGTGGTATCACGCCGAGTTGACTAGGTCATATCGCCGTATCAAACGAGCTGTCGCAGGCAGCGAGTATGGCTATCTGACCTTGTCACTGCGGCCACATCAATTCACCGTATCGACAAAGCGTTTATTATATGACAAGTCTTTGAAGCATCTCATGTCACATGGAGAAAAACTACCTCATTACACCATCCCATGCCAAGGTTACTTCCGGTTTGTCATTTTTATACCAAAAAGCGCAAGCGCGGTTGGTCCAGACACATGCGTGACAACAGAACACATCGCTGCTTGGTTCAAACGAACACCTGATAATTAGTTCCGAACTTCTGGTGACCTAATTTCAAACTCTACTGATACGAATTTTATTATAAATGATGCTGGTGGCAAAATATACTGTTACGGCTCACGAACAGACACGTGTTTTACGACAGCTAGGTATTTACCACCAAACAATATATAGTGGTGTTTGTAGGAGATTATAATGCACTTGTTGCAAATATACCTACTGAAACATCAAGTATTTGCGTGTGTTTAATTATCGATAAACTGTCACAAAGTGTAGTCAAGTTCACCGCTTCAATGTTAGATACAGCTGCCTTGATATAGTCTCGTCCATACAGCTCCGCCCACTGTTCCGTTCCTCTCCATGACGTCACGCTTACGCAGTACATGCCGACGACGTTACGGAGCAGATAAATAGAGCTGGCGTCCGGTCTACTGACTTCCGTTACTCACGTAGCTAGTTGCTATATAAACAAAACAGCGTGTCGCTTTTGACAACCAGTGCATTCGCCCTGTATACAAGTACTTTCACAAATCACAAAACACCACTTCGTTATATCCCATAATTATTATTGTCTCGATATAATGTTACCAAATTTCTTGACATGAAACCGTGAGAGATACGGCGTGAAATATTATATCTCAATGAGTAAACAATTTTCCATTGTTTCAATTTAACTTCAAGTTAGCGGTAAATTCAAAACCGCAATTTGTAAGTGATAAACATCTGAAAAAGATATTAGATACATGCAAAAACTAATTGTTGTGCATATTTATTTCTAATCGAGGTGGCAATTTTTCATCTTTATCAACATTCTTAACGATAAGAACGATGTTAATTGAGGGGCTATAGTTTATCCAGCGCATTAAATTTAAAACAAAAAGTCGTGAATTGATTGAGTGTTTTCTGTGGTTTTACATTTCGTTGATAATTACAAAGCATGTGTGTGTCGAAATAACGTTTTAAGTTCGAAGAGAACTACCTTGAGGATAACGGTGTGGTATTTTGTGATTTCGGGAAGGTACACAGCGATATACTGTGGCAATTTAGTTAATGGGCGACGGTGGAGACGTTCTAATTATAGCGGTAGTCATTTAAACAATAACCATATATGAATAAATTTCATGAGCATTTAATTGCCTGGAAATAATGCTAGATTTGTGAATGTGTGGAAAAGAGTCAATACTAAGGATTCATAGAGCCACAAGTTGATGTTGGCAGATATGTGTTTAGCAACTCCAGTACAGTGTATTTAACCTAGTATACGTAAGAGGTCATGACAAAGAAAGGGCATATATATGTCATCAACGTCGTTTTTCGGTTGATCTATGAGCGTATAGACCGATCAGTAGACGAATAACATACTGTATAATTCCGCGAAGCGGATTATACTAAGTATGTTATTCGTCTACTGATCGGTCTATACGCTCATAGATCAACCGAAAAACGACGTTGATGGCTTATAATTACAACTATAACACTTTATTTTCAGCTATCTACTATTAATCCATCTCAGAAAATTAATTGCAAAAACATGATTTCCGTTGGACGATCTCAAAATTTGGTTGATGGGCCGAAAATAAATTGGCCGAAATTGTCAAGCAAACTTTCAGAAAATAAATATTTACGCTTCAACTTCAATTTTCAGCAATGAACAATCCATGATAAAAAGAATTACTTGTTTGGCTACGATTTACGTTTAAAATGACTCAACAACAACCCAATAATTATCAACACACACAGAGTCGAATCCGCTATCTCCGGTAAAATGATTAACTCCAGACCAGTCCAGACTCCAGTCCGATCATTCATGGCCGATGTAATTTGGAAACAAATGCCCTGATCATATATAATGTGCTCGTGACAAATGTCATGTCATTAGCATTGTAATAAAGTTGAAAAATGTTAAAAGGGTTGTAATCGGGTAACACATTTTATTTATTTCAATAAATTTTGCCATGTTGATCAGCCTGATTTATGATAAGTTGTGTTCACAGCAGTAACTATACACGTTGTCATAGACGCTTTTTCGAAAATTGGACAAATAAAAAACGCGGCACGAACTTTGAGTGTTCAATCGAGCTTTACAAAAACATGAATACGGCTGAAATGAACAGACATAAGTATAGTATAGTGTAGATAAGAAACACAGAGATGGAATATAGACATAGACTACTTGTTCAAATGTTTCTAACATTGAGTTTTCGAGTTGTTTTTTCACTGAAATTCTAATGGGATTCTCGTTCCGCGCTTTCGCGTCATCCGGTGACGTCATGTGGGGCGACGGTTATAGACTCGCCCAATTTTCTTAAAGTGTCACTACGCGATGTGACTCGTCTACTGCAAAGTATATGCACTGATAGACGCAGGTCACGCGGTAGCCTCTCGACCAATCAAATGCCTGCATTTCGACGAAAACGAAAGTAGTTGTAATTATATGCATATCAATTTATTGAGTTGTATGACATCAAATATGCTATTTCATCACACTAGTTTTGTGTCACAAGGCAAATTTGGCTAAGTCCATAAGATGGAACACTCTGCTTAAGAATATTTTTTGTCTTCTCGATCATAGATTTAAAGAGTAATTTAGCGAGGAAACTAAATATAACGGCAAGACATCCCTTCATTTTTCTCTTGTTTTTAAAATACTAGACCATAACATATGGATTTTAGCTAATTCTGAGAAATTGAGACTCAGAAATTAGACAAACTCTGAATTTTGGAGGCAGATAACTCGAAAAACACTCAACGTATCTGGTAAAATGTTTTCTGTTCCGTAATCAAAATTGTGTACGCAACAAAATGATATATGGAAGTAATTGTGAAATGGAGTTTTTTATAAACATCTCTGAAAAGACATAAATTGAGTATTTTAGCAAATTTAGTCAAATTTATTTCACATAATTGATCAATTTCGCCTTTCTTGATTCTTTTTTATTTTTAGTATGTTATTTAAAATGGGTTAATACACTTATTGCTGCTGAGAATCATTGTGTTGCAATTAGTTTGAGGTTTGGCACTTTTTGCTCATAAATGGACTATAATATATGGTGATAGGCTAGCATATGCACTCATCGTTAACGTGCGAGTTTGAATGGTTAAAGACACGGTTGGCCTTGGCGGTGGGTATCATGTGAAAATATCTCCACCCGTCAAAAACCACCACAAACAGAAAGAACACCAACATGTAGATAGACTTTGTCCGAATACAAATAAGAAATATCGCATATACAGTATATTATGGTCATATGTTTGACCATTGTTATGTAAACAAAAGCGTAAAAAGTTACTTTTCTGGTGTTTGTTTATATTATGATGGTAAACATAAAGAGCGTTCTTTGTTGGTGAATACCTGATATGGAACTAATAAAGAGCGTTTATGTCATTTGTGTGTGATTAGCCAGTAGCATTGTGCTGTCTTCTGTAACACAATCAGGCTCTTGCTTAGGTAAAATATAGTAGGTCTTTATGATAACATGCTGTTTACGCGATGGTCATGGTATATATGAACGAAACTCGATGCGTTTTACTGTTTTTCTGTTTACGGTGTTTGGAACAAATATGAATATTTTCGACAATTAAGGCCGCACGTGCCTTTAACCATTGAAGATAGACTAACTTTTCGGTAGAGTGCCTTCACAAATAGTCTTACCATACATAGCTGCCACCGATACCGACAGGACCAAGAATCATTTTATTTATTTTCCAGAAAAAAGTTTGGTTCAACTTGTTCTATATAGGGGTATAGAATCTCTAAAAAAAAAACACACTTTTTTATTTGGCCGCCCCACTACAACTCCTGTTTATCATTTGCGGTATCCCGCGGATAAACTTGCGTGTAAAAAAACACGGGTTCATACATCTCATAGATAGTATATATGCTCAGGTTAAATATAACTGGATATATAACGTACCTGTTTTCTTGCTTTGACCTGGTCAGGCTGTTTCGGCTTTACTTGACTCTTTTTCTTTGAAACATTATCTCCGGATAACTTGTCGTGGTTGTTCACCATATGCGTGGTCTCATCACTGCTCGAACACGTTCGTCTGTAAAACAAACCGGTAAACATAGATATAATTTATTCCATAGCTGGAAATTTACAAAATACTGTAAACAATTGGTTGTCGTTTAGTTGACAGGTCCGGCAGGTCGAATCTATCACGTACCCCCGATCTATACTGATGACGTCAACAATAACACTTATTAGGAAGTTATATGTTTTTGATAAAAGAAATTAAATTTGTTCGATGCTAAATTTCGAGCGAAAACGTTGCGTTGAATTGTAAACAAACGCTCTTTTATAGCGACGCGTCATTTACAAACGCTCATTAAATTATCACTTGATTAACCACCGCAGTGCCGTTTTTTGTGACTGAGAGTGGAGAACCGTTGCTCTGAGCTTCTCCAAAACGCCGCGACGACGATTCCCGTGGGTTTTTAACCTTAGATGGGAAGTTTGAGCTTTACAAACGCTCATTAAATTATCACTTGATTAACCACCGCAGTGCCGTTTTTTTGTGACTGAGAGTGGAGAACGGGTGCTCTGCGCTTCTCCAAAACGCCGCGACGACGATTCCCCTGGGTTTTTAACCTTAGATGGGAAGTTTGAGCTCGATGGGTGCAGTCGTTTTTGATTCTATAAAGTACACACATATATATATACGGAAGTCTCAAAATATATAGTACTAGCAGGTTAGCCCGCCACTGGCGGCATTCGTCTCATGGCTTTGTTTCAGAAACATGACATTTTTTTAATTTAACCGAATTTCAAGTCGATAGCTCCACCCGTTTCCGAGATATGGTCTGCGCATGCGCGAAGCTTGCGTCGCACGGGCTCGGCGACCCGATAAAATTCGTACCCGGGGCAAGATACATTCACATACCAAATTTCAA
Source organism: Siphonodentalium dalli (assembly GCA_032622095.1). Classification (NCBI taxonomy): domain Eukaryota; kingdom Metazoa; phylum Mollusca; class Scaphopoda; order Gadilida; family Siphonodentaliidae; genus Siphonodentalium; species Siphonodentalium dalli. Next base: position 98,642,324 of record CP136063.1, read on the forward strand.
GTCGATAGCTCCACCGGTTTCCGAGATCTCGTCTGCGCATGCGCGAAGCTGGCGTCGCACGGACTCGGCGACCCGATAAAATTTGTATCCGGGGCAAGATACATTCACATAGCAGATTTCAAGTCGATAGCTCCACCTGTTTGCGAGATAACGCATTCTTTGTTTTTCAATGAGTTAATTCACGGTACCCGTCCTCCCCGTCCTAAACTTCAGAGCGGACAGTCAATTAATCCCGTCGTGAAATCCCTCTGCATAATATTTCGAGCTCTTAGATCAATTCTGCATTTTTAGTTGCATTTCGTCCGCATCCGTATTTCGGACGCATGGGGTCAGTCGTTTAGCCACGTCCATTGGAATCCGCATCGGACGCATGGGGTATCGTTTAGCCACGTCCATTGCAATAAAGAGCGTTAGTTGTTAAAACCTCCGTATAAGGTATAGATAAAGAGCGTTATTGCCTTAACCCCCGCCGTGCCTTTGCGATGATTTGGGAGTGGATAAAGGGTACTCAGAGCTTCTCGAAAACACGACTACGGCGGTGTCGGTGGGACTTTACACTTACATACGAAATTTGATCTCAATCTGTACACGCGTTTTGGATTCTATGAAGTACACACACACACACACACATATATACGAAGTCTCAAAATATATAGTATAGACTAGCAGGTTAGCCCGCCACCGGCGGCTTGTCCGAAACATGACATTTTTTTATATTATTTTAAAAATTTTATCTCCACGCGTTTCAATAAGAAAAAAATGTACCCGGTAGTTCCACCCGTTTCCGAGATCTGGTCTGCGCATGCGCAAAGCTGGCGTCGCACGGGCTCGGCGACCCGATAAAATTTGTACCCGGCGCAAGATACATTCACATAGCAAATTTCAAGTCGATAGCTCCACCCGTTTCCGAGATCTCGTCTGCGCATGCGCTGCACGGGCGTCGCACGGGCTCGGCGACCCGATAAAATTTGTACCGGCGCAAGATACATTCACATAGCAAATTTCAAGTCGATAGCTCCACCCGTTTCCGAGATCTCGTCTGCGCATGCGCTGCACGGGCGTCGCACGGGCTCGCCAATACGACAACGACCACCGCCTGATCAAACTACACACACGTACCAAGTTTCGTCCCGATCGGTCGAGAATCGTAGATTTGTATGAAGTACAACACACACACAAACATAAATATATAAGAGAGATATGTAAATTAGATAGATTGTATCAAAATATATAGGAGAGATATGTAAATGATCTACACACCATTACCGGTGTTTGTCAAAGTTTAGTGGGGTATATCAATACTCATTCACGATCATATCATTGAGGTCCGGAGGGTGTGGGCTATCTCTCGAATACACGGAGTTCTCAAAATATAGAAGATAGAAGACTAGCAGGTTAGCCCGCCACTGGCGGCATTCGTCTCATGGCTTTGTTTCAGAAACATGACATTTTTTTAATTTAACCAAATTTCAAGTCGATAGCTCCACCCGTTTCCGAGATATGGTCTGCGCATGCGCGAAGCTTGCGTCGCACGGGCTCGGCGACCCGATAAAATTCGTACCCGGGGCAAGATACATTCACATACCAAATTTCAAGTCGATAGCTCCACCGGTTTCCGAGATCTCGTCTGCGCATGCGCGAAGCTGGCGTCGCACGGACTCGGCGACCCGATAAAATTTGTATCCGGGGCAAGATACATTCACATAGCAAATTTCAAGTCGATAGCTCCACCCGTTTGCGAGATAACGCATTCTTTGTTTTTCAATGAGTTAATTCATGGTACCCGTCCTCCCCGTCCTAAACTTCAGAGCGGACAGTCAATTAATCCCGTCGTGAAATCCCTCTGCATAATATTTCGAGCTCTTAGATCAATTCTGCCTTTTTAGTTGCATTTCGTCCGCATCCGTATTTCGGACGCATGGGGTCAGTCGTTTAGCCACGTCCATTGGAATCCGCATCGGACGCATGGGGTATCGTTTAGCCACGTCCATTGCAATAAAGAGCGTTAGTTGTTAAAACTCCGTATAAGGTATAGATAAAGAGCGTTATTGCCTTAACCCCCGCCGTGCCTTTGCGATGATTTGGGAGTGGATAAAGGGTGCTCAGAGCTTCTCGAAAACACGACTACGGCGGTGTCGGTGTGATTTTACACTTACATACGAAATTTGATCTCAATCTGTACACGCGTTTTGGATTCTATGAAGTACACACACACACACACACATATATACGAAGTCTCAAAATATATAGTACTAGCAGGTTAGCCCGCCACCGGCGGCTTGTCCGAAACATGACATTTTTTTTATATTATTTTAAAAATTTTATCTCCACGCGTTTCAATAAGAACAAAATGTACCCGGTAGTTCCACCCGTTTCCGAGATCTGGTCTGCGCATGCGCAAAGCTGGCGTCGCACGGGCTCGGCGACCCGATAAAATTTGTACCCGGCGCAAGATACATTCACATAGCAAATTTCAAGTCGATAGCTCCACCCGTTTCCGAGATCTCGTCTGCGCATGCGCTGCACGGGCGTCGCACGGGCTCGGCGACCCGATAAAATTTGTACCCGGCGCAAGATACATTCACATAGCAAATTTCAAGTCGATAGCTCCACCCGTTTCCGAGATCTCGTCTGCGCATGCGCTGCACGGGCGTCGCACGGGCTCGCCAATACGACAACGACCACCGCCTGGTCAAACTACACACACGTACCAAGTTTCGTCCCGATCGGTCGAGAATCGTAGATTTGTATGAAGTACAACACACACACAAACATAAATATATAAGAGAGATATGTAAATTAGATAGATTGTATCAAAATATATAGGAGAGATATGTAAATGATCTACACACCATTACCGGTGTTTGTCAAAGTTTAGTGGGGTATATCAATACTCATTCACGATCATATCATTGAGGTCCGGAGGGTGTGGGCTATCTCTCGAATACACGGAGTTCTCAAAATATAGAAGATAGAAGACTAGAAGGTGACCCGACTTCGTCCGGGGTTTGACCTTGAATTGTCTATTTTGAAGGCCACGGTCAAGTGGGGTCACGATTTGACCCGTCCAAAACACAGTGCCCGAACAAAAGTACCCGTCGAAATCCATCCGGTTTTACCCGATTTGACCTTGAATTGACCATTTTGAAGGTCAAGGTCAGGTGGGGTCAAACACCAACACCCCAAAAATGGTGGAAATCGGCCCAGCGGATACCGATAAATCGGCCCAGCGGATACCGAGATACCCTATGCATCAAATTAATTTCGTCCGTAAAAATCCGCCAGTTTAACCCGAGTTGATTTCCACTGAAGTATATAAACGCGACACACTCATTAATTATCAAGTTTCAACGTAAAGCTAAATTACCATCGGTGCCCGAGATATCGCCAAGACAGTCTGAAACAGTCAAATGCATCGGCAGGGTGAGAGTTAACGTAATCTAACTTTATGACCTCTGACGACGTCATAGAAGTTACGCATTGATTTTATCCTGATAAAAGATCGTACCACTTGTCCCTAATAATTGAGGCAGATAACTATAACGGATACATACATATTATATATCGTTGGAAAGATGAAGCCACACAGATTCTAACCGTGCAAATTATATGACTGGCAATTTATTATTCGCGCTATATCGAATCGATTTGTGAGCACCGAACTGAAATATATTAGCGCAAAACGGCTTAAAAATAGATTTGACCTCCGCACGTGAAAAGTTGACCTCGCACGGACAAATAAATATGCCTATGTTCGTCTCCGGCCGAAAATACCCTAAAATACCAAATTTCATCGAAATTGGCTTAGTCGTTTTCGAGTCCATCGATTTCAAACACACAAACACATACACAGATCTTTCAAAATATATAATAGATAGACTAGCAGGTTAGCCCGCCACCGGCGGCTTGTCCGAAACATGACATTTTTTTATATTATTTTAAAAATTTTATCTCCACGCGTTTCAATAAGAACAAAATGTACCCGGTAGTTCCACCCGTTTCCGAGATCTGGTCTGCGCATGCGCAAAGCTGGCGTCGCACGGGCTCGGCGACCCGATACAATTTGTACCCGGCGCAAGATACATTCACATAGCAAATTCCAAGTCGATAGCTCCACCCGTTTCCGAGATCTCGTCTGCGCATGCGCTGCACGGGCGTCGCACGGGCTCGGCGACCCGATAAAATTTGTACCCGGCGCAAGATACATTCACATAGCAAATTTCAAGTCGATAGCTCCACCCGTTTCCGAGATCTCGTCTGCGCATGCGCTGCACGGGCGTCGCACGGGCTCGCCAATACGACAACGACCACCGCCTGGTCAAACTACACACACGTACCAAGTTTCGTCCCGATCGGTCGAGAATCGTAGATTTGTATGAAGTACAACACACACACAAACATAAATATATAAGAGAGATATGTAAATTAGATAGATTGTATCAAAATATATAGGAGAGATATGTAAATGATCTACACACCATTACCGGTGTTTGTCAAAGTTTAGTGGGGTATATCAATACTCATTCACGATCATATCATTGAGGTCCGGAGGGTGTGGGCTATCTCTCGAATACACGGAGTTCTCAAAATATAGAAGATAGAAGATAGAAGAAGATAGATTTCCTTTCGCTAGGTTTGATACACTATTAATCATTAAATCTTTGTGTTTCTATGATATACTTTTGAGCAAAAATGAATAACTTGCAATTTATTTGCTCAGTCTCATGGGTGGAGCCGAAAAGTATATTCCCAATGGTCAAGTGTAGTACGCCCAGTTTAGATATAGTATCAAACAGTTTTAATCTTTCATGAATAAAGTAAGGACATTCGAAGAAAAAGTGATATGCTGTTTCCGCTGGTGCACTCTACTCTGGTTAATACTCATGGAAACCTTTTGATGTTCTGACCCCTTCTTGCAGTGAACTTTATAACATTAAACAACCAATGCAGGTGATCAATTTCTTTGTTTCTATTTGTTCCTTAAAAAGTTACCAGGTGTTTAACTGGTGTAATATGATCTCCACGGGAATTAGCCAGAGTAAAGATTCATGGCATGATCAATATGAACATATGGTTAGGTTTTATACCTGGCGGGCACTTATCGGATAGTGTATTTTAGAGTATACACAGATAGTGTATTTTAGAGTATACACACATCAGACCCCCTCTCCTCTCCTCTCCTTCTCTCTCTCTCTCTCTCTCTCTCTCTCTCTCTCTCTCTCTCTCTCTCTCTTGTGTTTTTATTTTGTTGCAACATGGATTCCTGTGTTGGGTTACACCAATGGTAGTGTAATAGCACAAAACATGTCCTGACATTATGTGATTCCAGCATAACTCACTATGCCAAGGTATTGGGTGTTTGTGTCATAGCTATTGCTCGTAAATATTTTATAATTCCAAAAAGCACATTATCGATCGAAACTCAAATACGGAATAATCTTCCCAGAAATAAAAAGGATTTTACATTGTGTTGTAAAGACTCCATAATCAAATAGCGTGTCTGTCATTTGCAGAATGAGGTCCCAATAGGGTGAATTTAGTGACGCTATTCCGCATAGCGGGCTAGCATCACTAAATTCACCCTCTGGGGACCTCATTCTGGTAAGGCCCTCAACTGCTATGGCAGACCTAGGATCAGATTGAAGTTCCCCAGTTGAAGTTGGTGATGTTCACCTATTGGGCACCTCAATTATGAATTTTATCTTCTGCAAATTAGGGGATATAGAAACTTCCTAGAAGGGAAATGTAACTAAAAACAATGTTAATTTGATACTATAGATACTTCCTAGAAGATGAGGCCTAAGCAGAATGAGGTTTCCAGAGGGTGATTTTGGTGATGCTATAGCTAGCCCGCTGTGCGGTATAGCATCACTAAATTCACCCCCTGGGGACCTCATTCTGCAAATGACAGACACGCTATTTGCAGGCCTGTCCATAATGGACGAGCTGAATTATTTGTTAGAATGTCCATATTTCAAATGAAAATTAAAACGAGATTATGCACTACTGCATGGTTGTCCTTCAAAAATATAATGGACATTCACACCGTCCGATTGCGGCGTGGAATTTTTTTTTTAAGTATATCAACAATCCTAGCAATAGAGTTAGCAATAAACTTATAGGCACGAGACCAAGACAAATGGAGGAGATATAACCAAGGACGATTATGTCTTTTCTATTATTACGTATAAACTGAAAATTCTTTTCACAAATGAACAAAAGGCATTCTTAATACTCTTATGTTAAAGGGGTACTTTACACTATATTCTGCATTTGTGAGTCCATCTCCTATTATACTCAACATAATATATGAAAATAATGAATGAATTTGAGCTATGGATTAGTGCAAAATACACTCGTGTGCTCTATGAACAATGCAAACAACAGGGTAATTATAATGAAAATGAATTTATGACTCCAGTCATACATTATTTTTCATTACAATTACCCTGTTCTTTGCATCGCACATAGAACACACGAGTGTATTTTGCACTAATCCATAGCTCAAATTTGTTGCACATATTCTGTTGAGTATAAAAGGAGATGGTCCCATAAATGGCCAGATTTAGTGTACAGTACCCCTTTCATATTCTCTCTGTTTCCCCTGGATGTACATAGCTGTATAATTGTAGTGCAGACAGGGTGTTTGCATTTGACATATTGTGAATCCAGCAATCGTTAGAGCCGACTGTGAACTTGTGTAGACCAATATTAGGAACTTGCAGTTCAAACTCCATACAGTGCCCTCTACGTTATCACTGCGATATAGCACTGCCACAAGGATGGTACTTTGCGGACCGATACATCTATTTTTACATATCGTCGGAACTATATTTAGTCACCTATTATCTTATTTTGACCACAAAAAGTTTACAATAATGGTAATTTTTTCGGTATTGATAAGAACGATATGAACTGAGCCAGACATAGACAATGTTCATCCTAAAACATAAGAACTAAGAACACGTAAGAAATCCTTACCACATGTCCTTGTGGCAGTGGTATCTCAGCGGAGCGATGGGAGATAACTCTGCCTGGAGTTTGCTTACAGCTATCAGATGAACTCTGGGCGGATCCGACTTTGGTTTCATTCAGAGCGACATTGCGGAAACACACGGCAAGCATGTCGAGCGGAAAATTGAAAGTGTAATTTAATTAGGGAAAAAAGCTTGATTCGATCAATTTCAAGATTTTGAGTGATAGGGCGTCGTGTTTATCGAGTTTTTCTCTACGGATGGGACAACTAGATTGACATTTACAAGTTGTATTTGCCTTCAGGGTTTAAACAGATACACCATGGCAAAGAGAATCTATTTCATAACACCAGATGGCGAACCATTTGAATTATCGTTTTTTTAAACATATTTTGATTATGAACACTCGTAGCCGTGTGTGTTTGTTTAATTACTTTTTCACGGATGTAACCAGTTAACAGCCAATGTGATTGACCTCTCCCATGGCGCCTGACGCATGTATCTTACTATAGTCGAGCATAATTTTAATCACGCAACAACTCAATTAATGAAAACTCCCCACCACTGTCATCATTTCACGATTCATCTGTCCCCTCGTGTCTTCTTTCTCTCTCGTGCGCGCGCTCTCTCTCTCTCTCTCTCTCTGCCTCATGCTACCCATAAAACTATCTTCTCCCGTCCCTAACTCAAATTTAGTTATATGTCTCCACTTCGCCTAAAACCATTATCTCAATCCCTTCCCGTCTGATCGATAGCCCTCCCTCACTTATTGGGGAAGGGACATGTCGCCAAAGAGGAGACGACTTCATATAAGCCCTCGGGCTTGTCTGATCCTCATTTCCATAATTAACTCTTATATTTTGTATATTTATGTCATCTGTATATTATGTTATTTGTTTGGATTTGAAAATAAAAATATGTTTACACTAATTATCTTTGCCTCAGTGTGTATCTTGATATATTTCAATAGCCCGTCTGTGTTACACTAAATCCAATTTGGTGATTGGTCAACTGCCAATTGGGTCACCCGGATTACATCCCAATAATGTGAAGAGTAAGTAAGTTGCAAACTGTTGACGTTCTCTGAACTAATCACTAAACGCGATCAGCATAATAATTCGGCGTGCTTCAGCCGAATTGCATCTGAAGCCAGTTATTTATATTCAGTTTGGAAATCTTACATTGGGCCAACTTAATGTGCTGCGTGGGCTAGTCTCAATGTATCGGGAAATTTCGTGAAAATAAATAAGAACACACACAGCCCTTCCATAGGAATATATCACCAAAAAGCTATATAAATATAAAAATTGAATGCAGTTGGTTTGTGTGTTCTTGGGGGATACTGCGCTGTGATCTTGGGGGCACATTTAGTCTAAACTGCTTTTGCTTGGAGTATAGAGATTCATGGCATGATATAGGGAGTGAGACACCCTATCGCCACGTTCACGATAACATGTCAATGTGCTATGATGCAGTACAAGTACGTTTCGCATATACTGCCAATACAAGTATATCGTAAGATCGCACCGAAACTAGTGACCACCATTCCTCGATACAGTTAGCAAACAAAAACAAAACAAAACAAAAAACAAAACCAACGGCACAGTTGGCATCTACCTGACACAAACCAAACGAGGCAATTGATTGTCTTCAAGCATAAACAAGGCACGTATTTGCCTTCTACTTTAATGTGCCGCCTCGGTGATTATTATCTTCATCGGGTTGATAAATCCTCGTGTCAACCTCGAAACAGAGACGTGACGACAGGGGGGTTTGGGGGGGGGGGGGTGTCTAACCCCCCAAACTTTGGTCAAAATTTTCGACAGTTGGAAATTTCATACCTGCCGAAACATTAGTTGGAAATTTCACACCAACAATAGGTTGAAAATGTTCTTGTAGTTTGATTTTCAAACAATTTATTGGGGGGGAATTAATTGTTTTTGGACCAATATTTGCATATTTTCCTATTTTTTGTCAAAATTTTGGAATTATATTGTCATCAGTTGGAAATTTTCCAACCTTAGAGGGGGGTGACAGGTTGGAAATTTCCAACACTTGGAAAGCTTGTGTCTTGGTCCCTCCCCCGTGGCCAGTCAAAAACTGCTGGTTAATTTAAGAAAACAATATTGTCATACATTTGGTCAGCATTGTCATTGGAATTGTCATCAGTTGGAAATTTTCCAACCTAAGTGGGGGTGTCAGGTTTGAAATTTCCAACTCCAGGAAGGCTTGGTGCTAGTCTAGATGGTAGGATTTTGATATTTTCTTATTAAGATTTCAAAATTTTCGCACACCGGGCCGAACCATGGTCGGCCCGGTGTGTCATCGTCCACGTGGCCAATAAAAAACTGCTAATTAGTTTAACATAACAATATTTTACTACATTTGGTCAAACTTGTGGACTGAAATGGTCATCAGTTGGAGAATTTTCCAACCTGAGGAGGAGTATTAGGTTTGAAATTTCCAACACTATAGGAAAACTTCAGTTGAGGCCAGTCTAGATGCTATAGGATTTGCGATTTTCTTGTATAGTTTTCAAAATTTTCTCACACCGGGCGGAACACCCAGAAGAGAACTATATGACTCCCTACCAAATGTTGCCTTATCTGAGAATACACTAATGCGGGGGTCAAGGGAGCTTAGTCTTCGCGAAAACAAACAAATATTTAATGCAGTACAGACATATATTATGAGAACAAAGAGATTTCCATGATCTGTATGGGTAACAAATTGCTGTGGATTCCGGCAGCGTTATGCGGTAGCACGATGTTCCGCATTATATATGTAGTACTAAATGTCTTCCGATAACGATTATTTTGTAAGTTACTTACTTGTCACTATCCTGTATATACGTGAAATGATTCCACATGAAGAATGCAGCGATATTCACAGTGAACCCCATTGGTGTAAACAATATTTATTTAAAAAAATCAAACATATGACATAAACATAATATACATGTAGAAATATATAGATTTATGAAGAGGATTGGACAACAAGCAAAATGCTTTTTTAAAGTCCTCTCCTCGTGGAATAAATGTTACCTCAAGCGACAAAAATATCACTTGGGGTAAAGCGGACGGGATATATAGTTTTGATTGATTGGACTATTATTTAGGATTGAGATACGGTATTACATTGTAATACGGAAGTTAAGGGTGAGAAAGGGAATGAAAGAGAATGAGAGAGAGAGAGTGGAGAGTGTGAAGAGAGAGAGAGAGAGAGAGAGAGAGAGAGAGAGAGAGAGAGAGAGAGAGAGAGAGAGAGAGAGAGAGAGAGAGAGAGAGAGAGAGAGAGAGAGAGAGATAGAGGGAGAGGTTTGACACAGATTCGATACAAAATAACACAAAAAACATCCGTTCAGTGGGGAAATCACTTGCACGAATGCGTCACGACCACGGAGGAGAAAAAGCGGTTCATGCAAATGGAATGGAATCTAGCCGCGTCACCTTAAGTGATTATGAGAAACGGCCACTATCTAAAATAAACTTCTGTACCGCCAAGAATATTTCGGAATTAACTGATTCAGTTTCAAAACTACCGCATTGACACAGTGGTGATTCTTTCAAGTGATTAATAACAAGGTCACGGTTCAGGTTGCTGCAACCTAATCTGATACGAGTATGATATATTTGGGCTTTCCTGGAATAACACTGAAGATAAAAATTTGCAATTTTCGCACGGTCAATGTTTAGTTTACGCTTAAATTCTTCGAGTGTGTTTGATGATGTTATTGAATTCGATAAACTATTCCATGCTCGTGCACATGTAGCCGAATGCAGAAAAGTATTCATGTAAATGTCTCTGTTGCTGCCAGGCGGGTGGATACTAACATGCCAAAAATTGTAATCAGATGAAGTGGAATCAGGAGGAATCATGTTTGATAGATAAGACGGAGCTTGGTTACTAGTCATTTTGAAAAATTGTATCATTTTCTGTTTTGTTCTACGAGAGGCAATTGTTTCCCAGCCGGTATCTAATAGTAAGTTGCGATCGCTGGTACTTCTCGTGGCCCCAGTGACAATTCGTGCCATTTCATACTGAATATCTTCGATATAATCGCTCATATATTTTGGTATGTTATCCCATACTGGTGATGCATATTCAAGAGTGGGTCTAACAAAAGCAAGATATATATTTTCAAGGGTCTTTCTGCTCAGTCTGAATTTGTGCTTCCTAATCATATTTACCTTTTTCCATGCCCTATCGGTTATGTTACTTATGTGAGTTTTCCATGAACCGATGTTGTCAAAAGTGAGACCAAGATGTTTGTGATTTCTACTTCAGTTACGTGAGAATCAGCCATGATTAGGGGTGGGTGAACTATATTTGTAGATTTCTTCGATATCATTAAAGCTTCAGTTTTGAGGGGATTAAATTTTACAAGCCATTTTTTTGACCAATCGACAATAGTGGCAATGTCTCTATTAATTATTTCAGCTGCTAAAACAGGGTTCTCGACACATAAATATATTGATGTATCATCAGCAAATAGACGTATGTTGCACGTGATGTTTTCGGTTATGTCGTTAATGTAAATCAGGAATAACAGTGGGCCTAATATTTAGCCTTGATGCACACCTGCGGAAACCCCATTGAAATAGGAATTGGCCATTGCGATTGACCCCCTCCCATGGAGCCTGACGCATGCATATTACTACGAGCATCATTTTTATCACGCAACAACTCAATTATTGAAAACTCTGCCCCCTCTACTTTCTCACACCCCCTCTCTCTCTCTCTCTCTCTCTCTCTCTATCTCTCTCTGCCTCTGCCTCCTGAGAATCCCTAACACTATCTTCCCGCTGTTTCCATCCCCAACTCAAACTCAGTTACTTCTTTAAAACACATTATTTCTATCCTTTCCCGTCTGATTGATACCCCTCCCTCACTTATTGGGGAAGGGGCATGTCGCCAAAGAGGAGAAGACTTCATATAATGCCTCGGGCTTGTTGTCTGATCCTCATTTCCATACATTATCTCTTCTATTTATGCATATTTGTATCATCTGTATATTATGTTATGTTGGATTTGGAAATAAAAATATGTTTACACTAACACCCATGTTCAGCCCGGTGTACCTGGTCTCTTGCCTGTAGCCGTGTGCATTTGTCTGGAGTTAGACCACTAAATGTTAGGATTTATGCACTTTTTCAGGTTAAAATATCTGAATGCTCTCATACCGGGAATGTAGAACCATGGTTTATGAATATATATGATATTAGGCCTGAGAGCACTGAGGTGCAAGGGGCGGGGGTGCAAATGGAATTATGCAAAACTTGTGTTTGGTCCGAATCTGATTCAAGGGGGGGGGGGTGCAGTGCAATTTCCCCAAGGTGCATGGACACATCCCCAACGGAGACCCTCTAGCCACGTCCCTGCCTCGAAACCATGCAATAAATGAATAACATTTAAAATGTTAACGAGTGCAGCATTAAATATCTTGTAGCAGTGCATACTATTTAGTCTCCCATAGGTACTTGCATATATAAGAGAATGATCTGGCTTACAAGGTCAAAGAAAATATGGTTATGTCATTTTATTCTCTTATATATTAGAGGCTCCCTATGGTCGACTCGCATATATTAGAGAATGCATTAGCATCGGTTTTTCGCAAAATTTCAGGAAGCTCCATTCGTCGAAGGGTTAACGTGACTCTGGGGTGACCAAATTTTCCACTGTCATCAAAATATAAGAAATATGCGTTCCGCAGAGATGGAAATTCAGAAGATTTGTTTTATCGATATATGTCTAAAAAAAGGAATGTTACTGAGCTGCAGTTGAATTCTTAATCTCTAAATTCTTAATTCTAATAATATGGTATTCGTCTTCCCGGATTGATCATAATAAAAAACAAAACTCCAACCAACTAATGTCCTACCGTCAATTATCCAAAATAACATATATTCTGGAGCCAAGTCTGCCCATCAATGACCCTTTGACATTTGTTTGAATTATTGATCAGCTATTATACTTCCGTCTGTCTCTCAGCTAATGCTCCATGAATGACGCCATAAAGCAGTTATCCGACGAAAGACAGCATACGTGTCGCTGATGGGACCAATAGAGAGATTCACATTCTAGCGACTGTAAATACAGTAATGCTCTAAGTAATCGACTGTTTAACCACAGCAGAATTATGGGTAACTTTTCAGGATTTAGTCGGAAATAGAGCTTTCCGATGAATGGCAACAAGCCATATTTCCGACTAAATCCTGAAAAGTTACCCACAATTCTGCTGTGGTTAAGAAGTCGATTACTTAGAGCATTACTGTAGTCTAGGGATTATACTTGTGTATCATTGGCAATGACCTATTACGTATTATTCATGTGCGTCGTGCGGATGGGTCTAGACGTCAATAATGTTACTTGCAATACATGTGGACGATGAAACACAGGTTTTACTCACAGGTCCCCTGGTGCGACAACCCCACCACGAGCGTCCACATTAATACCTTAATACAAGGATTGTATCTATCAGACAAATATTTAACATAGACTTGCTTGCGAAAAAAAATCATCAAAATCCCCTGTGTTTGAGATAGTGCCACAAACTCAGTTCTTTAGACCATATTCTCACCTTTAATTTGGTGTATCTCCCGCATCGATAAGTTGAAGATCACCAAAGATATATATGAATAGGTGCACACTTTCGAAATTGGACAAACCCTTGAACAGATTCTCATCAAATATAGCATATATCATATATATATAATAGTAGCGCTGCAGAATTTACTCTGCTGATGTCACACAGACAGGCCCACACATGGTGAATCATTATTACAAGTGGAATTATGTAGTGCTAGCTATGCTTTATTTGATGGAATCTGTTCAAGTGTTTGTCCGGTTTCGAAAGTGTGAACATATTCATATATATATCTTTGGTGATCTTCCACGCGGCAGATACATCAAATTAAAGGTGTGAATGTGGTCTAAAGAAATGGTCATGTGGCATTATCTCAAGCACAGGGGATTTTGATGAATTTTGATCGCAAGTGAGTCTATGGTCAATACAGGTCCGATAGATACAAACCTTGTATTAAGGTATTAAGGTGGACACTCGTGGTGGGGGTTGTCGCACCAGGGCACTTAACGTATTAAGGTGGACACTCGTGGTGGGGTTGTCGCACCTGGGAACTTAATGTATTAAGACGGACACTCGTGGTGGGGTTGTCGCACCAGGGGACTTACGGTATTAAGGTGGACACTCGTGGTGGGGTTGTCGCACATGGGGACTTAATGTATTAAGGCGGACACACGTGGTGGGGTTTTCTCACCAGGGGACATGTGGTTTTACATGAATAACACAGGATGACAGCAATGCAAATGTTGAATTATTGACAAGAAGTCGTTATGTATATGCCTCCACAACTTTTGATCATAGACAAGACGAACATTACTTTAATCCAGCAACACAATTTGCAGGTTTTACGAGCATATCTGACTGTAACGAGGTGTGGTCTGTATATGGAATGATATTAGGGCCACTTACCAATGGCGCTTCTAGCGCGCCAGAAGCGACCGAGTGTGCGACTAATATAATGATGTTTTGTCGCTTTCGCATGATTTGGCGCGCGCCGAAAGAGACATAAGCTACAAAATATAATGGTCACATATTTTGGCGCTTTCGGCTGCTCCAAAACATGCGACATTATCGCACGCCCTTGGCGCGCACCGAAAGCGACACAAACGCCAAAATGTGTGACCATTATGGCGCACATTTTGTCGCTTCTGTCGCTTTCGGCGCGCGACAAATGGTGCACATGTTGTCGTTTTCGGCGCGCGCCAGAAGCGCCATTAGTGGCGCTATATAGTATTCCATAATTCTGGCTACGATTATATATGATACATTTTGTAAACTAGTCTAAGACACTCCCCTTTTCGGACATTTACAGGTAGTCATATCTCGAACCAGTAACAAATGTCATTAAATATACACAATCGTAAACTAATCACACAGTAATGTTGTTTAAAATAGAATTACACCACGTGTCTACAATTACATGCACGAAGCCGCTCTCGCATAAGTAAGCCGCTTATAAACATTGAGAGTGTATAATCACGTGATCTATGACGATATAGAGTTACAATCACCAGCACACGTACAATCCCTATGGAAACGAAATATCTCTAAGGGTACGTTCATACACTCGCAAGTTAGCATTTCGTTGTAGAAAACCATATGGTGCAAGAATATGAACGGTAATATGCATATAACGTATAATTCATCTTTACAAAAGTCAACGACGCGTGAGAAGTAAAATATATGTAGTTCCATATGTAACGGCAAGTTTGCACAGTATGTTTTGCAGGAATTTGCCCATAGAAACCCTTACGGTGCCAGAATATGAAAGGCAAAATGCATATCAAATGCATATTTACCAAATATAACGACAGAAGAAGTAAAATTGCGGTAGTTCCACATTTACCGGTGTAACTTGAACACACTGCCAACACAATATCTCTATATTTTATTCTTGCGAGATAATTGCATGCTATTTACAGGAAAATTTCGATAGCATCGCTACTAGCGGAACTATACATATAGTCCGGCCGCCAACCCACCAACGTTTCGCGTACAAAGTTTTTGCTCGGCAGAATCTGGTGGTCTAGGGTCCACTTCTGAAGAATCCAGCGGCTAATCGGCCATCAGCGTTGGAAAATTTGTGAAATCTGGACACAACAAAGATGGTGGCCAAAATGCCTAACTTGTCACAAGACAACATCGTGTACCATCACGGAGTTGGAAAAAATACATAATGCATATACTATGGTTATGTTTTCTGGACCAAACTAAATATATGTTAGCTTAATAATTGATAATGGTTTCAAAGAGGGCTACCAAGATCGCGGCTAATAAACATGCGAAAATCTTAGTTTTCATAATTTCCCATAAAAGACCACACGTTATGGAATATGATGATACATTTAATTTACTAACACATTTACCTAATTATTATTTACCTATTAATTATTATGAACAAATATTTTCGCTATTCTAGGCCGCCATCTTGGTGGCCATCTTTGATCTTTTATCAATCGTTGAACTAAAATTGATATAGGTCCATCCAGAAATGGTGACAGATCGTTGTTTTTATATATTTTATCAACTCCATGGGGCTGTATTGTGTTGCAACACTGACGCATGCATATTACTATATACGAGCATCAGTTTTATCAAACAACAAATCAATTATTGAAATCTCCCGACCACAGTGACTGTCATCATTTCACGATACATATGTCCCCCTCATGTCTTCTACTTCCCCACCCTCTCTCTCCCTGCCTCTTGCTATCCCTGACACTATCATCTCCCTGTTTCCACCCCTAACTCAAACTTAGTTATATATCTCCATTTGTCCAAAAAACATTATATCGACCATTTCCCGTCTGATCAATACCCCTCCCTCACTTATTGGGGAAGGGGCATGTCGCCAAAGGGCTTGTTGTATGATCCTCATTTCCATACATTAACTCTTCTTTTTTGCATATTTGTATCATAGATCTGTATATTATGTTATCTGTTTGGATTTGGAAATAAAAATATGTTTACACTAACACTCATGCGCTCATGTGCCGTTAAGTTAGTACCCAATCGGATGTCAATTAATAGTGTCAGCATATTAATCATTGATTGCCTTCTCCTTCGGCAATAGCAGTGCTGTAATTATGACATATGACAATGCATTACTAATGATGAAATAACGTCTTGGATCATGTTTGTGTGTTAAACGCCATACTCATTATAAGGTGAAAAATTCATATATGCGCCGATTGTTTCCAAATCAATAAGTCGGGAAGTGAAACTGATCTCAGAAACACAATTAGCGACACACATGATTGGCCACTAATTGTTAGTATCATGAATTATGATGTGTGAACGCTTATCAGTCGAATAGACTGTGTTGTCTGTATAGCTTAAAGGTACTCAATCCCATCAGAGGGTCCCCATATCATCAAGATACAACAACAACATTTCTTCAAAATACGCTTTAGTTATCAGAATCGATTAAGTGCCACAAAATAATGCTAACCAGTGTCAACATGGTATCAAATGTCCCAAAAAAGTGTTATTTATCAACATTTTATTCAACGAAATAACGTCGTATTATCTCATCAACATTTTGTTCAACGAAATATCGTCGTATTATCATTAGAGTATTCACGAAATGTGGCCGTATTACCACTTGTTTTTTGAGTTATCCATTTTCATCCGCAATTTGAAACGAGACCATCCTTTTGACGGCGTATTTCTGAGCCACAAACAATTGATATTTATACATGAATATGTGGCGTTGCTCCAGGGACTTACAAAAAGCGTATTAAGCAGATTTGGATAATTTGAACATCAAATATTTATACGTAATTTTATATCGGAGACACTAAACACCTTTCGCATAACGAACCACGACAGATAATAATTACGATTAGATAATTGAAGTCGTATTTTTTTCGGATGGTCCAAAAACCTTTTCGCATAATTGACGAGTCCGTTTATGAGACAATTGTGCCTGTCACTCGTGGTATGGAGGCTATAGTTCTGCCTGCCGTACTATTTGTATATTAATTTTGTTGTTGTCATCAGGTCATAGCTTGGCGTATTGTGATTCGCAAGATTCTCGTGTGTCACGACGACGAATGTTACAATTACCACTAATAAATGCAAATTAATGCCTCGCGACGATAACAATTTAATGACATAATCCCAGAGTCATTTCCCACATCGAGGAGCTGAGAAATAATCGCCAACTTATTATCGTACGTGTGGGCGATTCCTTTCATTACGCTCGCCTAGACTGGGTAAAATACCCTGGGCAAAAATTAATGGAAAGATTTTTGGTGACCGGAGCAATCTAAAAATAGCATACTTACAACTGCAAACAAAACATAATTTTGTTATTCAGGAAATTTGGCAAAACTCACACTGGGCGTATCGAACAGACGAAGACTTAAGTAGATGAGAAAAAAATATCTGATTTTCACAATGAAACTAACGAGAAGTTTGACTTTTATCCGGCTAACAAGCAAAATACCTAATTTTAGAACAACCTTGACACTAAGTATCTAAAACTTTGGATAAATAATTTTAACTGTCATTCAATTGAATTATATATATCTGAATTATATATTACATATTTATGACAAATTACTAAAAATTAAATTCATTTAGTCCATTACATAAATATTGCCATGTGCTTTTTCAGTTGACAACTGATCTTTTCGCGGAAAGTGAAGTCACATTACAATACGCTCGAAATTACACTACCGCGGCCGTAGGTGTAGTAGGGTGAGTGGTTTGGGGTGGCTGGCCCCGGGATTGTCGAAAGGGCCGAGAGGCCCTTTCCTTAATCCCTCATGTGTTTGCCTTTAATTCAGAATAAAAAATAAATAAATAAAAAAAGAAGAGCATTTTTTTTCTGTTGGAATTACTTTTTCTTTTTCCTTCGTTTCTTTGGGTTTGATGTTGTTTTCTCCGTTGAAGATGGTGGTGTTGACATCTCTCGCATCTGTTGTTGTTGTTGGAGAATGAGTTGTTTATGTTGTTCTACTTCGTCCATGATGTCTTGGACTCTCTTCTCCTGCTCCCCGAGTCGCCGCTGTTCTTTTTCGATGTAGGAGCTGTTGTTGTTGTTGTTGGTGGTGGTGGAGCTGGGGGACACCGGTAAGTGATGGTACTCCGGTGTCCGAGGTGGCAAGCTGTCCAACTCCACCTCGAAGCTGGCGGCATGAACAGCAGGAGTGGTATCCTGCTCCCTTTCTCCGCTAGCCTCGACGACAACAGCAGGGACCTCCGGCAGATCCACGGAGTCCCTGCTAGCTGGAACAATGTCGGTCTCCGTGCAGGTCGGGTCGTCTGGGCGTCTCTCAGACAACTCCGAGACGTAGGTGTAGCCAGCGTACTCCGAGTATTTACGCCGAATTTACCTCCGATCATTCCATTTATTGCCCATTGTAATTTCATTATTCATTGTAGTCGAGCGTAATGAATGGAATCGCCCCGTGGTGTATTTATAAGTTTTGTTGAAAAACCGAAACCGCATTCGTAACTACAGACAGGAAAAATCGACAACGAATAGAAATAACACAAAGTGTAGTGACGTACAGTACCAGTCAAAAGAAGTGGTATATTAAGCGCACTGTTTTCGCGCCCAATATCGCAATTATATTGCAAGTGGAAACGCTTAATATTGCGATATCGCGCGCTTTAAATTGTGACATTTAAAGCAAATTATTGCTTCTTCTATATTGTTTATTGCATAAATAGAGACAATGTTTTAGATGTGTATGTAATTATATTTGTAATGTATAATATATGTACACTATATGCACAGTATTTATCTAATATAAATATAACACTATCTGGTCTTCTTGAAATTTTGCGCGCTTACTATCGGAATATATTGCGCTCAATATCGCAATAATAAACGCGAGTGTTTTGGTATTGCGCTATAATCGCGCCTTTTTCGAAATTAAGCGCGCTCATATGCAATATCGCAATAAAGGCGCGCCTCAATATACCACTTCTTCTGACTGGTACTGTAGTACGGTATTCGTAATTCTTATCTGTTGTAATTCTTTATGCGAAGGGTGTCCACTATATGCATGTACAGCTGATATAAACGTAGGTCGAAAAATACACGGAATACCGATATCCAGATTTCATATTCTTAACTGTTATTCAGTATTCACCCATCTCTGCTTACTGGTTTTCAGTATTCAACCCCCTCCCATTTCAATTTAAATCTCATTATTATCTCCGTCCATTTCTCTGTGGAACTGGTGGTAGACATTTATATTTCCATTTACAAATGTTAGAAATAAAGGAGATACATAAAATAAGAAAAGTCAAATGACTAAAGAAAAAAATCAAAATAAGAATATGAAAATAAAATTAAACACACAATTAGCTGGGAAATCTAAACTGAGACCATGTTTACGTACATGGGAGCATGTATGTAGACTCAATTAATCTATTTAAATGGCTACTCTGGCAACTATTTCCTATGAGAATCTGACTAATTTCAACACGTTTGTTTTATCTCTGTCATAAATAAGAATATTAAGTTTTCCATATATAGCTCGGATTACTTTAGAAGTGTGTTTTTAAAACCATTGCATATGAAAATAGTGATAATAGTATTCGTTACACCCGGTGTATCCTCACCGCAAAGTTGGCAGCGAGAGGAAGCAACTTCTGAGTTTTTCCAACTGGAAACTTCAGTAAGGAGCCGATAATTTCTAGTTATCAGTTTGATCAGACATGAACTCATCTATCATGATTCAGGGGGGGGGGGGGTGCTATCTTCTTTGTACAAACAATCTGAGTGTTGTGTTCCGGGTGCGCCGATTGCATCAAAATTTATAAGTCAGGAATTGTAACTGAAACACAATTGATGACAGACATCATTGATTATTTACTGGGTGAACGGCACTGGCACTGAACGCCTTCAAGTTGTCAATACACCGTAGCTCAATTTTTATGTAATCATATTTTATTCTCAATACATGTACGTAACACTTACACATAGTTGTATATCAATGAGAAGACATATTTGCCACTAGGCGGGTGCTTATGGTGGCCTTCTCAGAGAGATATATCAATTTCGATGGGAGTTTGTTAAGAATTTAATGTACCATATTTCGTATATGAAGTAATTCATATACATTGTGCAGGTACATGCATGTGCCTCGAACTTTTCCTAGACCACAATAGATCAGGGCGTACTTTCAGATCACGATCCATAGAAGTATATTTCAACTCCGAGATACACGTATACCTGACTGTTTATTTGTATTGTTGCTGTTGAAACATAGGGTATATAGAGGATCTACAACAAGTCCCTAGTTTATAGCGGAATTAACAAAACGAGTCCAGTAAATTTGGTATGGACCGAGCCTTCGGCGAGGTCCAGACCCAATTTACTGGACGAGTTTTGTTAATTCCGCTATAAACTGGGGACGAGTTGTAGATTCTATTTATTACATGATCCAAAACTACTTAAATCAACAAATGGGACGCCAAACTAACTTCGGCTTCTATAAGGCATGGGATGCCGTTTCACTTTACTCTGCGTTGCTTGTCCGCGCAAAGAAATAGTCCCAAATAAATAAAGACTCCTTGGTGCATTTAATGGCGTATATTTAATGACATAACTTCTCCAACTCTTCATTCCTTATATTTTGTTGGAAAAAAATATTGGAAGTCATAGATTGTGAGAATTAGCGTACGGAATGTAAAAAGACAATAAACCGGAAGTCCGAAAGGTCACCTGGCACTATTTCCTGTTATTAAACGAATGTTTAATATCACAATTTATAGAATGGGCTTATTGAATGGAATAAGGGTAGGGTCATGTAATAAATATATATATATATATATACTTTATACATAGGGTTTCTTTATTCAAGCAATATGCTGAGGTGTTCTGATGCTTGGTGGTAAGAATTTTCATTATATCCGACTATGTTTCTAAGATATGACTCAAATGAATACATAACTCCATTTAATGCGTTCGCAGACGAACCGCGTTATCAAAAAATACGGGAAGCAATACAAGTTAAGACGACTTATATTGTCGCACATGGTAAAAGGCAGATCAGTCCAGATTATATCCATGTTTTCAAAGACTTATACGCATGATGGTTAAAATCCGAAACTTAGACCGGTTCTGTCGCATCCCATCTTAAAAGGAATCACAATAGGTGAGCCTAGAACTTGCCGCTGATATTTATCACCTAAGTACATGTATTTTGCAACTCGTTGTTTATAAGACACGAAAGTTTGTGTTTGCAGCAAATTTGGTTCTGAAGATAGCGTATATACAACCACATTCTCACTAGACTAGCTATTGGCTCTATATATATGACACTCCGACGCCCTATGTTCGCCTCATTTCGTCATGCCGAGAGAAGTGACATAGCCCCGTAAATTCATACAGTGTCTAGTCAACATTCTAATAATACTGTTGAAACTACATTGTAGACCTAATGTGAGGTTCTAAAACAGAAATTGACCTCTGACGTGTCTTATTGAACTTTGATCCGTGAACGTCAGACGTGTGAACAACCGAGTTAAATATAATGTAGAGTGACACTGAATTGAAATTCAACGAACTTCAGTTGATTATGATATATATGGAGATGAGCAATTAACATACATGTAGGACACACTTTTTGAGTTAAATAAAACACCGCGCATTGAAGCAATTTCGAGCTTCAAAACACCCCTCCATGTTGGAGGGCCAACACCCAGATAATAATTGATTTCCTCTCGAGACAACAGTTACAAATGAAAAGAAATATAATTTATTATTATCCATCCCTTAACTAACACCATTTCCGATTGGGCAAAAGCCGCCACGTGATAGTCCGGGAAAAAGTCATATTGTACTCCCGAATGTCATATTGGACTCCCCAGTGTGCAATATCACTTATTTATCGGGACTCCGTGACGTCACGAATTAACTCTATTGCGAAATGAATCGGTGAAATTGTGATGCGCGCGCAACACTGTTGGATTTAGCAGACGTTTCACTTCCGCATTGGGTTTTGTTTTCACATCCGTGTTTACTGTTCCAAATCATGCTTTCTGATGATCAAAATACAGGCTTTTATAGAGAATTAAGTGCCGACAAATACCAAAAATAACCACACAAGGTTTATTCCCAAAATGTGGGTAAACATACAGATGGGTAATACAAATGTCATTATACAATGTTGTGTACAGTATGAGTTTTTCTTTCTTGTACTCGACCAGGTTGTGGTGAAAAGTCATATTGGACTCGACAATATGACTTTTCACCACAACCTGGACTCGTACAAGAAAAACACATACTGTACACAACATTGTATAATAACTTTATAATATGTTGTCAGCCAGGTATATATATCTATCATAATCTTAGAAAATATCTAAATCCCGTGCACCAACCACATCACTGGTTAAACTGCATGTTCCAGAACGGTTTTGAGAGAAGAAATATTTTCATATGTCTCTGTTATGTGTTGCCTCTGTAGCTTCAATGCATGGCCTCTTGTGGATTGTTATGTTGCTCTTGTAAACAGTGAATTTAAAGCGATATTGTGATGCCAATTGAGGATGTTATATACCTCTATATCATACGACCTCGCCTTTTCCGATATTTAAGAAAAACCAGGTTCAGAATGATAATATGATCTTGATATGAATACTAACACACACTAACGCAATCGATTGTTGTTGTTGTTATTCAGGATTTCCCTCCTTTTTATTATATGTGGAACACCTAAAATTTGGGTTAAAATAAATATAAATCCTGTGTTAGTTGCAAATATGATAAAGGGTTAAAATATTAAGTAAAAGTTGTGTTTCATTATGTTTTTTTGTTTGTTAAAGACATATTATGGACTTGTTCGGGTGCGTATAACTGACAAGTTAGTACCCAGGCGCTATGATAACTGCGGGGGTGTAGCATTATACTAACCTCGCCGAAAAACTAAAAAAAAATCGACCATACCACTCCATAGAAATCATCGTCTGAACTACGCTTAATTGTAAATACATTTGTTATTTACATCTTGATTCGGGACGCAACTATCGGCGACAATCTAACACAAATGATTTCGTCCATTCAGATTCATTGCGATTAATTAATATATAAGTATGACGGTGTGTGTGCTGTAAATTTTGATTAATATTCCTAAAAATAGCTGCCTTTGAGCAAGATTCTCCATTTCTATACCAGAGTGTTTCATATCACTTTAAAATTGTGTGTTAAGAGATTCTGTGTTGGTTATATACAATGGTAATTCATAGCTTTCAGCAGAATGACGGAGTAGAAAAGGGCTCTAGACATCATTTTGGCAATAGTATATTATAGGGCGCACCATCCCAGAATCTAGTTTGACGAAAGTTTGAGACTCCATATATGTGAATATTATGTTTATAATGCCCATAATGTGTCCTATCCAGTCACGGAACTACATGTAACTTGTATTTATTCATTTATTGGGGTTTAACGTCGCTTTCAGCAGCCAGGGTTATATCACAACGTTGCCAGTTTATTGGTGGAGGGAAAGTCCGCGCACGAAGGTAAATATAG
This sequence comes from Siphonodentalium dalli, assembly GCA_032622095.1. NCBI lineage: Eukaryota > Metazoa > Mollusca > Scaphopoda > Gadilida > Siphonodentaliidae > Siphonodentalium > Siphonodentalium dalli. The sequence continues at coordinate 98,666,379 of CP136063.1, forward strand.
CAGTGATTTCATTGTCTGGAAGAATGACCCAAGCATTGTGTCGGGCGAAACCACCGACCATCGGCGAGTAACTGCATGCAACTCCCACGGATACAAAGTCAGCAATGATTCCACCGGGAATTGAACCCATATCACCAGCGCTGGAGAGCGAATCGGCTGGAGCAGAGCCCCTTACCGACTGAGCCACCGACCTCCCCGAAACGTGTACTCCGAGTTACATATAGTAATGTAGTTTATCATCTTTATGTACGCCGAGATCTTATTGCCAGTGTAAATAACTATTCTGTTGCGTCAGTGGAAATGCAACAGAAAATGTCGGATATGCGCTGCATAACACGAAAACGAACACTAAGTTCCGATTCCAATGTTGAAAATTCGAGTTCCGTTCCATCTATAGAGTTCTTGATACACGTGACACTGAGAGTGCAAGCCAGAAATCGATTGTTGAAGTGACGGAAAATGCGAAATTCATTAAAACAGTGAATGGACAGTCATCTCCTGCAATGCCTCTCGCAAACACAATTACCATCCAAGGAGATTTCACCATAAAATATTACAATTATCCTGTTAAAAGTGACAATTATCGAACATTCGAAACGAAAATATTGTCACCTCATCATTGAATCGGATTCCAGTCAAAGCGAAATTGAATAGTCACGTGACGTAAATTTATCAGAATTTGACTTCTCACGACGTCGCTTGCTGAGTATTGTGTACGTTTTGTGTTGCGCGTAATATAATAGTTCCTGTTTTAAATTGAGTTTTATTGCATTTTTTTCTGGGACGAATTGTAAGATAAGTTGGTTATCACCACACAGTGTGTTTCCGAGATCGGTATTCAAGTCTCGCTGCCTTCTCTGGGAAGCTCGACTTGAATACGGATCTCGGGAACATGCACATGGTGGTGATAACCTATATTTATTATTGAGGCTGTTAGTTGGTATTCATGTAATTGTCAGTAATATTGAAGCTGTACGTTGGTATTTCATGTATTTGTCAGTAATATTGAGGCTGTATGTCGGCATTTCGTGTATTTATCGGTAATACTGTGTATTTCATGTATTGATGTGTACTATTGTGTCAGTATGTAGGCATTACATGTATTGAGCTGTACTATTGTCAGTATGTCAGGGTGGTGGAAACATCTTCCGTACACGTAGGCGGGGTTGGGTGTGTCATCATCAGCTAAAAAATAAGTATTTTTCCGGAAGCTTAAATGTTATGTCCTCGTGCCATTGTTTTCAAAATGAGTCATAAATTTTGACTCAGGAATGGAAATAGACATTGTATACTGGTATATACTTCATATAGCAGTATATTATGTTTATAGAACCCATACTGAACCCCTCTTATGAATGCATAAAATTCACCACTGTTCCAGAATGTTACCCGAAAAAATATTTGGCCCTAAATGCATGCTGCGAATCATAAAAAAAACGTCTTGCATAAAAGAAAATTTAAAAATAAAAATAACACTAGGTGCATCATATCACCTTAATAATGATGCTGATAGAAATGAAAACTGGAAACTAATACATTGCCTGCCACTGCCCGACAGATGGATAACAGACTCAAGTATTAAATTATATCTACTTGTTTGATGTTCAACAGCATCTTTATTTATAATCCTCCTCGACATGCACAGCACAATGGTACTCAAAATCATATCAAAGGCTGTGTCCATGTATTTGTACATGCATATTAGTCAACACTTTATTCTATTGTACTCAAAGGATGTGTTTTGCGTGACTTGACAATTTGGTATGACAATTAAGGACATTAAGAACATTTTAAAATGTGCAATACTGTGAACTTTTATGGATTTTCGATGGTTATAACTACAGGTTCGCAGTCATGGACCAGTAGGAAAAGTAAGGTGGGCCTTTATCGAAGTACCGAATAAGTTGATACAAATAAACATATAAACAATAAAAAAGTATAAAATTGCATTTAAAAAATAATAATAAAAAAAAACATTTCGTTGAATGTGTCTCCAACTATGTATCAAAGCATTGCACATTATCAATAACGTGCTATATTGAAGGGTAATGTTATCGAGTAGATAGTTGTCATAAATCCTCGAAAAAGGGGGTGGGTATCTGAAAATACACCGGAAAACATTTTTGAAATAAATTGGATGGTGGGTGTCAAGATAGGTCAAAATGAAAAAACAAAAAAACGCATACGTGTCCGGATGTTTTTCCACCACCACCCATGAGTATGTTGGTAATTCATGTATTTATCGGTAATATTGAGGCTACTTGAGGCAGTATGTTGGTATTTCATGTATTTATCTGTAATATTAAGGCTAATTGAGGCTGTATGTTTGTATTTCATGTATTTATCTGTAATATTGAGGCTCATTGAGGCAGTATGTTGGTATTTCGTGTATTTATCTGTAATATTGAGGCTAATTGAGGCAGTATGTTGGTATTTCGTGTATTTATCTGTAATATTGAGGCTAATTGAGGCAGTATGTTGGTATTTCGTGTATTTAACTGTAATATTGAGGCTAATTGAAGCAGTATGTTGGTATTTCGTGTATTTATCTGTAATATTGAGGCTAATTGAGGCTGTATGTTGGTATTTGATGTATTTATCGGTAATATTGAGGCTAATTGAGGCAGTATGTTGGTTTTGATGTATCTATCTGTAATATTGAGGCTAATTGAGGCTGTATGTTGGTATTTCGTGTATTTATCGATAATATTGAGGCTAATTGAGCAGTATGTTGTTATTTCAAGCATTTATCGATCTACATGTATGTTATCCATCCTTTCGCCCAATGTTTGTAAGTTCAATCGATCCATGTTGTTTAAAGGTGCATTCATGGTTACCGGGTAATTTTTATGAAACTTATTTTACTCTTTATTTTGATTCTAGCATGAAATAACATGCTGCATCAGGAAATGCCTCTCGAAAGACGATATTTTGTTATATAATGCATTTTCTATGTATTTATTTCAGATAGTTTAGATGTTTTAGAGGGACGCCAACAATATTTATTTGATTTTAGTTTATCTGCCTATAGGCTAGCCAATGATATATGTGTTATATACACAATGTGTTTGTATAAATTCAGTATCGCGACGAGGTTAGTTTTCGTGGCCATATAGCGACGATGCGACCTTGGTCGCCGAGTCGCTATATGGCCACGAAAACTAGCCGAGTCGCGATACATGAATCGATACAAACACAGTGTGTATATAACACATTTATCTACCATTGGTGTGACATAATCCGCACAACCGCACAAATAATATTTTTGGAGTTTCTTAAATGCCAAAACTGTTGAATTTGTGTCCGACGATTAGCTTTCTTGAGTATATTCTCACAACCTGCAAAGGTATCTGTGTCACGCGATTAGCTCGCTTTGCTAAATTGTCACAACCTGCAAGTTCACCCGAACATGCCTAACGGAAAATGTATTCAATGGACACAAGCTCTTACACCTGCATATTTTATATAATTTATAATAATTACTGAACAAATACATACTAGTTACTTTGTGATATGTTATACCATAATACCCATGATGGTAGGCAATCAAATAATGTTAAAACCTTGGAACTATTTGTTTATAGTACGCAAGAATATATGTTGGAATGTCGGTTTGATTTTCACGCGATTATTGTGACGTCAGTTCATTCATGATTTTGAACCAGTCAACGACGTCACGAGCGCCTTGTATCGCAACTGCAGTAACGATACAGATGTTTTTTATCGCCAATTCGTTATTGCCAATTGTATCAAGGAATTTCGTAGGAAATGGTAGATAATATCTTGCATTTATAGGTCTAGTTTATATGTCATATTTAGTTTTCATCAAATTTTCAACAAGAAAGTAGAAAACAATGTAAAATTAGATTTGTTATGTTGTTGTTGTAACTGGAGGTATGTAGGCATGCATGCACATTTAAAGAGAAACTGTCCTACTAGCGTACAATCTTCGATTAACCTCTTGGCTGATATGCGTCCGTATTGAGTACGGACCTAAAATGTCACACTGTGTGCTAAATGTCCGTACCGAGTACGGATCTAATTCCACGCACTAGCAGGCGATCGTCATTCGTACGGGGAACTAATAAATTAGTGCAACTGAACCAGTGTATCTCGACTTTTCAATCAATGTATGGTGTTTACAGGATTGGTAATGATAGTAGCTGTCGACACCATTAGCATGCAATACCCCTATCTCTCTCTATCTCTCTCTCCATCATTCCTACCGTTTGCTTAATTTCAGTATCTCTATCGCGTGTTTGTTGCATCACTCTTCCTTCTCTCATACATAACAAATGAAACAATCCATCAATTCGTTCTACTGTCAGTTGTCATTACTTGTACATAGCTATATTGCTATAACATATTTCCTTGCTCTTGTCAGCGTTTAATTTGTATATATTCAGTGTTTTGACAATGGGGAGAGGATGTTACTGTAAGTGACAGCACTTGTCATCCCATCCCTTTTGCCTATGTGTATGTTAATACCATGCATTGGGCAAATAAAATATGTTTAAACTAATGATAGCAGCCTATGCAGGAAGTCGTTTGTATGGGTTTCGCGACATTCCCATTTTATATTTCCACTGCAAAATTGACAGAACGTCAACGTCCCCGCACACGACGTCATGATCGACGCCATTCGGCAGTGAAGAGGTTAAGTCGGTCAAGAATCCATTATGTGAAGCATTCCCTTGGTGCTCGGTACGTAGAATCAATGACAAAGAGATTGGCGTCGATAAACGCCCGGGGACACGAAACGGGAATCGAATAAAGAGCTTGTCGTAGCATGATAATTCGATTTGTTTTGTAGCTTCAAAAACTTTTTCTTTGATTGTCAAGAGACCTGCGTTTGTGTAGACTGTTATCGCAATGCATTTCTCCAGGCGCGTAATACAGACAGTTTGAACTTCTGTCTTAAGTCTCTATTGAATTTAATTCGATGGAAATAACTTTAATTGGATCCATCGCAGAAGCAGAGAATGTAAATTATTTCTGCTGGTGAGCCGAGACGATTTCTGGACACGATTTTACAAAGCAGCGTTCACTGTAGTTACTTAAACTTAAGGACGCCAAGTCACTGCAGAGAAGTGCATGGGTTTTGGTTGCTTCTCTCCAATTATTTGGCTATATATTTGTAGCAGGAAACATAATACCTGAATCATTAGCAATGGGCGATGTGTGCCGAAGATACAAGTATTTTTGGATTGCTATTGTGTTTTTGCCAGCAATTGAGTGCAAATGTGTTGATTTAAAACCAAGATTCGAATATTTTCCAACTTCATGTTTTAGAATGTAGAAAAATCTGTCAACGATGTGCAGGGTGTCATGTTTGGATTGTTCGATAGTTGAGTTGAAATGATGTTTGATGTATAACTGTTAGAGTTGCAAATCAAGGCGTGCAATATGGAGCATCCCAGAGCTGACAAGTTAAGTGTTGACGGGGATGCAGTTGCAAATTCAAAACTGGAACTTCATCGCAAACATCTTATAGCCATTTCACCGCGCCATCACCACTGCTATCCAACCAGCGAGGCTTTTCGTCATTAGTAGCCATTCGTTGGTGGCGGAGCTGGTGTTATTCCCGATGAGTGCAAATTAGTTAGACATACATGCATACATACAAAGGGATGGTAACCTTTACTCGTGTATTATCTGGGCAAATTTGACTTCACTGGACGATAAGTGATGTTTACAGATATGACGATTTCACAAATTTTCCATGTATCAAATATACGTGACATTTTACGACGCTTTTATTCTCAAATACGGTAAATCTTTAAACTTGGAGCTTGACTCCGCGTATATGCACGTAAACGTCGGCATAATTATATCCCAAGAGGCAAAAGCAATTTGTTATAACTGACAGAATCTTGCCCACTATATATATCTGACCACAGCGCGTGTTACATAACTCATGTCTCAAAATATGGGCGGCGTTTAGATTAATTGAAAATACCCACTGATTTCCCACCATGTTGTATGAATAATCGACTTCAGTGTACAATCAGCGCCAGACATATTTGGAGAGCAGTCAGTATCAGACAGAAGTATATCAAAGTCGCCACGTAGATTTGGAGTAGATCTACTTAACTTTCTGTGCAAGACTTCGAATTCTAGGAATTTAGAACATTATGCAATTTGTATATATGTGTATAATTTATATTTTATAATTCTTTTTCCAGACAATACCCACTATGCAGTTTTCCTATTTGTGAATTTTTTATGATTTTATCGTACACACTTCACATATTTCCCTCTATTTTCGGATCAAAATCTTACATTAACCACCAATATTATATGCGATTGGGCGACATGGATAATGCTGTCTTTTATATGGATCAAACTGATTTTAAAGATGCATAGCATTGGAATATATTAAGTTGTTCGTAAAGGGCGCGTAGTTGTGGATATTAATTTATCCGCTAAAGTTCTATTTGAAATAAAAATTAGGCGTAAATTTTACGTATATTTGAAATTTAAAGCATCCATAAAAGTGTTATTTCGAATATAAATTGTGCTTAAATTGCACGTATATTTGAAATTCAATTTAAAGACATATTATGGACTTGATTTTCATAAGTTAGTGCTCAGGCGCTATATGCCAACCTGGGGAATGTAGCATTCTACTAAGATCGCCGAAAATTTCAAAGAAATTGACCATACCACTCCATACAAAACATCGCCTGGACTACGCCCAATTGTAAATATTTACATCTCGATTCGGGACGCAACTATCCGCGATAATCTAACACAAATGATTTCACAATCGAGAGTCATTGTATTTACTTAATATATAAGAATGACGGTGTGTATCGTCAAGTTGGATTAATATTCGTAACAAATAACTAACTCTGATAAAGATTATACTTAATTTTTATTTGATAACGGAGTGCTTCGTGTCACTTTAATTTAAACGCCAAGTATTTTCCATTTATGTCAATCAAGAAACCAACAGCATTTCATATCTACACTAAATACATCGACGCTTTTATTACATATCCATCAACGTAATTCGCATGATTGCACGAGTTTCCAGGCGTGTGATAATTCTCAGAATCGCACTAGTGCAATCTGTCGACGGAACTATTTCATTCAGTGTTAAAACTCAATTAAATTCACATTTTCTGTACCGGAGATGTACGATTGTGAGTCAATTTACTATGATACGGAGATATGTAATAAAAATAGAACCGCATGAGTGTCTGGATTTTGACGAATTATCGCACTCGATTTGTTGGCGGAACGCGATACCTCTCGTGCGGGGCTGCGTCCCGCACTCGAGGTATCGCTCCGCCAACAAATCTCGTGCGATAATTACGTCAAAATCCAGACACTCGTGCGGTTCTATCTATATATTCGCGTGTATATCTCTATTTGGAGACCAATATAGCCTTGCTGCCTGTGCCCCAGCAATACATCCACGCAAAGAGTCAGCGCTCTTACATCTGGCGTCTGTTCGAAATCAGATCAGGGGCGATAAGTTAAACTCGAAGATTGACACCACATTTGTTCTGGGGATGCCAAGACACTCCGTGTGATTTAAGATTTACAATGTCAAGCGATCTACCGCGATGCTATCTTATCTGGAAGGGAATGGATTTCCTCGATAAATTGAAGAAGGCCTCCCATCGTCCGAATGTGTGTTGCGATCTTTTACTACGGACCTTACAGACAACGCATTACCACAGTCTATTTGTTTTGGCGCCACGAACTAATTGTGCTCGGAATTTCTGGTTACCCTCAGCAGTGAATCTACACCAATGGCTCATCTTCAGTTTACTACAAACTAGGTTTCTCACTTAATACCATGGCTAGACAATAATAATCTTAATAGAGACGTGTCTCATTTGACCAACACAATATGTATACGGCGTTTCGTAGTCTGGACAACAGTATGTCAATCAGTACACGAACTATGGGTATATGTATAGGCCCCTGGCATACTCGGAATAAACATACCGAATTATTTCCAGCTGGTGTGAATATTTCCTAGACAAGTGAGACACACACCCTTTACATGACTGTGTGTATACGATATGAGGAATAGCCTGACAATGAACGCTTTTGATTGGTTCTTATTGAAGAAAACTGAAGGCCCCGAATTTCACAGTGTACTTAATTAACCATCTGTGCGGTCTTTCCTCTCGTCAATAAAACAGACGCCGCCGTGAAAATGACATAAACGACGGAACCGACGGTAAGAACCCAAGCTGCATGCAGAGTTCAGTTCCCTACGCAGGAATTACCGCTGTCAGCACCTACATATAAGAAATCGCACATTTATCTATTTGAAACTGTTGTAGTTTACAATTGATTCTGCATTATTCTGAGAAACTGAACTACCCATATTCATTTGAAAATTGTTTAGATCAAGTCAGAATGAATTATAACCGATAAAATAATAAAAAAAAAAAACGTTTTATTTAATTAAGAAAATACACATACCGGCAGCGGTCAGACATAGCGTAGCGAGGGGACTGAACTCTGTTTTGCAGCTTTCCAAGAACCAACAGCAGTTCCCACAACATTACATCCAAGCTACTTGTAATAACGACGTGTGTTATCTACAGTATGTTGGAAAATCCATGGGTGATTAGTTAAATCCGATGATGGCAACCACATTTGTTCTGAACCGCAATACCAGAGCGTGGGCGCCCAAAGAGGAACCGACCCCCTGCTCCGAAAACATAAATTACAAAGAACGGCGTACACAGACACTCGATGTGATTTATGATGTTACAATGTTAAGCGATAGACGGGTCCTCTATCTTATCTAGATCGTGCCATGAATCTCCACTCTGGCTAACGCCTGTAGAGATCACATTCCACCAGTACAAAACCTGGGAACTTTTCGAACTAAGGGTTGACAAGGAACCTTATAAAGTCGTCAAAATAACACGGGGAATATATCTTAGTTATTACCTGTTTCTTAATAATGTATTTCACTGTAGGTGAACGTCCCAACGCAAAATTTCGTACTTTAGTATGACTTTTGTGAGCCGATATCGCAATAAAAATTGAATTATTTACGCAGGAGAAATTCCATAATTGTAAGTGACGCAAAGCAAATTCGCTCACAAAGTTACATAAATCGTGAAATTTCGAGTTGGGACATTCACCAACAGTGAAGTACACCATTAAGGCACAGCTGATAATAAAACTAAGAAATAATATTTTCCGCTTTACGGTTTTGTACTTGTGGAATATGATCTCAACGGTCGTTAGCCAGAGCAGAGATTTGCATGACATGACCTACTATATCTTACGAGGAAGGGAATGTACGTATTTCCTTGTTAAATTGTAAGAGGCGTACAAAAGATCACACGTTCATTATGCCCGCTGCGCTCTTTTACCAAACACTGAGGTCCGATGACAATGTGTAACCTGTCTATTTGTTTTAACTCCACAAATTAATTGTTCTCGGTATTTTGCTGGTTACCTTCAACGGTACATTTACACAAATGGCTCATCTTCAGTTTACTGCCGACTATATCGGCTGAATTCTGGTCTCAGGTCTAGACCACCCTAATAATCACGGTGTTCCATGTCAGGACTTGGTCTCGCGAAACCACCTGGTATCAAGCTGGGATCGGCGCATTGTTGTACAATCAACGACAATCTATGGACAAAAGCGTGCTGAGCGCTGCATCGAGATTGGTGTCTCCAAACCTGAGCATGCACGTGAAAGCGGCTTATATCCGTGTTGTATAGCGGTAGCTGTATGCTGTCGCCGTTCGACAGGGATCATGGGGGCAGGGGTGGTGCGGATTTCTCACCCCCCCCTATGCTGATGTCACGACGTTGTCAGTTTTACGGGTGGAGGAAAGTCTACGCAAAGACTAAATTCACAGAGAAACACTCCGCTGTGTGTAGAAATACCGACACCGGAAAGGGACCGACAAACTTGCCCAGATACACGAATAAGATTATTCTCACTTAGAGTGGATCGCGAATCCGCGCTTGTCGGCATTCGAACCAGCTTCGTCAGCGCTAGATGGCAAATGGCGGGCATAATGCCCCGAGCATTCTACCGACGGGACCACCGGCGCCCTTTACAATCAATGTATAGTGTAAAATAGTGTTTGTTCAGATCAAGAACCAACTATATATTGTTCAAAAAAATCGAGATGGGTGCGTTGTATCCCACTCCCGATAGCAGATATTTCCATTGCCATGTAATTTTTTTCCAAATCCATGTTCAAAGATAAATTATGACAAATAAACCAATTTGAAATGTCAAGGCTTAAGAAACTGGACCAAATAAATCATTAATCAAGAGCAGGGGTCCCATGCATTTAATTTAATTTAATTCAATTTAATTGGACATTTCCTTATTTTTAACCACAATTTTTCGTTCTGTCTTAATATAATTTTGAGAGTTTTTGCTGTTATATTGTATATCCAGTCCAGCAATAATTTATTCTAAAATGATGAATTAGTACTATCAAAACTAGCTCCGACCTCAATTAATTTCAGAAACACGGAACGAAAGACACCCGCATCCAATGCGGATTACGTTCCGATTGCAAAACTACTATCATTCCCTATTTATCCGTGTCAACCACACCCATCGATAACATATTAGAAATAATAGCACGAAAATCTTACTTAATCCATCTAACGGTAATATGCTTTCAAACACGGCAAGGATGTTATAAATAAAACTCCACTGTAAAGCCAGATAAACGTACGCATGATTTACAATCAAATTACCAATCTGTATCGTTACTGCGAAAACAGAAAAAGGTATTCTCGTCTCAGGTTCAAGTCTCGGTTTATAAAAAAATCTCAGACCAGGGGGGTACTAGGTCTCAGTTGTAGACTATTACCTATAACACACATAATTATCGATTATATTACATTTTGTCCAGTTCATATATAATTATAATCTTTCTTCAACACAGCATATTAATATAAAACAAAATTCCTATTTGGTTAACATAAAGATAAATGCTTCCAAAAAATACATATGTTTCTGTTACCAGAACTTGTACGTTACCACATGGTTCGAATTATGAACTGACCGACAAAGGATTGAATGACAATAAGAAGGCAAACCATGGTTTACGTAAACCCGAGTTTCAAAAAGACGAGAATACGGACCAGTGCTGACCAATAATCCCAGCTTACTCGCCTCGAAGCTGGGTAACACATGGCGATCACCGTGGTTTCGGCCTGGTCTAGACTATAGTTTACATGAAACCCTGGTCTAGACCAGGGATCAGAATTCGGCCGTATATGTTTCTTATCCAATACCTTCGTCAGACAATAATGTGCTTTACAAAGAATCACAGACATGTCTCATTTGAGCCCACAAAACTTAGGATTTGGTTGCAGATACAGTGTGGAACCAAACTGTTTGATTATTATTATGTTGAACGCTGGTTCTCCGGGGATCCAATATTGGAGCTGTTTTCTTAGAGTGCATGGCCAAGCTAATAGCCAGAGATATTATCAGAAGTATGTTGGGTTGATTGATTGATTGATTTGGGGTTTAGTGTCGCTTTCAGCAACTAAGGCCATATCACGACATTGCCAGTTTTAGTTGTGGAGGGAAATCGTACACTTACGGGTAATGTAACAGTGATTTCAATGCTTGATAAACTCGTCGACCGGGTGCGACAAACCACAGGCCATCGGCGAGTAATTGGCAACACTCCACCAGATAACGATTTCGAGTTAAAAAGTCCACGATGGAAACATGTGGATTTGAACCTTTATAGCCAGCGCTGGAGGGCGAAACGGCTTAGAGCTGTACCCCTAACTGATTGAGCCACCGAAGTATGTTGGACAATGTGGACGAACGAGTTAAACTCGAATATTGACGGCCACATTTGTTCTGACCGGCGTACCAGACAGTGGGTGCGCATAGGGAAACCTATCCCTGGCTCAGAAATAATAAATTACAAGGAACAGGATGCACTGACACTCGGTGTGATTTAGGATTTTACATTGTCAAGTAGTAGACAGGTCCGCTATATTATCTGTGAAGGGAAATGAATTTCCTCAATACATTATAGATGGCTTCACATTGTCCCGGCGTGTGCTGCTCTCTTTTCCCAGACCTCACATATACAGTACATAACCACAGTCTATTTGTTTTGACGCCGCGAACTAATTGCCCTCGGAATTTCTGGTTAGCTTAAGTAGTAAATCTAAGCCAATAGCCCAGCTTCAGTTTATTATAAAATATGTTTCTCACTCAATACATTGGCTAGACAATAATGTGCTTTACACCGGCATGCCTGATTTGAGCCCGAAACATTATGTATACGGTGTTTGGTAGCAGATACAACATATACGTGTAGGTCAATATAAGTATTCGAAATATCGGTATAATGACCCCGAATATACAAAGACAACAGTTACAGAATAATTTAAATTTAAATTAGCTGCTTTGAATATTTCGCAGATAAATGAGACAACCGCCCTTTGTGCTCACAATATCAGGACCTTGTCCGGATTAGTCGTTTCCAGTTTAAACATATGAGTTTAAACCTGCATCGACGGTCCAGCCAAACCGGGTCTAATGGGGGCGTTTGTGGTCATCCAGTGGCTGGATGTGTCGGTGAGATGAGCATGCAATACAACTACCCAGTTACCAGGGAGACCACTAGCAGACCGGTATATTGATTATTGGCACGCCCTGAATTAACGCGAACAAACACACGATTATAACAACTCTCGTATGAGCAAGCAGCAATTGTGACACGATACTAGCCGCCATTTTCACCACCTTATAGACACGCCGTAAATGGAGATTATGTACAGCTCCACACTTGTAAACCGTGGTCCAGAATAGACGGATTCTCCATCTCAGGTCTAGCCTCCCTTGACAGGGTTTAGCTGGACCGTCGAATGATATGGTCCATGATATAATTTTCGCAGTCGATAGAACGAGGCGGTCCGCATTAGGCAAGTACAATTATATATTATATCTCGACGATATAGAGATACTATATATACTGCTAAACCATATGTCTGACTGGACTAGGTTTAAACCAGAGATGACGAATGTGTCAATTAAGACTTGTGGTATCGGGTTTAAACCAGGGAATAATCCACCAAACGACGGTTTAAACAAGCGATTTACGAAAACAAGTTTAAACCAGAGCTGACAAATCCAGACCCTGCGTTTCATGTAATAACTCTGCGTGATCTTGCCTCCTCAATAAATACGACAACGCCACGAAAATGACATATAGTGACTGAAACGATGATAAACCACAACCAAGAAACCAACAGCATTTCCCGATCACAACAATATACATCCACGCTATTTATAATAGCGGCGTATCTCAAGTATGATGGGAGATCATGTGGTGATAAGTTAAATCCGACGTAGGCACCACATTTGTTCTTATCGACATACTAGATCATGGGCGCCCATATAGATACTGATGGGGTCATTGGCATCGATTAAATCGATCACAAATGTAGCCAGCTTTTCTATGACGATCACATTTGTAGCCAGCTTTTCATATTCAGATGAGCCTCGTGCAATGAACACGATCAGGTTAATCTCATTTTTCTGATTTGATGGTATGAACAACAACTTTAATTTTATTTTGATATTAGTTCATCTAATAACCTGAGGTTTCCGATCAATGTCGCTGGAATGCTCGAATTATATTCCAATATAAATTGGTAAACGAAGTCAGTTTTGGAGCATGACATCGACGTTTTAGTCACGAACGCGATGACATCATAGTTCGCGCCATATAAAGCATGGAATTAGAAAAGCTGGCTACGAATGTGATCGCCGATGAACAATCTGGCTACATTTGTGATCCATTTAAAAAGCTGGCTACGAATGTGACCGGAGCCTTGTGACAATGACCCCATCGGCTATAGTATCCGATCCCGGCCCAAAAAAACAATAGTTACAACGAAAGGAATGTACAGACATTGATGTGTGTGATGTAAGATTTCGCATGATCAAGCGATAAACGTGTATTATCTGAGAAAGGGATGGATTTCCTCGATAAATTGTGTATATAAGGCATAGGATCGTGAATAAACAATTTTAATTTGTCATAATATGTGCTGTGCTATTTTACTTGGTATCACAGGCAACGTGTAACCACATTTTATTTGATTTGACGCCGTGAACTAATTGTGCTCGGAATTGCTAGCTTCAATAGTAAACCTACATGCACCAATGGCCCGTCTTCATTTACTACAAACTAAGTCTCTTTGGCTAGACAATAATAATGTTAAATGCTGGATGATATGTTCGTTTTTTTTTCATCCATGCGAAATCCTTACATGTATGGTGTTTTTTTCATTCTTGCTTCCAAAATAGATCGATAACTACATATCTACATAAGTTGCATGGCATTGAAAGACTTATGCAGGCCATAGGATTTAGAAAAATATTTTGTTTTTATACTTATATATACTAGTAGCCCGGAACGACTGGCGGATGTCATAGATGTGGCCGATAGGTTGTTTCCGCGCACAAATGACACACACGCTCTGTGTTATTACATGTACCATATGAGGAAATGACCAACAAGTAGAAGTGTTCACTGTTCCACACCAAATAAAACTGTTTCTTCGTTTCCTTCTGAAACAGTAAATTTTATGACTTCACCAAATGTTTCCAATAAAGTGCGTATATGTATGTAAATCTTTTTGCCTCGCTGTACAACATTGGAATTTGGACATAGAAACTTTACATATGCAAAGGCAACTAATTGTTAGAGGATTGTTCTGAAAACTGAGGACTGCGCATCTCTTCTCCAAACATTCTCTATAGATTCGGAGGTATAAAAGCAATGCTTATACCTACAGTCCTGGTCTCATGGTATTCATGAGTCGAAGAACCTAAACATGCGCTAATGACACCGGCGCCGTTAGGTGGGGGTGTTATGCACACGCGACGGATCTTTTCAACTCACGATTACAGATGCGAACAGTAAGTAATTTTGTCACCCTTCGCCTCAATCAACCACTTGGTCACTGCTTCTCAATTTGTTTTTAAATACTACTGCCCACTGCCGCCAGTGTCAATTGGATTTATAGCAAACATGTCAACCAGCTCACGCCGAATAGACATATTCTGATCAAATTACACATAACCCTATAAGAATCAGTGGTAAGTTTCTGTTCATTGGAAATGTTATCCAGAAAAAAGTGAGATCGAATACACTAGACGCATTGCTCGCTAGAGTTTTTATAGCAATATTATTTACCATTGGGTTTCTAACCCTAACCCATTGGGTTTCTAAATAACCCATTGGGTTTTCTAAATAACTAACCCTAACTCTAAACCCACCATGTTTTGAATTTTAGTCGGATCGGTCATCTACGATAAAGGGCGCGTTTGTTGTTTCATTGCTAATTTACTGTGACTATTAATTTAAAGAGTGTTTTGTGCTTATGGCCGCCACTCTCTGGTTGTCCAACAAGTTTCTGGTGCGACATGTTTGTCACATGTGACCGACGATTGATTGACTGTGCATGGGATATTCATTTTGTCATATTATTCTGGTCGGTACCGCCAACAATCAAGCGTTTACTCAACTCATTGTTCTTTTGTTTAGTAACATCATGCTGGTAACAACGGGTTATTCCACAGTTATATATCTACCAGTGGAACGGACCGGATCAAGCAATAAACAATAACTCTGGCAGCTAAACAAAGACCACAAACAATTAACTGAATTGAGTACCTGGGAAAGACAAGGGATAATGTCACGTGGCTAGAGGGCCTCCGTTTGGGTGGTGGTGTTCATCTTGGAATTTGAACAACACCCCCTTGATCCAGACCAAATCACAAATTTCATGTACACCCCCTATTTTGGGCTTTTATTTCCCCAACTGGTATCTCCAGACAGGCCTGGGTGGTAGGTCATTATGAATTGATCAGAGTATTTGACTGGCCATCTGCCTGCATGAGGAGGAACAAGGGTATCCAATGTAAGAAATGTTTTAGATCTGAACCTGAAAATTGCGAAATCCTTACATGTATAGCAATTTAAACCCAGGCAAATCCACACCCTGGTTTGATTTTATCAAAGTGATCAGCAGCTTTTGACAAGCCACGGGGAACCGAGGACACACCGCGCCAACCATGGTTCGGTTTGTGTGTGAGAACATTTTTAAATCTGAACACGAGCAATGCAAAATCCTAGCATCTAGACTGACCTCAAGCTTTCCCTAAGGTTGGAACATTTCCAACAGATGGCCATTTCAGACCAATATTTTGACCAAAGCTAGGAAAATATTCAAATATTGGTAAAAAAAACCCAACAAATTCCCCACTATTAGAATATTGGAAAATCAAACTACGAGCACAATTTTAACCTATATAGTGTTGGTGTGAAATTTCCAACTAATGTTGAGCCAGGTATGAAATTTCCAACTGTTAAATGTTTTGACCAAATTTGGGGACGAGAGAAACCCCAACCCGCCCGTCGCCACGTCCCTGAGTGAGGTTGGTAATGATAATATATGAGCCAGTAGAACAGTCGACGGGAACTGCTGTCACTATATATATATATAGGTAATAATTATTTTTTCTCAAATTATTTTCAAACCGGGGTAGAAAATGTGGCTATTTAAAAAAAACTGAAGAAAATTACAACATTTCAAAAATACTTCTAGGTGAACTATTTATAAAGACAAATATTTCCCGTATGCGAATGTTCCTTCAGAACTAGTTTCCCAGTGACATTCTATTGGAAGTGGTGCCAGAAAGATAGGCCGCCTTTAATCGTGGCTATTGTTGTGTAGATGCGTAATAAACACCACTATATATGATTATTGAGCAAAATCAATGCAATACCAGTCACATTGTCGCGATA
The DNA here is from genome assembly GCA_032622095.1 of Siphonodentalium dalli. Classification (NCBI taxonomy): domain Eukaryota; kingdom Metazoa; phylum Mollusca; class Scaphopoda; order Gadilida; family Siphonodentaliidae; genus Siphonodentalium; species Siphonodentalium dalli. The sequence continues at coordinate 98,683,193 of CP136063.1, forward strand.
GGAAAGCCGTTCTGTCTTTACAGAGCCTCGATTCGTGATGGATATTGAAACATTCACTGCAGAGTTGAAAGATCGAGATGTGTTGGCGATCCATCAAATCACAGAATCTATTCATAATGATGAACTCCGACGTGATACAAGGAGAACTCATTCGTTGTGATTGGAAATTTATTGGGGCCAAGTATAGCAAAGTTTATATATCACGTCATTGTGTCACCCGTGACCCACATTCTGATTTGTTCTCGTCCGATAAATTGAGTGCGGATAATGGGTGATTCAGTCTTTAGTTTGTTCGAATTATACTATCATGGTGCGATGACGTTATAGTTTCCAATACCGCTTGCCGTCGTGTGGACCTATAGCGTAAAAATCAAATCAAATCAAGTTTATTGTCTACTAAATCAAGTAATGACATAACATTGATTGTTTTCGGCGAGAGAGACATCACACTGCGATTGTCCGGCGGTGAATCCTTGTATATGTAACGCAGGCATACATTAAGTATAAAAAGTGGCGTTCTCTCTATTAATTTGCAGGTATACAATGTGCTTTATTTTGAAGGGCGTTCTGTAACCAAAGACCGACAGTTCACGTTTTTTCTTCAGAGAAGCGGTTTGCAACGTCCTCTCCCGTTGGTGACATTTGCAATGTTTTGCACATTTATCGAATATACACAGATTCCGGGTTTTTTTTTTTACAAAGAAAGTAAAGTTTGACTATGATGACGATGCTGATGCAGAGTTGAGAGATCGAGATGTGTTGGAGATCCATCAAATCACAGAATCTATTCATAATGTTGAACTGCGACGTGCATGATTGGAAAATTATTTGGCGTTACTTGTGACCCATATTCTAATTTGTTCTCGTCCTATAAATTGAGTGTATATTTTTGTGATATAAGGTAGCAGTACACGATTTCACGGGTTGTAGGGGGTCTGAAAAATAGAAATATAAGTATCTGGGGGGGGGGGGGGGCATAACAGCCAGTGTAGCCTGCGTTAAATGTGTTATTACTGGTTTGAAGGTTTATTTATTCTACAAAACTGGGAAAGTTCTAAAAAAAGTGAAAATTTTGGATACGCAACAAGGTTTTCGTATTCAGTGAAGGCCAACTCTGTGTTGTTGATTACAGGAAAATAGCCCGATTTCTCTCCCCTGAATTCTGTCATCTGGGCTCGCAAGACTTTTTTTTCAAATTGATACGATAACTTTTTTTCTATTTCAAATATTTCTCAGCACTAACATAGCTCTATCAGGTGGAAGAATCTTATTTACTGACATTCGCTCTATCATGGTCTGTTTTTGGGTTGAAAATGGCCAATTTGAGTCAAAAAATGGGTAAAGTTTCGTGTGTGCAAACCAAGGGGCATAACTCAATGACAAATTGTACGAAGAACCAAAAGTACATTTAAATGATTACACCTAAAATTTCTGTGGAAATTAAAATATGCTTGATGGGATATATGCCACCGATAATGGCTTAGCATTGAATTGAGGTACAGTACCCCCTCCCAGGTTGGCAAAATTGCTGGAAATCGTGTATTGCTACCTAAGGGGCAATGTAGCGATGTTTCAGTATTTAATATTAATATGTTTGCCATCGTTTGGACATATAACATTGCCCTATATGCCCTATATATACGTTGAGTATCTTCGGCAAGAGATTATCTTCGTTTTGCATGCAATTTTCGCGGCGGGGAGGGGAGGGGGCGGTTGTTAGATTTTTGGTGGATGTCAGACATACATTGAGTATACAACAATGCAGTTCCTCTCATAATTTGCATATATAAAATGCACTTCATTTTGAAGGGCTTTTTTTATAATTAAAGACAAACAGAACAGACTGTTCTTTTTTTGTGAACATCGGTTTGCAAGCATATAATATTACACACTCGCCCATAGCTGGTGGTACTTTTCGACCGAGAAGGTAACGTTTCTTCTCGACAAATCAAATGTTAACGTGTCAAAATCACATACATGTTGTCAATATTTGTACATAATATGCATGAATATACGTATTCCCGGCGAAATGGAGGCCCAAAGCTGCTAAGACAACTTACATCACGTGCTAGTGTCTATTTTTGTATCACCAACATTTTCTACTGTAACGTCTGACAAATCTATACATGTACTTTATTCAAGCTTACACAACAAAACACAATGTATACACCAAAGAGAACATTTCCGACAAGTTGTTGTTATTTTGGGGATTTAGCGGAAGTTATACACATACCAAGCTCATTTAAGAAACATGTTTGTATTTACAACTTTGTCTAATCGGCGTAGCAATTGTGGGGCGGACTATTTTGCGGTATCACATCAGACAACTTCCGACTATAATTTGATCTGAACCGGCCAATGTCCAATTCAGTTTAGTTTCTCATTCGAATGCAGAATATATTTTAACCGACAAAAGTCTGCAACAAACATATGTGCAACAAGCTTGCAGTATGTACGTCATGTCAGTTGTCTAGGGGACAGAACTCTGCTTTGCAATTTAGTCCAAGCCATGCTTTTATACAGCGAATTTCTTCAACCAAAGTTGTCGGAAGTTTAGAATTTGCGTTCAATTTTACCCGGTGAAATACGCACAATCAAACTCATTCCGGAAAAGGACAGATGGTCTCGTAATTTAGATACGCTTCATGTCGCGTTTGTTAGAGTATTTGAAGCGTTTCTTCCATAAAGTATTTGGGAATCCAGAATCCCCCGAACCAATGGTAGATTTTTGGTAAAGCTGCATATATATACATGCTTGTCTTCGAGACATGCCGAGCGTTGCCCCGTGTGTACGTGTTTGGGACTATATATACATGTAACACACAAGGCGCCAAACATTCATTGCAGTCGTGATCTTCAGTGTTTGCAAACAAAGCTATTGTAGACAACCGAAAAGAGTGAACTACTGCCAGGCACATCTATTATATATATACTAGAAGGTGACCCGACTTCGTCCGGGCTATTAAAAAACCAAATTTCAAGTCGATTGCTCCACCCGTTTCCTAGATCTGGTCTGCGCATGCGTGAAGCTGGTGTCGCACGTGCTCGGCGACCCGATAAAATTCGTATCCGGGGCAAGATACATTCACATACCAAATATCAAGTCGATAGCTACACCCGTTTGCGAGATATATAGCCCAATGTCATTTGCGGATACCTCGGCCGGTGATGAGTTAACGCGACACAGTCAAATGCATCGGCAGGGTGAGAGTTAACGTAATCTAACTTTACTCGGCGACCCGATAAAATTCGTATCCGGGGCAAGATACATTCACATACCAAATTTAAAGTCAATATCTCAACCCGTTTTCGAGATCTCGTCTGCGCATGCGCGAAGCTGGCGTCGCACGTGCTCGGCGACCCGATAAAATTCGTATCCGGGGCAAGATACATTCACATACCAAATTTCAAGTCGATAGCTACACCCGTTTCCGAGATATATAGCCCAATGTCATTTGCGGATACCTCGGCCGGTGATGAGTTAACGCGACACAGTCAAATGCATCGGCAGGGTGAGAGTTAACGTAATCTAACTTTATGACCTCTGACGACGTCATAGAAATTACGCATTGATTTTATCCCGATAAAAGCATCGTACCACTTGTACCTAATAATTGAGGCAGATAACTAAAACGGATACATACATATTATATATCGTTGGAAAGATGAAGCCACACAGATTCTAACCGTGCAAATTATATGACTGGCAATTTATTATTCGCGCTATATCGAATCGATTTGTGAGCACCGAACTGAAATATATTAGCGCAAAAACGGCGTAAAAATAGATTTGACCTCCGCACGTGAAAAGTTGACCTCGCACGGACAAATAAATATGCCTATGTTCGTCTCCGGCCGAAAATACCCTAAAATACCAAATTTCATCGAAATTGGCTTAGTCGTTTTAGAGTCCATCGATTTCAAACACACACACAAACAAACACATACACACACACACAGATCTTTCAAAATATATAATAGATGTGTACAATAAATTATACAATTAAACTTTTCCAGTATATATGCCTTGTAGGCCACATGGCGGAGTGCGCTCCAAAATATATCTTATATATCCCCGTATCGAAATAGGTCGGTAAATACCTGAACTACCCTTCTATATAATGAACATTATATATGTCAAAGAAAGACGCATTGAAGTCATACAGAAAATACAAATTCGAACACGATGTTCGGACCCGAAGAAATATTGCGACATTTCTAGTCTATTCATTGCAAATCTGGAATCGGAAACGGAAGAACGCGTGGCTTTCAGAAAATGTATATTGCATAATATTAACATGCGTGATTATGTATTTATTATTTATTCAGCACAGGGAATGAAAGTTTGTTTTAAAAACATGCGACTCCTCAGAAAACTGTTTTGCATAAATGATACCGTCTTGTATATAGCAAAGTTAGTTACTGAGCGCCCTTCTGAAATCCTGGTAATAGACAACGTGGGACAAACTTCAAACAGTATGGCTCAATTATTGTCTTTGCGTGATACGTCATTGAAACTTAATATATTTCCATGAAGTCATGTAAGTGTTTGGAGTAGAAACCTTCCTATTGGTCTGTTCGGCTCCCTCCATTCTGTTTTAATCATGTCAACGAAGTACGTATCATTTCATGTATGGGGCTTCGACATACACGGGGTATAAATATATTCACCGATTTAGACAGCTATTAAATGAAGATTCAGAAACCGAGACTGTCGGGAAACAATTACGGACACACTCTTAGCATCCTTATGCTCATCAACATCATGCTAAAAGTTAACGACATATCTGGACAAAACAGAACCCCACCCCATAATCACACATACCCGTTAGATGACGTCATCGACATCAGGTCTATCGAACTGACCCACAGGGAGTGGATGACCCAAGCGTAACAGTAAATCATAATCGCGGTAGGCGCCGCAAACATGATAGCAAACTGATAAGCCGCGAACACCATCCTCCAGGCATCACCTCCACCGTAGTCCGAGCAAAGGGACAACACCAATGTTGAAACGTTGTCATGGTAACCAACTTTTTCTGTTCCCTGAAAAGAAATCGGAGAAAAGAATCAGTTTATATCTCGATAATCGTCGATTTAGACTCCAAAATAAGACATTTTGGTCACACATTTGAGCTCTAAAAATTAAAGACAAACATGAGTAAACATCATGGTGGGGTGCATGAGCCGGCATTGTTCATGTCGCATACGACCGCAATAAGACGCAGTGTTGACGAAGCTGATGCGATCGCGGTGAACATATATCCAAATATAACAATACGCATACAAATTTATTTGCTCAACTCAAAATAGTTCTTACATGTTTATGGCAATGTGTTATAGAATCTAACGCGGTAACCGTTTTAAATATAAACTTACGAATATGCTTATTGTTTTCAGATTCAATTGTTTAAGTGAAAGTAAACCATTAAATTAATTTATATTAGAATTCCCCCAGTAATATCTGCGGATGCAACTTCCGCGTAAATCTAGTAACTTTGCACATAGGTTCAAGTAACCGCAAGGGCTGCTTTCACACAAGACATATTTTGAAATTATCTGTGGAATTATTGATGTCTGTCCATCTATTGTATCTGGCGGCAGTTTATTGATTGGATGTTCTGATTTTCAAGCAGTTATATGAATGAGATGACAAGCAAACTAAATAGCGACTCATTTGCAAGAAGTCTGTAAAGTATGGTAAGCGATGAAGTTACTTGCTATATCTTTATTTCCTCCTTCGTGATACAGCGGAAACGACATATACCACAACAATCTAAACCGATAAAGTACACACAAGCGTACCACTTGCTCCAAAATTAGTGGCACATAAGCATTAGGATTCACATATATTTCAAGTAGTTGTGGCTCAAATTGTCGTCATACATTCGACGGGAAGTGACATTAAGCACTTCGCTGAATGCACAGTCTGTTCTCATCATAATTTACATTCAAAATGGCTCATGTGGTGATCAAAATATGATTAAAAACTGTTCTAGCTTTTAAAGTTCGAGGTTGCTCTTGGTTACATATTGCAGAATATTGTTGCGACCAAGTAGTCAGCTCAATGAGAGATAATGGCCAAAATAAATTATGTGTATTATCAAGACAGTTAGTGTTAGTTCAGGATCCAACAGACGAGAGGTTCTCAGATCATAAGTTAGTCGGCACATCATGGTCATCCTGTACCGAGACATTACATCGAGAAAAGCCGTAATTCACCCCAAGAACCGGCAATTTCACCGAAGTACAATTAACATTGTAAGGCATTATGATGAAGCGATCAGGTTTACATCAGGAATCAATACGACAGTGGCAAAGCGTAAGCACTCTTCCGTTTGTGCGGGAAAATAGTCATATATATACAGCATGTCATGAAATTCTATCGGCATCAACTTAATTCTCAACAGGCGTCTGGCCTCAGTGAATTTTGAAATTGTGATGCAACATTGATAGCCAGCACACGAATCAACTCAAATGTGGCATGCATATGTACAAGTAAGTCTACACGTACGTATGTTTAGGCAAACTGTTCTAGTTTAGTTTGAGGGTAACCAATATATTTGGACATTGTGTGCATTGCTACTATAACAGCTAGCTCATTAATACAAAACTATAATTTGTAGGCAATTGTCACATGTACATGTACTTGATATATGGTTATACGTACCGCACACGTGGGTTTGCATGATGCGGTCCAGTTACAACTACTGTTCACAATACGAGACTTTAAAATGAGACAGTTCAAATGTTCTGTGGTGTTCCAGATTTCAAAGTTTTATGATGGTCTTGGTTATAGGTTACCGAAGAGGGTAACGAATAATAGTTACACCAAAGGGAAACGAATACCAGTACAAAATACGTTAGTGGTAAGTGTTGGTTCCGAATTCAATAGGCGAGAGGTTCTCAGACCACGATATGTTAATCGACGCTTCACTGTGATCGTATACATCGGGATATCTAGCGAAATCTAATCACCCAATAACCGGAAATTTCACCGAAGGACAATTCATATTATGGTGAAGCGATCAGGTTTATATCTCAGGGATCAAAACGAAGAGTAAGTGTATAGTACGAGCCCACCAAAGACATAACATGCACTATATTATCCACTGTTTTATATGGCTCATATGTGTGAGTAAAGGCTGGGACTAAAATAACATCTATATCAGTCCAACGTAAAGGGGTGATGCCCAGTGACACTTGATTCAACGACAAGAAGTGCACTGTCGTACCGACCGGAAGCTGACATAAGCTGATGACAGGCTGACCACCATGCTGTAAAGGCAGTTTCATAATCAGTCAAAAAGTTGAAATAAATTAAGCAAGAAAGCCCCATGTCCTGCCGTTTATCTGCTATCGCGTGTTCCTGTATTATACTTCACCTGGATTAGAGCCACACGCCTATTTTGGTGTTGTGCCATTCATAACAGCAACATAAATGTTAGGTTCGTGTCAGTACACGCGATGTACTCATCCATGGTACATAAAACATGTGACGATGGTTGGGTTTCATGTGAGGTTCTCTGTAATCAAGATAAGCTATAATCGGCTCATCACGACGGCCTGTATCGAGACATATCGCGAACCCGTAATTCACCCCCAAGAACCGGCAATTTCAACAAAGGACAATTCACAATGTCAGCCATTATGATGAAGCGATCAGGTCTAATTCAATTATCAAGACGACAGTGATGAAGATTAAGCAGTATTATGAGGGGATAGAGCACCAAAAGACATAACATGCACACATTGTATTATCCACTAATTTGTATGACCCGTATTTGTGACTGAAGGGGAGGGGCAGTGACAATTGAGTCCACGACAAGTACAATGTCTTGCCCACCGGAAGCTGATATAAGCATGACAGCCCCACGCCCTTCCGTTCATCTGTTCCTGTATTATATTGCACCAGCATTAGAGACTCGTGCCTATTGGTGTTGCACAATTCGTACCAGTAGCATAAATGTTAAGTTCGTGCCAGAACACGCGCTGTACTTATCCTTGGTATATTAAACATGTGACGATGATTGGGTTTCATGTGAAATTCTCTAATCAAGATAAGTTAATCGGCACATCACGACGTTCCTATATCGAGACATATCGCGAGCTCGTAATTCACCCCAAAGAACCGGCAATTTCAACAAAGGACAATTCACATTGCCAGCCATTATGATGAAGCGATCAGGTCTACCTCAAGGAGCAAGACGACAGTGATGAAGAGTAAGCAGTATTATGAGGGGACAGAGCACCAAAAGACATAACATGCACACATTGTATTATACACTGATTTGTATGACCCGCATTTGTGAAGAAGGGTGGGGATGCACAGTGACAATTGAGTCCAAGAAGTACAATGTCTTGCCCACCAGAAGCTGACATAAGAATGGCAGCCCCACGCCCTTCCGTTCATCTGTTCCTGTATTATATTGCACCAGAATTAGAGACTCGTGCCTATTGGTGTTGCACAATTCGTACCAGTAGCATAAATGTTAAGTTCGTGCCAGAACACGCGCTGTACTTATCCTTGGTATATAACACATGTGACGATGGTTGGGTTTCATGTCAGATTCTCTAATAGAGATAATTTAATCGGCACATCACGACGGTCCTATATCAAGACAAACCGCGAACCTGTAATTCACCCCCGAGAACAGGCAATTTCAACAAAGGACAATTCACATTGCCATGCGTTATGATAAAGCGATCAGGTTTACCACAAGGATCGATATAACATTGCTGAAGAGTAAGAAATATCATGAGTGGACAGAATCCGACAGACATGGAACACACTGTATTATTCATTGCCCATTTCTCATACTGTATTGTCTGGGTAACCACTTAATTCTCCACAGACGTTCAGATTCTAGTACGATTTCAATATATTGTCACTGCCGGCGTTTTATTGGGTATCAGGTATCCATGACCTAAGTGTCACAAACGATAAACTAATGGACTGCGTTCAAACACCTGGTAAAATTGCTGGTGTAGCGTTGACGGCCATATGCCTTTGCATTCTCTTATATTTAAGAAAGAACCATGTATTTCAGAAATTTTAACGTAATTCTGACTTCTCCGACGAGGGACAGGAAACCGAACAGCAAGTTTTGGATGTTGGTGCCAAGGCCGGAACAAAACTGACAGAAAGGTCCTTGTCCGCCATTTCCGTTCCGGGGTGTGTAATCATGTCGATAATCGCCCATCAATTCTCACGCCAATGTCTTCGCGAGGGAGATTCTACTGACAACCGGAAATCCCACGAAGAGTTCGGACTTCTGGTAAGAGTCGTCTTTGAGTGGACAATGTCGCCTTAACCATGTTTGGAGAGTCTATTAGTCTAAGAATAGATCGACAATTAACGTCCGTTGTGAGCGCAGATTTGCCATCTATCAATGTCCGACCTATTGCCGGAATCTGCCAATCATGTGTGATCAAGAATAGTTCTCTCGTTGTACCATATATATGGAATTTGCCATCCTGATTAAGTGGTCCTGCTAATTTTCTATGACGTTCGGAAGTCCTGCTGAATTGCTACATATATACATGCTGGCAGGGAAAAAATAATGTTGTCAAGGACACGTGTAATTATTTTTTTTCTAAATTAGTAATCGTCGCGGTGTTTGGCTGAATCGAGGAAAAGCCAATTTATGTATAAAACATTAAAAACATATATACTGAAGAAAGAACTCTTGTTTCTATGAAGGTTATGCAGTTATAACAGAAATGTTGAAGACAACCTCTATAACGCGCAGCGCGTTATGGTAAATTTGTCTCAAACTGTTCTGTTATAACTCATAATCTTAATCTAAACAAGAGGTATTTCTTATAAATGCGGCTACGGCTTTGGACAGTCTTAATATAACAAAAACACAAATTGCAACGTTAATTATATACTCTGGTTGTTGTGAATGGGTTACTTCCGTGACACAATATTAAATTTAGTTTCAACAAAGGCTCCATCAATTAATACTTCGATTATGTTTGAAAGCTTCATGTACACGCATTCTGTTTCTAAACAAATGGTACCGGTATATCACAACTGTATTCTAAATTAAAATATAATTCCTAGTGTGTTACATGTACATGTATCTGCGCATTGAATACAGAGACAGTGTTTGTGTATTATAGGTCCGAGCAGAGAAATGAACTCTTGTTGCCAATACCACATCAGCCGCCTTCCTCGTCGAACCACGATCGTCAGTGACGTAATTTGTTTCTCTTATTTGAAATCGTGTTTCGTTGAGTTCGAATAAGATATTTTTATTGAATTTCTCTACAGTTAGTCAAGTTGGCGACTGACTAGAGGTCGGGCACGCACTCACTGCTATCACTGGGATTTTGTGATTACAATGGTGTAAATGTTTTCGTGGGCCTCCGTTCAAGAGATATTGTTTATTTCTCCAACATGCACATGAATATTTAATAGGCCTCCGTCCAAACGTTTAGTGTATTCTCTTTACATTTATAATGGTTTTGATTGCTTTAATGTATAATACAAAAAGTAATGTGTAACGTGCATAACACATGTACAATAGTTTATATTACAATATGTGTCCCATGAAACTTTTCACGTGAATAATTTTCAAGTCTCAGATCATTAACATACATCGCACAACCATCTTAATAGCTGTTTAAGCCATTGCGCTTTTTCAATTGGTAATCTATGGTTTGAAACAATAACATGATTTTTGAGGCCCGGCAGGAATGATTAACAGCCTAATGGCCTATTCACGGTGGGGAATCACGTGGTTTCGAGTTGATGAGTATCACGTATTCAAAATGGTCGAGGCGATCTAAAACGCGACCAGACGCGAGGAAAAAAGGTAATAAACTAAGATATGACATATTACATATTATTTTGACAGCTCCGAGCAGATGCTATACTATTCTTCTAACAAGCTGATATCTCATTTATGTCCAAATTCATATTTGTTTGCTCTAACATTCTGTTAAGTTGTCAGTCGAAGGATTCTCCAAAATGTATGGACTGGTGTATTCCACGCACCTCCGACTGGCAACTTTGGTCAGAATGTTATCGAAAACCAAAATCTGAAAGATTGGCATTTGGGATTACCAATTTTTTTTTTATAAACGTCTAGCAGGGAATTCCCCTTTAAAGGCACGGGCGGCGTTCGTTGCAGAAATATTCACATTTGTTCAAATCGCCATCAACAGAAGGAATATTAAAAAATATATAGTTTTGTTCATATGCCAAACATAACGATGGTGTACGTAAACAAGATCCTGCTCGTGTTACTGAAGTTTTGCTTCTGTTTACATAACGCAGCTCAATTATATTGGTTAATAACACACAAATGATATAAACGCTCTTTATTATTTCCATATCAGGAAAACAGTAAAATATAACGCTCTTTGTGTTTACCATATCCGGATCTAAACAAAAGCCAGGTTCTGTAACGTTTTTTGCTTTTGTTTACCTAACAAAGGAAAAACATTTGACAATAACATACTGTTTATGCCATATTTCTGATTGGTATAAGAACAAGGTCTGTCTATATTTTACTATTCTTTCTGTTTATGGCGGTATTTGACCGTGGTGAATATTTTAATAGCATATCCACCGCCAGCGCCGCCCGTATCTTTAAGGCTTGTGTTTTTGGTAACTAGTGTTAGAACCGCGTTAAAACATTCTCCCATTTTTCAGAACACACCACAAAATTAAACTCCACTAGAAAGGGTTAACTTCTGTGCCAATGGCTATTTTACCTATGGAAATGTATAGAGCAGTGGTATGCTGTATTGTTTATGTAAAAAAACAGACATGGTTACTCGTCTTGATAACCAAGACCATTGCACACCAATGGCTAATGTGTGCGAAATACAGCAAAATACAGAAGAATTCAAAACGTTCAATAAATAAACAAATGTATGTTGTTCTTGAACAAGGAAACCGATTACGCCAACAACGTCATAGTGACGTCAACATTAACAGAAATTTTGTTCACTAAATTATGAAGTATAGCCTACATTAAGCACACGTTTGTTCAATTAAATAAAACTATATCAACCAAAATGTTTGTATATTACTAAGTGTGCAATAAACACAAAACAACAATGTTGCGAACATGTTAACGTTATTGCACGAGCTTGTCGTCCCGCGAGGTAAAACTCGAACCAGTTCACGAATGTGTGTCGTTCTATCTATTAATTGCAGAGGTCAATCAATTGAAATCAATCGACATAACTACCATGATTATGATAGATGAATGACAAATGAATTGTGGCATAACAACATAGAAGTTAATTGAAACAATTACTGAAAGTGACTACCACAGTCGTTAATTTTCTGGACAGCCTCGAAAATAGCTGTGTTATAATCATTAATATTTCTTCTAGGCGATCGCTGTAAAATGGCATTTCGATCACGTTCATTTCAAATAGAATTTCGGGCGTGATTGCTGATTATATCCAGAACAATCCAGTCTGAATCCATCTGTCACAATTTGCATAGTGAATGTTGAAGGCCACATGTGACCCAGATTGGTGAGTGCATTGTGACTCTACATTAACCCTTCCATGACTGGAGCTTCCTGAAAATTTGCGGAAACCCTTTGCCAATGCATCATCTTTTGTATTGATATGCGAGTCTCCCATAGGGAGCCTCGCATATATAATATAATGCATTGGCCTAACAATATTTATCTTGACCTTGTAACCCCGTGTATTCTCTTATGTACATGAGGCTCCATATTGGAGACTCGCATATATAAGAGAATGCACTGGCACATGCTATTTGATGTTGCACCCGCAAAACTCCCGTCGTGAAAGGGTTAATCAATACATCGATAGCGAAGCTGGTTCGATTCCCCATGAGATCGAGTTTGTGATCCACATGCACAAAGGGATTGATTTGAACATATTTGATGTCAAATAATGCATGGATAAATACATGGTGTTTTAGGGGTTGGAAAACAAGTTCTGATAAATATTTGGTGAACCTCCACTCCCTATACAATAATTATATATTCCAACTTAAATTTACAAATTAGATACAACAGGCATATTATGGCGACATGAGGTGTCAAATGTGTATACTACATGTAGTTTTGAATATGTTAAATCTAGTTGGTTGAAGAATCAAATAATGGTGATGGGGTGTGTATACATATTAGGGAACATTTGGATGGGGCATAACTATAGAAGGGTTGTTAAATTAGAAATTAGGGATGTTTTGACGTTAGGAAGACAAATATATAGGGAAGGGATCAATCAATTGGAGTTTTAATATTTGGGGAGATACTATGCGGTGTGTGTGGTCACGACAAGGGAGTCAAAGGGGGATCAGAAGCTCATTAAAAAACTATCCGCGAATCTACCAGACGAGTTGATGAGCTTGATAGCTGTTTCTATAATAACACTATTTTCGTTAAGTGTTAAAGACACGGTTGGCCTTGGCGTTGGGTATCCTGTGGAAATAACTCCACCCGTCAAAAACCGCCACAAACAGAAAGAACATCAAAATGTAGATATACTTTGTCCGTATACAAATAAGAAATATCGCATAAAGAGTATGTTATGGTCATATGTTTGACCATTGTTATGTAAACAAAAGCATAAAAAGTTACTTTTCTGGTGTTTGTTTATATTATGATGGTAAACATAAAGAGCGTTCTTTGTTGGTGAATACCTGATATGGAACTAATAAAGAGCGTTTATGCCATTTGTGTGTGATTAGCCAGTAGCATTGTGCTGTCTTCTGTAACACAATCAGGCTCTTGCTTAGGTAAAATATAGTAGGTCTTTATGATAACATGCTGTTTACGCGATGGTCATGGTATATATGAACGAAACTATGCGTTTTAATGTTTTTTCTGTTTACGGTGTTTGGAACAAATATGAATATTTTCGACAATTAAGGCCGCACGTGCCTTTAAAGTAATATCTCATTTGATAAAGAGCTTCGTGAGACAACACACCAAAGGATATCACGGTTTGTATAAAATTTCATGTGATGATGCATATAAAGTCAGGCATGGTAACTTGATTCAATACTCCAATTGCTTGTCCCACCGTCCCAAGCTCATCTGAGTAAATTCACAGTCAAATCAAATTAATCTATTGCATGGTCTTTGCTCAGCCAATAATACTGACGAATGACGTGATGTGTTCTAGCGGCTGACAAGACCACAACAAATAACATCAATATTGAATGTGTTCTACCACGTCGGATCAGTGGCACGACCATGGCGTTTTTCTATTAAAGACACGGTTGGCCTTGGGTATCCTGTGAAAATAACTCCACCCGTCAAAAACCGCCACAAACAGAAAGAACATCAAAATGTAGATAGACTTTGTCCGTATACAAATAAGAAATATCGCATAAACAGTCTGTTATGGTCATATGTTTGACCATTGTTATGTAAACAAAAGCATAAAAAGTTACTTTTCTGGTGTTTGTTTATAATATGATGGTAAACATAAAGAGCGTTCTTTGTTGGTGAATACCTGATATGGAACTAATAAAGAGCGTTTATGCCATTTGTGAGTGATTAGCCAGTAGCATTGTGCTGTCTTCTGAAACACTATCAGGCTCTTGCTTAGGTAAAATATAGTAGGTCTTTATGATAACATGCTGTTTACGCGATTGCCATGGTATATATGAACGGAACTATATGCGTTTTAATGTTTTTCTGTTTACGGTGTTTGGAACAAATAAGAATATTTTCGACAATTAAGGCCGCACGTGCCTTTAAGGACTCACCATACATGGATTCAGAATGAATAAAATAAATTTTACGAAGGAAAAGATTTTTATAGACGGTCGACCTTAATATTGTATCGACCTGCGACCGGGGTCAGCTGTTTAGAAAGTTCGAGGTCAAGTGAACATCTGAGCGCCAACCACGAGAAAGGCGGGTATCTTGATTGATTGATTGTCCTCGTGGTGACGTTGTCGATACCCGACTGCCCATATAAACGAATTTCGCACAGACCACAAGGTCAATAAATTCTAGCTCCTGTTTCGAGATACTTTTGGGTCTACTGATGTATCATCACCATCTATGTGTTTGCTATGTGTGCAGTATATTCCAGTCTGGGGATGCTGTCTTGAAATGATTGTCTGTGTTCATGTGAGATGCGATGTTAACCAGAGCTGTGTTAGGCTTATGCATGAAGTTTGCAAAAATGCTATGAAGACTTATACAGGTAATATGAACTTTCCATTGACCCTGCCCACCAGGAATGAGAATTCATTGACTGCCAAAGCTGACTATATCAATTTAATGTCAAAAGGCTCGAGGACAGTTATCTTGAAATGGACCACTATAACCCTCTGACAGCTATTTCCCATTGTTCAGGCGATTTCACTAGTTTCTAGGGCTATGTTTGAAGATTAAGGTTTTCGTCATTCCATTCTTATTTTTCACAGGTATATTTGGATTGAGACATTTGACTTGGCATTCAGCTAGGTTTCCCGGAGGCGAGAGCCCACCTTGTTAGGAGCTCAATCACTGTTTTAGCTCCAAATTCATCGGGGCAGGCACCCTTTATCCGTTGCACGCGAATATGTGGCGATTTGCTTTTTATGACTACTTTGTGGTGGGTTGCCAGGTGCGCAATGCAGTGGGCTGGCTCTTAAGCGGATGGCAAGTTTGGTCAATGTGGCCACGGCGGATTACACCCTACATCCCGATGATCACTAATTACTCACCGGCCTAGAATGGATGAACTTCATGTTTTTCACACATAATATTCAATAATCAACAAAGTTCTTGTCAGTATAAGCTCTATGATTGTATCTGATAACCGACAATTTCTCGATTACTTTATATTTACATTTTATAAACCGTACTTTTCTTCGCGATGTTTTCTTACAGTGCACCAAACTAGAATTGACCGGAAGCGAACCCCCACCGTGAGTCCGTCGTGAAATATGACATATTTCGTCGGAATACGGTACTTTCCCATTTATAAATTTGTTTTTTATTATATAAAACATGTAATTTTTCTAGTTATGTAATTTGGGTAATAATACGACATCTTGTAATCTCGCTTTCGACTGGAGTAGTAATTCTAAACTTAGAGTATCAACATTTTCATCTGTAAACGGTACAAAACTTATATAAATCGTAGATAATCAGGCAATGAAATTAATTCCAACGACTTAAACAAACTGTCAGCATCTATTTCACATCATACATTTGCCCGATAGAAGGATCGATTTGCTTTCGTGGCAGATTTTCATGTACCTGCCACGAATTCATAAATGACAACATCAGGAACATGTGTCTACAATAGAAATATGGCGACTAGCTCCCCAAGAAAAACTGACTGACAGGTTTTAGCGGACGTTTTTCACACGTTACCGTAAACACTAATCAAAAGAATTGTTCCTTGGCTCTTCATTGTATGTCACTTTTCATAATGGGCTGCCTAATGATACTGTTGAGGTATAGTTTTTTTTACATTTGACTGCCCAAACATTGTCATAATATTGCAGATATATTCTGTTTCCAAGTCACTTTTCTGGTACATAAAGCTTTTTAGTTCACATCTATTAGTGGCCCCCCTTTACCCCGATGTATGCTCTAATTGTTCTCATGTTGTTGTGTCTATTTATGTCTGATTTTAGGTGGACAAGGGCAATTTTGTCAGCCCGTTTGTTAGACATTTTTCATGAAACAGACTTTTCCATCCCCTTAATTCAATTCCGTTGGTTTATTCTGGTCATCATATAGGATATTACCGTTGTTACTATTACAAAATCTGTTACATAATACTAATAGTTATGTATGCGGGCACATAGGTTATCATGTAGATTGAGCGGATTTCTACGACACTATGGTCATGTTCAAAATAATTATTATTTTAGATTTGATCATTGTGGTCCAGTGAGTGGGTTTGTGCTATGAGTGCTAATTAGCCTCACGAGGACTGAACTCGTTTGGGTCGTGATTCTTTTGCGATAACTTTACTCAGACGAGATTGGTTGCATAAATGCTTACTTTTCAATGAATTTATAGTAACTTATGCCTTCCTTCAAGGTTGGGGCAGACCATTTGCCATGGCAGGATTCTCATCGTGACAATTCATACTATATGGGTATCACCCGCAGTCTATCAATATCCTAGGAATTTTGAGTAGATCCCACCACATTGCGACCGGTTGCCATAGCAACTTCTTTGCGGAAATTTATGATGTTGGGGGCTGTAATTTCGCTATATGCTGTTATGTTTGAATAAAATATAAATGGTTTTTCTAAAGCTAAATGATCCAGGGCTATTTTCCAACATCTGAAACTAATCTTGCTCTCAAATCTTCCTTCAGACTGTGGGCGCCATTCAAAATGGCCACCGAACCACCCTTTCTAATGTTACAATGCTTACTTTTATATAATTTTATAGCCATGTACGCGTTAATTTCATGCTGTGTCCGACTATTTGGCATGACGGAATTATCCAGGTGACAACTCATAATATACGGGTCATCAGTCGTGGTCTATAAATCTTCCAAAATAATTTGGTCAATGCCCCCAATTTGCGTCCGGTTGACGGGGCAACCCATTTTCGGAAAGTTATGCGTTTGGGGGCTGTAATTGCGCTATACGAGATGTCGACATGCGATATTTTGAATCAAAAGCAATTAATTGCCACAAACTATGGTCCAGGAATATATTTAAAATACTCGCGTTTCTTGTCTTTCCGCGGAAGTGGTCAAGATTCGCCTGCCATGGAGAGTTCCAACCGAAGTCTTGTCTGCGCGTCTATGACTTCGGCTTCTCGGCGCCAACATTTTGGAACAATGACGTCACGAAGTCACGCGACCCCCACGTGCCGCCAAAGATAGGTTACATCTTCCTGGACCCCTCGCTGCGTGATCGGCCTATCGACTGAATACCTGATACTAGGCGCAAACATTTAATTATAACCGATTCATTCGCTTATTTCAAGTGCATGGATTGGGAAACGGACAACAAGTCTCAGCCTTTTCCGACGACATTCGGCAAGTTCCTTGTTACGTGCGCTCGCGCAACAGTATGGCGATCAGACAGATTCGTACCTTGGTGTCACTCTACTCCGTTTCACTCCATGACGTCACCAAAATCGACGTAAAACCTCGTGGCGTTCTGACATTTTTACTGTGCCGCGTTTTTGCTATGTTTATTTTATGTGTTGTTTTCGATTATTTGTTTGTCGCCGATTTCGCCATTTGTCGGGATTCCCTGTTTCTATATTTAACACTGGCATGCTCGTAGTGTGCCTCGGTTTCGATTTTTTCTCCCAGGTCAAAATACGTCAGAGTTATGACAAAAATAGATCGACCTACATTTTCTCCATCAGAACTCTACATCAAAGAGTCTATAGACTCCTTCGGGACCTACATAGACTTCTTCATTTGGGTATTTTTACTTATAATTGGGAAGTTTTATCATTTTTGGTTCGTGCGAAGACCTCTTTTTATCATGCGGGAAAAGAGACATTCAAAACGCGATTTCGTAATTCGACGCAATTGGCTGAATAGCCTAACCTTCACCCGAGTTCCGGGTCAAATACGACGAATGACGTAACACAAAACAAAACGCATTGGTTGACACCGTTTGAAGAGTTTATTGTTACATAAAATGATCGTTATTGATTAATTATTGATTAATTCTTGATATTTATTGTTGCATATTGGCTGTTATCAATATTTACATAAATGGTATTAATTATTTCTTATAATTGCTCCTTCGGTCAACTTTGACTATCGGAAAATGAAAATGAAAATATGCCGCTGAAAATAAAAATGTAATCGATATTAAAGTCTCATCCTTTCGGCAACATGGAATTGGTTTTAATTACTTAAATGATTAATATAGTAATTTGCCTTTTATCTGTGATGAAATGAGAAATGGTAATTGTCTTGTTTTGCTAACATTAAATTAAATTACATAAATTAAGTAAAATACAGTGAAATTATTTTTTAATTATTACCTTTTTGCGCACGTTGGCATCTCTCTGAGTGCATTCTAGTTTCTTTTTGGTTTCGGGAGTTACATAATTGCAGTAAGGTCTGCGAGTTTGGTCTTTGAACGTAACAAGGGCGAATATTTCTGAGTCTCGGCTCGTGAATTTGTTGGCACTTCAGTATAACGGGGCATTCATCGCCCAGTTCTACATTCCAGGGGGGGCACATTGTCGTTCCGAGTAGTCAACATTGTACAATGAGGCCTGTTCAACGGGTAGTTTGTGATTTCCTTTCGGAACATCAGCCGGCTGTGTACAGATCTGTTGTGGTCCTGCGATATGTCGTGTTCTCTTTCGGAAGAGGTCTTCATACTTATATCAACTGCGAACTTGCTTGTTTTCGAGAGGGATTTCCCTCACTCCTGGATAACTCCGTCGCGTACTTTGCGATCGCAGGACGAGGTACAGCGATTAGGGCTTTTCACATTCGGATTGGTCCAGACATTCCTCATCCCCAAAGAATTAATTGTATTGCGGATCTCCATCATCCACTTGCTGTTGAAATATCCAGTGTGCCACAAGGCCATCATTACATCATATAATGTTAGTGTGATTCTGTTTATGGGCAAACAAATTAGTCTGGCCCATTCCGATATATATGAGGCCAGATTTAATTTTCACGGTTATAGGGCACATCCCAAGTTTGACATACACGAAGGACGTTGATGTGAAATTTTTGTTTTGTTTCCCCACCCCTACTGTGCCTTTCAGAATCCATTTTTCTTGCTTTTCGAACCGAGCTCGATTCTCATACCCCCCCCCCCCCCCACCCATCTCCGATTCGTTCGCCATAATGGGGTTACGAGTAATTGATTTTTCGTAGCCTTCCAGAATTCTCTTTGCTCAGTTTGTGATTTCTGGCGTTAATGAGTAGTGCATAGGTTGCGTTTTAGTTTCGTTCAATACCCCTAATATCGTTTTCAAAGTAATTTGATTTCACCATGTTTTTGTTGTTTGTTAGTTTGTTTTTCTCGTCGGGGAAAGTTGTACCTGCAGGCAATTATACTACCCACATTCAGTTGGCTGCCGGTTGCGCGGTTATATCTAACCGAAGGGGTTACAATGTAATGTTTATTTTTCCAGTATCATGTCGAAATAGTAGTTGCGTCATAATACAGAATATTACAGGCGGGGTATACATTACGTTGGATAAGATATACATCTCCACGTGCACATACCTTTCATCGGGACAACAATTGTCCCGCGGTTACACACCTATACTGTGGTTTCTCTCCCCTGTCAACGGAGACCGTGGTTGTTGGTTCCTATCTACTAACTGCGTCGTCGATTTCGGTGGCATTTTTCCTTTATTTGGAAGTCTGTGGCAGTCAGGGTTCGCGCAAAAATAATTCACATTTGGCAAAAAATATTTTCATTTGGCAAAAGTTTTGGCAAGTCACATTTTAATTCCTCAAGCAATTTGGACAAATATTGGTCAATCAATACCATTAATTTCAGGATACTCTTACATCGTAATTATCTTAGTGGTGTTTTATGAGGTTGAGGGACAGTTAACGCCTCTATTTAGATGCAGTTAATCTCATAGCATTAGTACTGATGTTTGGAGGGATTACTAATCCTCCTGTGATGTGCCCTACTGAAGGAGAAACCGTTCTACCATTGTATTGTTCGGCGATTGGCGTATTGTTGTATGATAAACCACAATAGAGATGCGAGTATTTATAATTATTAACTAACTGCCTTCTATCGATATCAAAAGTCGTTCAAACCGCGAGTGTCGAAACATAAGACTTGATAAAAATGGTACTATCAGGGATAACATTTGGCAACTGCTCCAATACTTTGGCAAAAAATATTTGTATTTGGCAAATTATTTGGCAAAAGTAAATTTCGGTCCAGCGCGGACCCTGGTGGAAGTGTTCTGGATGGCGCATTTCCCGGGATGCAAGTATCCGGATTGTCATTGTTGGGTACAGTTTGCATACAACTGTCTCATATACAGGTTATAGTACTGCCTCAATGTCCCATATATTCCTTGCCGTTGTTGTAGCGTCACTAGTCAGGAGGGGCTTGAGTTTTCTCCCCGTATCAGCATACTGTTGTACACGATCAGAAGGGCCATTGGTTTATTAATCGACTATCCCTCCATTCAGTGACTCAGTCTTGTACACGGCCATTAGTAATTCAGGTTATGCCTTTTGATGGTTCCAGTCATGAAGTAAAGACATATTATGGACTTGTTCGGGTGTGTTAAACTTTTAAATTAGTATTCATGCATTATGCCAACTGGAGGAATGTAGAAATCTACTAAATCGCAGAAATTCTCAAGCTAATCGACCGTAGCTCTTTATATAAAACATCACCAGCAATACGCTCAATTGTAAATATTTACTTCTCGATTCGGGACGCAAATATCGGCGACTATGCAACAAACCGATTTGTCATGGAAAGACGCTGGATTTAATTAATATATCATAATGACAGTGTCTTCTATCAGTTTGGATTTAAATAAAACACAAACGAAACAAAACAAAACACAAGATGTCAGCATAACTCACTTTCTAACAATCGTGTGAGGGGGTACTCACAAGTGAGTCAGCACTTCTCCTTCTTCCCCCGGGCGGACAGCTCGGGTGACCCGTGCACTCGTATGGTTACAGGTTGTACAAAATCGGTCCCCCATGATAGGTTGCTCTTTGAACTCGAATGGGAGAAGCTGGACAGTAGGCGGTATGTTAAACGAATGAGTATATTTTACGATATTGCAAACAGCAAAGCCCCCGCCTACTTAACTCGGCTTCTTCCGTCAAAGGTTAAGGATAACTGTGATTACGAACTGAGAAATACATCAAATATATATCGTCCCATTTCAAATAGCAAATGAACAGATAAAACTTTCTTCCCCATATGCGTTATGGATTGGAACAAATTGGCTGACAAAAAAAACAAACAAACAAACAAAAAATGATGAAACATTCCACTCGATAGGTTCAAGAAAGCACTAGTAACTAAGCCATTACAACTACCAACATGTTTTTCATATGGTAAACGGCTATTACACATCCTTCATTGTAAACAGTGGTGTGAATGTGGTAATCTACAAGCTGATAAACTTAAACATTATATAGCAATTTCTGCTACAGGTAGGTGTGGACATTCTGTAGCAAATGCTTTCCACTATTTCTTTGAATGCCAACCACACTTTGAAGAAAGAATTACACGCCGTAATAATCTTCTGCGCTTTAATATACAGTCAGTTGTGGCACTTATATTTGGGGACCCGAACTTAGAACAATTATAAACTGAACATATCTTTCAAGCTGTGAAAAATTACTTCCGAGATACAACTCAAGAGAAAAATCCGACAAAGTTCTGTTAAGACGCTCGAATCATTTGAATGCAAATTGTACAAATGTTAACAATGCACCATGAGGTACATGTATCACATTTAAAACAGCTACTTGAAATCATTAATGACATTATTTAGAATTGGTGGGGTGCTGAGACTACACACTATACTTCAAATAATATACAATGATCCACTGTATGTATACACTTGTACATTATGTTATACCTATCGTGTTGACAACCCACATTATTATGTATCGGTGTTAAAACGGAAATTGGGAGAGGGGGTTATGTATAAGTGGATCGCACTTGTCCTCCAATCCCAATATGTATTTTTATATACTTATTGGTAATAAATATGTTTAAACCAAACTCGGTTAGGTAATATTCCTCATGGGGAGTGGTGTCGCGGTGATCGTATGGTATACATAGGGTCGTGGTCCGGTTTTACCACTTGTTTGTCCGTCTGTCCGTCTGTCTGTAGACACTTTACGCATGGTGCTATAACTGACCTCTTTTCACGCTGATCGGTGCCAAATGTTGTGTATGAATTTCTCCGCACCAAATACAGATCGAAATCCGATATATTTTAAAGGATTATGGCCCATTGCCATTGAAATCATGCATGCTTCGACAATTCAACCATTTTTCAGCTGTTAGGCTCCATAAACTTGGTCTGAGTATCTCAACGCACGACTACAGATCGAGTTCGAATATGGTTTGATCCGATATTCTTCATGACGTTCTGCCCCTTTGATTATTTTCTTCCTGTCTAACAATATATCTTAGTTAAACAGTATGCACTGTCCCGGTAGTCTGTTATAAAACCGGTTTACAATGCCATGCAGTTTTTCCCCACATGTGTGTTGGCCATCAGATGCGATATCATTGAGGGGAAGGTTTCTGCTATCATTTGTATACGCATGGTTATTTCCATTGCAGCTTAGAGGCCTAACCTGGTTTTACTGTTTAGTAGCATTACTGTTGGTGGTTAATGCAGTGATTGTGTTAAGTAGATGGTTGGTTGCATCAGCTACCCTAGTTGGTGTGGGCGCTCGCCATGATGTACCGGTGGGTTTTGGTGCATCGTACGGTGGTCTCCGGGCTATAACGGTCGTCATCCGGTACGGCGTGCTGTTCGGTTACGCCTCTTTTTCTGACCTTAGTACTTGTTTTCTCATTTTTTTCAGATGCCAAAAGCGACAGCAATGACCAGACACCGATTAGTACCCGATGTCCCGGTGGAAGTGGTTGGGCCATCGCGGGTGACCAGGCATGCATTACCAGCCGGCATCCCTGCCCGTTCGAAGGGGATGCCCGCCAGGAATGGTACATATTCTACGGCCGCGCCTACAATTGTTCGTCCCGTACGGCCGCGGGTCACGCGTGTGCCTGGCAGTGTGCGTCATAGGTCGGTGCGGTCGACTACAGCTTCATCGGTTGGTGCGCGATCGTCGCGTGGTCGGGTGCGTGCTGTGGTCATGCCCGAGGAGGCTGCATCGGTAGCTGCTTCGGCCGATATTCGCGGGGAAGACGAGCAGTCTGTTTTCCGGGTCAGTATAGCGGGCCTCTCCTCTCAATCCCGTTAGTGCTTTCTGCAGAGGACAAGGCGCGTCTGGCTCCAAAGTTGCAGGACGCATGGCTGGACTTGGTGGCATCGTCTCCCGTTCAGGGTGCCGCGGTCCCTCGTCGGCATTAGGACAGCCACAGACTAACGCTACCGCGGCTTCTGATCTCGATATTCCACCGGCTAGCCCCATGGGCCGACCCGGAACAGACTTCGTTGCCTGCGTCGCTGACCATCGACACCTTGTGGGAACTATGACTCGGCTACTCGATGCTGCCCTTACTTGTTCATTTTTTGTTCAGTTTGCTTCCCGCTTTAACGTCCGACCATATCCGCCCGTTAACGTGAGCACGCTGGGGCTCTTTCTCGCACATCTTTTCCAGATCGGGTATAGCACCGCCACGGTGCGTAGTGTTTTGTCGGTCATCGCATATCAGCACAATATTAGCTTAGCGACTCCCACTACACATTTCCGGATTCACAAAATGCTCGCGGGCTTTCAACGCTTGCGCCCGAGCGGCGACCCGCGCCGACCAATTACTGTTCCCATGTTACACTCTATGATCGCTGTATTGCCCTGTTGCGTGGCATCACACACTGCATTGTCCTTTCCGCGCACTATTCGTATTCGCGTTCTACGCGCTGGCCCGTATCGGCGAAATGTGCACTTCACTCTCTGCCCCTCATCTAAATGTCCTGCTCGTTTCCGATGTCACGGTCACGCCCGCCTCCATCGACATCTGCTTCCGGCATTTCAAGCACAGTGTTAATAAATTGCCCCAAGTGGTCGCTATTGGCAAGTTAGAGGACCCCACCTTTTGTCCGCATAGACTCATTTCCGTCTTCACTAAACATAGCGTTTCGACGGCGGGCCCCTTCTTCTGCTCACTGGACGGTCGGGGCATAACACGGGCGCATTTCAATGCCGTTCTCCGGAGAGTGTTGTCAATTCTGCGATTGGATGACCGGGATTTCAAGTCTCACTCCTTTCGGATAGGATGGGCGTGCTTGGCAGCATCGCGGGGTTACTCCGATGAAATATCCGAATGCTCGGGCGCTGGAACTCCGACGCGTTTCGTAAGTACATCCGTCCCCCGCCGTTGTCATCACAAGAGTTCCGCGATTGCCCGTTTCCGTTCGTGCGTCTTGCCACCCTCGTATAGCACAGTCACAGCGGCCGAGCGGGCACCCTTCCATCAATGCCGGGCTTCGTTATCTGCATTTTCCTCCGGCATTTCAAGCACAGTGTTAATAGATTGCCCCAAGTGGTCGCTATTGGCAAGTTAGAGGACCCCACCTTTTGTCCGCATAGACTCATTTCCGTTTTCACTAAACATAGCGTTTCGACGGCGGGCCCCTTCTTCTGCTCACTGGACGGTCGGGGCATAACACGGGCGCATTTCAATGCCGTTCTCCGGAGAGTGTTGTCAATTCTGCGATTGGATTACCGGGATTTCAAGTCTCACTCCTTTCGGATAGGATGGGCGTGCTTGGCAGCATCGCGGGGTTACTCCGATGAAATATCCGAATGCTCGGGCGCTGGAACTCCGACGCGTTTCGTAAGTACATCCGTCCCCCGCCGTTGTCATCACAAGAGTTCCGCGATTGCCCGTTTCCGTTCGTGCGTCTTGCCACCCTCGTATAGCACAGTCACAGCGGCCGAGCGGGCACCCTTCCATCAATGCCGGGCTTCGTTATCTGCATTTGCCGACTCGACGGGCACGCACAGTCCGATTTCCGCGACTGGGAGGGGTTTGGCAGGGTTATCCGGCCTGTAAGTCGTGTCGCAGCACGCGTGGGGGATCTCGCTGCCTGGTCTCTCCCTGTCCTTTTTTTCTGTTTTCCGAACCCCCCCCTAATTTTCTGTTCCATGCGGGGCAGAGCGTTGTCCGCGTATGCGCTACACAGTTTACATGTACTTCATGGCCCGGTTTCCGTTTCCTGTCCGACCGACATCCGCCCCCTGCCTCTGCTGGTGGTGCGCATTGGTTGCACTGGTTTCACTGTGCTAGTGATGGTTTTTTGGTTGTTAATATTTGTTTTTTTTAAGCGCTCATCAGTCTCTGGTAGCGCCGGTTTCACTGTTCCAGTGATGGTTTTTTGGTTATTTATTTTTCACTGTCTAGTGATGGTGGTGGTGCTTTTTTTTCATGCGCTCATCAGCCTCTGGTAGCGCCGGTTTCACTTTTATAGTGATGGTTTTTTGGTTGCGCTCACCAGTCTCTGGTAGCGCTGGTTTCACTGTTCCAGTGATGGTTTTTTGGTGGTTAATTTTTTTTTTTAGCGCTCATCAGTCTCTGGTAGCGCCGGTTTCACTGTTCCAGTGATGGTTTTTTGGTTGCTAATATTTTTTTTTTTTAAGCGCTCATCAGTCTCTGGTAGCGCCGGTTCCACTGTTCCAGTGATGGTTTTTTGTTTCTTTAATTTTCACTGTTGGTTTTTTGGTGATTTTTTTTCTAGCGCTCATCAGTCTCTGGTAGCGCCGGTTTCACTTTTATAGTGAATGTTTTTGGTGGTTTTTTTCAGCGCTAATCAGTCTCTGGGGTTGCGGTGGGTTTTCTCATTTTCCCGCCCTGGCGTTGCGTAATTTTACACTTTCTTTTTATAGGTGGGTTATTTTCTCAGTCTTTCTCCTGGTATTTTATTGGCTTCTGGTGGGTGTATGCCGAGCTCGCGTCCAACACTTCACTCGGCAAATGGCGTGGTACACCCAGGTTGCATATTGTTCAATCGGGGCCGCGCCACATGCCGATGGTTGTCATAATTTCGGTAATTCGATTAAAGAATTGCCATTACGCAAATATGTCTTAGTCTTTAATTATTTAGCCCACCAGTGGTACCCAGGGAATTGCCGTAAAGTAGGGAGATAGGATATAAAATAAATTTTACGAAGGAAAAGATTTTTTATAGACGGTCGACCTTAATATTGTATCGACCTGCGACCTGCGACCGGGGTCAGCTGTTTAGAAAGTTCGAGGTCAAGTGAACATCTGAGCGCCAACCACGAGAAAGGCGGGTATCTTGATTGATTGATTGTCCTCGTGGTGACGTTGTCGATACCCGACTGCCCATATAAACGAATTTCGCACAGACCACAAGGTCAATAAATTCTACCCGCCATCCCACCCCTTTCAGGTGTGGGCCTTTGGCCCACCACTCCCTCCAGTGACTGGTTAGTGCTTGGTTTGGCACGGCCCGGTGCCGGCCATACCTTTTTTGGTTTAGGCGTGTGGCGTGGTACACACAGGTTGCATATTGTTAATTCGATTAAAGAATTGCCATTAAGCCGTACATCTATTAGATGGCGGTCTGTTGCATTGTAGTGTTTATAGGTCAAGTGAACTATCCGACCGCACGAGGTGTGTAGGCAATCTAGCTTGAGTAGTCGTCTTCGTGGATGCGTGACCGAAACTTATATTCATTTAGCGTTAGCGGTTTCAGTAGGTCATGTCTTGGTTATCCCCACCTCCAACCCCTCAGTCCATGTCCTCGATGGACATTCCTATCGTGTGTGGCGTGGCACACCCACGACAGCGGTGGCTAGTTTAGGGTAGCGTCACTAGTCGGTTATTGTTTAATGTAGCGTGAGAGGGTTAACTAATTGTAAAATCGTTCTATGTTCGCCCTATTTTACGTAATTTTAGTTTCCTAATGTTCATCGCGATTTATATCGTAAATCTATTCGTCGTATTCGTACTATTTCAGTTTTATTTCACAGATCGCTTTGCTGATCTGTAACTTTCATAATTGTAAATATTACGGGAAATCCTACGTGCGTTGCTATGCTATTTTTAACGGCCTTGTTTCCGGTTGGCTGGGTATAAATACCGACCAACCGCCAACGTCGCTGGCTTTCAACTTTCTCTCTCGGCATTGTAACTTACGTCACTTTGTCAACACCGAAGCAAGTGTATTCCAACGGCTTTCGTGACAATCGAGCTCATTTTCAAGCATAATTCATGGGTATTTCCATACGCATCCTGGCGGCAGAAGAATATCATGCCAGGCTACTATTATAGAGCATGCACAGCTCGCAATCTTGGTGATTGCACTTTCCATTTAGGTAGTTTCAATGCATATTTTATGCACTTTTCCACATGGTCAATTTCACCGCAGTTCAGACTTCAGTCGTAGTCATTCTTTACTCTTATTCTTAGTACTCTTGTAGTACATTAGTAGTATAGGTTAGTTCTTGCGTTAGCCTGTGATGAATAATGCTACCATCCAGGAGGTACAGTCAGAATCAGATCCAGGTTTAGATGCACGAGGACAGACATATGCATCACAGCTCAGTCAGAATCAGAGCCAGGTTTAGATGCACGAGTACATGCAGAGCCAGAGATGCATCACCTGGATTATGGATAGTACAGCTTCACTCACAGACCACGTTGGTCTAAACATGGCAGATGTAATAATCAGACAGTCCGAATCCAAAAGCAGACCTGGTACAGTGCATATCAAGACAGAAACCAACCATGCAACCACTCATCACCACTTGGTCGATTGCCTTGCCGATGCTCGGTATTACGCCCATCCCAGGTGAACCATTTCCAGTGCTGCCTGGTGACACATAGATGTCCACACTTGGTTGAGGCTCAGGTTACAGGTCAGTCCACATGCACACTATGCATCCAGTACACGTACCACTCCATACTTTATCAGTAGATGCTGGAGTACCATTCCACGATCAGCCATACATAACAGGTTTATCCAGGTCACATTATTATTCCTCACAGGTAACTCAATTACTATAGCATATGCGAGTTCAGTCATATTAATAATCGCACTAATACCATAATAGAAGTAATTTACGAGTATGCCATCACTGCTTTATGCAATACGTATTCCCGTAATATAGTGCGTACAGAGTGTTCATATTGTTGTCATAGCTTATATTATACAATATTATTCTGGTCATTGTAAATAAATCATAGCATTTTATACTGGTCTCTACTCTTGTTAGGCTGGTCAACTCATATGGATTTTGGTGTTGTATTTATCATGCTCACAGTGTAAGTTATAATCTAGTTCGCCAGTTGGTAACACTCAGGTAATAGAGAGAGATAATCTTTTATTAACGTGGCATGTGCATCTACAATACATAAATATATTACATAAACAAATAATGATATTGCACCCGGCCACATGGGGCCTATAAGTCACGCTTATAGTATGTAATTGCATGCGTGTGATGTATTGTTCAGAGGCATTGCATTGAAAATTCTTGGGATTATCCTTCATCCGTATCTATGTGTCGGAAAAGTCATACCGTAATACCAGGTATATAGACAGCCCAGATGTACTACGTCCAGCTTACTCATGAATATTGATGTCGTCACCCAGCCCTGCAGTGTCGACGATCCGGTCGCTGTACCGCTATATATACCCACTGCTCGTCAGATGTCTTGGTTGACATGTTACTCATCCATTCAGAGATGTCAGATCTGATCGTTGTACTTCACTGTCAGTCCAGCTAATAACATGCATACGAGCCTATCCTACCAGCTAACCTATATTCATATAGGTCAGGTCGTGAACGAGGTCAGAGGTCACAGTGCCAGCTACCGCTACCAATCCGATACATAGTTATTACAGACATGCGTATACAGTTACCTACCAGCCAGCCTATAGGTATATAGGTCACGTCGTGAATGAGGTCAAAGGTCACAGTATCAGCTACCGCTACCAATCCGATACAGATGCAGATATACTTACCAACTGGCTTATGCATATTAATGATATGGTAATTATGTAGTGAGTTGACCAGTGGTCCATGGTGTGGCACTTCCTCGGAATAACAATAACGCTAACACTTGTAAATTGGAAAACAGTAAGTTTCACGTGTGGCATTGGGGTATATATTATGTCAGGTTTCCGCTCGGCCTATTTAGGACATTTATATAGGTACTAGTACCCCTCCCCCAGCACGCCACATTTAACATATAATGTGGTTTTTATTATGGTCGTAGTTCCTATTAAAGAATTGCCATGTCGCACATATGTCTCAGTTTTACATTCTTATCCCGTTAGTGGTAATAGGGCAGCTTCAAATGGCTGGGTAGGGCAGCTTCAATGGCTGGGGAGATCGCACATAAAACCATGCAAGAATGAGTACGACGTTTCTGATCTTGATAATTGAGTATCATTTAAACATTTGTTGAAATTAATTCGAAAACAGACGATAAAATAATTAGATGTCGATTTAAAATAGAAGAGCTTCCTGTCTTTTTCTAAACACTTTTCTATGTGGATAATCGGATTTCGATTGCCCAATCATTTTGTTATAGTTCCGTTATTCAGTTATCTTGCTGCAACAGACACGGATCAAATGAACACGTTGGCTGTTCTGAGTCTGATTTAGGAAACCTCGTTTCAATCATACAAGTAATAAACAGAATCACAGGCCGCCGAATAATCTCTTTCAATGTTGAAACCATGCAGCCAGGCGGAATCAACATTCACATTTCGATACTTTTTGAATAAGATTCTTCAGTTTCCGTTGGTAGCTAACTGATCGCACTGGAGACATGGAATGTGCCAAATACTGGACATTGGACACATGCGTTTGGATTAATTGATTTGGAGTTTAATGTCGCTTTCAGCAACTAGGGCCATATCACGACATTGCCAGCTGTAGTGGAGGAAATCCGCACATTTACGGCTAATCTAACAGTGATTTCAATGGCTGATAAACTCGTCGACCATGTGCGGCAAACCACCGGCCATAGGCGAGTAACCGGCAACTGGCGTTTGGATGGCAATGTTATTTTTGAAAGTGAAGGGGTGCATGCAAATATAGTTTCATAGGCACATATATATGTACAAGTTATGTTCTATGGTTTTTTGGAATTATCTTGTGCGAATTATCTTGGGTAACTATACCATACAATCGAAGGGTGTAGCTGTATCTGCAATAGGGTGGGTGCCGAGACGTATTTGGGGTCTAATTCCGTTTCTATATTGGACAACACACCATGATTTAACGCCATAATGTAAAATTTAGATTATGACTGAGGGATTATTGTATACAGCATTTATCACACTTCTTTTCCACCTACTTTATTATCTTTCTTGTCTATTTCATAATCTCCTCCTCCATCTTTCTGATCCCTGCACTCGCTTAACTAACTTAACTAACTTCCCAACATTTATTTGAAAACACAGAACAATATTCAAATTCCCGTCCTTTTTACCCTGTAGCTGTCTGTATTGACACTCGGGGTAACATTTTTGGAGGAAAAGATTTTTATAAAAGCCATAGGCTCATGGCTTGTTATCTAATCCTCATTTGAACTATGTTTTTTTACTCAATATGTATAATTGTCAATGTGCTGTTCTGTTATTTTGTTCAAATAAATATTGTTTACACTAATAGGGTGGTGTGTGGTTTATCTCACTATGTTACTCGCCTCACTAGAATTATTGTGCTGATAGGCACACAACTAACACGACGTATACTCACCATAACGACGTATACTCACCATAACGACGTATACTCACCATAACGACGTATACTCACCATAACGAAGGCAGATGGAACAGTGAGGAGAGTGGCGACCATCCAAAGAATCAACAGCAACTTCTTTGGCAAAGATTTTGTTTAGGCCAATGCATTCTCTTATATATGCGAGGCGACCTATGGTCGACTCGCATATATAAGAGAATGCATTGGCACAGGGCATAACTGTAACTATCACAATGTGGTCAAGGAGCCGGTTCCAATGATATCCATATTTGTATGGTTCTATTGAGACAGACCGAAGATATTTTTTAGGCTGTTGAAGCTTTATTTGGCCGGTTTTGGCCGGTTTGTTGGGTAAAGGACTAACACGACGTATACTCACCATAACGAAGGCAGATGGAACAGTGAGGAGAGTGGCGACCATCCAAAGAATCAACAGCAACTTCTTTGGCAAAGATTTTGTTTAGGCCA
This sequence comes from Siphonodentalium dalli, assembly GCA_032622095.1. Lineage (NCBI taxonomy): Eukaryota > Metazoa > Mollusca > Scaphopoda > Gadilida > Siphonodentaliidae > Siphonodentalium > Siphonodentalium dalli. Next base: position 98,714,970 of record CP136063.1, read on the forward strand.
ATGCATTCTCTTATATATGCGAGGCGACCTATGGTCGACTCGCATATATAAGAGAATGCATTGGCACAGGGCATAACTGTAACTATCACAATGTGGTCAAGGAGCCGGTTCCAATGATATCCATATTTGTATGGTTTTATTGAGACAGACCGAAGATATTTTAGGCTGTTGAAGCTTTATTTGGCCGGTTTTGGCCGGTTTGTTGGGTAAAGGACTAACACGACGTATACTCACCATAACGAAGGCAGATGGAACAGTGAGGAGAGTGGCGACCATCCAAAGAATCAACAGCAACTTCTTTATTTTGCCCAACGTGAACCATGACCTTGATTTCATCGGATGGACAATGACGATATATCTGGAAAGACAAAATGAAACGTATTCAGATCCGTCATAACTTACATACCCTGCACACTTACATGCGCGATGCCACCCTGAAATGTGCATTCAAATAATCAGCCCTGGTTGAGTGGTCCTGCTAAGTTGCAATGGTGCTGGTGGGACTTGCTGAATTGCTATGTTGTGGGTGGAGCAGAGTGACACTGTTAAACGGACATGTCTCATTCGAACCTCCACGTACTTTGGAGCGATGGATACGATAGGTCGATAAATAAACGAACTATTGATATAATTATTAAGGCTTCATTTGCTCTGAAAAACACTTGCCAAAGTCACAGCCATTTTTCAGCCGTTTTCAACTTTTCGCCAGAAGTCAGACAAACGTTCTTTATTGCTACCATAGGAATAGACCACAGCGGAACGCTCTTTTCTGTTCCAAGTCGCACAAATGGCTGTTTTGTGTTTGGGACATAAACACCGTATTCACAGTTGTATTTTCATTACTTCAATGCGTCTTTTTTGGGTTATACAATCGTAGAAAGGTAATTTAGATATTTAACGACCTATTTCGATACTGAGAAAATTTCAAAAGTGAATAATATTATGTGTATTTTGGATCGCAAACCGCCATGAGGCTTTAAGGAAATATACCGTTATTTTCCCTAAAATTATAATGTTTTGCAAACGTAATGGCTTTCCTTTCATTCATTTTATAAAAGTCTGTAAAACAACTATCATCCAGAAGAACATAAAAAAAATTAATCGATTTTTTTCTAATTTCATTAATAACTCTCCAATAACGAGATTTTGTTTATCAACGGAATTATTAAGTAAACATTACTGTACAGTGACATTACCGATCTATGTCCGATTAGTCCAATAAGATACCAAAGATTAATCAAAACGACTTAAATATCGAAAAAGGTCAAAGCATTGAAAAAAGTTCTGAAAATAATATTTATGCTAATATATTTAAGCTTGCTACGCGATTAGTGGTGTTTGACAAATCAATGTAACATTTTTGTTTTCAGAACTTTAAATAATTAATAGAGGAATAGAGTTCATTTATTTCTTGAGGTTCTTCCTGGTTATGATGTATTTATATATGTTTATGTTTGACCTATACCCACTGCAGAGAAGGCCTTGGATCCATTGAACCAGAGTGATTATAACTGCATTTTAAACGGATCTGGCTCAGATGTGGAATAATACATTAAATTTCGACCTAGGTTGTATATAGGCTATATAATCAAAGCTTCGAGTTCAAGTCATAGGAATTTTTCAGCCATTTTCAATTTTTCGATGCAGAATTTAGGCAGACGCTTTTTATTTTACCGTATCAGGAAAAGACTAACAATGAACGCCATATCACGGCATTGGAAGTTGTATTGAAAAACCGACAATAAGCTAATTTCTCCAGGAAATCATTCCATTACATATATAGATACAACAGCCCGGGAAAGTAAGTAACAACATTGTCCAGATACATCGTGTATCAACCCCTTTGTGTGGATGATCATAAATGGTGCTTATCAGGACCAAACACGTGAAACGCACCGAGTACCCCCCCCCCCCACACACACACAAGGATGGCTTTTCACTGAGGTCTATTAATTTTTATGAGGTTGTTTGATTTCGAACAATATGTCTTAATCATGTTATGGCCAAGGCACATGCATTAGAATTCGCTATGAACATACGCGTGAATGCAAATGATTGGACATACTATGATGCACGTGAAAATCGTTAACGCTCTAATTCTCGAAAACATGACTGCACAAGACATGTTGCAAGTGGGTGGTTCAACAAAATATCTTTGACAACAATCCAAGATGACAGAGATACAAGAGCAGCTGTAACAGCTGTATGGCTCCAATGATCATAACTCCAGAAAAGATGAATGAACACAATCTGTGACATGTGGAGGTTGTTCTCCCCATGCATGCTGCTTTATAATCATACGAACAATTATTAAAACGTTACCTACGATTAATGAGATACATATATCCGAAATTTATATAAAAATAAATGCGGTTACACTCTATAAGAGCCAGAAATCTGCGAAAAAATAATGGACGAAACCAGTTCCAAGTTGATATCCTTTGCCCCATAGGTGTTCATGAGCATACACCAGATCATTCAAATACGACAAACGATGACTGCGACAGAGACCTCCAACACTGCCGAGGACGGACGGTCAGGGCCCATTCATATACCACAGCCAAACTAAGTTTGCGGGGGATAACCAAACGTTATATTTTGAAAGCGCATTAGGGTCATTCGAAACCCCACCGCACCCCAAAATATACAAATACACAACTCGTTATAACGACTTGCATGTCGTTATAATGACCCCAAACAACTCGTTATAACGACTTACAACTCGTTATAGCGAAGTTATAACGACTTCCAACAACTCGTTATAACGAGTTGGAGGGTTGATAACGAGTTGTGAAGTCTTCATAACGAGTTGTCGGAAGTCGTTATAAAAGCCTTGAAAGTCGTTATAACGAGTTGTATATTTGTGAACATGCAGTTGAGGGTGCGGGGGTATTTCGGATGACCCTAATGCGTTTTCGTATCTATACATGTATGTATTGCCAGACGGCCTATACACATGTCAGTCTGATACGTTATACATCGATACCCCATTTGGAAACCATGATTATCCAACTGACGATATATGAAGTCAAATTGATGGCACATACCCGATGCATACACTCGTTGCGTGTTCATAAGCCTATATTTACGTCTCGTCGTAGACGCTGAAGTAATTACTGCTGTGACATTGGTAAACATAGATCAAAACAACACTTTTGTGTAATATCGGAGATTTCGAGACGAACAAATTATATGAATACAGCTTTTTGATGTATGTAAATTAGTGTTATCTCACATGCGTGCCAGCCAATGCGAGACGAAAATAATCATGACACCAGTACATGGGAACTACATTGACAATACATACGATGGTAATGCAATTGCAGCCAACACTGCCGATGATGTAAACGCCCAGTCGATGTTCAGGCCATAACATAAAGCCAGACGATAAGTGTTCAAGTGACGTGGAACAATCCGCTTGAGTGTCCGGAACGGAGTAGCAAATGATTTTCCCCAAATTAGTTATTTATTATAAATGTTATATCCAAATAGGCAAAAAACAGCGTCATTGTTATAAACGGTGAACATCGAGTGAATATTGTTATAAACAGTGAACATCCAGTGCATATTGTTATAAACGGTGAACATCCAGTGCATATTGTTATAAACGGTGAACATCCAGTGAATATTGTTACAAACGATGAACATCCAGTGAATGTTGTCATAAACGGTGAACATCCAGTGAATGTTGTTATAAACGGTGAACATCCAGTGAATATTGTTATAAACGGTGAACATCGAGTGAATATAGTTATAAACCGTGAACATCCAGTGAATGTTGTTATAAACGGTGAACATCCAATGAATGTAGTTATAAACGGTGAACATCCAGTGAATGTTGTTATAAACGGTGAACATCCAGTGAATTTTGTTATAAACGGTGAACATCCTTATGTTAATCACCCAATATTTCGTCCCGAATAAAGTAGTAAATATTTACATTTGTGCGTAGTTCAGACGTAGTTACTATATTATAATAGATGAATTGTATAATCAGCAGTAGTTCATAATTCCATGTTTCAAAGAATATTAAATAATGTTCCCAATATTCTAGGAAAATTGTATTTTATTTTCAAATATGGGAGCCACGCGGGAGGGTTAAGTTTTTTTATCTAAACGTCGACAATTTTGACCCCATGGACACAACTCATAGGACAAGTTATAGGACGGTATAGCGAAAATTCCATGAACAATGTTATTATTTCAAATATGGAAGCCATTTTGGCGGCCATCTTTGATAACATTTGGACAGTTCAAGGTCTTTGGTGGGCTCTAGAAATTATATTTTCCCAGATATATAGTTTAATAACCATCTTCAATGTGGCTATTAGAAACGCGGTTGTTCGTGGACACGCTGGGTCGCTTGGGGTGTAAGTTTTCCCTCGGTAAATCGTGAATTTTTACGATCACGTAATCGTAGTCGGCATAATAAACACTCCGGCTCAGAATCTGAGATTTTAATTTGCTCACCCACTACTACGTCATTCGTAGTTTAGTCACGGAAATCTCCGAATACCGGTAGTGGTATTAGTTATTAATTTTTCGGCTTATTTATTACGCGATCGGAATGGGACTTGGGGCATTTTAATCACAATAGGGAGGGCTTTCCGACTGCGTTTGGTAGTGTCTAGACCAGATAAATCCTTTAAGTATGTTTATTGAGGTTTTGGATCATGTGATAAATAGAACGCACAACTCGTCCCCAACTCGTCTACAATTATTCCAGTAAATTATGCCAGGACCTCGTCAAAGGCTCGGTCCAGACCTAATTTACTGGACTCGTTTTGTAATTCTGCTATAAACTGGGGACGAGTTGTAGATCCTATATATATATATATATACCCTGAGACCGCGCAATCGATTGGCGGCCTCTCAGTGCAATGTAGGCATTTCAGTGCTGCACATACATCAAACTATCAGAACAAATGCAACCTAATTTTGGTCTGAAATTTCCAAGTAATGTTGTGTCAGGCATTAAAGCCACGGGCGGCGTTCCTTGCAGAAATATTCTTATTTGTTCAAATCGCCATCAACAGAAGGAATATTAAAATATATATAGTTTTGTTCATATGCCGCACATAATCACCGCGTAAATAGTATATTGTCGTCAAGGCGTACGATGGTGTACGTAAACAAGAGACTGTTCGTGTTACAGAAGTTTTGCTTCTGTTTACATAACACAACGCAATTCTATTGGTTAATCACACATAAATGATATAAACGCTCTTTATTATTTCCATATCAGGAAAACAGTAAAAGATAACGCTCTTTATGTATATGTTTATGCTCTAAACAAAAGCCAGGTTCTGTAACGTTTTTTGCTTTTGTTTACATAACAAAGGAAAAACATTTGACAATGACATATTCTTTATGCCATATTTCTGATTGGTATAAGAACAAGGTCTGTCTATATTTTACTATTATTTCTGTTTATGGCGGTTTTTGACGGAGGTGAATATTTTAACAGCATACCCACCGCCAACGCCGCCGGTATCTTTAAATTTCCAAATGTCGAAAACAATTTTCAAAGTTAGGACACCCCGTCAATTTTGTTTTACTTTTGACAACATATAAACATCAATACTAGTAGGTTTGCGTTTGTCCCCATAATATGCCCCCATAAATGGATGGATTTAGTGTAATTCTCCCATTTAACACAGAACAAATATCATGCAACAACTCATAGGGGTGGGTCAAATTTCCGCATATGGGCATTCTGGTGAGTTTTATGTCATACCTGGACCAGAGTTTTCGGCAACTAATTCTACAACTTCTGTCCAGGAATGGAAAAAAATCCATCAGAATTGCATATTCCTTTCTATATTATAATGGATTCCCAGTCAGTTATAAAAGTATATATATTGGAATGGTCTATAATCATTTGGAGGAGTGTTCAGGAAACATAAGCAGACGACAAATAGATAAAAACCCTGCTACTAAGAATCATTCATATTCATTGGTGGCTAATATTATTATCTGAACATTTCCAAAGTGATAACTACTCGTCAATGAGTTTTTAGTATAGAAAGGGTTAAATTGAAAACAAAATGACCCACCGTTATGACAATTAACTTTTTTTCTGCACACTGCCTTCAGGCTGACTGGCTATCGCTTCGGAATTCGTTCTGGGAACACATTCTTGATCAGGTTGGTCTCTCGACCTTTCTGTACATGGATTCTAGACATGATATGTCTCTGTTAGCCCTGCTTCTGGGTGGTGGGCCAATTAACTCACCCGCCGAACTTGACAATAATATAAAAACTATAATTCTCGACATGGCTCACTTCATTTATGGGATGTGTCATCTGATTCAGTAACAATTACTTTGTGTAAATCAATATGTGTTTGCGCAACGGTTCTGTTTTCTTAATTATCTCCATTTGCTGATAATATATATTTCCATGTAATATATTCTTCTCCTACAGAGAGGTATACAATAAAATATTGTCCATCGCCAGATGAACCATCTGATAAATAAATTCAAAACCGTTGATATATTTCGTCGCATAACAATTTTATTGCAAAAATTAAGGACCTATTGATGTTTATATTTTGCGAAAAAAAATCAAATTTTCACCGACAGGCGTATGTACATGTAGAACAAAGAGGTTTTACGTAGAATACCGGGAGTCCCTACGTTGTTTGGAGATATCGAAGGGACAATCACATCGATGGCTGTAATCTATTGCGTGATGTTTGTCTCCATAGTGCCTGTTGTTGGCAATCATGGACCAAATTTCAACTGACCAGGTGGATATAAATTAATCATTTCTTCTAAAGAGCATCATTGGTAACACGAGGGAGTCACGAAAATCCCCGCAGTATATAGTAATGACAACAAGCCTTATTTCCGACTAAATCAGGAAAAGTTACCCATAATTCTGCTGTGGTTAAGAAGTCGATTACTTAGAGCATTACTGTATATAAGATCATGCAATAATCTAGTCACGCACAGCAATTACGGTTTGGAAACGAGGCCAAGCCTTGAAGCGATAAAGACATTCCGAGAAATTACTAATATGCGGGATTTGTTAGAGAGAGATTCAGTCATTATCGGCGTCATTCCGGGTCTTAGGTTGAACACTGGGTGTAATTTAAATCAAATTATCACGTTAGCCAACTGTTTTTGCACGATTTGCAAATTAACATATTAATAAATGTAAATAGCGGAATGGCTGCGACCACACTGTCGACGCATAGAAAATGTTTTTCATTAGGATTAAGAACCATTGGGTCAGATTTTTGTCATCTCCAGATTAAAGGTACACAATCCGATTCGATTGTCCCATATCATCAGGTTTCAACAAGAACAACAACAACAACAATGTTAACCACTGTCAACTATAGTATAAAATTGTCCAAAAAAGTGTTATCCAACCCAATTTTGATATTGAGAATATGTCGGTCGGCATTCGTTGAATATTTGCCAGGTCGCCAAATATTCCAGATGGTGAAAAATAACAATAGCCGATATCTGATAACTCTGAGCTTCGGTGGGAGGATTCCTCGACTCGAATCAATAATGTTTTACCCCCGAAGCCGAAGATATAGTAAGTTAGGAGCGTTAATGAATTCGGATTATGCATCTTTAATCTTTAAGAACAGGACGGCCGTTTTGCAAAAAAAAAAAAAATCCTCTCGTTAAGGCTCCGGGACAATCAACCGGAAAACAAATTATGTCTATAAAAAAATTCAATTAACAGTATTCAATTTGGCCCAACTGAAACATGCAGAAAAGCATTGAAGTCGGTAAATGCATTAAACACAAACATGACATCTACCTTGAAACTGAAACAGCAAAATTTAATATTTTCTGATTCACTGCAAACATGTGCTCGAACTAAATTGTTCAAATATTGGCTGAGATGACTACTAGGTCATGTGTCCATATCCAAATCCCAACGTTGTTATCATACCCATTTATGTTGTTGTCGACTTTGAATATTGCACCAATGCCATACCATGCACTGTATAATTATAAATATGTCTCTTGTGTCACGTACTGTGATTTGAGTAAATAAAACATTGAACTTGAACTTGAACCAACTGACCACTATATCTAAATACTGTTTAATTTTACCAGTTGATTGCCCCCGGCTTGAATAGAGCAGACTAAATAAAACATGATTGTGTGTTAATTGGGCTGACATATTTGTGGCTGCTTTATTCTTTGTTGGCTATATTGGGGGTCATATATTGAACATTTATCTCGACATGAGACAAACGAAGCTTCCGCTCATAGAGCCAAGACAATACGCTATTTTCTATTATTGGATTTTTGGAAATTATAAATTATTTAGAAGTTCTTGGTACTTATTTTAAGGTGAAATTGGCGGCTTGGTTTTATTTCACCATTGGTTGATTCTCACACGAGAGTTATAAAAAGTGTGAACTTGTCGTTAATTGAGGGCGTGTCGAGTCAATAATCGCATTCTACCGGCCTGCTTGTGGGCTGCCTGGTAACTGGTTAGTTTGGTTGCATGCCCATCTCATCGACTCAGCTAGCCACCGTGAGACCACAAACTCCCAAATTAGACAGATTTTGGCTCAACCGTCAATATAGGTTTAAACCATGTTTAAACTAGGGAGTTTGGACGAGATGACGAATCCGGCCTCAACGTCTCTTGGTTCCAGCTCCAAAACGGTGAACATTTCAAAACGTAGTAACTTGACATTTTTTTGTATCTCAACAAGCAGTGAATACACAAGCCTGCAAATAGTGTGTGTCATTTCAGAATGAGGTCCCCAGAGGGTGAATTTAGTGACGATATCCCCCACAGCGGGCTAGCATTAACAAATTCACCCTCTATGCACCTCATTCTGCTTAGACCTCATTTTCTGGGAAGTGTCTATAGTCTCAAATTAACAATGTTTTTAGTTACGTTTTCACTTCTGGGAAGTTTATATATCCTCCCACTGTGCAGAAGATAAATGCACAATCGATGTGACTAATGGGTGAATATCACCACCATCAACTGCGGAACTTCAGTCTGATCCTAGGTCTATCATAGCAGTTGAGGCCTCAGCAGAATGAGGTTCCCATACGGTGAATTTGGTGATGCTAGTCCGCCTTGTGGGGTAGCGTCACTAAATTCACCATCTGGAGACCTCGTTCTGCAAATGACAGACACACCATTGGCAGGTTTGTGAATACATGAACTTACAGAGATAACTCGGTACATATTTTCAAATGTGGCCATCTGTCCAAGAGCAACTGTCGCTTGTGTATACGCACGGCATATCACATACTAAATAGTAAGCCATTATTTTCCACGTTCAAGTAAATAGCCATTTTACACAACTTCATACATTTACGCGATCACATGCTGCAATCGATACAACGCGGTTTCATCTCCGAAGTCCGGTTCGGCGTAATTATCGTCCAGTTCGATAGCACAAAATACGCTGTTTTCGAATGTCGTGTTCTCTAAGAACAAGTTACTAAATCCGATTGTTGGCGTATCAGTTAGAACACACCAACAATGATCGGATTGCCAGGCAATTTAGCAATGGTATTAAGCTTCGCAATGTTACTGGGTGTATGAGATATTCAGAATATGTTGATGAAAGAATTGTAAAAAATGTTGCTGGACAAACAATTATATGTGATTGCTCGCTCGTATCATGTGCAAAAATCCTAGAAATATCATTTACATCTAAATATTAATTCATATAATAGTTATCTTCCCCATACATACGCGAGATATAAAATGCATTTTTTTTGCAACAAGGGAGTGCACATTTTATTCAGCTTTATTCGTGTTCTTCGCCTGATTTTTTTAACAATGTGAATTCCACACGCTATATGCACGATTAATACGCCTAACTGATAAGCTGCATTCATATAAACCGACTCACCACATCGAAATTTTCTGGTTACAAAACGTCACCGGAACCGGATTGTTCGATTGCAGATGGTGCAAAAGGAAAATATGACGAATAGCCGATCCAAACTAATGCATGCCGACCTACATTCTATAGCTAACCCTTTCTTTACTAAATGGATTGTTCACAAAAGTATATATTGGAATGGGTGTTTTATTCATCTGGAAGGATGTTTATGATATATAAGCTGACGACAGACACAAGTTGATGCTGCACTTGCAAAAGAATTTATAGTAATGCCCTAAATAATCGACTCCTTAAACACAGCAGAATTATGGGTAACTGTTCAGGATTTAGTCGGAAATATGGCTTGTTGCCATTCATCTCAGTGACAGCTTTCCGATGAATTGCAACAAGTCATATTACCGAATAAATCCTGAAAAGTTACCCATTTTTCTTCTGTGCTTAAGGGGTCGATTATTTAGGGCTTTACTGTATTTATATTAATTGGAGGGAAATGTTCAGATAATAGGTTCAACAAGCGGCCAGTAAGGGAACTATTCATCAAGGGATATTTTGTAAAAAGGGTTAATGGTAATATTGTACATCTTGTATCACACAGGGTCCATCTCTTCCACACGGACTAATTAAATTAAATATTTACAAGAATGTTATCGAAAAGTTGTGTCAAAAGATTCGTGTTATGCATTATTAAACGAAACAGATATTAACACATTGCGGAACCTATCGATGTCCATTAATTACGGTCTTAAGCTAACTAAGCACGGTAAATATTATACAGCTGTGATGAAAACGATGATGATATTGATGATGATGATGATTATTATTATTATATAATGTATATACTACTGCTCATGTGATGTTGCTGATTTTGTTGAAGGTAGATTATCTCTTTGTAAACAAGTATAATTATATAGTTACCGGGGTATAAAATATTAGATCTGAATCGAAGACTCCTGTCCGGAAATGCTTCTATCGATTAATGTTAATTTGTTTTCGAATATTTTCTGGTCTAAAAAGGTGTGGTTGTTTAGCCAACGAACAATAGTGATTACTGTTAGCAGAGGCCAGAAATCTTATTGTGTAATTTTGTCACAAATAAACGTTAATTATACTCATTATCGCTTATAACTATGGAATGAAACAATACAACCAATCAATCTGGGACATTTGACGTTCGGTGCGTATCCATAGGAACAGCCTAATGTTCTATATCGCTATATGGTATCACCCGAATGGTCTGTTCTAAAAATAGACAAATAAACGGTCCCAATAAAATATTCGAAATAAAATAAATATTAATTGATAGAAGCTTTTCCGGACAGGGGTCTTCAGTTCGTATTTATTATTTTATACCCACGCAACTATTTCAAATTTGTTATTTAAAGAGATAAACCATCTTTAATATTTGGCCACGGGCTACGACGATAAGGTGATAATGATTATGGCATTGGCACCAATATTTTTCAATGCACTTTAGCTCATGTATAGTACAGATACGAAGCGTAGTGTAAGGAAAACAGTGATGTGTGAATGATGGTGATAATGCTGATGACGACGATTTTGATAATAGAGCTTTCCACACATATTCACCATTGGGGGGGGGGCTTACGGTTGCCAGGAGGCAAGGTATATGCAGAAATAATTTAATTAGTTTATCGGCGTTTGCCCTTATGTTATAACTAGCTGAAACGGGCTCCTTTTTTGTGCAAAAGCGCACATTTGGATCTTTCAAACATTCTGATTTAAAAAAAAAAAAAATTTAAGAACTCCTTTGCTCGTTTTAATTGAAAAAAAAAACAATAATTTAAATTTGATATTTATCTCAAATTCATTTTTGTTATTTTTTTTTTAGAATAAATTCCTTCCTCAATTTAACATTTAGTAAAAAGTTAAATATGAATTAAATGTTTCTAAAACCAAAATAAACAAATTACTCCGTTGTAACAACCGCCGGGGTCACCACACCATATTTATTTGAAATCCAGGGGTCTGGGTGAAAAATCGCGATAATACAGATCCTACATACATATATAGTATACACCGAAGAACGTGCGTTCTTTTCGCATATGAAAAGTGTCATGTAACATGAAAAACATTGTTAAAATCACGGATAAATTTTCAACATCATGGCGCAAATAGACATTTCAGTACATTATGATTTGACAACAAAACGATTGTTTGAATGTAGCCAAGTTAACACTGAATACATGCATGGATATCCAAATTAGGGTGAACACAGAATGCATCAGAATTTGCAATGCAACTAACGACGGGCTCAATCGCTGATTGGTGTAATATATCTGCTAATTACTATTTTTATTGAAGCTGTAGAAAGGTATATTGTGTACTGCCACATTTCATTTGCATTGGTTGGTTGTGTATAGCAACATATGAGAATGGTATGCATGGTGTTATCTCCGTTGTTGGCAGTCGTATATAATGTCTCTAATGTACAGGACTGGAGTTAAGGAACTCATTATTTGTTTCATTGTATGGAGATAAAATGCGCTATTTCAAGAAGATAAACATCCCACACCGAGGAAACACTTAGAAATTCCATGCGATTTATCGGGACATGATTTAGCTTGAGGTTTAGAGATTCTCTTATCAACTCACGCATCTCCCATTTCCTCGGGGAACACAAACGATAAAATTATTCCAGATCGTACTCGACACGTCAGTCACGGCATCAGGATCGGACGCGAATCCGCAAGTAGAGAGCGGCTAATAGAATTTGAACCGTAAAACACGTCGATGTCTGTCGATATGAAGGAATTCCCATATAGCCTAGTCCGTTAGTGATTTTAGCATGACAGGCCGGACAAAAGTGCCATTTTAAATATCTACTATTCAATAATTTTCGCAAGAAGCAAATTTGGAATGTGTTTTCTGTGTTTTATTTGTAAAAACAACCCACGGAAAACGCGATTTTTCAATATTTTGAAGATATTATACAATTGTGTGTGTATACATGGAGATCCTATTTTCGGCAAAATACTTCTAAATGTGGTATAAAACACTAGAACCAAACAAACTAACGCATAAGTCATCGAAATAGTTCAACATGGCAGCCTGGATGGCTACCAAAATGGCAACCATTCACATCATAATGACGAAGTTGGTATGTAGGAGGAGGTTTTTTTCATTTAGATAGATTCATATCAGAGTGGTTGGTGTGTGGCTTGCGGTGTTAGTATTTACCAGTATATATATGTTTACGGGTGAAAATTTGAAAGGAATGTCACTTTGTAATCCAGATTACGCATCGACATCGAAATCAAAATGCTTCGTATACTTTGATATTAGATACATGTACTGTACAAAGCAGGTATATAAGAAAAATACTACATGCATATCGACAGTATCGAGCCTGGCATGAATACTACCATCGATTAATGTACATAATTATGAGCCAAGATGCTGCATTATCTACTTTTTTAACCATTTACCCAATAGAACGGCCCTGTGCCAATGCATTCTCTTATATATGCGAGTCGACCATAGGTCGCCTCGCATATATAAGAGAATGCATTGGCTTAACACATTAAAAATTATAAAATTGTTAAAGAATGTAAGAACAAATGGTAAAAAGTGTTTTTTTAGGCCAATGCATTCTCTTATATATGCGAGGCGACCTATGGTCGACTAGCATACATAAGAGAATGCATTGGCACAGGGCTAACTGTAACTATCACAATGTGGTCAAGGAGCCGGTTCCAATGATATCCATATTTGTATGGTTCTATTGAGACAGACCGAAGATATTTTAGGCTGTTGAAGCTTTATTTGGCCGGTTTTGGCCGGTTTGTTGGGTAAAGGGTTAACACGAGTTAAAGAGTCGTCAAGAAAAACGTATGTAGGGCGTGTTTTTTTTTTATTTAGACGGATGACCGATTCATATGAGTGGTTGGTTTGCGGCTTACGATATTAGTATTTACTAGTATATATTTTTACGGGTGAAAATTTGAAAGGAATGTCACTTTTTAATCCAAATTACGCATCGACATCGAAATCAAACTGCTTCATATACTTTGATTTGAGATATAATCAGGTATATACGAAAAATACTATATCGGCAGTATCGAACCTGTCATGAATACTCCCATGGATTAATATGCATAATTATTAGCCAAAAATCTGCATTTATCTACTTTATTGGACGACACACGAGTTAAGAGATTTGCCAAAAAACAAAAACATCACTGCGCACGTATGATATATTTTCCGCCGAAACCACATATGATTAACCTTCTTGTTTGATGTTGTCCAATGTGTCCCAAAGAGTGGGGCCTACACTATTTCAAGCAGTGTCTCCGCCAGTTTTTCGATGTTATTGTATATGCACACAATAATATACAGAGCCACAAAGTCATCGGTCAGATAACTGAAATCAACAACGCTTTCATCTTTCCGGCTGTCAGGATGGTGACTATAAATAGCGAAAATATTAGGTTTTACTTTATTCCCAAATAAAGACCAACAGTCCCAATGTGTGGAGTCATATGGATTGACTACATACGCGGTATCTTTCAGAATATTGTTTCTGTCCGACATAAATACGGCAATCAAATCGAACCCCTGTCGGTGTCTTCGTATTCGATACAGACGAACGCGAACCTACATGTTACTATACTAGTAAATATATAAACGGGATAAAATCAAATAGGGTCATCCCTCATTTTTGAAGGAGTTTAATATCATGGAAGTATGTGGAATCCGACCCCAAATTGGACAAACAGAGATGTTTTTGAAACTAATGTTTCATTCCGATATAAATTTAGCCATAATATCGTAACTATATATTAATCGAAATAATCTAATATGACTTTAGTATGACTCAAAGCATAGCACAATGTCATGCAATAAGTAAGTTCACTAACTCGCGGTGAATCCGCCATTTGGTCTCCGGAGGTCTCCGGAAGTAGTATCTATTTTTAGCACATGGCTCCAGTCTGTGAATTCTCAAAATATGATAGCAACAGTTCGTTACCGAATCGCAGGTGCGACAACTTCATAAAACTAATTAAACAATCACCCTGAATACATACAATACGTAGATTTCGCGCAGTAGATGGATTGAGTGTATCACATATGTTTTTGCGTTATTTTTTTTATCGCAAATACTCGCTATTAATAATTTATCAGTAAATTATGAGAAGTTCGTTGACAAAACATAGCTTAAACGTCTGAATGTCCGCATCGTCACCAGATCCTAACTCTGTAGATGGCATGGCCACAAAACAATTCTTAAACCCGTAGTTGCACTCAGAATAACTGAAATTATGCCATCAAAATGCTGATAAAACAATGCTCGCACTGTCGAATGTTTACAAATGGACGCAAGCTACTTCTTAACTTTGGGTTGGGTAAAATGCTAGGAATCGGACCATATAGAACCATCGGCCATCTTGAAAATCGCGAAACAGTGAATAGGCTTATAGCACAGCGCGTGATATTGTGAAGTCTGACTGATCAACAAACGAACATGTGGCTCGTCTGATCTGCCGTTCTGCTTTCTTTGAATCGTGATCGCTAATTTTAGTTTTTGTGTGAAATCAATTACATTCTTTTTACTCACGTTTTATATTCGGTTATTGCTAGAAATACCCATGTAGTGAGGTTCACTGGGTCAGTTTTGAGTTCTTTCGGGAATTTTGACTATGATAAGATAAGATAAGATAAGATAAGATAAGTTTATTGGCAAACCATCTTTATTGAGGACATTATGCATACATAATAGCATATAAATGTACATTGTGTAATGCACAGAAAATAATAAATTATATTAATAGAAGTTAATGTATAACCTCAGTTAAAACCCAGCTCCTTTGTTCTACCTCTACTTATAAACCACAAGTATATAACACAATTCCCTGTCAGAAAAGACAACACGTTAATTTGCACACCAGTTGTATCTATCACATTCAAGCACAACACGTCACCATAATAGAGTTACTGTTCTTCTGCGGCGAACGATATTTCTTTCATAAATCGAGAGTCAAAATTATCATAAAATGCATTCGTGCCCAAAATACAGATAATTGCGTCGACAGTATATATTACGTATGTATACAACGTTATATTTACAGCGAAAACAAAATATTTTATTATATGTTTGCGTATATCGAACACAAATTTCGAACAAATCTGTACACTGGTCAGCTGCATATGCCCGAACAATTGTTACCGCGACATAATCCACGTGCAATTTCCACTCCCACGAGCCGTGTAACGGTCAGGAGGCGTAGTTTGGCTGCCATCCATGGACTAATGCCCCCCCCCCCCCATAAAAAAAAAACGTTCGTAAACGTCTTATTTATCGATATTTATCTCAATTTTTCATCTATATCCATGTAATTTCTCCTTGCATATTACACAACTGTGTTTTAAGTCGGTTAATGGACTCGTTACTGGACATCCGTAAATGGCCAGTAGCTCGTTCATTAACCCTGACAAGATATGCTATGTCGAATAGGTGTTATTTCTCTATGGAAACGAATGTTCCAGCTCCAATATCAGAAAGGTTGACTTTTATTGCCAAAAGTGACATTCTATAGCAACGGTCTTCGTATTGCATCGTGACAACGCTGAGAGTGATATCGACATTATATGCCCACGGGGTTGTATCTATGAATACTTAAGTGCACTGGCGAATGGTGATATTGAGAAGGCCCGGTAACACGGTGCAATCTGAGGACATTCCGTCTAAACCTATTAACAGACGCCCCGAGATGAGGGTTCAACTTCGCACAAGATCGCTTGATCGACAGTATAATGAATGTGATATGGGTGAAGATAATCGAATCAATCGTCGCTCGCGGGAACCAGCATATATAGTGTATATAATAACTGTGTGTATATCATTGGTCATGCGCATGGCTGTGCAACTCACTCGTGTATATAATATCTTCATGCGTTGGAGGAATAAACATCTCTCTATCCCCCTCTCTCTCTCTCTTCTGAGTTGTCACTATTCCAATTAACACTGAGCTAAGATCGGCCTATAATCAGGACACACAACAAAAGGAACACATTCTCTGGGAGGGGCGGTTGTGTCAAGACGCGAACAGAACTAACCATAAGGGGTCGAGCACCGTCGAGGATTGATTGATTATTTATTTAGCGATATACAATATAATACACACACATTTTATTAATATATTTCGGGGTATATGTGTATATCACCGGGGATGACATGGTCTCAATGACCACCTTACTGCCATCCCCATGCAGGTCACTGAGTTGAAGCTCTGTTGATAGTAACGAGAAGTTTATCCAGTACGATGTGACAGCTTTATCGACGAAATTATCGTAATGCTGATTACATGAAACTGTCAACTGTTTGGAGACGAATTCAATTCGATGTTCTCCGTCAATCGGGACAATATAACCTATGCGGAGCCGCTTTTCTATTAGAGTTGTTACATGTACCTACGATTATCCGAATAGACGGAAACAGTTAAGACTACCTCTTTGACAAAGTAATATTTTCGAAGTAAACTGCCCATCCGATATCTTCTACTGTAGATCCCTTGGTGTCTTTTCACCAAACCGTGATCAAACATGCCCGGTTGTTGATCTTCAACATGGCGGCTTCTTTCATTAATGGTTTCGAGGCAAATCTCATATATATTTTGAAGACCTCTGTCTGTATGTATGTTTGTTTGTTTGTTTGTCTGTCTGTCTGTCATTTATACAAATCTACGATTCTCGACCGATCGGGACGAAACTTGGTACGTGTGTGTAGTTTGACCAGGCGGTGAACGTTGTCGTATTGGCGAGTCCGTGCGGCGCCCGCTTCGCGCATGCGCAGACGAGATCTCGGAAACGGGTGGAGCTATCGACTTGAAATTTGTTATGTGAATGTATCTTGCCCCGGATACGAATTTTATCGGGTCGCCGAGCCCGTGCGACACCAGCTTCGCGCATGCGCAGACGAGATCTCGGAAACGGGTGGAGCTATCGACTTGAAATTTGCTATGTGAATGTATCTTGCCCCGGATACGAATTTTATCGGGTCGCCGAGCCCGTGCGACGCCAGCTTCGCGCATGCGCAGACCAGATCTCGGAAACGGGTAGAGCTATCGACTTGAAATCGTCGGGCTGGGTAGAGCTATCGACTTCAAATTTGGTTTTTGAATAGCCCGGACAACGTCGGGCTCATCGGCTAGTCTATTATATATTTTGGGAAATCTGTGTGAGGGTGTGTGAGGGTGTGTGTGTCTGTGTGTTCGCGATGGACTCGAAAACGGCCGAGCCGATTTCGATGAAACTTGGTATGTGGGGGTACTTTCGGCCGGGCAGTGGCATGGGCCTGTTAATTTGCCCGTGCGATGTGACCTTTACCTTGAAATCGGGTCATTTCGAGGTCGAACGCCCGAGTATCACGGGATTTCGATGAAAATTAGTGTCTGGGGATACTTTCGTATGGGGGGGGGGGGGGGGGTGGTGTCGTAAGCCTATTCGTTTGCCCGTGCGACGTTACCTTGTCCTTGAAATAGGGTCAATTGGAGGTCAAATCGCGAATTTTGATGGGATTTCGACGAAATTTGATACGTAGGGTTACTTTTGTCCACTTATCGTTTTGGACGGGTCAAATCGTGACCCCGACCTGACCTTGACCTTCAAAATGATCAATTCGAGGTCAAATCGGGTAAAACCGGATGGATTTCGATGGGTACGTTTGTCCGGGCAGTGTTTTGGACGGGTCAAATCGTGACCCTACCTGACCTTGACCTTCAAATGGACAATTCGAGGTCAAATCTCGCAATTCGCCGAAAAGCAGAGGGGAAACAGCCCGGACGAAAAACCGGATGGATTTCGATAAGTACTTTTGTCGGGTACTTTTGTCCGGGCAGTGTTTTGGACGGGTCAAATCGTGACCCCACCTGACCTTGACCTTCAAAATGGACAATTCAAGGTCAAATCGCGCAATTCGCCGAATAGCAGAGGGGAAACAGCCCGGACGAAGTCGGGTCCACCTGCTAGTATTATATATATCTCGTGTGCTACCATGTGGGCGAAGTCAAAACGTTCTGAAAGTGTACGCACAATCCCTGTGCCGATGTTTTCCGACAAACCACGAGATTCGTGTGTGCTTCCTATGCTGCAAAACAACAATTTACAATGTTCGATGAAAGAATAGTTTCGTCAACTGAATGGTGAAAAATTGGCAGCGAAGTTTTCCAGTCTCCGCAGCCCATCGGTACTCAGTCATCTACATAGAATTTCAAGCATGAGTAATTAGAATGTCTTACGTATCGACCCGTCTAATTTGATGCTATGGACCTTTGCTTCATTGAAGATGAAAACTCAATGTTCCCATAACCCGTGGCTGTTTGTTTCAGCAGACATCACATTAACAATTGGTGCAGCTCTGCTGATGATAAGATGTTCACGTTTGAGACTACATGGCATCGAAATTCACGTCCACTATAATGTCATGAACCAAAATAATTATGCAGTGAGCGAACGCGCTCGGTCAGCCTCGGCGGTGAGAGAATGAAGCTGTATACATCGATGGGTGGATGAGGTTATCATATTGAGCAACCTTTGATAACCCAGATGCAGATTCAATGTGCAGATGGCATGTACCGGTATACGGATTTTATTTCGATATCTTAGCATGATACTAAACTCCTTTCGAAATTTGGGGTGATCACATTTAATTTCATTCCTGTTGCGTATTTTATTTCGCTTCGCAGTCTACATCATGAGAAGATACCGACCAAGGTGCCGATTTGAGAGCCATATCTATGTCGTAGTGAACCACTAGTTTGACAACGCCCATTACTGGCCAATAGGATTCCACTTACCGGTACTGAAGGTTTTTGTTGTGAATTAAATGCTATCTAAGATTATAGCGATCGCAAGCCGACAAGATCGCAAGCCGACATCTTGTCGGCTATCTTTGAAACCATCATCACAAACTCGGCTGTAATAACACGGTGAGATCCTAAACACATAATTATGCTACTATATTGTGCTTTTCTGCTTCTTTTCCTGTACAGACAGCATCTTCTTGTGACAAGAACGGTCATTTTGACCACCATCTGGGTGTTACCAGAATTTCTCCAATTCAATTCCTTAAGGCTGCCAGCTAGTGAATTCTCCAGAATGGCGCCCTATAGACTACCAGAGTGCACTGAGAAAAAAACTGTATACGCTAAAACACGCATGTGTGTCTTGCACAGGGATGTGGCTAGAGGGGGGTGTGGGGGGTGTCTCACCCCCCCCCAGCAGAGAGCTATATTTTCAATAGTTGGAAATTTCATACCTGCCACAACGAAATTTCACACCAACAATAGGTTGAAAATGTTCTTGTAGTTTGATTATAATACAATTTATTGGGGGAATTTATTGTTTTTCGACCAATATTTGCATATGTTCCTATTTTTTGTCAAATTTTTTTTACAGAAATGGTCATCAGTTGGAAATTTTCCAACCTTAGGGGGGTGACAGGTTGGAAATTTCCAACACTTGGAAAGCTTGTGTCCTGGTCTCTCCCCCGTGGCCAGTCAAAAACTTCTAGTTAATTTAAGAAAACAATATTGTCATACAATTGGTCAACATTGTCATTGGAATTGTCATCAGTTGGAAAATTTCCAACCTAAGTGGGGGGTGTAGGGTTTTAAATTTCCAACAGTAGGAAGGCTTGAGGCTAGTCTAGATGTTAGGATTTTGCGATTTTCGTGTTCAGATTTCAAAATTTTCGCACACCGGGCCGAACCATGGTCGGCCCGGTGTGTCATTGCCCCGTCCACATGGCCAATACAAAACTGCTAATTAGTTTAGCAAAACAATATTTTACTACATTTGGTCAAACTTGTAGACATAAATGGTCATCAGTTGAAGAATTTTCCAACCTGAGGGGGAGTATGAGGTTTGAAATTTCCAACACTAGGAAAGCTTCAGTTGAGGCCAGTCTAGATGCTAGGATTTGCGATTTTCTTGTATAGTTTTCAAAATTTTCTCACACCGGGCCGAACAACCATGGTCGGCCCGGTGTTTCCTGGTCTGTTGTCGGTAGCTGTGTGCATTTGTCTGGAATTAGATCACTAGTTGTTTTTTTGGGGCAATTTTCAGGTTAAAATATCTTAATGTTCTGATACTGGGAAAATAGAAGCATATATAGGAAATTAGGCCTGAGCATGAGGTACAAGGGAGGGGGTGCAAATGGAATTATGCAAAAAGTTGTGTTGGTACGATTTCGACCGAAGGGAAGGGGGGGGGGGGTGCAAATGGAATTATGCAAAAAAGTTGTGTTGGTGTGATTCCGGCTCAAGGGGGGGGGGGGTGCAAATGGAATTATGCAAAAAAAAGTTGTGTTGGTGTGATTCCGATTCAAGGGGGGGGGGGTGGTGCAGTTGGAAATTCCCAAGGTGGACACCCCCCCAGCGGAGACCCTCTAGCCACATCCCTGGTCTTGCAGTCGGACTATGGTGTATGTGTGTTACGGACGGCGATGGAGCAATTAATTTTATTGTTTTGTTAGTCTGGTAAACTGGCTCTGGTATTTTTGATAAATTTGACGCCCAATCGAATGTGGCATCGTTATAGCGACTCTTAAATTCCACCGTTCAGATTAAACCTCGTAAATTATCGCCTTGGTCGAGTTCCGATAACCAAAATAGATCCATAAATAACCAAAATACTTATGTGCGCGCTTTGTAGGTGATATAAATCATAGAACTGATCGGCTGCCAATAATTCGGCGTTAATAATTAAAGAGCGCTCCGTGTTAGACATCTCCTGATATGGTATACATAAAGAGCGTTCATATTACTTCTGGGCGGAAAGATTAAACAGTTAATTGGACATGGCCCATTCGAATCTCCGTAATTTGGAGCGACGTATACGATAGGTCGATAAATACAGGAACTATTGATATACCGACTTCGTATGCTCTGAAAAACAATTGCCAAAGTCACAGACATTTTTCAGCCGTTTTCAACTTTTCGCCAACAGTAAGACACACGCTCTTTATTGCTACCATATCAGGAATAGACTACCACGGGACGCTCTTTACTTCACCGTTCCATTGTCGTGCAAATGGCTGTTTTGTGTTTGGGACCCAAACACCGTATTCTCTGTTGTATGTTCCATTACTTCAATGCGCCTTTTTGGGTTACAAACTACTCGTAGAAAGGTAGCTCAGATATTTATCGACCTATTTCGTTCAAAAGCGAATAATATTATGTGTATTATGGAGCGCAAACCGCCATGTGGTTTTAATAAAATTTGGCAAGATTTGTAATAGTATTTTTGCAATATTTGTTACAGATAAAACGATTAGGCAAGGTTTGTCATAAAATAGTGTGTATATCCACATTTGTATGTATTCTGTGGTTGTCGGAACGTACGTCAGAATGATAAATTTGAGGATTGAAGATGATTAGCCGCTGTATCCCCTCTCCGATTTGACACATACCTTATATAATATATACTCGTATTTAAATTCGCCTAGTACAATTTTTCACTTAGTTTTAATTCGCGTACTTCAAATTTGATTTGCGCACATTCAGCTACTCGAATTAAAAACTGACAAAAGTATTTTCGTAAAAGTCTTATATTTGATTGTGCATATTAAAGATACGGGCGGTGTTGGCGGTGGTTATGGCTGTTAAAATATTTACATCCGTCAAAAACCGCCATAAACAGACAGAATAGTAAAACATAGACATACCTTGTTCTTATACCAATCAGAAATATGGCATAAACAGTATGTTATTGTCAAATGTTTTTCCTTTGTTATGTAAACAAAATTTAAAAAAATGTTACAGAACATGGCTTTTTTTTTTAGATCCGGATATGGTAAACATAAAGAGCGTTATTTGTTACTGTTTTCCTTACATGGAAATAATAAAGAGCGTTTATATCATTTGTGTGTGATTAACCAATATAATTGAGCTGCGTTATGTAAAGAGAAGCAAAACGTCTGTAACACGAGCAGGCTCTTGTTTACGTACACCATCGTACGTCTTGACAACAATATACTATTTATGCGCTGATTATGTTTGGCATATGAACAAAACTATATATATTTTAATATTCCTTCTGATGATGGCGATTAAAAAAAATATGAATATTTCTGCAACGAACGCCGCCCGTGCCTTTAAAGCCACTTGGCGGTTTGTCCTCCAAAATAAACCTAATAATATTCAGTTTCTAACTGTTCCCGGTATTGGAATAGGTCGATACTAGATCATGCCATGAATATCTATACTCCAGCTTACGCACGGACGTAAGCCAGAGGAGAGATTCATTGCATGATCTATAGGTCGATACACACTTGAACTACCTTTCTGTGACCATTTAATTCGAGTCGACAAAAGTGCGATGTTTGTTTCAAATTAATGGGAATAGACGCACTACCGACGAAAAATGCGTGTGGGCAACACAAATCTAATTATATATATATCATTACATATCGGAGAAATGCAAACGATCTGCATAAAGATATGCTAATGAGGGAATTCCAGCTGAAACTGTAAAACCCCAAAGAGCGTAACGTAATTTGGTGGTATTTGAATTCGAGTGCGACGTTTGTTTCAAATAATACGAGCAGACGCACAAATAAAATGTCATTCCGTCTGGATATACCAGCTACCAGGGACGATGTGTCACGTGGACAGGGTATTTATACCAGCTACCAGGGATGATGTGTCATGTGGACAGGGTATTTTTGGGTGGGAGAGGGGTGTCTCCCAATCCCCAACTTTGGTCAAAATGTTCACCAGTTGGAAATTTCATACTGGACACAACATTAGTTGGAAATGTCACACCAACGATAGGTTGAAATTGTTCTTGTAATTTTATTTTCTAACAATTAGTGGGGAATTTGTTATTTTTAGAATGAGAAATTGTTATTTCTTACAACAAATTGTAGAATCTTACAACAACAAAAACGTTTCGTATTATTGATCATTTTAAACAGGAAGTTTAAGCTGGTAGCGCATAACATTGAATGGATTGGGTGAATAATTATATAGGCTGTGATGTGTGGGTTCTGCATGAGGGCATCAGTACTGATCCCAGGTCAAATTCGATTTTCTCGCATGAAATATTAATCCCAGCTGCTTTTACTCAAATGTTTACATTGTTCATCGAATGTTAATTCAGTCTAGAAATGCAATCTCGGTAAGTAGTAGTTTTAACACTGGTTCGTGTCGTATACATAAAATGCCTGTAGGGAATCGTGATAAGCTGTTCGCTTCCGATAAATGCTGCGGCTCCGATACGAAAATGCGATGGTTCGTAGGTGGACAAAAGAACAACAATATCAGCAAAAATGGTGATTTCATGGACATAAAGCAGTTTTCCTCATAGGAATTTTTGTTTACATTATATGTTATTAGGCATCGCTGCTTCTAAAAATCTTTGGTGAGACAAGCTTCAGTTAACCCTTTACCCAACAAAACGGCCAAAAACGCCCAAATAAAGCTTCAACAGCCTAAAATATCTTCGGTCTGTCTCAATAACACCATACAAATATGGATATCATTGGAACCGGTTCATTGACCACATTGTGATGGTTACAGTTATGCCCTGTGCCAATGCATTCTCTTATATATGCGAGTCGACCATAGGTCGCCTCGCATATATAAGAGAATGCATTGGCCTAAAAAACACTTTTTACCTTCTTACATTCTTTAACAATTTTATAATTTTTTCTTACATTTTTAAACAATTTTTATAATATTTTTCTACATTCTTTGACAATTTTATCATTTTTAATATTTGCATGTTAAGCCAATGCATTCTCTTATATATGCGATGCGACCTATGGTCGACTCGCATATATAAGAGAATGCATTGGCACAGGGCCGTTCTGTTGGGTAAAGGGTTAATAACAAAACAAAAATAGAAAGAAGCAGTTTATCACCAATAGATCGACGACTGGTGCGCACGGTGTACCATGAAATGTCATCACGAATATCGACAAATACCTACTTCACGATGCTATCTCCAAATCCAGACGAAATAACATGGCGTCTCTACACAGCGTAAAAGGTAGAAAAAACGCTCTGTTAACACAAGAACGGTGATTTAACGGGACAATTGACCTCGTTTGTCTGCACTGAATTATCTATGGTTTTGTATGTTGGCATTTTCAGTTAGGATATATATATAGACCGAACAAGTGACATACGCTGGGGATTATTTCATTCTAAGTAACTGTTGTCATCGTATTTCCGGACATGAACTTAATTGAATTACAAAAGAAATATGCATAGGAACCACACGGAATAAGACTACTTTAATAGTGATCTGATAAGCGAT
The DNA here is from genome assembly GCA_032622095.1 of Siphonodentalium dalli. NCBI lineage: Eukaryota > Metazoa > Mollusca > Scaphopoda > Gadilida > Siphonodentaliidae > Siphonodentalium > Siphonodentalium dalli. The sequence continues at coordinate 98,740,102 of CP136063.1, forward strand.
GATATATTGAACGAGCCTCTTTGAAATGGGATAGACATTGCGATTGCCATACGGTCCCATCTGCAGAAGGTATTATTTTAATTGAATAGGCCTCAGATTGGAAGAATTCAATATTCGTCATCGAATTCTTAGAGCAGTCTCAGACATGCAGCGAAATTCGAAGAGCAGAGAGCGTAGCGTGTTTTCGGACCTGAACCGTATCGATTTTCATGTGGTCAGTTCGGGAGCTAAGCACCGCTTTTATTGGAATATGAACTTTCTTTCAGTAAATAATGCATGAGCTTTCAATATAATATATTTCATAAAATGTTTAAAGGCACGGGCGGCGTTCGTTGCAGAAATATTCACGTTTGTTCAAATCGCCATCAACAGAAGGAATATTAAAATATATATAGTTTTGTTCATATGCCAAACATAATCAGCGCGTAAATAGTATATTGTCGTCAAGACGTACGATGGTGTACGTAAACAAGAGCCTGATCGTGTTACAAAAGTTTTGCTTCTGTTCACATAACACAGCGCAATTCTATTGGTTATTCACACACAAATGATATAAACGCTGTTAATTATTTTCATATCAGGAAAACAGTAACAAATAACGCTCTTTATGTTTACCTTATCCGGATCTAAACAAAAGTCAGGTTCTGTAATGTTTTTTGTTTTTGTTTACATAACAAAGGAAAAACATTTGACAATAACATACTGTTTGTGCCATATTTCTGATTGGCATAAGAACAAGGTATGTCTATATTTTACCATTATTTCTTTTTCAGGGCGGTTTTTGACGGAGGTGAATATTTTAACAGAATACCCACCGCCAACACCGCCCGTATCTTTCATTCGTTGCGAGTATGCACATTCAATTCCGTGTACATTTTTACACAATAAACCAATGGGGAAACAGTCACGACTTTATATTCCAGCTTCAGTGCGCTCTCCGACTACACACTTATTCTATAATGGAAGTATTACCCGCAGTAATCAGAGAAATTCAGTTTGCGTGGTCCTATGTCGTGTTGGTTCTCTTCATAAAATGGCAGACACAAACTTTTTACCGGCACTGCACCGGAGCTTAACTCAAGTCACAATCCCCCAGTGACTCAATTAACTTCCTGTGCATGCTTATAATTAACATATCCGTTTCATATCTACTAACAGAAAATCAATATTTTGTCCCTCCTTGCGTAATAATTTGGTTATCAGCACTCGAGGGGAAGATATTTCACCCCGAATATGTAGTCCTTTATGGTGCCTTCGGTGGGATAATTCAAACGTGCTTATCCAGAAGTCTGGAGCAGTGTATTCATGGATGCATATCTCCAGTTATAAGAAGAACAACAACATCTGAGAATTGTTTTTAAAAACTATAAATGCACTGGACCTTTATATCAGTTTTATTTTTTATTTTTTTTAAATAAAAAAAAACAAACATATATTATCAGCACAATCCATCGTCCAAAGAAGGTACAGTGGTATAAACAAACGTATCATTGCTTTCACTCTCTTTACGTAAAGCGTTCGGCCCGATCTGGAACTTTATCAGGAAAAAATAATTTTGGAACACAACTACATCTTGGATCAAAGGAGCGAAATGGCTTTAACGGTTTAACCAGAATCTCAATAAGAAGTAAACTAGTTCTTATACAATTTAATTAACCCTTTCTATACTAAATTGATTCTCCCACAGTTATAACAGTGTATAATGGAATGGTCTATTATTAATTTGTAGGGGTGTCCAAGATACAAAATTAGACCACAGACAGAAAAATATATTTTAAAAGTGCAGAAAAATGCATAATCATTGATGGGAAATGTTTAGATAATAAGTTCAACACACGATGGTCGTTGAGAGATGAGATAGTCTTGTATCAACTCAGGTGGAACACCCTTATCGATAGATGAAACCTCCTTAAAATATGTACCTGGAACAAAATAAGATCTATCATGTCCCCAACCTGATCAAATTACCACCACCCACTGTCGGTGAACCATCACGTTACCCCATTATACACCCATTGCGATACATTAACTATTTCTCGATACGGCCAACTTAAAATGGAGTTTCATCGATCCATGATCGCTCAATGTAATTTATCACGAAAAACCATTACCGAAAACAACAAAACTTATTGACCCCTCATCAGAACCAACCAAAGACGAACTCACAAGTAACATGTATATAGAACTTTCTCTAAAATAAAATACTTTGAAACCACCATCATACCATAATTCAGGACTGTGTAGATTAAGCACATTGCACCCTTAGACTTAGAAATAACTGCAGTGATAAATATGAAAATGACATCTAAGCTCACCCAATTAAATGTACTTATAGTTGTAATCCACGTGAAGACCCAAACCATTTTTTAATTAGTTTCCTTTGTATACACGGATTCCAGAGATCGTATTTGGGCACGGTTGGATGAACCTAATATGGCCATAGTCTCTGAAAAAGATCTACTGCCTCCAACAATGAATCATTGAATGCGTTCGAGTCATGTACATTTATCTCTTCGACAGACCATTCATCATCTGAATGAATGCTCTAATGAACTCAATCGTGAGTTAACACGCATTAGAGTTGACAAACATATTTACACTATTTACCTATAATAATGCTGTATGATCATCAGTGTATATATCATCATCGTCGTTATCATCATCATCATCATCATCATCATCATAGTCGTCATCGTTATCTTCCTCAGTAACATCACCATAATCATCATCTTCATCGTCATAATAATCACCAGCGTGGTTATCCTCATCGTCAACATCGTCATCCTCATCATCGTCATCCTCATCATCGTCAACACCATCAACGTCGTCTCGCCACTACCGTCATCACCATTATCATCACCATCGTGCGTTCATACACTCGCAGGTGTTTACGGTATGTTTTACGGTCATTTTGTCATCAACATCGATATGGTGCCAGCATATGAACGGAAATATTCATATAAAATGTATATTTACCAAATCTAACGACATGAGAAGTAACACTTATGTTGTTCCACATGAAAAACGGTGCTACTGACATAAATGTGTCATCAACTGCCTGTATGATCGATTCTTGTGAGATAAGTGCATGCTATATGTACAGGTAATTTCGGAAGCATCACTACATGTTGAACTACAGAGATTCAACTTCTCAAGTAGTTAGCTGTGGTACAGATGCATTTATCCCTTCATATCCAGGCACACCAACACATGCAACAAGCACACTCAAAGGCAACTTCCGAATCGGTCTCTTACATTTGTTAGCAGTTGAGTGCTAAAGGGGAGGGGACCCATGATAAGTTCGGCAATTCGTGCTCAGATCCCATCTGTCCATAAAACTATATATGCATAATATATATCGGATAGTGTAGGTACAATATATATGTTCGACCAATCTTTAATAGAACGAAATTGACAGTTTACTTCAAACGACAGTACAACCAGTGTGTGTCTGGATCAAATTGAGAACTAGAAATAATCGGCTCCCTATTGAAGTTTCCATTTAGAAAAAAACTCAGAAGTTCCTTGTTCACGTTGCCAACTTTGCGGTGTGGATACACCGGGTAAAGAATATCATTATCTGTTCATATGCAACGAAATTTCGTCCTTCCGAAGAACCTATCTGGAAACATATTTTCAAAGCAATCCGACTTATGAAAAAAATAATCTTTTTAATGACGGAAATAAAACAAACATGTTGAAATTAGCCAGATTCGCATCGGAAATAGTTACCAAAGCAGCCATTTAAATTGGTTTAAATTGAATCTACATGCATGCCCTCCTGTACGAATATAAACATGGTCCCAGTTCAGTTATCCCAGCTAAGTGTGTATCTAATTATATTTCCGTATGTTATTACCTCGAATTTGTTATCTTTTTTTGATGAGTTTTCCTACTTTATTTATCTCTATTATTTTTAAACTTTTGTTGACATTATGTATGATCATATATATGTCTACCTACAGTTCCACATATTAGTGGACGTAGGCAAAGAAGAAGAAAAAACCGACTCTGCCCAACTATTGATTCTCTCTTCTCCATTGATTGTTAAAATGTACACGATTATTGTTTTCATAAACCGTATGTCACCCCCACTATTTTGTATTATATAAACGCGTGTAAAGATAATCGTTTAGCAAAACTTTGAAATCCAAGCGAAATATTTGTGACAGGCTTGTTTTGTAAACCGGAAACTCTTTGTAATTGTAGCCAAGAAGAGGGAGTCTACCTTCAAAATGAAATAAAATAAAGTTTAAATATGATGTTGCTTTATATAAATAAGTGTATACCTATGTTTTGCAATTGTATGGGTGCATGTAAGCTGAAAACAGTATATGGGAAGTTGCTGACGAACTATTTTTGCTACAAATCTAGAATCAATTCTACTGAAAGCTTACACGAGAAACAACTAGGATCTTTATTCTTCTTTATTTCTTCATTTCTTTACAGCTGTATGCACACAATCAACTATCGTGTATTTTACTGGACAAAAACTTAGCCTATGATGTAAACACATAGATAACGGTAGTATATATATTCCATAAATGTTACAATGCGACCGTATTCCATAAATGTTACAATGCGACCGTATTCCATAAATACGACCGTATATATAGTTTTATCCAACATTGTAATATGACTCACGTGTGTTGTCAAACCCATAATGAATCCAAAGTAATGGAAATTTCACGCAACGGGGACAATAATGGCGCACAGAAGCCGACTGTATGGCTTAACGCGGCACAATGGTTCCATCCGCCGACGTCGTGTCTCTGGACTTTCTAAATTAGGAGAACAAAATCCTCATTGTTTCTCTCCCGAGTGAATTAGTGATGTGCCAGACAATCATCCTGTCTTCACATTAGACATATTAGTATGTTAGCTTGCAAAGAAGAATCCGATCACTGGGGAGGTGAACCGGCAGCCAGACGGCTGTGTGTGAGGCCAACTGGGTTTCTATTGAGGTTTTTTTGGCTACAATGTTTCTGTTCTGAATTGACCGCTTAAACACTTTGTAACCTTTGTATATAGTCAGATATTTCTTCCCGGAGAAATTATTAAAATGGCCGTATCTGTTTGTTTAGAAGTTCGTAAAAGAGTAAAAAGCTTGCTTTGTGACATCATATAATCGATTTGGGGTTAAAGGCCCACTCATTTTCAAATCCCCAGATGACATTATATACTTGTATATATAAATATATTATTTGTCCTCCCAACGTGACAACACCCCTGATTTCTATTTAATAACCCTACGATAGTCATGACTCATCCAAATATTCCCTATATGCACCCCGTAATCGTTCTTCGATTATCTTACAAAATCATACTTAACCTGTTTCGATCTAGTAGACACATTTGACACATCATGCCCCGTCATACCAAAACCTGTTTATAAATATTACTCTGTTCAGTTGTGTTTGAATTTATATTTGTGCAGGAAGCGGAAGTCCACCTAAGTTTTCAGAACTTGTCCTCCAATCCCTTATATCTACGTATTAATACATTCATTATACATGAAAATAAATATGTTTAAATCATACATTATATACAACATACTCTATATTATTTATCATTTGCCAAGAGGGAGCTCAAAAACATTGTATTATCAACTTATCTGATCGAATACATTGTGAACATGTTGTTTTTGTTGAGTTGCCGACGTGTGTGCTGTGCTTAATTTTGATCTGGACTATTATATTATTATATTATTCTCAATGGAAGGGGAATAAAACTATCTCTTAGTTTTAATGCATTCTGTGTAAATAAAGGGGGAAGTCTTGGACTGCATCTGAGAATATCGGTGGAAACTCCTAGGCCACAGCTGTTCTGCATCTTGGTAGGATATATATATACACTTGGTTTTATTTCATGCCAACAATAGTCAATAACACTGACTCAATAGAAATAATCGGGACTCAAAGATTAAGTGGGCCTTTAAAAACTAAGTCGGAAAGAAAGACAAAATTTAATATTTTGGGGACTATGGTTACGTTTACATTCTGAAAGACTTTCCTGGAAATTTTGCAGGCAATTTGTCGTAAAAGGCTGCAGTGTGTTCAGGTATGATCGTCAAACTACTTATACAATGTAAACTCCACATCGGGTAATGGATGCGCAATGATATATATGCAATTTCTTGAGTTATAATGACAATAATTTTTATCATTTCGTACACATCAGTTTGCCCTACCAGCATCATAGCAATTAAGACGGATACACAATACATTAGCAAATTAGCAGGACCACTTATTCAGGGATGATCATACATAATTACATTCTCAAGAACTATATAGTAAGATGAGGGGGTCTGTGGAACAAGATGTTTGCTCGCACATATACATGTATATATATATATACTAGCAGGTGACCCGACTTCGTCCGGGCTTTGACCTTGAATTGACCATTTTGAAGGTCAAGGTCAGGTCCAGAACACTCCCCGGAAAAATTACCCGTAGGTATCAAATTTCGTCGAAATCCGTCCAGCAGTTTTCCCGGCCATAGCTAACAGACAAACAAACAGACAGAAGTCCCAAAATATATATTATATCATTTGTGGGTACCCGTTTCAAGGTGAAGGTCACCTCGGGCGGAAAAACTGACCCGATGAAAATCTCCCCCATTTCCAGGAACCCCTAAGTACGAACACAGACATAAGAATCACAAACACGCTCATGTCTGTACACAGACACAACACGCTCATGTTTGGACACATATACGCTCTTTACCAACGACACTGTGGATACGAATGCTCTTTAACTATCACGCGATTAACCCATGAATTCCCATTGCGGTGGCGGGGGATTGGAGAATGAGTGCTCTGACGTTCTCAGAAGCTGTGCGATGACACTCCATCTGGGATTTTACCCTTAGATAGGAAGTTTGGGCTCAATCCGTCCGGCAGTTTTCCCGGCCATAGCTAACAAACAAACAAACAGAAGTATATACTAGCCGATGAGCCCGACGTTGTCCGGGCTATTCAAAAACCAAATGTCAAGTCGATAGCTCCACCCGTTTCCGAGATCTGGTCTGCGCAAGCCCGCCACTGGCGTGGTTGGTCAGAAACATGACATTTTCATGGTACCCGTCCCTCAAAGACTGACCCGATGAAAAATTCCCCTGTTCCTAGGACATATATGACACAACAACCCATTCTGCCTTTTTAATCGAGATAATTGCATTCCGCGTTTCGTTTTGCATCCGTATTTTACGCATGGGTAGCCGTTTAGCAGCTTCGATTGTAATAAAGAGCGTTAATCCTTAACACCTCCGAATATGGTCAATATAAAGATCGTTGATGCCTTAACCCCCCGAAGTGGCGTTTGCGGTGATTTTGATGATTGGGAGTGGAGAATCGTTTCTCAAAGCTTGTCCAAAATGCGACGTCGACGATTCCCGTAGGATTTTACCTTTGGATAGGAAGTTTGGTCTCAATCGGTCAACCCGTTTTCGATTCTATAAAGGACATACAGACAGACAGAGGTCTTCAAAATATATATGAGATATATATATATTCTTTATCCCAAAATATATATTAGATAACTATGCATAAGCATGATCACAAAGTGGCTACCATCCATCCAGCCCGCTTTCCGCGGTTTAATAAGTGTTACAGGTCAAAGTTCTGGAGTAGCATTCCATATATGGAGTTTTGAATATTCATGAATTTCATATTTGGACTTCATGAATATTCAAAAGCTCCATATATGGAATGCTACTCCAAAAATTTGTTTTGTATATCACTAAAACCACAGAATGGGGCTGGGTGGATCCAATATGGTAGCGACTCAATTATCTCGCTTAGGGCGCGTACACATGACGGGCAAGAAAATATCAGTTATGCCCCATGTGACTTACTTGACCAATGAAATAAATAATATCGGAAAATATCCGACGAAGACAGCGCGCTGATATTTTATCGCTAGTTGGTGATATGTGTTCACCTTGATTGGTGGCCATCGGTATCCGTTAACTAATCTCTATAAGGGACACGCTGGTAACCGTTCATGCACTCGAGTTATGATCAATCAATATTATCGCCTGTTTCAACAATTGACTTCGTAATTCCATTTTGGATTGTTTGACGTAATCGCTGAGCTATTATATGGATATGTGTGTGGACATATATCGTTTGAGGGTTTCCGCTGACGGAGGATGTCCATGGATTTCCAACTGCACCCCCCCCCCTCTTGAACCGGGCCAAAGACCCATGATCACATAATTTAATTTGCACACCTCTTTGAATTTCCCATCTGGTACCTCACATATGCCTTGAATTTTGACTGGACACCGGGGAGGGATGGGCCTAGAAGAAATTCCAAACCAATATTTTGACCAAAGTAGGAAGATATGCAAACATTGGTCTAAAACCACTAATTCCATATACATTAATGGTTGAAAAATCAGATTACAAGAACTATTTCAAATCATTGTTGGTATGAAATTTCCAACTAATATTGTTTCCAACTGGTGTAAACTTTGACCATAGTTGCCGGGGGTCTCATGTCCCCACATGAACCCATGTAAGTTCGGTAACGTAATGTACACCACAGCCCCATGAACCAAGCAACAATATCCTGAAAACTTCATATGGGGGTGGGGTCATCCGATTTGCCACAAAACCATAATAACATTTGTCACCCCACATATTCATGCACTATGAAATTATAACATTTCCAAATTTCCAAATAACGTGACCACTTTCTCGTTATGCAGAAGGTCCTTTATGCATGAGATCAACAACGTTGCTACAGGTCGGTGGGTGCCTAATCCCACCCGACTTCGGTAATACATGTCAACAGTTGGAATTTCACAAAGCTATGAATTGCCAAAATGGACTATAGGATATTTACCGGACGCAAATCTTTGCAGCAAGAAAATATCAGTGTGCAATTTTATCTGATATTTTCTTGCAGATATTTTCTTGCAGTTTCATGTGTACGCGCCATTATAGCGGTAACTAATCAGCGATTAGTGGTGGCCTTATGTTCCACACCAGGAAACAACATTGATTGGTTACACGCACTGTAATTCCCATAGTGTGTGTGATTTCCTTTGGTGTCCGCTTGTTCTTTTGAACAATGTTTATATACATGTGCACCAGTTCACCGTTCCACCTACTTATCATAGTTGTTATAATGCCAATTTTGTAACACAAAGTTAACAGTCAACCTTGAATCGATAACAAAGTCATGCTATGTGATCGTGAAGGCAGACTCTGTATGTATTGTACATATATTGTAAAGTGAATCGTAAAGTTAAACACGGCACCACGAAGCACGTACCCACTGATCTATTATATGAAAGTTAGAAACATCAAAGTAAAAGAATCGTTAGTGAAGATTGTTGACAAAGAATTAAAAATCTGTTTCTATTCACTCCAATGACATTGTGTGCTCTCCATCGACAGATCCACCGGGGTCATTTTACCCCTTTCTTGGGGCATCGGTGGCCCAATCACAGGCCCTTGGGGAAAATACCAGATATCAATATATACTATAACACTGACAAGGTTCACAAGTCCGATTTTGGGAAAAACACACCATCTATCATATTCCTCATAGATTCTCAAAATATTTCTTCTCAGTCACAATATTTTTCATTATGTCATATTGGCCATGACATTTATTTTCTTCTGGTGTATAATTCGATAGTAGCAAACGAAGGTAAGTCGAGATATCGTATCGAAAACTAGCAAAAGCTAACGACGAAAAGCGATCGTCAGTTTCGCTGTCTGGTAAGTAGTAATTATACATGCACGGATACCATGTAATTCAATTATTACGATCGCAATTGCCGAAATTGCGAATTCCCCGTACGATATATCGACTTCGCTTAAATTATATAGAAAACGAAAGCAGAATGAATGCCATATAACATACACTGGGGCATATTTGGCTGAGTTGACATTTTTTTTTATTATTATTGAAGATATTAGGCGGACAGGGAGACTGATGACCCTTTCTTCTCCCAAATTTCCAGTAGATAATGCACGTTTTCAGTACGATGTTTCGAGTTCTCTTCGTTTGATATTATGGACTTATACATCAGAAGAAAGGTTATCTCGTGGCCAGTAAGACACACTGGAATATATTGTGACTGATTTGAACAATTTTGAGAATCTATGAGCAATATTATAGTGGTGGGCTCTATCGGTTAGAGGTACAACTCCAAGCCTTTTCGCGCCCCAGTGCTGGCGACGAGGGTTCAAATCCACATGTTTCCATCATGGACTTTGTGACTCGAAATCGTTATCTGGTGGAGTTGCCAGTTACTCGCCGATGGCCGGTGGTTTGCCGCACATGGTCGACGAGTTTATCAGCCATTGAAATCACTGTTAGATTAGCCGTAAGTGTGCGGATTTCCTCCACCACTTAAACTGGCAATGTCGTGATATGGCCCTAGTTACTGAGTGCGACATTAAACCCCAATCGATCAATCAATTAATCAATTAACAATGTCTTTGCTATATGGATTCTCCCTTTGAGTTATCATATATTTCAGTAGAATAGTCAATGATTTATTTGGAGGATTGTTCGGGTAAAATGAGCAGCCGATATAGTTAGGCAAAACAAATAATACATGTCCAGAAGGATTCATATTCTTTGGAGGAAAACTTATCAGATAATAAGTTCATCAAACGACAACTGGTCATTTGTTGAACTTATTATCTGAACATGTCCTAAGGGAACTACTCGTCCACTAGTATTTAGTATAGAAAGGGTTAAAGGGATCCAATGCATTCACTGTGGGTAAATGTGCAAAACATATGAGTTTTAAAAACATTACCGCTAATAAGAACATGGGATAACATATATACACTTTAAAATTGTTCTTACATACATTATGGATAGTTCTCCAATGACGAAATGTTGGTTGCATGCTGAATTCATTGTTATGTAAACAAAAATGTTCCAGTGATTGATCAACAAACACCGATAATTGTGTTTTAAGTTCAAATAATTTAGTTTCAAAATGACTTTTAGAATAGTTTTCAATGCTTTGACATTTTTCATTGTTTACAGTCAAGTTTCGATTGAAATTTGGTACTTTATTGGATTAATTGGACTTGTGGTTCCACATCGGCAATTTCACTGTTACGGCAAGGTTTACATACCAATGGGTTTGACATGCGAAATCTCATTATTTGAGAGTTGACAAAGTCAAATGATTTTTTTCGTATACTTGTTGATGATAGATTTTTTACAGACTTGTGTGTTATTTTGCATGAATCCACTTCGATGGCCTTGATTCCCTCTTATCGGTGAACAAACTATTGTCCGCTGGGATAACAGACAGAATGTCACATCTTCAACTGACTTCGAGATTGTCTGGAAACCGAGTATTACAACGGACCTCCAGCGGAATTTGATATTCGTTGAATAGACTGTAATCGTCCATGAAATTAGCTACAGGGTATCTGATAATGGATTCCAATAGCTTGCTGATTACGATGGTTAAACACATCAGTATGCAATTTATTTTCTGAATCAGAAGTTGGTCATGTATAGCACGGATAAACTGGCTAGTTACATAATATCAGGTACACCGCCTTCGACTGAATTGTTAAGATAAGAGTCAGAACACTGGACGGTTTATGTACGTAGCTATACCATCAGTAGATATCATATACCATATAGGTTCAAAATTTGGGAACGTTTTAATATTCTGACCTGTTATCATAGAGTTATGACAGAGAACTTACAACATTGAACTAACGAAGTAGGGGATATATCTCTTAGTTAATACCCGTTCCTTAATTACGTATTTCACAGCTCGAGATAACATGATAACGAACCAAAGCCGGACGCTTTGGTCGTATATAAACTATATCTGATTTTGTGATGTCACCAATTATTATCTAATACGACACTGCTGTTTTGAATTTTTGCGAGCGCTTTTGTCGCACAGTAGATCGGTGGGCTTAAAGCATTAATGTCGTAATCTGAAATAAACGTGTGCGTCTTTCAATGGCAGGCGTTCCAAATTGAGAGGAGTTACTATCGGAATTATGCACAGTGAAGTTCTTTCGTAGCCGCGGTTTATATTGTATTGAGAACATAATTATAACATTATGGACTGTCAAATATTTGCAATGGAGTGGCCTAAAATATAAATGGGAAAATCTCAATCACTCTGGCTGGGCTGGGGACAATGCTGGAATCGAAATCGAAATTTGTGATGCAAGCAAACGTTATTATATGGCGTTTAAATTATCATAACATTACCGCGAGTACATACGTGAATCTGATAATCCTCAGATATCCAGGAGGGGGGGGGGGTGGAAAAAAAGTTTTTTTTCCGGGCACGTATGCCGGGGTGGGTGGGTGGTGGATAGGACCAACAAACAATTTTTTCCGCAACTCAAAAATATTTTTCCTGGAAGTCTTTTTGACTGTTTTTGCAATGAGTTTGGCTTAAAACACATCTATATGTCAATATTAACATAAATGACAAATTCCATGATGATCAGACAAACAGTATAGCCTGTAGACCATGCTAATGGATTGAATTTTGAAATCCAAGATGGATGCTGGCAGCCATGTTTTTTTTGACCGAATGACCCCAAAATGACTTGTTCCTATTTACATGCTAATGTTGACATCCATGACAAATAGTATGCATATAAATTCATATACAGCTGTTTACAGTGAATTTTCCCCCGCAAATCTCTGTTTTAGTGTTAAAAGGAGGGTGGGTGTCCAAAAATGGTCGGAAAAAAACTACCGAAAACGGAAAACAAATTGGACGCGGGGGTGGGTGGGTCCAAACAAGGGTCGAAAGTCAAAAATCGGCATACGTGCCTGCCAATTTTTTCCGACTCCCCCCTGAGATATCCTTCTATTTTCATGAATCGACAAGAAACACATACTTATGAACAAAGCAGAAGATACATTAAGGTTATCGCAAATTCGGTCGATGGTGAAAGCTACATGATGACGTTGCTCGTCGAGTTTCGATGAAATTGACATGATGATATTTGTTATGAATGAAATGGACATGATGAAATGGACAAGCTTCTTGGTATAATACACATCTCACTCGGACTGTGCACACATGCATCGTCAATAGTATAATGGTTAATTTCAGTAAAATACCCCCTCTAGACAACAACAACAACAAACAGTCTTGACTTTTGAATACTTTCAGTTTGATGTTGGTAGTTTATATTCTATAATAATTTGTTCAAAAGGAATGGCTTTTAAACGTTTTTTATTTAGGTTTTAAGACTGAGTCGGTGAATTCGTAGTCTGTTTGCATTGTGAATCTCTGATTTCTCACATGCCTTGATGTATGATATGATTGACCTAATTTATACACGAAATTGTTAAAGAACCCACTGTCGATGAACCCTTGTGCATGTATGGAGTGTTATATATCATAATCACACCACGATGTAAGGCCTAAGTTAATCTTATTTGACGGGAATACGCTTCTATGAAGTTATTTTTAGGATTAAAAAGACACAAATATATCCTAGCTTATGCAAGTGTTTAGCTGTGGTTCGTTAATTACGCTGCTAGCGTATATATATGGTAATATTACGACTCTGGTGTTTTGAATTTTTGCGAGCGCCTTTGTCGCCAGTAGATCAATGGGCTTCAGGCATTAATGTCGTAATCGGAAATAAACGTGTGTGCCTTTCAATTCCCGGCGTTACAAAATGGGGGAAGTTACAATCGGAATTATGCAGAGTGAAGTTCATTCGTAGCCGCGGTTTACATTTTATTGAGAACATAATTATGACATATTAAGGACTGTCAACTCTTTGCATTGGAATGGCCTAAAATAAAAATCGTGCGTGCAATGGGAAAATACCAATGACTCTGGCATGGCGGGAGACAATGTTGGTATTGAAATCGAAATTCGCGATGCATGCAAACGTTATATCGCGTTCAAATTATCCTAGTATTACAATAATTACATACGTGAATTTGATAATCCTTTCATATCCTTCTATTTCCATGAATTCACAAGGAACACATACTTAACAACAAAGATACATTCGGGTTATCTCGAATTCGGTCTATAGTGAAAGCTACAGGATGACGTTGTTCGTCGAGTTTCGTTGAGATCGACATGATGGCATTTTATGAATTAAATGAACATTCTTCGTATAGTATACACATCTCAATCGGATGGCGCCCACAGCGCCAATAATATAATGGTTAATTTCAGTAAATACTCCTCCCTCGACAATAGCCAACAGTCTTGTCTTTTGAACACTTTCAGTTTGATGTTGGGAGTTTATATTATATAATAATTTGTACAAAAGGTACGGCTTTTAAAAGTTTTTTTCGGGTTTAAGTCTGACGTGGTGAGCTCATAGTCTGTTTGCATTGTGAATCTCCGATTTCTCATAACCATACCACGACATAATGCCTAAGTGAATCTTATTTGATGGGAATACGAATGTATGAAGTTATTTTTATAAGATTTTAAAAAGTAAGATATATCCTATATATCATATTATTAGGGGGTTCGGGCTGGACCGGGATGGTCCGGGCTGGTCCGGACTGTCAGCGTCGTTACGGGTAAACATAATAGTCGATGGCGGCATTTTGGGGGTTAATTGCCAGGCATTTGTGGGCGACTCGCCCTTGTATCTTCGTAAGTGTAGTCGAGGGTAGTTCCACAACACATATGTAAGGAGTTATTAGAAGTACGAGGACATTAAGGGGGTCCGGGCTGTGAGTTTGTTTATTGGGGCGCAATTTTGTAATTCTGGATAAATCTGGGAAGTTTAGGGGTTAATAAGCGACACTTCCGTTTGACCTTGACCACTCTCCGTGCGTATTTGGGTTTCATTAACACCCTCGCACAGATATGGATACTAAAATCACACCTGGACGCAGCAGGGGCGGTCCGGGCTGTTAGCTTCATTTCGCGGCGAACATTTTCGCCGATGCCGGCATTTTGAGGGTTAATAGCGACCCTGAGTGTGTTACCATGACACCCCTGCACTTACATTGGCCTTAAAATAACTCAATTAGTCCATATGGGGGGTCCGGGCTGGACCGGGATGGTCCGGGCTGGTCCGGGCTGTCAGCGTCGTTATGGGTAAACATAATAGTCGATGGTGGCATTTTGGGGGTTAATTGCCAGGCATTTATGGGCGACTCGCCCTTGTATCTTCGTGATTGTAGTCGAGGGTAGTTCCACAAAACATATGTAGGGAGTTATTAGAAGTACGAGGACATTAAGGGGGTCCGGGCTGTGAGTTTGTTTATTGGGGGGCGCAATTTTGTAATTCTGGATGAATCTGGGAAGTTTAGGGGTTAATAAGCGACACTTCCGTTTGACCTTGACCACTCTCCGTGCGTATTTGGGTTTCATTAACACCCTCGCACATATATGAATACTAAAATCACACCTGGACGCAGCAGGGGCGGTCCGGCTGTTAGCTTCATTTCGCTGCGAACATTTTCGCCCATGCCGGCATTTTGAGGGTTAATAGCGACCCTGAGTGGGTTTCCATGACACCCCTGCACTTATATTGCCTTTAAAATCACTCATATAGTCCATATGGGGGGTCCGGGCTGGTCCGGGCTTGTCCGGGCTTGTCCGGGCTGGTCCGGGTGGTGTTTAGTCACACCCGTCTATATTATATATAAATTTTCTATCGACTCTTGTCGCTGCACCGACATATCGGTGTTACGGAATATATAGACACCGTTAGTTTGCACCGAAATATCGGTGCTATACGGGTTCAAACCGACTAGGTATGGCGTTTCAGCTGTACCCAACGCAAATGTCGATTTACCTCCTATAGTTATCTCAACAGAATACGCCCTGGTTCCACCAGGCGCGGTTCCGTGTTTTTAGTGCTACATGTCAAAGTTCTGGAGTAGCATTTCTATATATGTAAGTCATGAATATGCAAAAGCTCACTATATGGAAATGCTACCCCAGAACTTTGACCTGTAGCACTAAAACCACGGAACATGGCTGGATGAATCTCTGAAACCACGAATAGGGCTGGATGAATACAATACTGCCGCGAATCAGTTATCTCGCTTATAATGGAAGCGGTAAGCGGATTATTGTCCATTAGCTGACACGCTGTTGCAGATGTGGGTAAAACTACTACCTTTCAACGGCTTAAATGTGATCGTAATTGGAAATATGGAATGCTCTTCGCCAGGGTGGCAATAACTGGAGATGCATTGCAAACGTAACTCACTTAGATATATGCATCGGAACTTTGAGATTTACTCAGTGTTTCATTCAGTGGGACCAATCATTTTTATATAACTCAATCCAGCGCCAGAAATGGCTAATTTGTGTCGACAAATGCAATACGAACTACATAATTATAGTATATGTAACATTATTAAAGATGCATAATCCGATTAAGCGCCCATCAATTACTTTTTTGTTTGGATTCGGCGGTAAAAATTATTTGATTCGAGTCGAGGAACCCACCTATCAAAGCTCAGAGTTATTATAAATCGATTGTTGAAATCTATTATTTTTCACCATCGAGAGTTATAAGTGGCCCATTAAACAGTCGACGAGCCGACGGTCTCGGACCAAATTGCGGATGAAGATGGATAACTGTAAAATCATGTGGTTAGCATTATTTTTGGGCAATTAATCGATTTTGATAACTGAAGCGGCATTTCTAAAAATGTTGTTGTTGTTGGATTCTATATATGGTGTTTTTGCCCAGAAATGTTGTAATCGAACTATAGGTGAATATCGCTTCAATTTGCCCTTAAATCGAGTAATATCATTTTACGACATCACAAATCAGAGTAATATGGTTTTACGACATGCAGCATCTCTATCTCACTGCTAAATAATATGTAGACATAGATTTATGTGACGTCACTCATTTAAATGATTTATCGATATTACACTGTTACTAAGTGGCGATCTAATTAATAAACAAGCTATTATACTTGGTTGGTTTTATTTTATTGGCCTGATATCAGCCCTCGGTAACCTCATATTCAGCGTTCGACCTTCGGTAACCTTCACCTGTCATGAAATATTAGACTATATTATATTCCCAATTGTATGGCGGGAGATCAAAACCAATCGGATAACAATTAAAGTTTGTTGATCAACTCAGCATGTAAAACACCGAATGTGAATGCTAAGCACGAGTAACGGAGTTATTTGATTTTGTCTTCATTTAATATGACACTTGCCGCGTCTCATTGACAATTGTATCTCAATCGATGTACTGCATGTGTGTTGCACGGACTTCGTTTTGGAAGTAGAACATATCTTACTGACAACTGGATAATACTTTACCGCCTTGGGCAAGGAGTATTATAGTTTGTTATATATGCCCGATGGGCGACGTTAAAAGTTTAACCCTTTCTATACTAAAACATCATTGATGAGTAGTTACCCCATAATAAATGTTCAAGTATACAAGTTAGGTCGTTTGATGAACTTAATATCTATACATTTCCCTCAATAAATAAGACTCCTTCTGCACTTTTATTTATCTGTCGTCTGCTTTTATCAGCCTAACATCCCTCCAAATCAATAACAGACCATTCCGATGTACACTTGTTAACTGAACTGGAGTATCCATTTAGTATAGAAAGGGTCAAACAATCTAAACCTACCCAGTGTTGGCAACATGAAACTGATAGCCGAATTACCAAGTCTTGTATTTTCGTCACATGCCTGAATATAGTAATCTGCCAAACACACTCTACCACATTAAGAGAAAGTGTCCTAATATTACTCTATTTTCCAACACAGTGGTGACTGAGTGCGACGCAGTTACTCTATGAATGCCTATCACGGCAAACAAGCGCCCGATTAACATAACGAGACCCGAAAAGATACAAAGGACTTTAAAAGGACCAATCTAGTCTTCTAATACCACAATTGGTCACCAACACAGTCGCATACCAGCCTCTTACATGTATTTGAATTACAAAATACCATTTAAACCGGGAGTATATATATCATGAATATCGCATGACAGTGCATGGGGTATGATTAATACGATGATGGTTTTGCAAAATGAAGACGATGATGGTTTTGCAAAATGACGTGATTAGCCATCTGGACACGACTTGAATCCCGAGTACCGTCCCCTGGTGAAGTGGTCCTCTTAATCTGCGATGATGTTGGGGTCCTGTTGAATTGCTATGATGCTGGTAGGGAAAACTGATGCCGTTACGAAAAAGTACCGTTTATTTGTTTCTAAATTGATATTTGTGCGCTGTTTGGCTAATCCGAGCGATTTGAGAAAATGACTATGTCTGTATGTGAAACATTCAAGAACATATATATATAGTTGAAATATTATTAATGGCTGCGCTTGGTTTTGCAAAATGACGTGATTAGCCATCTTGATTATAGTCGATTTGCAACAACTAATACAACCATTATTAAACTATTTCGTATTATTTTTTATGTCTTTGAATGTTTGACACACGTAATTGGTTTTCTTAGATATGTACGGATAATCCTAGCACGTCGAAAATGACAACTTTAGAATTAATCACGGTACATTTTCTTAACAGAATCAATTTCCCCTACCAGCATCATAGCTATTCAGCAGGACCCACCCGCACCATAGCACATTAGCATGACCACTTGGCCAGGAGTAGTACAACAAAGCGCCATCTAACATGCATGTGTCTCTAATTGTCTTCCATCTGGAGAGGGAACTTCATAAGTTGAAAATTATAATCCCTGCTATACATGTATACCAAACTTGGCAAACGACATTTCAATAAATCCGGTTCTATACTATTAAACCCGGATACGGATACAATGGACCACGTTCGTGTTTACAAACAAAATCCGGAAGAACGCAAGAACACAGACTAACCTCGGTTCAAATGTAATATAAATCCTGTTGTCTGGGGTTCTTGCGTACTTCCGGATTTTGATTGTTAACACGAACGAATGCAGTTAATTTCCGTTGTCACGTTTCAGGTTTCTGACTGTCGCTGCTCACATAAATTGGCAATTACGTACTTATGCAATCAAAATGTTTGTTATGTCACATATAATACACAAGTATGATCGAGTAATCTCATCGAACATCCCCCCGCAGACACATGCGCGCGGGCATCACATAGATGCGACCATGTGTTACAAGAAAAATAAGATGCATGCATCAGGTCGGCCGTGAACTATCTACCATAGAATTGTTGTAGCTATCGATTATACATTTTGGAACACCTGTCTGTATGTATGTGTGTATGCATGAATGCATGTGTGTATGTGTTATAGACTCTAACACTGCTCGACTGATCCGACTCGGATTTGGTATTTAACGTGTCAACTTGACCTCGCTCATAGGCATGTTTCTGGACCTTGACCGATCCGACTAAAAAATTGTGTGTAGGACTACTTCGATCCCGGGAGCAATATGGACGGGTCCAATTTCACGTGGGACCATGTTCTCGAACGTGCTGATGTAGGCATGTTTCTGGACTATTTGGACGGGTCAAATCTTGATCCCGACCTGACTTTGACATTCAAAAAGATCAATTCAAGGTCAAATCTGGTAAAACGGAAGTATTTCAACGAAATATAATACCTACTGTTACTTTTGTCCCAGGAGTGTTTCGGGTGGGTCAAATTATGACCCTGACCTGATCTTGACATTCAAAATTGTCAATTCAAGGTCAAATCGGGTAAAGCCGGGCGGATTTCGACGGGAATTTTTGTCGTGACTTTTGTCCGGGGAGTGTTTTGGACGGGTCAAATCGTGACCCGACATGACGTTCACCTTTAAAATGGTCAATTCAAGGTTAAATCGCGCAATTCTCCGAAAATCAGAGGGGAACATCCCGGACGAAGTAGGGTCCACCAGCTACTATTATATATTTCTAGATTTAGTTACAAACTAAATACCTGTATATTGTACAAAGAAATGTTTGACAAATATATCTGTATCAATATTACCATACGGGTCATTAAAATAGATACGACGAAACAAATTTTGAAGGGTGCATGGTATCAGGTAAATTTTTATATTTCAAATGATGACAGGAATGCGGAAAGTTGAAGTACCTACGTAATACTGACTATCCGAATGAAGAGATATACATGTATATAAAAACCAAAATAGAAGATGACTGCTGGCGACAATGTTTTCCAAAAAAATTCAAAGCATTCGATAGCTCCCATCTAGTTGTCAGCCCGAAGATCAATATAAAGTGTGGTGACTATCAGATGAGGGATATGACTGTACAGTTGCTAAACAATTCAGTCACGCAAAAGAGGATCAAACAGTAAGATACCAAATTGCTGCCCGTGGTAATGTTTTTTAACGAAATTCGGGAAAATTAGATTACTCTCACCCTGGTTATCCAGAAGATCATTGTGGAATCTGGTGACGATCGGACAAGGGGTGTCGTCTGTAGGATCAACCAAATTATTTAGCCATAAAAATAGTAAAATTCCAGATCACCGCTGGCAGTGATGTCTTCACAAGGACAGCTTGAGAACAAAACATGGCTCACATCTAGCGGTGACCCAAACTATCCACGTGAGAAAAAGTTCTCCAATAAAAGCTGGCTGCAGGGTGCGCCAGTTGATTCAAATTCGAAATTTAACAGGGTGTACTGCTTGTGGCCATGTTTTCCCCGCATATTTGATAGACTTATGGACAAAACCACTGAATCCGTTGAATCAATATACATGTATACATGGATTAATTTATATGCATTGTTATACACAGTACTGGTATATAAAGGTACTGAAAATAACAATATTACTAGTATACACAAAATAAACCATATATCATGGCTATGGGTTCTAATATCCGAATATGACAGCTGATAACTTGGTGTGAATTGAAGAGTGGTGGTGTCTCAGGCATATCTAACCCTCCACGTTAGAAATATGCCATTAAATGTCATAAGTATAATCTAGCTTGAGGACAGAAGTTATCCATAAAACCCCCCTTAATTCAACCAGGTCCTCGCGCGATGTATGGTCGATCACATGATGATCTAGGGGGGATTAGAATTGTTGTATAAAAACAGCACTGCATGTAAATATAAAATAAAATAGTGCTACATCTTATTACAGATTATTGCCATATATAATCAGTGACTATACAGACAGTCTGACAAAATAAAGTTTCAGTGACACTCTATCCGAAGAGGGGAATAATTCCATCTGTTACAGTCAATGGAGCAATTATGAATCTGGAAAGGTGAAATTTCTAACTAATACTAGATATCGACATGACGCGATAACATATAACGTAAATGCAATATGGCCGCTGGCGACCATTTTTTCCTATAAAATTAAAAAAATATTTGATAGCTCTCATCTGATAGAAAAATATCAAGATAAATATGAAGTTTAGTGATGATCGGATGAGTGAAGTGGACTGTGCTAAACGGTTTAGTAATGCTTAAAAAGATTTTTACCTTAATATTTTTATGTTCACTTTATAAACTTCACTGAGTCATCTTTGTCATGTATTGAGTTTGATATCTTTTGTTAACAGTTTATAAATCATGTATGTCTCATGTTTGTTATTTTAATTTATGTGTTTATTATCATTAAATAAAGTTGCATTCCTTAAAAAGATTCTTACCTCAATGTTTTTATGTTCACTTTATAAACTCCACTGAGTCATCTTTGTCATGTATTGAATTTGATATCTTTTGTTAACAGTTTATAAATTATGTATGTCTCGTGTTCGTTATTATATTATATACACTTTATAGTGTGTTTCAGAACGAAAACAAAATGAATAAAATCAACAAATTTGTAAATTTAAAAACAATTCAAACGTTGTTGTATTCCATGTCCCAGCCCGGACATATACACCAAATTTCAATAATATTCATTGAGAAACAACGGACCAAACGCCATATAACACCCCGTATGCATCTTTTATTCCGAGTTGGCCTTTTATTCCGAGTTGGCACTCGCCGATTGGGGCGAGTTAGCCCTGAGGCGAGTACGCCGATTCCGACACCTTTTCTATTTGCAGCAGGTTAAGTTTACGCGTAATTTAATTCACAAAGTTCCCCAATTGGTATCGTAAATAGAGCGACCTTATTTGACCGAGAATGCCTCTGTTATTGATTATAAAGTTGCTATACATTAAAAACGACAATTCACATGCTCGTTCAAGCGCAGTAGTCTATTTTCCCCATGTTAAAGGACATCCACAAATACTAAATAACGCTAACTTACTGCCGAATGTTTTACACGACAACTGTTAACATATTTGGGCTGAATTCATCTGACGCGGTATTATTCCTCAAAATAAACAACAAAACCATCGTTACTTGGAAATGTAGTTTGGGCTAACATTTACATAAATCCTCCACATCATTATTCCGACACACACGTCAGATGAAAAACTCACATGAAGTAACCGGCCAAATTGGCCGAAATAAGTTACAGGACGAGTTGTCGGATACGGTGTCATATATGAGGCAAAGTGAGATTAATATCGGACCAGGCACTACATGTAGCCGAGCCCGATATTAATCTCGCTGAGAACTCCTCTCCCCCTCTCTGTTGCGAACTGTGCATGTATCATATTTATAGGCCGGCCCGCTGTAAATGCTTACTGTATAGTGTAATTGTGATGGATATTGGGGTCGGGTGGCTTCATGTATGCTCAAATACCACAGTAAGTGGTGAAATGAGATGCCATATGTCACCGTAGCCGGCAACAAAGAGTCCTGTAACTATTTTATCATCCTTGCCAGGTGAGAATTTTAATTACTTGTACGGAATTCTGAAATCTAATAAGTTAAATGTGTCGTCTATCGCCATTAACTTATGTAAGGTCACAGTGACGCGCCATGGGCGTCGAACTTCAACGCATTGAGTCAATAGCTTCGTCACCAGAATAGGGCAACAAACTGAGTTTGATAATTAATTAATGAGTGTTTAGAATTCCTCAAATATATCAGATGCAGGTTTTGGTACATGGTACTATGATTGTTTTTAAATTCGCAGAACATGATTTCCGACATGATAAATTCGTATATGCACTGGACTGTCGTACATTTTCCCTAACTCAGCAAATCGGTTTGGCAACACGCACAGTCAAAGATTGTATCTCTATATTAGTGCATGTTGTTTGCCATTGTTTTATTTATACAGAGAGAAGACATACCTGTTTGCATGTGAATGAGTAGGTGCTGGACGGATGCGTGATGTGGGGTGCAGGACGTTTCGGCACCTGGGTTTTCGGCACTTGGTTGTTTCGGCCCAAGCATTAGGGCTTCCGTAGTCGAAGACGTTTCGGCACACGATTGATTTATTGTTTTGATTAGTATGCAATCGAGCATTTTAGATGTAATCAATGTCTTCTGTCCGTCCATGGTACAAAGGAGAAGCGTATTTCGTTTGAATAATGATTGTTTTCTCAATGTTTTCTCGTTATGTGTTACGAAAAGTGCGTCTAATTTCATACAGTTGCGTTCCCATCACGCGCATCACCACAACACAAGTATGAATGCGTCATATGTTATATACTGTTATATACTGTTATATACCTATAACATTTATAAATTTATGAATACATCGCACTGAATAGATGTCAGCCCCTCGGTGGGTAGAGTGGAGAATATACGATCTCCCTCATTTGTCATAGGAGACACGGGCAGTACGATGTATGTTTGGACATATGTGGACATAATTATGTGATTATTCATCTGACAAATACAAACAAGACCAAACTGTTGTCGAACTTATAGGCTGAACATTCATACAAATTGCAATCTAGTAACTACTCACGGTGAGTATTCCGTTGTCAAAAACAGCCTAGTTCCTTGAATGCGCATTTCAGGAATATACAAACTCGTTTTAGGATGCTCATATTCTCAATAGATATCAATCGGTATAATTTCTCTCTGTTCGGCTTCTCCCAGTAATATTTAGGAATGAATTTCTCTCTAATTTTATCTAATTGTCACATGAGTCCGTATACATTAAGTAACACAAACGGTATTAGTTTTAATGTGTGTGACTCGTGCTATTTACATGTTCACCGCCATCGATATCATCATGTTCCATCATGTGTTTTGTGTTTGTTATCCAGCCGCAGTTTATATGTTTTATCACATTTTATTGAAATAAAGAATGAAAATAAAACTAATTTCTAGTCTTCACTGATATTTTCGTTGAACCGAAAATTACCAGCTGCCGAAACGTACATCCAAGTGCCGAAACGTCCAACATTCCGCGATGTGTCTAGAAAGCCATTGGTCGAACATCATCTCCTGCGGCTGTTTGATTATCTGGTAATATCCTGAATTCGAGACGATCATGAACGTCCCCGGGATTATCGTCCTTAACCCTTTACCCAACAGAACGGCCCTGTGCCAATGCATTCTCTTATATATGCGAGTCGACCATAGGTCGCCTCGTATATATAAGAGAATGCATTGGCTTAACACATTAAAAATTATAAAATTGTTAAAGAATGTAAGAAAAAATGGTAAAAAGTGTTAAAAAAAAGATATTTTTAGGCCAATGCATTCTCTTATATATGCGAGGCGACCTATGGTCGACTCGCATATATAAGAGAATGCATTGGCACAGGGCATAACTGTAACCATCACAATGTGGTCAATGAGCCGGTTCCAATGATATCCATATTTGTATGGTTTTATTGAGACAGACCCAAGATATTTTAGGCTGTTGAAGCTTTATTTGGCCGGTTTTGGCCGTTTTGTTGGGTAAAGGGTTAAGGGGGGCTTGAAGTGAATTCTTAAAGATTGCCTTAGACGGAATCATATAACACTTGTCTGTCCCCGCTTGCCCACCAATTGACGAATCAATCATTTTCAGAGCTGTTAGCTGCAATCGGCGGGTAATTGAGAATGTCTCTGTCTGGACTAGAGACCCCAATTGTCGTTCTATTTGCAGTAAATCATCCGGATGGCATTACGGTATGGTATCACGGTATAGTCAGATCGCCTGCACGCTCGCAAAATAGAAGAAAAAACAATGTTTAACCCTTTGGCCGGTAAGAACGTCATTTATGACGTCATATCCATGGGTGAATATATTTGGTAAATAAACTGAGCAATGTTGTAATATTGGTCTATTGTAAGAACAAAAATCATGCAAACTACGTTATTAAAAGCACAAATTAATCCAATGAATACAAATAATATACATCCGTATTATGAACAGTTCCAATTTAGAAGACTATTTTAAAGTTATTTACACAGTAACATGATATTACCAAGAACTACCGCAAACGACATATATGTCGTTCTACCCGCCAAGGGTTAAAGATGCAAGGTTCGATATGACATCAAATTGTTCAAAATTGTCTCAGCAAATTTTCAGCTTACTTATACTGGGCAAACGAAAATAAAAAACACTTGCTATCACCAACATTAGCACCGCACGTGAATTGTGACTGTCCATAAAATCATCCTCAAGGAATACGCCAAGAGCGAACACAACCACTCATAATTGAGAACACTTTTTATTAGCTTTCGATGTTTGTAACGAAAACATGGACGCTCTTTATAAGAGGCGATCATTGTATTTTTTTTGGTAGGCTGGAAACAATTCAAAGCGTGTTAAAACTTCGTCTTTTGGAAGTATATGTCTGGTCATCAAAACAACCTACATTAAGTATACTTATTAATGCACCGATAGTGTACGATACAGAAAACGTACACATGGTGGGTTTTATGCTGTAACAATAGCACAGGTGATCTTTAAAATGTGACTTGCAGTCTCGGGTTAAAACAACGGATTTAGCTGGCAAACAGTGGTTAAAACCTATAGGTTTCCATAAACCAGGTTTAAACTATGTATGGCGAATCCGGCCTCTATAAAGTCCTCCATTTGCACTGAGTGGTTGCGAATCTGTCGGGCACTGTTAAGAAGGCGGGATATCATGGTGTAACGCCCCTGGTTTAGTCGTCGTGCTAACTAGCTATG
Source organism: Siphonodentalium dalli (assembly GCA_032622095.1). Lineage (NCBI taxonomy): Eukaryota > Metazoa > Mollusca > Scaphopoda > Gadilida > Siphonodentaliidae > Siphonodentalium > Siphonodentalium dalli. Next base: position 98,765,977 of record CP136063.1, read on the forward strand.
ATGTTGTTGGCCCTGCTCAGTAGATACGATGCTGGCGGTCCTGCTGAATATCTATGATGCTGGTTGGGGGATCTGATGCTCTCAAGAAAATGTACCGTTATTTTCCTCAAAGTTGTCTTTTTGTGGTATTTTGGCTAATACGAGCGATTTGAGAAAAAAGTAGTGTATGCATAACATTCATGAACATATATATTTTAAAATATACTAATAATGGATGATCAGGTGTTTACAAAACAACACGAATAACAATATTGATTATTACTATACAGTCGGTTTGCAAAAAAAAAGTGTCATTATTTAAATATTTGTACAATATATATGCTATTTAGTGTTTTATAAACAGTGGTTTTTCTTCCATTCTTTCAGATTAGGCAAATGCACAACATATTTTCTTAACAGCATCAGTTTGCCCAGTCAGAGGGTCATGGTCATAAGTGTGTAACATATTATTGTTCACTTATGGTGGTCATGCATGCTTTCCTAGTTACATTATCAAATCAGAAGGATGGTCTGTTGCCTGTGCCAAACATACTAATCTAATCACGATAATCCATGTGTTGTGATCTACCTGCCATCTGGTCCGGTTGTAAGATATCCATGAGATGTTTTATTGGGCCAATTTGTGACACATGTCTACATTGAATCTGAGAAAACATGAAATTTCACAGTCTTAAAAGTGGGATACGTTGGTAGTTTCGGGTGTCAAAAGTATCAATTATGACGTTTTATCTAGCTTGTTTATCAGGTAGGCACACTTGGATACAGCTAAAAGTTGTTTATTATTTATATATATATTTTTTATAAATTTTCGAAATTTGAGATTCCATATTCCTTAAACTAATTGTTTGTTTCAAATATACCGGAGAGGGGCTCATTAAGTTTTGTAACTTGTGCACCAATTCATTTTGCATTATATTACAAATAAAATATGTTTAAGCAATAAGTTCAATAGGTCGACCCGCAGCTTTCTCAACAAAGCGTTCTTGACAGAGAACTCCCCAACCAGGATTCAGTTTTGTTTGTGGAGCTTTATCAACAGACCCTGTAAGTGTGCACAGATTTCAGTTCGGAAGAAAGTATATATTTCCAATATCTGTCACAGGTAAATTGTTATTTACTGCATATAATATACGTATAATTGTTTTTAGCTTCTCATGTGAAGTTTGTGCCATTTTTTCTCTATTTAAAAAATTACCCAAATTTGAACCGGAGTCCATATTGGAGTGCTTTGGTTAAGCCTTAAGCAGGGAAGAGTACCCTTCGATTTTTCTATGTCACTTTTTATCCCATGATCATTGAGGATACGTGTGAACAATTACCGAACATAATTATTCCTCTCTTAAAAGCGGCGAACTATCGTTCAATTTCAAATGCGAGGTGAAGAACCTTCGATAATTGAATGACGATCATGTTAAGAAATGGCGTTGATCAATTACTGAGCCAATATGCGGGAATATATATCACAAAGTCATACAACGTTCTGTGTTGTTAGATGCGCCTTATATTAGGCAATTTTCCTAGAGCTGTAGGCAATTGGGATTATTGACTTGTAATTGACGAGAACTGTCAATGATTGAGCAGACAATTGTACGGTTCAATTACCCGATCTGAATAGATACAATTAACAAACAGGCCATCTCTGCAGCACGATCTTTGACAGGGTTCGCTTGATCTTCACTGAGTGCGTAGGATTTACTTGATGTGGACATGCACTTGATTCGATGGGGCCTATTGGCAACGATGTCTCTGTCAGTTTATTTGAAGCCACCCTTTATCCTAAACAACACTATTCGAATACACACACAAATCGACTTCAAGTTATAGGATGATTAAACTTTGTCCATACGATTGTTTTCAAATTCAAAGTTATGTCTGTAGCTCATGTGGCCCATCATCTCAAGTCAACATTTATGTATATAAATGTTGCTATGGCAGTATTCCTGTGTAAATGACGCGAGTGTATCAAATAAATAGATAGTCTGTATATAGTAATGGCACATCCACTCTGTTTTGGGTGGATGTGCCTTCAGTGAATGCATTAATATTATATAATTATGTACCTGTTAAATGTGCTTTTGTCATGTATTTGTATCTAAATTTCTATATCTCACATACCATGTTTATTGGTTTATTGAGATTAAAGAATTGAATTGCATACCAAGGGCGCAGCACTGCTGAGTGTTCACGATTCCTCACACGGCTTCGTTCGCGCCCGGTATATCTGCAAGGCAATTTGTTTTTCGAATTCGTCACATAGATTAATCGGGGCAATTTTAGACCCTACAAGGTATACGTTTATATTATCATGCAGATAGTAATGTTTTATCACCAAATCTTTGTCATTTTAACTGGCAATTTTTTATTTAGATCGTGTTGCTTGTATATATTTATTGTTTTACCATACTTCATGTTGTATTATAATTGTAAGCGTTTTAGAGCATGTCAATGGATTTAATCTATATAAAATAAGTTATTATTATTAACTAATATTGTGTTAAGCATGACATTTCCAACTCATGAAAACGTTTTCGCAACAGCTAGTTTATATCAACTTTAATTGGCAGGGACAAAGTTGGAATCTGGGATGTAATTAATCGAAATGATAGAGTGCCTGCCAGTATTGTCGATCTATCAGTTCAATGTCAATTAATCTAAACTAACAGCAAAACATTCTTTATTATGTGGCAATCTAGAAATGATTTTATGTCTGTTGGAAACCGTCATTTCCGTTGGCATCGTGGTTCAAACTAACTTAAATAAACGGCCATCCATTTCGTTCATATTTAGGAAGTAACCAAACATGTCAAGCTTAAATTGACATACCACTGAGTTATATTGTAAGTTCAAGTTGTCATCCATTTTTCAAACGTCTAATTTCAATTAGCGTTGCGCTGGGCCTATTTTTTAAATATCCTGTGCGATGGGTTCAAACCACAATTACATTCTCAAGTTCAAGTTCAAATGTTTATTTCTCAAGTAAATCATGTTACATGATATTATGAGAAGATAATACATAATTATACAATACAATACAATACATGGTGTGCAACAGTGGAAAAGGGTTTTTCAGTGTGAGGGGGGGGGGGGCTATTCAATATTTATATTATAGGGCATCACAATGTTGTTCGATGACATGCATCACTAAATCGCGCTATGTCCTCGAAACTGTTGGAGATATTGCGACTGAGTGCAGATATCATGCATTATTCGTTATTAACTCTTGCGTTTTGTATAAATTTGGAGAGTTTAATCAGTATATTCTTGTTTTTGGAGTTAAACAATTTAATAAATTAACTAAATTCGGATAATTTCGAAAGAATTTGGGAATATATTTTTTTCTCAGAGAATCAAGCGAAGAGCATTGTAAAATACAATGGTATTCATCTCCAAGTAACCCTATGTTACATCTCGTGCATATCCTATCTTTGCGATTGGTATCATTCCATGATCCAGTTTCAATGGGAAGTCTGTGATTGGACATTCGAAATCTAGTAAGGATAATTGCAGTAATTCTCATACCGCAATTATGTAGTGCGGGGGGGGGGGGGGGGTGCGGGGCGTCGGACCTGCGTCGATCGGCCACGGGGGTTTACGGAACGGACAATTCATTATTCGAGACCAAACAAGTTTTGAAGTTATTTTTATATCGCGCAAATGGCCACGAATAAGCCTTGGCTTACTTCCAGCCAGATCCATGTATCTTTTATGTCTTATTGTGTATCTTATACATGTATTTAGGTGCCTATTTGAGAAATAAAATATTGTTCACACTAAATACAGTTCGCAATTCAGTATGTTGTTAATATATGTACACAGATACGTGGCTAGAAGGTCTCCTTCGTGAGTGTCCACCTTGAAATATTGTCATTTCCAACTGCACACCCCGTCGAATCAGAATAATCTCCCAAATTTCTCAAGTGGTCAATGATGACGTATCATTTCAAATTTTTGACCGATAATAGGAAAATAAACGACTGTTGATCCGAAAACAACATATTTCCACTAAATATTGGTCGGGAAATCAGACCATGAGAAAAAATTCAACCTATTTTGGGGTCAAATTTCCAACTGACGTGTCAGTCATAACAGTTTAGAACATAACTTAAAATGATGTGAAACACTCCACTGAATTGTTCCCTGACGAAATAACAAAATTTATAATCATGCCAAAGTAGCCAAAGTCAGCCAAAATGAGGTATTTCCATAAATTTGATATCCAAATAGTCAGAAAACAGCGTCGTTGTTACAAACGAATAACACGAGTGACTAATATTGGTGTAATCGTTGCCGTAATGGTTATGCCCCATATGGATGTATTTATTCCCAAATAAAGTAGTAAATATTTACATTTGTACGTACATGTATTTCAACGGTTGTGTTCTGTGAAATGGTACAGTCGATGTTGTAGGAATTTTCGCCATCTTAGTTCTTGGCTACATTCTTCCAGTGGTCCGTGGTGATAGTGTTTGGATACTAACTGATTGTTGATAAGTCCACACTATGTCTTTACGGCTTTCAATCGCCGCAGATAATTAAATGGGGACATGATTCCATATAATTTATACTACCAGTTGACATGGGAATACATCTCAACGTACCCTTAAAAACCATCCGAATTCAAGTACTGAAAAGAGGGCGCACCACTTTGTATGCATGTAAAAGTATACGTCACTCGTTAACGAATCCACCATGTGTCTTTAAACAGCAAACAACCCGTGTGCTGTTGCTGATATATACAATTGAACAGCGACGTTCCTCAGTATGCATGGCTGTTTCAGTGGCAAAACTTTGAAATATAATCAACTATCTTCCACCAGTTTCAAGCTGAGATCGCTGTAAATGAGTCAGATAGTTCAACAAGTTTCCTGATCTACATGTATAATGACAACCATTCCATCATAGAGCATCAACACATAACAATTTTGATCGTCTACTTGATATCCAAGTATGGGAAAGGGCCTTCAAAGAGGTCGCACCACTTCGTATGCAGGAATAGTACATACTTCACACTTTAACGAGTATGTCATTAAGCGACCAACTGCACATGTTAATTCTTGCCTGTAACGTCCGAGAACCTCGCGGAGGAGATCTATTATACCAGTTACGAAGTAAATGCATTGAGTCGTATATTATATCTCCCTAGATTCGAAGACTCATGTCTAAATCATCCGCGTTAAATTGATCCAATCATGACCGCTGAGTTGTTGCCTAGGTCATCTCGGGGGAGATTTGATCGTAATTTGAGTGACAAATCCCTTCGTTATTAGCACGTCATTTCTAGTAAGTCACCGCGAGAATAAGAATTTTCTTCTCTTTGTTGCTGCCTGGAACCATTGTATGGGTTTTCCAAATTCCAATATCTTAACATAGAACGACCTTGGATGCTGTGGCAGTGGTCTGTCAGCGCAGCGATGGTACTAAACTCTGCCATGACATATCGTTCTGTTTTCGTGGACTGGTCCCCGAACTATAAATTTTCAGCAGTGGTTTGATATGTTAAATGTTGGGACGTTACAGATTGTTGATTGGTTGGAGTTTTAATGCCGTTTTCATCAACTAAGGGCATACCACAACATTGCCAGTTTTAGTAGCGGAGAAAGTACGCGCACTTACGGATAATCTAACAATGATTTCAATGGCTGATAAACTCGTCGACAATGTGCGGCAAACCACCGGACATTGGCGAGTAATTGGCAACTCCGTCAGGTAACGGTTTCGAGTTACAAAGTCCACGATGGAAACATGTGGATTTGAACCCTGATCGCCAGCAGCGCTGGAGGGCGAAACGGCTGGAGTTGTACCCCTAACCGATTGAGCCACCGATGACCGGGGTACGTTACAGAGCATTAGCGCCGAAGTGCTTCATCTGTAACATCAAACGATATTCGGTTTGACAGAGAGGAACTAACCTAATTGTTTTAAGAGAAGAAGAAGAAGCCATGTGTCGCCGGGGCATGCATTAATGGTCGTTTGTAAAGTCCTCAGCATTAGACACAAGAAAACCATAATCAGAAATGGTAACGCCCTCAAGATTATATTATTAGCCATAAATATAAATTATAAAAAAAATGTTAAATATATTGGTTACATGAATGCACCGTCTCAGAATTCCGTTAAAACAACTAATCCTTCAAACTATTACAAAAAACTACGGCTTATTACTGCAGGTTTCTAATTCACCACACCAGAAGTCTCTAAATGCGGATCAAAAATCAGAGTCATTGTGTTCCCGCCATAAAATCTTCAACAGTGGTCCAGCCATTGTTGATATCTAAACATTGGAAGCAATTAATGCGGTCATAATAGTTACATACTGCAACTATCAATCCAGCGAATACACACCCCGCGAAAAAATGTGTTGTCCTGTGAGATATCCGATCGCTATAGCTCAATTTGACACAGCCAGATTAGCCTTCCTTACAATATCCTAAAACAACAAGACAGCAAGACGTAAGGAAAAAATAGTTTATTGTTGAATATAAATATATAATTTGTATGAAAAAACGTTTATAGCAAATCAATATAAATCACAGTTCATAGCAAAACAGTATGAATCACAGTTCATTGATAGAACAAACCACTATTATGATGATCGTGTCGTTATTTGTTTAAAATACGTATCAATTGACATATAAGCACTCGTTCCCTCATTCAAATCAACATATTTCGACCATTTTAGGCGACCTCGGCGAATTCGGGGACCTCCGCAAATAGACTCCCGCAAACAGGGACCTACTGCTAATTGTCACAAACGGAAAAAGGAAAAACCAATTATCTATTTATAAAACTCCACAGACAGACAGCTATCTAAAATTTTTCCACCAGTATACACCCGATGGGGGTTAATAACGCAGAAACAGATTCATCTCTGTTTTCACAATCGACCACGAATTATCTCCCCATTGTGTGACCGGCTGAAGGTCAGAGCGAGAGCGAGGCCAATTGTGTCATCATTATTTCGTTTTTGTTCACGCTGAACTCAGCTCTGAACTGAGTAATTTGCGGTGTGACTTGGTTCATATAAAATAAAGCTTCCATCAGCTTATATCTATATTATTATGTATATGTAATTCATAATCCAAATAAAACTATTTTAATGATATTTGATGGACGAAAGTCTAATTAAATCGCCTAGAACACAGCGCGAACCTGACGGATACCAAGCTGCGGCTTGGTGTTTGGACATTTTGCGTTGTGGCTTGGTTCATATAAAATAAAGCTCCCATCAGCTTATATCTATATTATTATGTATATGTAATGTTTATATGACCAAATAAAACTATTTAAATGATATTTGATGGACGGAAGTCTAATTAAACCGCTTAGAACACAGCGCGACAGACACCAAGCTTGGTGGTTGGACACTAAGTTTTGCGTCGTGGCTTGGTTCATATAAAATAAAACTGTTATCTATATTATGATGTATATGATTTTTTAAATTTTTTAATTTGAATTTGTTTATTAGCTCATAATAATAATCATTATATTTAGCTATATATAGTTGATTAGATGAGAATGAGAAACAAACACAAGTGACGGTGAAGAATGAATATATATATAGCTGGGTGAAAGATTTTTTATAAAAGGTTAGAAAGGATAAGTATTATTAACCTACTAATAGAGTATTGTGTGCACCAATAATTATTATTATGTGACTTATATAAGGTATGGTCAGAAGAAGATATAAGATATTTGTCACATATGAAGTATGAAGTACATGGTATGAAGGTGCATAGAAATGCATTAATGATTGAATATTTTTGCACTGGATTTCAGTTAAATAGTTATTGAAAGGAAATGGCTAAATTAAATTAAATAATAAATATATGTGTATATGTGCTGTTTATATCTCCAAATAATACTATTTTAATGATATTAAATATCATTAAAAATTTTATGGACGAAAGTCATAAATAATGATACAAATTACTGTTATTGCGGCAATTTTAAGTGTGAATTGTTGTTGGTGGCTTTCACCTATTGTAGTTCGGTGTTTTGGCAGTTAGTTGCAATAAGATATTTTGGTACTGTATGGAAAGGTTGGTCATTTGACAAAGACTTTACTACAAAAACTCAAACTAAAGGTTTTCATACCACGACAAAAATGTAAAGACATAATACCACCACTTTGGACGAACAACATTGCGAAAGTATGAATAATGTAATCAAATTGGAGAATAACTGGAAAGTGTTAAAGTTGCCCGATCTAACAGACAGACTGAATGACATAGCAAATGACCATATGCAAGATATACGAAGTGCCCTCTATGGTGCAGGTAACTACCGACTGACTGGCGACGCAAGGAAATTATTTGTAAAACACGGGACACGGATTAATTTGACATATGAACAACGCAGTAGACGATTGAGGAGACTTTTGACCTTCGTAGTTGACAAGATCGACGGCCGATTGACAATCGCAAAAACTGCGGTCATAGCCAAGAAACCAGGTAAAAAAAGAGGGTAAAATCCTCTAAAACGAACTCAAACAAACGCCAGAAAGTGGCCTTGCAGTTCAACAATTAAAAATTTTCTTATTTTCAATCATCAATTTTTTCTCAAATTTTAATAATCAAGTTTTCTCAAATTTCAACAATTTCAATCATCAATTTCTCTACAATTTCAGTCAAATTAGATCTCTGCCTGCTTAATTTAATTAAAATTTTCTCTATTCCAATCATCAATTTTTTTCAATTTCAACAATTGATTTAAACAATATTTTATTTGAACTAAACAGAACAGAATTACACACAATACATACATGACACATAATTATAAAACGTTCAAAAGCGGATTGGGCAACAAGCTTAGGGGATGTTATTAAGTCCTATTTCAACAATTGACTCAAGTGGTAAAGTAATATTACAACCACTATAAACTATACATAATTATGTATAAACATTTACATAAAAATAAAAGTCGCAAAGCGCAACGACACACACTCCCCTTGAACGCAAATAGTCCAAACAGTGAAACACCGGGCCAAGTCGCAGCTTGGTGTCCGTCGCGCTGTGTTCTAGGCGGTTTAATTAGACTTTCGTCCATCAAATATAATTAAAATAGTTTTATTTGGTAACATAAACATTACATATACATAATAATATAGATAAAAGCTGACGGGAGCTTTATGTTATATGAACCAAGCCACACCAAGCCGCAGCTTGGTATCCGTCGCGCTGGGCGATTTAATTAGATTTTCGTCCATCAAATATCATTAATCATTAATCCTGCAGCTGAGAAGATTTCAGTTTCCACAATTCATTCAAATTATAATCGCAGTGGACGTCAACATTGTTTCTTTTGTCGCTCATGATTTTAGCATGGAATTATCGGAATATGTATACACAGAGAGCCTCGCTTTCGCTCTGCTAGACAGGGGACATAATTGGTTAACTCGATTGTGAAACTGGCCAGTTAATGGCTTTCGGTTGGATGTACATACACCATCTTATATACAAACTCTTGCATGATGTTCCATTCGTTGCAATGAACTGAACACCACATGGCATTGTAGCTAGTCGCAATTCGATATGGAATTTATTATCCGAGTGCTAAAGCTCGGATCGAACCGAATTTAATGGAGGAATTTAATACATTTAGTTTAAAATTGCGACGAATTTGAGATCCATTTTTATCACATAATCACATTTTAGCAAGGGAAAAATATATCAAAACGGCTGGGGTTAAACAAAATGACTATTGATTCCTTATCACAACCAAATGGGAAGTAAAGACACCTTCAAGAAAAAATATAGTTCCAATTTAAATGTGACTTTTCATGTTAACAAAATTGTTCAACCTCCATTATCACCCATGTTAACTCATTCAGTCAACAATGAAAACATATAACCAACACAAATTGAATATCATAACTATATTATAATTAACATACTACTAAAGTTCCGGCATTGACATCGATATCATTGGCTAAGCTCGTACATCACTGCGCGTGCGTAACCATATTCGTGTATCTGGGCAAGCATGATTGTCACATGGACTATTTCCTAGCGCTCAGCTTCCTCTACGCCAAGGCGTAACGCTCCGACAAGTAGCATGCAGAAGTGTTACGTCGTGGAGTTGGAGGGAACAGTGAGCGGAGTGTCAGCGCCAGGTACGAGACCATCTTGTAACCGGCGATTTCTGCGCGCAGTTCTCTGACTTCCAAGTTAAATTTACCAACGTCATGATAGGTCCTAGCGGCTGATGTCATAATAATAGGAGAGAATTCGATGACGTCACACTGACACGTGTTCCTGGCAGTGGTAGGCAAAACATTGACCACAGACTACCAGGTGTGCTTTGTTTGCATTCGCGTGCGGTCAAAATTGTTTTGGTTTAAGTTCGAAACGCCGACATCATGTTGTGTTGCGGATTGTGCAAATAGACATGATCCTACAGCTAATGTGTCATATCATCGAATTCCGACGGAAGAACCTCGAAGAAGTTGCTGGATAAACGCTATTCGCAGATTAAAATCAGATCATGTTCTGATTTTGTTATCGATTTTCTGCCTACCAGCTACCGCGCATGCGCAGAAAATGACGTATTTTTTTGTATACAAATTCTCCCCTATTATACCAAACCAAACAAATCATGAGTATTGCCAATCGCTGCATCCTTAGAAAGCGGATGCCGAACTACCTTGAACTACACAACTAGCCATTTTTTTGTAGGAGACCTGAGTGATTGTGAACTTTGGAAACGTTCGGCCTATACAATTCCGTAGATTAGAAGCAGTTATCAGTAATCAGCAGACATCGTTACGTCACGTGTGGTAAGATGAGTGTGTAGAGAAGCATTATAAATACGTGATTAACAGTGGTGTGAACACATTGAATGATATCAGTTCCGCTCATATGTTATCAGGGTTCGTGTTGATAGTATGTGGTGTTTACATACGTTTTGAGATGTACATAAGTTTTGAGACAAACATTATGCCACAACACCCTAAATATATAATATGTATAGAGATAAAGATACATGAACATATATATATATATATGCGTGAACGGCTCTACGCAACAGAGGTTGGTGATAACACCATACCATCACGTGCCAGAGAGTAATTTTGACAAATTCTGCGGAGTTTATCAAAAGTGTCATATATAGTGCATCAATACTTTTATATGATCTCCCGCCCACATATTATAAGTTACGGGACGCTTAGTGGTCGGATATGGTGTCATGTTAGGCGAAGTGAGATAAATTTTAGGCGAGGCCGTAGGCCGATTCTAATATTGATCTCGCTGAGCCTCACATGACACCGCATGACACTCACATGACACCATTTATTATGTCAGTGGACAAAATCGAACATATTCATTTAAACAATTGTCGCAGTAATTTGTTTTAGAAATAAGTTAAATGTGTCGTCTATGGCCATTACGTAACGTCACAGTGACGCGCCATGGGAGTTGAACGTCAACGCATTGAGTCAATGGCTAATCGCCAGAAGTGGGACAACTTGTTGAGTTTGATAGTTAATATATGAGTCTTTAGAATTCCTCAAATATATCCCATGCAGGTTTTGGCACACGGTACTATGTCTTTAAATTCACAGAAAATTATTTCCGACATATATCACCTTTCTTGGCACCAAAATACATCCAAAATATCCTCGAGACGACAGAGTTTTCTGAAAAACAAAATGGTGGATGAGCACCTAATAGCAACTACCACAGCGCCGCAGGCGCTGTGTTGCTTTTGAAGTTTAGGCGTGAATGACGTCATTAATTTTTACAATACCATGAAACAGAATTTCGACGCGATGAAAATCCGGACAAGAAAAATGTGTTAAAAATCACGTGACTTCCGCCCCGCTTTTGCATAGCACCCTGAGAACAATAATATCAAATTGTGAAATCACTGAAACTGAAACTGAAGTGGACCAAGTGGGACAGTTATGAAATTAGCAACTTCAGTTTTTCTGAACAATTCCTATGTTATGTAGGCTTATGAATTAGTTTCATTTTGACCATTTTCGTTGGTTAGCTGACCGAAAACCAGCGAAGACGTCATGACATGGTCCATGACGTCATTTACGTCAGTTGGTTTTGTGGGCCAGAATCCAGACACATTTGGTCTTTACCGGAAACACCGATTTCACATCGCTAGACTAAACGCAATTATATATACAAAATCGCCAAAGGACATTATATATACAATATGCACACAATAAATATGGGATCCCTCCCTACAAACGTGTTGTTTGTTTGTTTGGTTTTCATTGTTCCTTTTTTGTTTGTTCTTCTTTTAAAACTAGTGAGTGCATATAAGATTATATTCTTCATCATGTTTTCAAATGTCATTTTGACTATCAGTTTGAATTTTTGACCATGCAATGAGCTAATTCAGCTGCCTTCCGCAATATATACACTTAAATGTAATTAAGAGACTTCTCTAAAGATCATTTTCTAGAACAATACAGACTGGATTCAAACGAGAGATGTTTTCTATTGACAAGAGCTAGCTATAGCTAGCGCATGAAACTGTTCGCGCGAAAGATTTCCCCAGTGATATTTTGGGATATAGCGCCCATGTAAACATTTATATTTGTCATATATAAACGTGGGAAGTTGCTAGCTTTAGTTTGGCATGGATGTGTTTGTGTTGTTTTAACGAGATACGTGGTGGCCGGGTGGCTGTACTGTAGTGTTCGGCGGAATCCGCCCCTCCAACTTTGGTGAAAGTATTCAACATTTTGAAATCCCATGACTGACACAGCAACATTTGGAAACTACGTATATAGATGGAAATTGTTGTGATAGTTTGATGTATTTGTGTGGTTGCCCCACTACGTGTCACGTGCGATCAAATTATTGATTTCATATGGGGTCAGTGGCCGAATATGAGTTCATATACCGTCACTTTTTATCGACGAGCTGAGAACTTCAGCAAACGACAATAGATTTTATTTAAAATAATTATCTGAATATTTCACAACAAATGAATAGGATACCTTCTCTACATGTATTATATATTATTCTGTCTGTCGTCTGTTTTATATTTTCTGACCACGCCTCCAGGTGAATAATAGACAATTTAAATGTATACTTGTATTACTACATAGGATAATCCATTTAATAAAGCCGGAGTTAAGCTGCACTCAGGTTCCAGACATCCATTTACAACAACAAAAACCTACAAATCCTAATTTAACATCGTTTTCTACTTCGTTCTGTTGACAATTGTTGAAAACCAAATAAAGCATATATCATTTTGGTATTGAGAAATGAACAGGATAATTTTTGGTGTCCTTTTAACATCTTCGCTGCAAAATGACGTTACGACGTCGTGTGCTGCGCTCTTTACGTTATTGCCATTTTCCAGCGGCGAAATATAACGGGAATATCACAAAAACCATGAACCTGACTCAGTTGAAAGGCTATTATCCTTCACAATCGAAGACAGCACCCACAGTGACTGCACATGTTTGAAACTTCGAGATACAGTTATTCCGGTGCACCATTCCAGTTATTATAATGGCCTATTGCTAGCGTTCTGAAGTAGGTCCGTAGGTAATTACAGACCATATAGCACACGATGTGCACTTTTACGTCCGTAATAGTTACAGACGTCATAGCAGCGAAGAGGTTAAAGATGCATAATCCTATTAAGCGCCCCTCAATTATTTTTTTATTTGGATTCGTGGGAGGGGGTAAAAACTATTTGATTCGAGGAACCCACATATCAAAGCTCAGAGTTATTAGATAGAGATGTTTGAAATCCATTTTTTTTTCACCATCGAGAATTAATAGTGGCCCAATAAAGAGTCGACGAGCCGACGGTATCGGACCAAATTGCGGATGAAGATGGATAACTCTAAAATCAAGAGGCTTTCGAAGGCCAAATTTCGTCGAACAACATGTTGATAAATAAAACATTTCGGGCAATTTTGTACTATAGTTGACAATGGCTGCGTACACACGTACCACAGTAGCGATGGCATAGTAGGTGTGACAATTTATTATGGTGGAATTTGGTGACAATTGGTTGTCATTATTAATATGTCATAGCAAGCCATGTCGCCCTCTGCAAATTCGCACAATGAGTCTACCAAGCTCTAGCAGCGACGGTCGATCTCTCAAGGATGTATCTACCCGAATGTCTTGTCGATGTTGATCTTTACTCAACACGCAGTGTTATATTTTGCATGCTAACACACAAGTCCACTTGATAACTTAATGAATAACCCATCTCAACAGCCATGATTGTTCTTACTAATGAAATTAATATAAGTAGATAAACATGCATACATTGAGATCATATACAAAAACGTACCACAATAATGATATGTGAGTCAATGAGGAATTGCCACCAGGCCACGGTCAAACACAATTCTGGACGATCTATCGTGCAATTATATATATCGTCGTGAATACAATTTAGCAAAACGTAATGAGTAGAGATCAACCTTGGTGAAAGCAATGGTTAATTGGTCCAGTCGACTCATTGTGCGGAAAATCAGCGGGCGACAAGGATAGCTATGGCACAGAATTATGACGGACCAATTGTCACAAAACTCCACCATAATAAATTGTCACACCTGCCATGCCATCGCTACTGTGATACGTGTGTCCGCAGCCAATGCATAGCATTATTGTTGGGCAATTAATCGATTTTGATTACTGAAGCGGCATTTCTAAAAATGTTGTTGTTGTTGTTGTTTGAATCTGATTATATGGGGACCATCGAATCGGATTGAGTACCTTTGAACTCTCAAAACTATATGAAATAAATTTCAATATCAACCAAAATGGCTTTTTTCTTGTGGCTCTTCTTGTTCTGAACATGTTATTTTATATACTATAATCTACATCAAAAGTAAATTATGTTTCGTAAAAATTAGCCTTGAACCCTGAATGCATCCTTAAGCGATGAAGAATCCCGATTATAGTTATTTGTATGCGATCTTTTCACAGGGGAACAACAGTAGCACTCTATATAGAGGAGGCCACGTTATTGATCAATAGCAAAAGTTCTTCTCTGTTGAACTTCCGTTGATTAATGCGTCTGTGTGGAACCCATGCCAAGTTCCACGGGTCTCCAGACCACAGGGAAAAATTAATCTTAACTTTCCACCATGTCAACATATAACAATGTGATTGTGATCGAGAAACTGCGCTAGGCTGATTTAATTTTCTTGAATAAACACACGTTTATAGCCTCCAGTTGGTACTCGCGTGTTTAACTCTAAGAGCTCTTTCCATCAATGTATCACATTATTATAATCAATAAATTTGAAAAATGATCAAGGAAATATGGGTTGATACAAAAATCGGACTTGGCACTGAAAGGGTTAATCTCCCTGAAATCGAAGTGCCATTAAAAGCCACGTAAGGTGATCGCGATGGGTACCCCCAGATCACATTATATAAACTATGTGCCGTATTACCATGTGTAATACGAAACTCCAAAAACATTGTATTATCAACTTATCCGGTGTAACTAACAGTGAACATGTTGTTTTTATTGATGTATCGACGTGTTTTCTGTGCTAACGTTTCATCGAGACAATACTGCAAAGTCTGTTATTTTCAATGGAAGGGAATAACTCTATATCTTAATTTGAATTATGTTCTGGGAGCCAGACGGGGGGAATTATTTTTATAATTTCAGCTATTTTCTATTACTCTATGAGCACCTTCTGAGACACAGACGTTCCAAATTGTGGTGAATTTTAGTATTTTAATCATATTTTATGTCATATATTGTTACTAAAACCGTATATCAAGGCAATATAAAAAAAATAATCGGTGACTCGAAAATTAAATTGGTCTTTACACCATTATTACACGAAAATCACCCATTGAGGAGATTCCGCACGTTTCAATGTTTGTATACAATCTACTGTAACAGCAGCCAATGTTTTTATATTTCGCAACGATAAATATCTATACAACACCGGCATCGTAGATTGTGGTCATATACGGGGCGATGCGTATTTCACCATTAACTTATTTTCAGCAGCATTGACTGCAAGCAAAGGAATTCATTCTTGTTTGTTTTCTTTGTATTAAAGTGATGTGAAACACTCCGCTAGGGTGATCAAATAGAAATGGAGAATAATCTTGTCCAAAGTAGTTATTTTTACAAATATTATATCTAATTTGACAACACACACCGTCATTCTTATATATTAATTAAATGCAGTGACTTCCGATGGCGAAATCGTTTTCGTTAGTGTATCGCCGATAGAAGCGTCCCGATTCGAGTAGAACTATTTACAATTTAGCTCAGTTCAGACGATGTTTTCTATGGAGTGGTACGGTCGATTTGCTTGAGATTTTCGGTGATGTTAGTAGGATGCTACATTCCCCCCACTTGGCATAGCACCTGAATACTAATTTATCAGTTTCACGCACCGAACAAGTACATAATATGTCTTTAAAAATAAAATAAATCATTATGTGTTACAATTTGCACAAAGGTTCTGGCAAAAATGTTAACACCTTCAGACACAAATAAGTTTTAGTTGATAAACGGTAATACGTTGGCACTTAGACATGTTGATATTTATTATTTAATCAGCGGATTTAAATGACATATATCAACAATACATGTTAAAAGCGGTATTCAATGACATTAATAGAGATATAAAACAAGGGGAATTCAATGACGTTCTATTCCCAAAGAGAGTGAGTTGGTGGCCTTTAAGAAGGCGCCCCACTCGTGCATTTTTCAAACAAATCTCAATTTTAAACTATCAATATGAAGGCAAAATTCATTATAAGCAATGTATGGTAATGTACTATAAAACACCTTTTTACCTTCACAATATGAGAGATATTTTATAATTATGTAACAAAAAATATGGTATAAACAAATGAAGTAGATTTTTTGAGGCGGTCATTTGAGAGTTTGGCAGGAAATATTTGCAAAAAAAAACAAAAAAAAACAAACGCAATGCATTATCCATTGTAGGAATCAAATTAGGGTCTACACTATGTTTACTATATGAAATCATGACTGTCTGCGAGAAAATAAATCAAACATTTTTCATTGCACCTTTTAGTGTTTTGCAGAAATAATTTTTGAAGGACCAAAACAACATAGAACAACATAAATATTATTCAGCCATGTTTGCAATAATCTGACAGACATAGTCAGTCAGTTAAAGGTGAACATCGGAATGGTCTATTATTGATTTGGATGGATGTGAAAGGGATAAAAGCAGACGACAGATAACTAAAATTGTAGAACTGATAAGTTCAAAAAACGTTTGTTGAACTTGTTATCTGAACATTTACTATGGGATAACTACTCGTCAATGATGATTTAGTATACCCAAATGGTTCTATAAAATAAACCTATATGATTGTGCATGGCTAGATCATTGACCAAGTTTGTCATTGAATCTATTAGGCTGACATGGTATTACTTAGATTGAGGACATTTCCAATTCTCGAAAACCAATCCATGTCTATAGATTCGTGTCAAAAGAGGCTATATTGCCCGTTGCCATGGTAATGAGATCTACAAATCTTATCAGAGGAGTCTCCTTGGATTTTCGAATTTCGCGCGACTAGCTTCGTTCGCCTTGGATAAAGGACCTTGGTCGCAATTCACCTTTCGGCCAGCGGCCGATAACCTCGCCTACAGCTTAGAGCTGGCTGCGGTAAGACAATCAAATGGTAAATATGAGTGAAACTGTGAAGCCGCGCATAGGAGCTCTGTCGGATTTGCCGGACAATTTCGATAAAATCTTTTTTAATTGGTGGGAACATATTTAAAATCCCGTCAGCAAGGTTTCAGATACTATAGCGAAGGTTGTGTCCACAACGTGTCAATAAATAAGTTGGAAAATAAACTGTTTGTTGGAGCAAAATGTCACCGAAACCAGCGGAAAAATGAAAGTCCACTCCAGGTTGATTTAGAGGTTGATTCATCGAATATTTCCTATGTCCACTGCTCTTGTCAAGCTGGGTGAGTGCAATAATTATATCTTTTAATGCTGCATTATTTTTGTGAATATACAAGTTTGTGCTGTGCAACCCACCATACAGTTGCCGAAACTATACGATCAATATGTGGAATATATATCCGATCCGTAAATCCGAGCTTATTATTCATAACGAGTGATTTTTATGTTTATATACATTTTAGTGTTATGTTCGTACGCTATGACGCTCAGAACGTTTGTGTTGCTACTGCTTTTGGTCAAGCCGCCCCTCCCGATCAGCGATCACGCGCGACGTCAAGGCTGCTCGTTTGAATTTTTTCATTGAAACGTACATTTCTTCAAAATTAGTTTGACCATAACGGCATTTTGTAGCTAAATGACGATATAAACGTAAGAATCAACATTTATTATCACCACCTAAATTTATTGTGTTTGTCAACACAAATTAGCATCAAGTCTGGTTGGTGTATAAACAATATTTATTTTTTTAAATCAAATAAAAAACACAAACACAATACAATACAAATATAGAGAAGTCTGTTTGGGTCACCTAATCGCATTTCGATTCGCCCTATAGACATAATCGGGCCCAATACTGCGGATACACACTGATTCTGTATTGGTAATTTATATCTATAAAACGTTTAAAACGCGCTGACCTTATATTACCTTTACTCATGCCCCAATTCCAAAATGTTATATTTGGGGGATTTACTTTGTGAAATACATACAACCCCCAGCCCTACCCAACAAGCTTGTCGTCTGAGGATTTTGTTTTTTAGTGTATGTAAATGAAATCCTTTTCTACCTAAAAATCTGACACAGTCACTGTGGTCTGTTCTACGTGGTGACAAGATCGAGCCTGTGGCAATCACCAAGTTATGTGTAACAAAGGCCAGACTTCCAACTGATCGACAAAGAAAGAAGCCAAGTGTGATGAGACTTGTTGATTATAGGTATAACTGTCATTGAGACAACACATATTATAAATCAATTACTTCACACGTCATTACTAATGCAGCCAGGGTGTAAGTGACACTCTCGTTATTTGGCAGACTCATTAACAAATGTGATTAGCATGACATGGATCCGGTTAAACATGGTTTTATTGGGCCGGGACTGAGACCCCATTTTGCACATAATTACAACATTACGTAATCCCATAATCAGTTGCAGCTAACGAACTGTGAACACACCTCATATGAACTGCTTACTCATATTTTCTAGCAGTCAGATATAAGAACACAATAACTATTCAATTATAATAACATAATTTGTCAATGTCAACTTTCGGCTTCGCAAGCGGAATAAAATTCGCTCCGATACATCTATCCGGGTATCGATTGTCAGTGTTACACCTCCCATGGCTATACGTTTTCACCATTTTATGAAAACCCGACTCAGCTTGGAAATATTCTGGTGCACATCGAACAAATTATCCGTATGAACTGTTAATAAGACAAACGAAATCTCTCGCCGGGCGTCGAAATTAATCACCAAACCAGGAATAAATGACAACATTTCTGATTGGATGATAAGGTGATGCACGGATACTTAGTATGAAATTTAATAGTCCGAACAAACATCCGCCGATATTGAGTGTTGCTACACTGTTAACAAACATTGATGTCTTACCGGACATAACGCTAGGTTCTCAGTGAAAGATGCCGTTATCTGATTGGATAATGCCAATATCTGCCGAAGCGTCAATTGTATCGCACCACGTATGCGTTAATGGAGAACCAGATGCATGGGTTTAGATTTAATAATCCAGGTGTTATATAATTTTGTCCATGCATGTGTACTTTACAAGATAACATAATTGCGATTACTAGTTATGAGGGTAATACATCTATCATTATTTATAAAGATATATTGCCTCAAGAAAGTAAGTTAATTCCCATTGATATATTTAAGGATATATTCAGATGTGGTAATATGTATGCAATGAAAGTTTGGGCAGATACTCTCTGATATTTGACCAACACACATCTGATAACACATGATACAGTGAGTGGTTATATGGCTGCATGAACACCAATAATTGAATCGGAGGTATCGACTTTAAAAAACAATCACAGGGTTAACTAAGAGGTTAAGGTTTTTCTCGGCAAAAACAGCATGCAGGTGGACCTCTAATTCGTGATTTGGCACCAAAAAGAGCGAGCCGTCTACAAAAGAGTGAATAATGACACTGAACGATATTACATTCAGGATCTACTTCAAGATAAATTGGCAACCTGATGACAGTATTGAATCCAGCATCTACTCATATGTGAGACTCGCACATATGGAAGAATGCACTGGCGCATTATCTGTAATGCTTCACCAGCGTGCATGCCACCATGAAATGTTTAAATGAGTTTTCTACCTTCATATGTTTTTTTTTACTTAAAGTCATTAGCTTCACTCCCGGTGGGTATATATTTGATGTCAGACAGAACTGCGCCCGATATATCACAAGAAAGGTCACACAAAACTAGAAAGAAAACCCCAATGTGGCATATTATTAGTGCGGTACTCGCCCTGTATTGAATTGTTGAAAACTGCGATCAGAGTAAGAAATCATCTCAGATACAAACACATTTTCGGAGCGAATCAGCGCGCGGAGTGTCATGGAATGATATTCGGAGGAAATCGGAACCGCCCGAATAATGACGATCGGCTGGCACGCACGGCTGAGAGAACAGCCAAAAATAATAGCCGGCATGTCGATAACCGAAAGTAGATTCAACAAAAAGAAGAAAAAAATAAAATAATAGGGGGCCTATCTCCAAGTTTTCTAAGTAAAATGTCGACAATTAATTGGCAATTGACAACTAACAAAGTTTTCACACTCTCTATATATATTCTATATGGAATGTTTGCAAATTTATGAGAGAATGAGTACGTATTCACAGTGTGCAAAAGACGATTGGCACAGCTCCGAAATTATCCAGGTTCACCAATAATAAACAAATCTGGGAATTCTGCCTTCTAATCTAACGTCAACATATTTTGCTGAATTCAAGGTGAAGTTATCTGCATGCGAATTATTGACCTCTGTAAATGTAAATTATAAGCAATATTTGAAATGAATAGAGTGAACCATCGATCGATCTATAAACCACAATAGACCAATCGTGCTGAACTAGATCGATTGGTCTTCCTGACACAGTGGTCACTGTTGTAAGAGATTTCTTGAATATTGAAATTTTGTTTGCTTGAATATTTGTTCAAATTTATAATGAATATTACCAGCAAAAAATTATACATTGTCTTTCATTAGTTTCAAAATAAATCAGAATTATTTTTTTACAAAATAAATGGTTGTAACTTGAAAGAACAATTTAGAGTAGGCCTACTCCCTTTATCCAAGATTCATGCTGGCTGTGAAAGAACGATCGGTCTATTTTAGCCCGATCGTTCTATTTTAGCCCAATCGGGCTATTATTGATTGATCGGTGGTTCACCAGACCTGTAGGATATGCGCGCTATAGCATATAGATAAGGCGTTTCATGTATGGGAGGCTCAATTCACATTTATTATTTATTTATGGTCAAGCGCAAATACTTCGCAAAATAACATCTATCATTTGCGCTTCAGTGTAAATCATTTGCGCAAATACAAATTAATATGCATTGATATTACCCCCCCCCCCCCCTGAATTAATTTTAAATGGCACAGACCCACCATATGAGGGAAGCAACCCCCCAGTAACCCCAATATCTCTTTTATGACCATGGAAATGGTAGAGATATGTGCAGGATATATCTCTTTTATAAAATATACTAGATCTCTGGGATGGAGACACAAATTCTTGGGGACAGGGATGCTGATAATATGAAATTTGAGTTTTTCCCCAATTTCAAGTCAATAATTACACCATATGAGGGAAGCGAGTCCCCAGTAACCCCGAATTCCATATTTATGGCCATGGAAATGGTTTATATCTGTGTACGATATGTCCCTTTAATAAAATATTCTAGAGCTCTGGGAGTGAAGCACCAATTCTTGGAACAACAGGGACAGAGATGCTGATATATGCATATGGAAATGTGTTTTCTTCAATGTTTCAGTATTATATGGGGCTACTACTATGGGTCCATGATAATATACTATTCGATGGACTCTTATCATTCACAATCAGAGGGGAGTAAGGGAGCGTTAGGTATTTGCGCTTGAGCGCAAATATATTGATGGACATATACTTGCGCTTAAGCGCAAATGATTTATGCTTAAGCGCAAATATTTGAGCTTTAGTGAAATAAATAACAAATGTGAAAAGGGCCTCCCATATTCAGGAAGTCATTATCATATGGAGATAAGTTTCATAATTATTGACTTCTTTTGGGGACATATCTTGTAATCATATGTAGCTCACCGGCATTCAAATAAAATTTATATATGTGTAACTGCACCGCAACTCCATGCACAGGCACATGGCACTGTTACACAAGTATGTCCCTTACTCCCCTCTGATTGTGAATGATTGAGTCTATCTCATAGTATATTATCATGGGCCCTTGGTAACATTTTGAATGGCATTAACTTATGGGAAGCCATTTTCACATTTTATATTAGCTAATTGCACTTAAGCGTAAATCATTTACGCTTAAGCGTAAATCAGTTACGCTTAATGTAATCATTTACGCTTAAGCATAATTGACTTACGCGTTATCATAATACATTGGAATTATTTTAAGAGCAATAATTTCATCAGCTATCTTACCTTATATGTATATTGGTATAATCTGATGTATGTTAACTTACTGGCATTAGTAAATAGTAATGTGGTTGCATCCATTTCAGCTTGAGTATGTGGAGTTCAATGGGAGTGTATATGAATTACGGTTAAGCGTAACTCATTTACGCTTAGGCGGATTTCATTTACACTTAAGCGCAATTGAAATGAATTATGCTAAGCAAACACATGTACCTAATTCCAACTCGTTTCCTCAGTCTGAATATCCATCTTAGTATGGGATCTATGTGGAATCCTGACCTATGTTTGAGTGATGTTTTATGGCCTGAGTTAATTTGAGTGCAGAGCAAATCACATGGGAGTCTTTTTTACATTTATTATTTATTTGCATACAAATATTTTCGGTTAAGCGTAAAGCAATTGCGCTTACTTCGTGCAAATACCCAACACTTCTTTACTTCAATCCAATTTTAACTGTCAATGATTGAGTCCATCTTATGGTATATTTATTTGGGCCTATATAAACTCAAAAATTGAAGAAAACATAATTCCATATGGATATCAATATCAGCATCCCTGTCCCAAACATATATGGTCTGTACTAGAATAGTGAATAGCAATATGGCACACATGTAGCATTGTACAGGTAATTAAACAGTTTGAAATACACATGTAAGACAACTCTTTCTGCACGATACTGTACCTGCGGCAGTTCGATCATAAAATCGGTCAAGGATTACAAATTTCTATAAATAGTAACATTTTCAACTGTTACCGTTGTTCATTGCTCGATTCTGACCACTTTGATTATAATCCTTTTCCATAACTCGGTCAATGTTCTTCCGTTGGTGATTTCAGACAATAGAGACCTTTCGCAAAACTCACGTTTACGATTACGGATACGGATAGGGTACTACGTCACCAACCTTTGTGTACTTTCTAATCGTTCTCGTATTTTACTATCCGTAATAACGGTTACGATTTCATGGTTTCTAATAAGCTCAAATAACACCTGAAATTTATTTTCTGCAATATATCACTTTACTCCGCTCGAGACTGTATATGTATATCATGTAAACCATCAAGTTGTATTCAGCTACGACCTCGATATGCTGTTTGGATTGTCAATCACTGTACTCGTCGTCGTGAATCACGAGCTTCCCGCTAAATAAGATCGCTATTCACAACGGATAGCCATCGTTGGCTGCGACAGAAAACTTTACAGTAAGAGGAGTGCACTATGAAACCAGTCACCAAACATACAGTTTATAGTGCATGTGCGATAGATGAGTAGTTTTGAGTGATTATTATGTGCAAGATAGTACACAATATATAGTGAAATTCAACAATTATTTAATTCAACAACCCATGGTCGTGTCCTAACGTGTGCAGATATAGAATGCACCAGGAGAGCCTAACGAATGGCATAACCCTATTAATGAAAAGTGAAAGATTTGGTGTTCTCTTCCCCTTTCCCGAATTGTATAGTTCATTCAATTTAATAATATTCGGTTTTCGGTAGAAGTTGGGTTTTATATATCTCTCTCGTAGAGTCTGTAATGCAGGGCATTTAAAATTACATGGAATTCATAACCGATTTTAAAATTACATGGAATTCATAACCGAGTTCTGAGTTACATAAAGTACTCTGTCTGAGTAATCTGAACCTACCCTGGATCCCGATTCAACTGGTAAGTAGTAATTTCTGCTTCTGAACCGTATCTAAAAGAATATTTGGCACACCCCACCGACATGACCAAAGCTCAGCAGTCTCTGTCAGGTTTGTTCTTTGCATTCATTTTTAATTTAAAAAACACGCACAAATGCGACATTTAAAGGTACTCAATCCGATTAGATGTCCCCATATCATCAGATTCCAACAACAATATTTTTTGGAAATGCCGCTTCTGTTATCAGAATCGAGTAATTGCTCAACATTAATGCTAACCACAGTCAACTATATTATAAAATTGCCCAAAACCTGTTATTTATCAACATTTTGTTCAACGAAATCTGCCGGTTTGTCAAATATCTGACAAAAAAGCAACTTGATGCACATCGCTTCTACCGTGTCGACTTTGTTTCGATTTGGTAGTAACAAATCAGAAGTGATGCACATCAGCGAGCTCACAACCTTATGTCGGATTTCCTAAACCCAAAGAGGTGAAGCCGAAATCGCATTGAAATCAAATCGCGGACATGAAGGGGCTTGAATGATGGCGTCATGGTTGATGTGAGGTCCAAATTCAGGAACTCCTCTTCCTCATCAGCATAACGTCTATCTGGTCATCCATGCTAACAACGAACTGTATTTCCACCCATATGACCTGGCATTTATACCTGTATTGCCACAATATATCACGAGAATCCCGGGTCGTACGTTGTGACTGGTCGAATTATTGACAATATTAACAGGTCATGATTATCGCAATGTTGCAAACGAGACGATAAGTGGAGTATTAAGGGACTGTATACCAAACACACGCTATGAGTTGTAAAAGTGGTACGAACTAATGATCGTACGTGTTCGTCAAAACTCTTACGCGTAATCGTTTTGCGAAAGGACTTTTTGGCCATACGGATAGACTTACGACTACGAATAGCTATCCGTATTCGTAATCGTAAACGTGAGGATGCGAAAGGTCTCTAATAATTCCTTTTCTATCCCTCCCATTCGAATTGACTACCGCTTGTTTTTCGTTTTATAAAGCTGATGTGACGCTATTCCAGCAAACGGCCTCCCCCCCCCCCCCCCCCCCCCCCACGGAAGCGATTTTCTGAGAACGAAAGCCGACTCAATCCCGACCAAGTCGGAAGTGTTCGAGTGTTTCCGCGACTGCACAAGACAGCCAATGAGTTTATTTATTTCGCGATTACAGTGGAATTATTCGTCCCGATTGAGGGAAAGTAAATAGTTAGTTACGTGGCCGTATAATTAGTACAAACTGATATCTGGTTGGGGCATTTCGTGTATGGGGGTTATTTTATTCACTCTTCCCACGGAATAACGCAGGGAACTCAATTGTGAGGTTCAATTTACGTTTCACATCACTTTAAGCGCCACCTCCACACAAACGGTGCTTATCCAATCATGTTTAAGCACTCAACGAGTCGACATTATAAGCTCTCTCACTTCATGAGTATTAATATACTGAATACACATGGAAAATTTCAGATAAGCGGCATCAGGGTTCTTGATGTAATATGTCAGAGGCAACTTACTTATTCTGAGATGTTTATATTGCCATCCACAATGTGTAGTGCTACAACAATTACATGCTTGTGAAGAATTCTCATGGAAATTTACTCGCCTAAATTTGATACCCGTGTAGTGTGTGTGATGTAACCGAGAAGCGGTACTCCTATTTGCAGGTGCAAACGTGTTTAACTGCTCAACTTAGTTGTCATCGCATCAATTATGGATGGCAATTAGACTTGTAGTACAAAGGCGAGCAATAGAGTATGCGTGACGACATCATTAGTCTCGCCGCCAATTGATTACTATTTTATATGCGGAGGAAGGACAGTAGCTGATTGCTGACATATGGAATATACTAATTGGCATGGTTGATGTTTTGGTGACAGCACCCAATTGATGCCAAGCCGCCTTGATTATTGTAGTCGTGGCTACACTAGAAAACTCGCAATATCCATGCAATTTACACATATGGACATACATCATCAAAATTATCAATTGTGTTCGCATTATTGAATGCGTATGATCAATTTTATGAGCATGTCATATACATGTAGAGGTGTGATCCAATTAGTCATTTTGTTGACGTGAATAGAATTGCGAATGGCCGTACATATTCTCTCCTGTAATAGACACATCTGTTGCTTTATATCGGTTTGGTATAGTGGTGTTTATGTGATTTCGGAGTTAACACCACATAATAAACAGCTAGGCGTTGTCAGTTATATTGGTGGGAGATTGGTCGCGTATATATCAGATTCTACCTGATATCGCTATACTTGTTGCTGACTGAGCATAGAAATATATACACCCGCAAAATATTGGTCAGCATTTTAGCAGTTGGAACTAGTCTCATGCTCGACACAGTCAGAACTTTGTACTGTTCTGATTGCTTTATTTATTTTCCAGCCAGTTTTCAGTGTGAAACTTTCTTACTTTCGATCATATGTTTGGACTGAAATGGCTGAATATTAATATTTTAGCCATTCATGGGCTGTCGGATTGCAAGGAGGACCTCTAACGCACACGGATACCCTCTAGCCACGTTCTTGACTCTCGGTCAACACCACATCGTCAAAAGTGCATATGTACACACACTCATAGTGTTGCCCTCCCTTGGTATATTTATGTACATCGCAAATTCGGTAATAAAATCAACATCTCCATTGCTGGGCAGTTTATGACGGCCTGAGACACTGTATAATACCTCGTTCACAGCGCGACCAGAGCCCCGGCCATAACGGCAAACAGTTTAGGATTCCAGATTCGAAGAATGTACGTGTATATATATGGCATTTGGGATATGCATGCAACCACCAACCACCAACATTAATATAGATGTACGGTCCGATTATGCACCAAAATGTGACAACATTTGTCAAAATGTAATGTTTCTAATGAAAATTTTCAGCTTGTGCCATGCAGGTACCGAAACATAATTTGCAATCAACATCGTTCAGCCATCGCGACATTCTATATAAAGCTTCAACCAGGCAGTTGTACATTGACAATTAATACAAAAGAGCACAACTCTCTTCTTCAGCGATCACTTTTGCGAAACGAGAGCATGGACGCACTTTATCAGAGGCGATCGTTGGAATTTTTACTCGCCTGACAAAAAATAAAAACGTGTTGAAACTTGCTCTTATGCAAATCGAAATCAGTCTATCAAAACCTCACGTCAATGGGCTAGTGAGTAGTCTCTAATTATTGCGTGGTATAGAAAACGTACCAGTGGCTGTGTTGTGCATGGTGCCAAATACGATGAAGCATCTTTAATTCAGTACTTTGCTGTTGGTCCTTGCCTTTTAGTGAGTTCCATTTTGTTAGTTTAACCCTTCTATGCTAAATGGATTCTCCCATTCAGTTATAGAAGTATACATTGAGGCGGCCTATTATTAATTTGGAGTGGTGTTCATGTAATAAAAGCAGATGGCATATATAATAACAATGCAGAAGGAGTTCTATTTATTGGAGGGAAACGTTCAGATCATAAGTTAGGTCTTTTTGTCCAACTTATTATCTGAAAATTTCCTGTGGATAACTATATACTCATCAATTATGCTTTAGTACAGAAAGGTTTAACAATAAAAAGGGGAAAAGCTTGACACTATAGTGAAAACTATAACCATGCACGTCCATATGTGTTGCGGCCTACACGATATCGACGTCCATGCATGTAAACGCAGCATGCATATACGTCACTGTGACACACATTAAACCGGCATGTACATGTAGTAACTGATCGCTGTTGATACGTTACGGGGATAACGAGGTCCCCAATATATGAACTAAGCATTTACATAGACTCTGTGCCATATATGAAAGGTTTTCGACCCAAACGCCCTCTATTGTTACTATAAGATCTGGGGAAATACTATATATACGTGGACAACGCTATATATAGAGAGTAGTTGGGCGCGAAACGCCCGGGATGGTATAAAATATCGAGTGATCGTCTGCTTCACCCCAAGTGGACAACACGGGACAACGTCTGCTATTTATTGTTACATATATAGTGATGTAGAAAAACGACATTTTCTTTTTGAGGCGACAATTTATATTGCTGCAATACATGTAAGTCTAAGCCATATTTTACACGTATCGCCATGTTTTGTTATTAAAATGGCAAACGTGCATTGAACAATTTTAGTTTTAGTTTGACGTGTAACAATATGTCATTTTAAATGTCATCGCGTTGCAACGCAAGTTTAGTCGGCGAATATAACCGAAGCGTTGTGTTAATATGAGAGGCGCACCTGAAAATATGACCATCGGATGAGAAAATCATATTTTATTGCTCCCAGAGGAACATTTCTGTCAGAGTAAGAGAATATTGCAATCTCAAATGAAGTCAATAAAGATGACGAGCAAGATAACTTAATTCGTGAGACACGCAGAAAAACAATCCCATTTGTCTTCCATAATTTATAAGTACGAGCGACGTCGTATCTAACACATATTATTACCACTTTATAGGGCGTTCTCTAGGCCATTGATAATGTTTTTCGGGGCGTTCCAAATAGCGTATTGTTACCAAAACAGCGGGCCGCGGGCCGATAATGAGAAGCCTAGTTCAATATCGGCCCGCCGCCCGGAAACTATAGATATCGTTTATTATCGCGAGAGTTACGTCCCTTCGACTTCCGATCTGGCGTGGTTATTTCAAGAAAATAATCGGAAGATGTATCCGATTTCCTCGACACTATAATGGTTTTATGATTGGAATTCACGCTATATGATTGAATTATTGTATCAAGCGTAATTATGCATTGATAATTTTAGCTGTCAACCTCTCATTGGTTGTTACTCGTCTCCAATGAGCACTGGGTTTTCCCCTGTCCTATTTTCGAGACTCCGTCAGTCCGTGTCAGCTGACAAGTCAAATGGTATCAAATTTATATGTCTTGAAAATATTTCTCTCTTAATCTACTTCATTATTCCACTAAATCCTCAAATGGGTCAAATGTCCAAAACTGTGGTAATAATAGTAATAACATGATTTCATCGGCCATTATTGTTTATTAACGGCCCTCTGGAATGATTAACAGCCCTCGGGCCTATTAGCGTCCCTCGACTTCGTCTCGGGCCGCTAATAGCCCCTTGGGCTGTTAATCATTCCAGCCGGGCCGTTAATAAACCATAACGCCCTCAAAAATAATGTTATTGTTATATTGTCGGTTTGGTTGGAAAAGGTCGTATACACCGGTTTTTTCACTAAAAATATGTTTGACGGAATCGGATTTCTACGGATGTGATTACATCAGACAAAATGGCTTCGGCACCCGATTACCCAATCAGAAAGTACCTTTTTTGACATGTGAAAATATGTCGGTTTTTTCATTGGTATATTTCTTAGTTCTATGAAAGGTCGTATATCAGTTATGCGACCATTCAGAACTGACGTCAGGATATGAATCTTCCGTTCGTTACGCGCGGTTTTCTCAGTTTGCGTATAACATTGCGCGCTACATAGAAGGAGAGCCGAGAAGTTATGATAGTGTAATGCACACAATATGTCGTTAACAGTTTAGTTATTGGTGTGTACCTAAAATGTTGATTAGCAGTTTAAATACACAAATGAGTCAGGTTCCCCGAATTCAGTTTAGTTCGTTTGTAATGAGGATAGTAGGTTTCGGGAAAAAATTATACCGTCGTAGCGTCTATTTACTTTTAGCCTGAACACTCTTTGTTAAAAGCATCCGAACACATTGTGTGCCTTTAAATATTTTCTAATTATATGTCACATGTAAGCAAGTAGGCCGGGGCATGCATGGAATAGTTTTGCTCTCCCAAGCCTTGGATTGAGAGAATGAATGTGTGCGTGCATTTTGTCTTTCCCTCCTTTGTCATTCTTTCTTCTAAATAAAAAAAAAAAAAAAAAAAAAAAGATAGTAGATTGTGCAAATGACATTTAATCTATTGGTTATACATGTATATCACAGAGCAGGGATGGAAATCCATTTGACCGACCGCCGCGTCCATTCATTTGTTCAGCAGATTCTCCCAAAGCAGTTCATTCATTTTTAACGAAGATATTAGGTTAAATGACTGTAGAGTAAATGACTTGTAACATATAGTTATGGGCTATTACACAACACAGTGAGTGGACACTATATATGAACGATCTCCACCCAGTTCAGCATCTCAAAATATCGCGCAGCAGTTCATCGGCTGTATTTATTTCGGATTATCCCTAATGCAGTTTAACTATTATTTTTAACGAAGATAGTCGATGTGGGTTGTGACTCGTAATCGATGGGTTTATAAGAAAAAACAGCGAGGGCGCACAATTTGACTGACGTCCATCCCAGTTCAGCAGTTCATAAAGACCGTTCGGCAGCTCATATTATACAGTTAAGCAGATTCTGCGGAACACGGCTTAACTCAATTATAACGAAGATATCAGGTTGCATCTGTCAATGACTTGCAACAGATATGCTTTATATAACTAACTAATGTGAGGGAACTGTGAACATCATTTGACCGACCGCCATCCCAGTTCAGCAATTCACTATCCAGTTCATCATGCAGTTCATCGGCTATGGTTCAGTAGATTCTCTCACCGAAGTTTAAGTGGATTATAACGAAGATAGTCCGGTGTAGGTTGTGTACATAAGACTTGTCGTCGATTGGGTATAACCATATAAAATGAGGGGACATCACTTGACCGACCGCATGCCTGTTCAGCAGTTAAAAATCCCGTTCAGCACTTCATCGGCTACATTTCAGCAGATTCTCCCAAACAGACTTTAAACAACTCATTTATCATGACGATATTAGGTTGCATGTTGTGCAAATGGCTTATAATCGGTTTGCTATAACCAGATACATTTAGGGGTGTGACACCATTTGGCCAACCACCACCCCAGTTCAGCAGTTCAAAATCACGTTCAACAGTTCATCATGTACGGCGGAGCATAAAATCGGTTACAGTCCAGCAGATTCTCCCGATTGCAGTTTAACTCAATTATAACTAAGACATAAGTTTCACATTCGACTGGTGCCTTGTAGTCGATGGGTTATCCACAAATGTAGTCTTATAATGACGGAATACCATTTGTCTGGCCGCCATTCCAGTTCAGCAGTTCAAAATCCTGTGTCCCTCACTGTATATATATATATATATGGTTATACAATGTAGTCATATGCAAGTCATTTGCACAACCTTGACCAGACTGTCTTCGTTATCAATGAGTTAAACTGAGCTCGTGAGAATCAGTTGAATTGTACCCGATGCAGTGCGCTAAATGGTATTTTGAACTACTGAACGGGCATGGCGGTCGGTACAATTGTGTCCCATCATTGTATTTTGGTATCTTCCATCGATTATAGTTCATTTGCACAACACATACCCGACTATCGTTGTTATAAATGAGCTAATCTGCGTTGGGGAGAACCTGCTGAACAGCACCCGATGAACATCTGGACGGTATTTTGAACTGCTGAACTTGGATTGCCGTCTGTCAAAACATTTTAGTTGTGTCCCCTCGCTGTATTGGATCAATATATAGATTGGAGATGGAGGCACTATTAGTGTTGTAACTAATGTTGTGTCTTTTACTTGACGACAGACAGAAAACAGATAATACAAGAGCAGAATGATTCACATTCATATATGTTAAGATAATAAGTTCAACAAATGTTCGTTTGTTGAACTTATTATCTGAACATTTCATAAAGGGAACTACTTGCCAATGAGTATTTAGTGTACATGTAGCAAGATGGGGTTAAGGTAGGCAATGTTGTCATATGCCACAGCTATACGCGTGCATGTCAACGCTGACCTGAGCGTATGGAAGGTGGTAAAATATTCAACCAGAACAACGTCAATTTCCACGCACGAATACCATGCATGTAGCATGGCAAGATAGTGTATATATATACATGTATCATATGGCTCAAATGCTGTGTGTATAATGTATGGTTCATTGAGACATTCCAGTCAATACAAGTTCACACCTATAATCAGAACAACGTCAACTTCCCCGGACGAATATCATGGATGTAGCATTGCAAGATATGGTATATATACGTGTATCATATGTCTCAAATACTGTATGTATATGTATGTATCATTGAGATTATACATATTCAAGTCAAGAAAAGTTCATACCAACAGTAATACCCTAAATGATCGACTCCTTAACGACAGCAGAATTATGGGTTACTTTTCAGGATTTAATCGGAAATATGGCTTGCTGCCATTCATCGGAAATCTCTCAGTGAGAGCTTTCCGATGAATGGCAACAAGCCATATTTCCGACTAAATCCTGAAAAGATACCCATAATTATAATGTGGTTAAAGGGGTACTGTACACAGAGATAGGCAATTTTTTTTTAACTCCCATTGAAATAACTTTCAAGTTAGATTGTGTTCGTGTTATATGAGTTTCGTATAAACCTAATTTAGCGAAGAAAATATTGATCTTGGAAAGAAAAATATTACGATTTCAAACTACGCGCCATGTTTTTGACGTTCACCGGAGAAGACGCAGGTCTCAGGAAGAACCGGAAGTTCATTGCTCACAGCTTCGATTGATGCATTCAATCTCTTCCATCGAACAATCTCACTCCCTATAAAAGTACTTGACGCTTTATGACTCTTTTTTCTTTCTCCTTATTTCCGAATCGGTTATAACTGGCCTTCCTTTTGCAGATAACATGTTTTGTTTGCAACTCAATAATGTTCGCGAACGGTCGTCAACAAAAGACACGCAACAGATGCTATTTCAAGAACGGTAACTCGTAATGGCATAATTCGCCATTTTATGACTCGAGCCATAAATGAATTTACATTAAATAATTCAATTTTACTTTTACGATAGCCTGTTAACCGGAACGTTTTGAGTAGACATCGTCGACTCAAATTAGTTATTTATAATATAATATTCATATTAGATCGCTATTGTCACCGGGAATTTATTGAAATTGGTGTACAGTACCCCTTTAAGGGGTCGATTATTTAGGGGATTACTGTATATATATACGCATCACATGGTATCAATATCGAACTGCAAACACAGCGACTTTCTTTTCTTATCAGGGTTACTTAAGATCAGATAATAACATCGAGAATAAAACTGATTTTCCCGCAAAGAAACTATATATAGAAATAAGCAATTACTGTATAACAGATTTCTTTCACTGGTCGAAAGAAGTTATCGGATAAGCCAATCAAGTTATCGGATTCTGAATCTGATTCTCATTGAGAATTAATCAGTTTATGGAATAGATTATTGCTTTTGATCTTTCTATCTCTTCATATTTCCTAAATCTTGATAAGACAATGTTGAAGATTTTCGGTGGGTGAGTTCGGTGTGATATAAAAGAGATTCCACTTGTAGTATTGTAGTGTGTGGCTTGTGTAATATGTAGCTTCTCAGGTCGCTCTGATTATAGATAACCACTGCGCAAATGACAACTTTAGAACAAATATTGGTATGTTTTCATAACAGCATAATTTTGTCATATCATCATCGCAGTGATTGAGCAGGATCTTCCGACATTATAGAAAACTATCAGTTATGTAAAGACAATACCTGAGGCATCGCTATTGGCTTTACTAATCGCTAGGGTGATAATATCAGGACAAGCGAAAGCCGCGCTATAAGTACAATGACCGTTGTATATAATATATCCCTTAAAAATGAAGTCGCGATCGCTGGTTTACAAAATAGGCCAACATGAATAATGCCGCTGCAGAATGAATGGCAGTAAATTTGCTAGGACGCCAGTGGGTCCTGCTGTAGGACAAAGCGACGCTTTAACCCTTTACCCAACAAACCGGCCAAAACCGGCCAAAACCGGCCAAATAAAGCTTCAACAGCCTAAAATATCTTCGGTCTGTCTCAATAGAACCATACACATATGGATATCATTGGAACCGGCTCCTTGACCACATTGGGATAGTTACAATTATGCCCTGTGCCAATGCATTCTCTTATATATGCGAGTCGACCATAGGTCGCCTCGCATATATAAGAGAATGCATTGGCCTAAAAAAAATCTTTTTTTACCATTTTTTCTTACATTCTTTAACAATTTTATAATTTTTAATGTGTTAAGCCAATGCATTCTCTTATATATGCGAGGCGACCTATGGTCGACTCGCATATATAAGAGAATGCATTGGCACAGGGCCTTTCTGTTGGGTAAAGGGTTAAGAAATGTACGTCGTTATTTAAAGATATACGGGCGGCGTTGGAGGTGGGTATGCTGTTAAAATATTCACCTCCGTCAAAAATAATAAGTTATAGACAGACTTTGTTCTTATGCCAATCAGAAATATGGCATAAACTGTATATATTTTGGTGTTCCTTCTGTTGATGGCGATTTGAACAAATATAAATATTTCTGCAACGAACGCCGCCCGTGCCTTTAAAAGTTGTTATTTTCGCGGTGTTTGGGTTGTCTGAACAAATCGCCACTTAGTGTAGTGGATATTCAAAAAGATGGACATTGTGAACTATTTTATTGATGGCTCTGTTGGGTGTTGCAAACCGGTCATAATTGAGAGGCCTATCCCTGCGCTACCATTATTAAAATATTTTAAAATATATATTATCTTGAATGGTTCTTACATACACTGGATTTTTCTCCTAACGGTACTGTTCTTAACAACATTGCTTTGCCTTGCCAGCACGAGAGAAATTTAAAAGGAGCCGCCAGCGCCATAGCGCATTAGCAGGACCACATAACCAGAGGTGAGAATGTGCGTGCTTAGTGCTTTACTGAAACACTGACATTTTCGACATTAACGAGAACTATATAAGATAAATGGAGATCAGCTTAATTGCAGGTTCGTGATTGAGATGGTTCTCATGACTCGTGTCTCGTGTTCAGTTCGATCAGCTTTGCGTGCGGTCGAGCAACTAACAGTGGCCAGACCTTCACTATACTAAATGAGCTCTCAAAGTACAAAGAAAACAAATGCGTGGTGGGACAGTGATGAGGACATCAGTTTGATGCTAATTTGGTGGATCGATGCTCAGATCACGATCAACTAGTGTATATAGCTGCGGCGAATTTAATATGATATCTAGTCCTATGCAGACGGGAGACGAAAATAATGGATCTAAAGCATCCGTTGTATGACATCGGTAACAAGGTCCTATTTATGGGTCATCGGATAACAATTATTTGTTCCATGCAAGATTATATACCACCTCCGGTCAAGAGGTTCTGATAATGTGCTATGATGCGGTCGGGTCCTGCTGAATTGCTATGATGCTGTTAGGGCAAACTGATGATGTTAACCGAAAGTACCGTTATTTTTTTGTATTTGTCTTTTTCGCGGTGTTCCGATAATCTGAACATTATACAGGAAAATCCATTATGCGTATCAAACATTCAACAACATATTTATTGCGAAATATTTTAGAAAAAATAACGGTACTTTGTCGTAACGGCATCAGTTTGCACTACCCGTATCATATCAATTCTGCAGGACCACCAGCATCATATCATATTAGAAGGACCACTTGATCAAGAGTGGATACACGTCGTGACACATGCGCGCAAGAGAATCGTGTATCGAAAAACAGAGATTCCTCACTAGAAGGGGTTGACACAAACAGTCATATTCAGTAGGCTATATATGTTACAGTCAAATCAGTCATTTTAATCATTTGACCAATTGACCGTGAACGTCAGTTATTTGGTAAAACTCATAACTAAATTGTTAAGTCACTTGGCCAAAGGACTGAATTTTAGTATCCTGAATTTTACAGACTGCCTTGGAATTATGCTTCCAGGTCAACAGCAAAATAACTTCAAATGAATATGTTACACATTGATGATGGTGTATCCGGACCATCTGACAAACTTCTGCATAGTCCGCCCGTCGACATCGAAAACAGCTTGTGAAGTTGCATAACAACTTATGGATATATTTCTTTTGTTCAGCGTCCCCCACATTTTGAGTGATAATGGTTCAGAATTTACTGTTAAAATAATTTCTGATTTAAAGCAGTTTTGGACAGAGCTTGTGATAGTGCATGGGAAACCTCGCCATCCACTAAGTCAAGGGTCTCTTGAGCTAGCAAATTATAACACCAAAGACACGCGTGTTGCATAGATGAGTGCGAACGATACATCGGACTGGATTATTTGGTGTGAAGTTTGTGCAGTTTAGGAAGAATTATAGTTATATTGCAGGCATTAAGCAATCATCTCCACATGACGTGACCAAACAGTTGCAAACAGAAGATTATCTCTTGGCAGTTTTTTCGAGTAACCAACATCAACCAACCACAACGGACGATCAAGACCATAACCAGAACAATCAATTAAACAACCAGAACCAACCACTCAACAACATGAACAACCAGAACCAACGACTCAACAACATCAGTATTCAGAATCAACGAATCAACAACAGTAGCAACCAGAACCAACGACTCAACCACATCAGCAACCAGAACTAACGACTCAACAACATCAGCAACCAGAAACAACGAAGGGCGAGCAGAAAATCAGAACTATCAACCCAACAACCAATGAGCAACATAGCAAAGATAAGGAAACTTGCTGTGCTGCCCCAGCAGGAAAATGTCGAGCGTGTTTTAAAGCGAAGTCTGCCAATAACGAAGGATGGCAGTGTCGGCGACTATGTGGCGGTGCCAATTCCAGCTGTTGAAGAGGACGCGGAGATCCTAGAAACATTATAGGTGTTATATTAGCTGTGGAAAACGGACAATATACGATCGACCGCCCCGCTGGTGTGTTAAAGGGAAATATTCCCGTCATCAATTTGATTTGTGTCCCCAGAAACTGAAAAGTGAATCTGAACCTAACCAAGACAGTCTGTCTCCTCGCCCCGCCAACATAACTGAGACTCATCATGGTGGTTAGGGATTTGTAAAATGCAATTGCAATGGACCAAAATGATGTCTATGCTATAAAAATAAATGTGTTGTATAACAGTAGATTCCTCTCAAGTGCGAATTGGTCAAATAAATGATATATATTTATTAATTACCTCATATCATTGCGTATTCTCAGATACTGTATTTTAGACACATATATTTTCATAATAAGTTAATATTTGAATCCTTAATCTATCCGAAATAGGCATTTGGCCAAATGGATGGCACTAAAATTCAGTCATTTGGCCGAATGACTTGAACATTTAAAGGCACGTGCGGCCTTAGTTGTCGAAAATATTCATATTTGTTCCAATCACCGTAAACATAAAAACATTAAAACGCATACAGTTTCGTTCATATATACCATGACCATCGCGTAAACAGCATGTTATCATAAAGACATACTATATTTTACCTAAGCAAAAGCCTGATTGTGTTACAGAAGACAGCACAATGCTACTGGCTAATCACACACAAATGGCATAAACGCTCTTTATTAGTTCCATATCAGGAATTATCCAACAAAGAACGCTCTTTATGTTTACCATCATAATATAAACAAACACCAGAAAAGTTACTTTTTATGCTCTTGTTTACATAACAATAGTCAAACATATGACAATAACATACTGTTTATGCGACATTTCTTATTTGTATACGGACAAAGTCTGTCTACATTTTTATGTTCTTTCTGTTTGTGGCGGTTTTTGACGGGTGGAAAATTTTTCACAGGATACCCACCGCCAAGGCCAACCGTATCTTTAAGCATTTGACCAAATGACTGACGGTCACGGTGAGTTTGGCCAAATGACTATAGAAGTTTTAGTCATTTGACCAAATGAGTGGTTTGACAGATTGACTGTAAACAATATATATATATTAATTTTAAACCACGTGGTTTCTATACTAGACCGATTTTCCCAGTCAGTTAAATAGTGTACATAGGATTGGTCTATTATTGTACATGTAATATAAGCAGACGACATTCAGACAAATGTTTAGAAAATAAGTTCAACAAACGACTATGAGATAACAACTCTTGATGCTTTAGTATATAAATGGTTTACTTATATAGATCAGGGATCGTATTCACCAACTGTTTTTATTTTATAAACCGGGTAGTTTATTTGACAACAGCTGAACGCACAGGGAAACTCGCTAGCGTTTGCGATAAACACCATATCGTGAATATTATTACACAATCGATCAGATTTGCGATTTATCAGTAGATACTCACGACTAAATAGCAAACACTCGCCAGATAAAAGGCGATCAACAATTGTGTTCGACAATCACTGTCAAATCCCCATTGATTGGATAATCCTGAAACGAGGCGATGTCTATCCGACCGACCATCACATATAGATTCACGTTGAGGCTCGTCCAGTAAAAACTACATGGGCTATATATTAACCCAGTTAGTGGGGCACCAGCAATCGGGGAACACACATAAAATAGTTCGTCTCGATAGAGTTGATAGCATGATGATGTTGCCTTTTTTTGTGAGATGTTGTACGATTGGTTATTTTTGTGGCAAAACAGGCTTTTTCGTAAAAAATAAAAAATAGTGGAAAATGGAATCCAGCTGCCTGAATAATATTTCCATCTATTTCTGGTTGGGAGCTTATCTAAACAGCTGATGGTGATTATATTCATGTTGTCGGGTATGCCAATGTTCTAGGGTTCGTTTTTGGGGTAACAATAACTTTCTGGTGAAAAAAAAAGAAGAAAATTATGGAATCCATCACAACAAGATATTTATAATTAATGTATATCCTTTTATGTAAATGTCCAGTTTTATCGAGTTATAATTTAAGTCTTTGGTGTAAATAATAGATATAACAAGGATCGGGTCACTTAATATAATATATTGATATAAGGATGGGTGTTGATCCGATTGCTGGATTCCACTTTCACTGATTTTGTTTATAAAACAAAAATAAAGTACCATGGTAACCATGGAACATGCTTTAGTCCGATGAGCTTGAGAAGGAACCCCCACCGGGAAGGTCTGGATTTATGACCTTGACCGAATAATTTGTAACGTCACATTCAATGTGATTGAGTGCGATGTCATTTCAAGTTTAAAACATGACGAAAACGAGATTAAAACATACAAATTAGTCTATATAATTAAATAATTATATAATAGGATATATATGTAACATGGACCAGTGAATATGTATTTACATGGATTATATATGCTACCGTAAGTCGCCGTAGATTTAGATTAAATGAACATTTTGCAGCGAAATTTGCGATTGTTTTATTGAGTCTATTTTAGCACTGTTTAACAGTAACACTCATTACAATGTTAAAAACTATGGCAGCAAAATTATATAAATTAGGCCTATGTCAGTCGATCCAAATTGATGGCGTTTTATGCATACGATCTCAAACAATGCCATAGAAGAAATAGTGGTGTTGGAGCAATGTTGAGGTGGTGGTTGAGGTCACCATGAGGATGGGGGGGGGGGGGGGGGGTAAACTGATAAACACTAAAACAGATAAATTCAAAATAATTATTTTAAATTTATAGGTTTAGTTTATAGTATACCCCAGTCCACAGTGAACACATCCTGGAACATTGAATTGTCAATACCGGTACCTAAAATGGTTGTACCCATAGAACTGAAATTGTTACACAGGTTTAAATTGACAGAGGAATGTCATGTGATAGGTTCCTTAACTGCCTTTGACCTCAGACAAATTAACTTATGGGGATCATGCGATATGTGCCTATGGCACCATATGACTTAAAGGGGTTCTGATGTTCAATAAAGAGTATTTATTATTAGCTTAGACGATATGTGGAAAATTAGTACACATGGGTAACTTGACCAAGAGATAGTCAGGGACATGTGACATGGATCACAAAAGACTTAAAGTGGCATTTAATCAATAGAGTGTTTTTCATCAGCTTAATAGAACATTTGTACACGGAGGTCAATTGAATCTAAGGAGTGTCGTGGTATAGGTGCCATTGGCATCAGATGTATTAAAAGTGCACTAATAATTAATTTAACTAGATAGTTGATTATATACCCAAAATGGTTGGAATCTGGTCGTTGAAAATTTACCAGAGGAGTATCATGGAATAGGTGCTGCTGGTCTCAGACGACTTACAGGGGAACTAATAAACAATTTTAATTAAATAGTTAATCATATCCCCATAATGATTGGACCATGGTCACTGGAAATTGGTATGCAGGGGTATTTTGACCCATGGAGTACCATTGGATAGGTGTCGACGGTGCCGTTGACCATAAAGGGGAACTTAAAAGTTTTACTAATCATCATATAATTATGAGCAATAAAGGGTGTGTTTTATCGTCTTAGACGATATGTAGGAAATTGGTAGAAATGGGTCACCTGACCAGGGGAATATCATGAGATAGGCACAGCTAGTATTTTCTAAAGTTGTAAATTCCACAGTGTTGGGCTAGATCGATTTGAAAAAGCCAGAGTTTGTATGAAACATCCAAGAACATGACAATTTTTAAATATTTTAATAAATTATAATGGCTG
Organism: Siphonodentalium dalli; assembly: GCA_032622095.1. Lineage (NCBI taxonomy): Eukaryota > Metazoa > Mollusca > Scaphopoda > Gadilida > Siphonodentaliidae > Siphonodentalium > Siphonodentalium dalli. The sequence goes on from CP136063.1 coordinate 98,806,657, forward strand.
TGGTGGTGCTTACAAAATGAGAGGTATAGATATCTCAGATATGGTCGGTTTGTTACAAATAACACAGCCTTTAATAGCATATTATAGATTACAATATACAGTACCGGTACATGTTTTTGAATGTTTTATACATATAATGGCTTTTCCTCGATTTGTTCAGATAAACCAAAGATCATGATAATAACAACAAGAAAAGTTTAACGTATTAAACAATACATTTTCAAATATTGACATCATTAGTTTGCCATACCAGTATCATAGCAATTCAGCAGGACCCACCAGCATGATAGCAAATTAGCAGGACTAATTAACCACTATGGTCCACTAACCAGTGGTGAGATTGTAGTTTTTTATATGATTGGTCTCAAGTTACCATATATCCTTGGTACTTTTCTGTGTATCAATGTACACACAATTAGCCAAAGCTTGGTTAAGCAAAAATATAAAACGGTCCACACAAAAAATACAAAGCAGTCCCAGCTCAACAAAAATAGCCAATAAGGCCCAATATAAGGTCTATTAGAATGTATAAATATGTATTAACTAAGTGAAAGAAATTTTATAATGTTGAACGAGCTGGTACTTAATTTAATCGAGAGATAAAATACTGTGACAAGAAATTTTAGCTTGGTGATTGGTACATGGGGGGGGGGGCAATTAAATTAGATGGGGCAGAGGTCTAAATTAGTAGTGGTGGGTTACCAGAATCATTACTATTTTTTTTTAGCCCGAACAGTGCACTGAATCCCAAATAAGGTATATATATGAAGAAGGCATCCCATAAATGCTACTGCTGAAGTATTACACCAATGCTAACACGTCTGAATTACTGATTGCCATTACCCGTAAGCCCTCCAGGCTCCATCCCCCATGCCACAATTCATGTTCAAATGATTTACATTCAGTGACTCCAGTATATGGATGTTTCTGTAGATAGAGGGTATTCATTTGCACCCCCTGCACACTTTGGTAGACATTTTACAAATGGTACCTAAACATTTTCATACTATTTGTCTTAATCTTAAAGGTACTCAATCCGATCAGACGGTCCCCATGTCAACAAGTTACAACAACATTTATTCAAAATACGCTTTTGTTATCAGAATCAATTATTTACGACAAAATAATGCTAACTACTGTCAACTATGGTATAACATTTCTCAAAATGTGTTATTTATCAACACGTTGTTCAACAGAATTTGGCAAAATTACCACTTGATTATAGAGTTATCCATCTTCATCCGCAATTTTCTCAAAACCATCGGTTTGACGACTCTTTTCTGGGCCACAAATAATTACACATTTCGAGAAATAACAAATTTCAAAAATCGATATCTGATCACTCTGACTCGAATATGAGCATTGATGGGTGTGTTTCTCGACTCGAATAAAATATTTTTCATCACCAAAGCCAAAGAAATAGTCACTTGGAGCGTTAATTCGAATTATGCATCTTTAAAACACATAAATTTCACACTAAATACTGTTTGGAAATTCAAGCTATCAGTTTCAGGTTCAGAACAGTTTTAACTAAACTTTCAATCTGTTTTTGGTCTGAAAGCCAAAGGTGTACTTGTGTCGGGTACAAAGTTCCTATTGTTGACAATTTTAACCGACGTTGGGGATTAGACAGTCAGCTAACAGTGTCACACCCACACCACACCCCAATTTCCAAAGACCGTGAAGTGAAGAGAAATCTTAAATTAAAAATCTTCCCCAATGTGAATGTCACTCATCGACTGAAATTTGCAATAAATTATTCTAACAATGTCAAATTAATACAAGTATCTAACTTTTATTGTATTTATTCCTGGTTGGTCGAATACATTGATCAGCTCTAAATAGATCGTGATTTATACCGATTGTTAATGCTTTTGAACATTCAGTTATTTCAGTATTCCGCTTTTCAAGTTCAAATCGGCATCTTCAAAACTTTGTTGATATCCGCACACCGTTAATTCTGGATAGCCTGCGACGATAGACCATCCTGTTAGATTTGTGCGCATGCGTAAATCGGACCTTCCCGGTTGGGGTTCCTTCTCACGCTTACCCTTTAGTCCAACGCCACATTGTTATATTTATTAACATCTTCGCTGCTAAATGACGTTATGACGTCATGTGCTGGGCTGTTGACGTTAATATTGCCATTTTCCAGTGGGGAAAATATAACGGGCATATCACAAGAACCATACAACTGACTCAGTTGAAAAGCTATTATCATTCACAATCATGGAACACCACACATTGTTTGAACCTTCGAGATACAGTTATTCTGATGCACCAATCTCTGAGTTCCAGTTATGTACAATGGCCTACTGCTAGTGTGCGGAAGTAGGTCCGTAGTACCTACGTACCATATAGCACACGGTGTGCACTTTACGGACGTCATAGCAGCGAAGAGGTTAATTACATCGAACACTTAAATTGGAACTACATGAAACTGATAATTGTTATAAAATGGCATGAAATAATGATGAATTTCATTTTGTGATGAATCCCATAATTCTCTAATTTTCACCCCAAAAAAAGAAGAAGTTATTTTTACCCCAACAATTAACCATATTGCTTTAACATGCCCTAAAGTTATCTTATAAAATGTAAACATGCCCACCCTCTATTGTTCAGTTGCGATCCCATCAAAAATAGATGTAAATGTTAATAAGTCAGCTGGATTCCATTTTCACTATTTTAATTAACGAAGCTATTGTACACCAAAATAATCAATCTTGCAACACTACACGAAAGGGTAGCACATGTGTGCTATCCGATGTATCAATACGGACATTTTTATATATAATTAAGTTACTCTTTCATATGGTTGAAATCGAAAAATAAGACCCGATTCCCGGCCCAGATGCTCCGCTATACTGATAAACCAGGTTTATTATATTGGGTGGTGTTAACTGGCGCTCAATGGTTGGTGAAAGCATATCCAAGGTCTAAGTATAACGATAATTCAATCTGCCTTCGTGAACCAAAATTCGTGATTGTTATGTGAATTCAATCGACCGGAGTTGCATATACAGGTGTTGCGCGGTGATTGAATATAAATTTTACCTTTTTGAACCAGCTTTTCAGAGGGAATTTTTCATTATGTCAATACATTGGTTTGGGTGTTTTATATGGTGTACATGTAGATTCGTGATTGTTAGCAGAATTCAATTGACCGGGACTGCATGTATACAGTTTTTTCAGCGGTGACCGAATATATCTTTTATACGTAAAATATAACTTTGGTATAGCATCTTAGCATGTAAACATTGAGCTTGTAACATCGCAGTTATGTCTGCACGTAACTTCATAGCTTGAAAGGTCAATATTAAATTAACTAATTCTGTAATTCATTTTGGTGCACAATGTTCCGATGATATATTTCAGACTCCTCTGATGATTAAGGGAAAATACTCATATATGCGTGGCCATGACGACCACGAGTCTCACGTTGGGCATTTAACTTTTCGGTTCAAAACATAAGTTGTTTACCTGTGATAGCTATCACAACAAATCACTGAGGTCGTTCAGGATTATGTCTGCCATGCATATAATTAGTCTGCCGAATAACTGATCCAATAGATCCATACTTCAATTACCCGATCGAATACCTATTGACATTCGTATAACATTTAGAGAGCGTTTAAGCGCCGATATGTTTGCAAATATTCTAAACGGCCTCTATACGATTAAAGGTACGGGCGGCGTTCGTTGCAGAAATATTCATATTTGTTCAAATCGCCATCAACAGAAGGAATATTAAAATATATATAGTTTGGCTCATATGCCAAACATAATCAGCGCGTAAATAGTATATTGTTGTCAAGACGTACGATGGTGTAAGTAAACAAGAACATGCTCGTGTTACAGAAGTGTTGCTTCTGTTTACATAACACAGCGCAATTCTATTGGTTAATCACACACACATAATATAAACGCTCGTTATTATTATCAGGAAAACAATAAAAAATAACGCTCTTTATGTTTACTATATCCGGATCTAAACAAAAGCCAGCTGCTTCTGTACCGTTTTTTTGCTTTTGTTTACACAACAAAGGAAAAACATTTGACAATAACATACTGTTTATGCCATATTTCGTATTGGTATAAGAACAAAGTATGTCTATATTTTACTATTCTTTCTGTTTATGGCGGTTTTTGACGGAGCTGAATGTTTTAACAGCATACCCACCGCCAACGCCGCCCGTATCTTTAAGCATATTTTAGCATAAAATTTAGCTCAGTCAAAAAGTTCGGAGGCAATTTGCTACTCTGCGTTCAACATAGGTCGATAAATACACGAAGCGTTAATATATATATATACAAACTGTATACGTCTAAACCAGTATATTCAAGCGCTTAGGGACCTCGTGGGGATAGGCGCAAAACAAATCCCATTATTATCAAACCATTAAAATACTTATACCAAAGCCATCGAAATATATCAGCTGTTTTCAATTGTTTTTAAGGAAATGATACAAACGCTCTTTATTGTTGCAGGTCGTTTGTATAACGCTCTTTAATGTTCCAACCCGAATAAACCAAAGGACCCCTCCCCCGTTTTCTTCCGAGGCGATCAATTCTATAATTCCATGGAGTTTTTCCTGACAATATATATCGATAACGTCTATATAAAGTTTTGAGCTATTTCGATCCCCGAATGTGATCGTCGACGAGAAGTTGGCTACTCTCGTGATGTGTTTTGAAAAGCTGGATATACTTGTAATTGTTTCGAAAATATGGCAACGAATACGATCGAGGCCACGTGACATTGACCACATATGGATGCTGCAGGTTATTACAGCGCAATAAGCCATTCTTGTGATTATTATGTCCCAAACCAGTTGAAGGATAAACTGGCAGCATCCAAAACTAATGTAGCTATGCTTGGTCTTAACTGTCGTAGCCTTAGTGCTAACTGGGAGTCATTTTTAGATCTTTTAACCGATTGTCATAGCCCTGAACATTCGATTGATATACTAGCACTGACCGAAATATTAGAATTAACGAAGATTATCCATTACCGGGTTATCACAACCTCATAACTAATTTACGACCTGAGAATGACGATGGGCGAGGCGGCGTTGGAATCTTTATACAAGATATTTTCTCTTTTAAAATTCGACATGATCTGTCTGTATTTATACCACATGTCATTGAGACCCTATTTGTGGAATTGGATGCTGGACGAAAATCAAAACCGTTCATTTATAGACCCAACACTGCACCGCGTGCAGACATAGATGTTTTTTCGTCAGAAATTACAAAAATTGTAAAACATCTAAATGACACCGACACTAAGGCATACTTATTGGGCGATTTCAATATTGATTTATTGAATATTCAGTCTCACACCAAAACGAGCAATTTTATCGATATCATGTTTGAAAATGGATTCTTACCACAAATAACGCGATCGACACGAGTAACCGATCATTCAGCAACGCTGATTGATCATATATATACACCAATACACTTGTAACTAACGCAATTACGGGGGTTGTTCTTTCTGAAGTGTCCGATCATTTTGCAACATTTTATTCATAATATAGTATAACGAAATACACGCCTGATAATCAAACAGATAATGCCAGAAGAATAATGAGCCAACAAAATATTGAAAAATTCAAAACTATTTTACAGCAGCAAGACTTTCAATCCGTATATAATTGCACTTCACCGAATCAAGCCTATGACAATTTCTTATCTATCTATGTATGGGCTTTTAATGAAGCTTTCCAGGTGGTAGATTTCAGGCCTCCAAAGAAATATATCATAAGAGAACCATGGATGACAAAGGGCCTAATCAATTCTTCGGTTACAAAAAATAAACTATACGTTAAAAAACTTAAGGATCCATCGGAAGTAAATATAGGAAATACAGATTATACTGTCAAATTTATAACCGACTCAAAAGAAAAAGCAAACAGTCTTATTACGAGACAACCCTGAATGAAAATAAATTCAACATGAGACAAACGTGCGCTATTTTGAAAAACGCGCTCAAGCTGTCAAGCACTATTCCTCAATTGCCAAAACATATTGTGCACGGGGATAACATTATTTCACAACCAACAGAAATTGCTAAGACATTCAATGATTACTTTTCTCAGATAGGACAAAAAACGAGCGATGCAGTCAAAATTGATTCTAATAAATCCTTTACCGACTACTTGAGTAGTACCAATCCAAAAACATTTTATATATTTCCGACTGACAGCAATGAAGTGCTCAACGTCTCCAATAGTATTATCAGCAAAAGCAGTACCGATGTCGATAGTATATCATCAAAATTAATGAAGAAGACAATCAATGAAACCGCGGGTGTATTAACTTATATATTCAACTTGTCTTTTAAACACGGAAATTTCCCAGAAAAAATGAAAATCGCAAAAGTTGTTCCACTTCATAAAAGTAATTCCCGTGATGAAATAAAAAATTACAGGCCTATCAGTATTCTTCCTGTATTTTCAAAAATTTTAGAAAAATTAATGCAAAAACGAATATTTTCATTTCTCTCTAAACATCACATCTTACACGAAAATCAATTTGGGTTTAGAAAGAATCATTCAACAGTACACCCATTGATTCATCTCCTTAACCATATAGCCGAAAATAACGATAAGCCAACTACGGACTCAACACAAGCAATTTTTCTAGATTTCTCTAAGGCATTTGACACCATAAACCATACTATATTATTGAAAAAATTAGAACACTACGGAATAAGAGGAATATCACATCAGTGGTTTAGAAGCTAGAAGCTGAGAGAAAACAGTATGTAGATTTTCTAGGGAAAAGATCTTATTTGAACAACATTACGTGTGGTGTCCCACAGGGTTATATTCTTGGGCCGACACTTTTTCTAATTTACGTAAACGATATGCCTAATTGTACATCGTTACGATTGTTATCTTTTGCCGATGACACCACTCTTTATGCATACGACCACAACGGTGATAGAATGCGAAGACTTGCAAATGCTGAACTGTCCAACTGTTTTAACTGGTGCTGTTGTAATAAACTATCAATAAACCCTTCCAAAAGTAAAGTTATGCTGATCCACCCAAAAAACAATGATAATAAATGGAGAAACTTTAGACTCAAGTTGAATGGCGATGATTTAATCAGAGTTGGTAACAACATGCAGGAGACATCGATCAAATTTCTAGGTATCACAATTGATGAAAATCTAACTTTTAAATACCATATTTCCTCACTTCGTAACAAGCTCAATCGCTCTATCTATCTACTGAACAAAGTTAAACGCTTTTTGCCTAAGAAATCGAGAAAAATACTTTATTATTCACTGGTGCACAGTCATTTAACATATGGTATACAGATATGGGGAAATGCCAGTCAATTTGGCACAATCACTACTCTACAGAAAAAAGCAATCCGAATTATGTTCAATGCTAAATACAGATGCAATACCGAACCCCTTTTCAAACGAGAGCATATATTAAAATTCAAAGATTTGCACTTTGTAAATGTTTCTTTATGCATGACTGGACACGAAACATTCTGCCTAAATCTTTCGCAAATTCTTTTGAGTATGCCAACAATGTTAAGTCCAGAAGAACTAATACCATAAGGTTGAAAAAGCCTAGAACTTGTTTTTCTGCAGCTCTCCCAAAACACTATTTTCCGGACATTTGGAACCCCTTAGATAAAAAAATGAAGGATTGTAAATATAGACATAACTTTAAAAAGAGTCTAACGAATCACATATTATCAACGTACTCCTTTACAAATAAATGCACCGGTAGAGCGTGTTATATATGTCAACATTAAAAAAAAATAAAATTTTTTTTTTTTAATTTAGCTTCACGTCTTAGCATTATATAAAGCCAACTTTGGTTGACCGTATAGATATCCTCTCTGAATCCACCGCCCTTCTCGGTTACCTTGTTTTAATCCTTTGAATTGAAACAAGGCAACCACATTACGTATACACTTAGTCTAGTATGCCCTAAATAAAGTTTGTGTTTCTTTAATTTCAGCTTCGCGTTCAAGTCTGGAACAGCATGTATATAGCACATATACTTAAAGATGTATTCAGGGTTATTGATATCGTGTAAACACTCTTGCTTGATAAGCACCATAATGCATAACTCACGTTTGCGTCGGGGAAAATAATCAGTCAAGTCTAGAATTAATGTAATTCAGTGGAATATTTGAGGGACAATTAAATTGACAGATCAGATTTTGTTTGCTTTTTTGTTGATAATTGTATAACCTATGAAATTGTGTCGACTCTGCGTATAGTAAAACTGTTAAGCGCCACAACGCTAGTGGCTTTCCCAGAAATAGATTTTTATAAAATATATTGGTGCCGTATCTAAAGGTATCAAACCCTGAATACATCTTTAAATTCATCCGCCATCCTTATGTATATATATCATTCTGGGGCAGCAGGAAGACGACCAACTATGGTCATGCTGCTCCTGTACAATACTTATCATATACTTGTTCATAATTTTGTTGCTATATCATTTGTTATTGTACAAATAAAAAAATCAATCCAAAAAAACAACCTTTGACTGGGTAAATACATGTAAGTAATGCCCTAAATAATCGACCCCTAAACCACAGCATAATTATGGGTAATTTTTCAGCTTTCCGGTGAATGGCAACAAGCCATATTTCCGACTAAATCCTGAAAAAATTACCCACAATTCTTCTGTGGTTAAGGAGTCAATTGTTTAGGTCATTACTGTACATGTACAGTACTTGTATCGTGATAACTACATGCATACCACGATACAATCATGTGGTCTATGGAAGCCGTATTCGCCAGATTTACATATTATGTAAACCAAACTTATGGTATATACATAGCTGTCAATATATCTGCGTTCGTCGTCACCCGTGACAGTGACACTTATGATTGATGGTGCTATCAAATTCCGTTTATTAAACGTATATCCACAGGGAGCCGATGGCAATGCGAACTGTGACCATGGATGCCCTGCATGCACATGGCTGTTGAGACTGGTCCAAATGTAAACCACCTGGGCTATAAACTAGTTTGAACTGGCGAGGACGAATCCTATATAGTCATATTCACCCGCCACGATTATATGTTTAGTCATGCAGCTGGTTTACACCGAGCGAGTCTAACCAGCTATGGTCTCTGTGGTCACTGCTCGCAATAATAAGAAAGAAGCGATGGTCGTATCCGTGCAAGGCGATTTGATAATACCGGTGAACATGAGCGTCGCTAGGCCTCAACCAGGGATAAACTGAAATGGCACATATACCATGGGCGTTATATAGCTATGAACCACCTGGGGCCGTATTCACCAACTGGGTTTATATATATAGATAGTCCAAGTGATTTTATATATATAGTCCAGGTGGTTTATACCGGGCGAGGCTCAACGCGATGATATCTGTGGTCCTTGGTCGGATAGACATCGCGGCTGTATAGGATTATCCAATCATTGGGATTTGACCATTGTCATGTTGATCGCCAGCAACATAGCCATTTGCGCACGGCAGTACATTTCAATCATGAGCAACTGTGGGAAAGGTGGAGGCGCAACATACCCCATTGACGAAATGAATGATATCTTCAAAACTCATTCCGCAAAGAGATTCAATTCTATATCGTCATGTGTAAGAAACACGCGAAATATATCCGGTGTGTGTTCGCGAGTTAGTCATGAGGCGGTGACTACTGACATATGGCACATCTGAAAGATTGGGTCAATGGTATCGCCGACAGTGTGTGTCGTACGTAAACGCTAGCGAGGGTGCCTCGTGCCTTCATGCGCTACCAAATAAGCTACCCGCGGTTTACAAAATAAACCCAGATTGTGAATACGAGCCCTCTAGTTTAAAAAAAAATAAACATGGCTCGTGGCTATGACCCACATATAGATCAGACAACACATGCGCTGTGGTGTCAGTAATATGACACATGGGTTATGTGAAATGAAGTCAAGTCTAGGTCAATAAGCCATCTATAAAAATGTCGACAGTGCCGGAGATGTCTCACACTTCTATATACGCATCCGAGTCCGCCCTGCGTTCGTGATCGATCACAGTTTGAAAGAGAGGATACTATTTTTCCTGCTGAGCTCATATCGACGGAACTCTAGCGAATTGTTCACGAGAAAACAAGAACCTTGATGTGAAAGGTGCTATATAGGTTGTATACAGTTAGCATCCAGCATCTGCTAATATGTAGACCACTTGTATTTGTAAAACATAATCGGATGTCTGGATGCTCCGCGTTGTTCAGATGTATAGACAATTGTACAATACCCTACGCGGCAGCGAGACAATACGTTCTCGTTCGTCGTGATTCACGATATTTTCTGAGATAAAAACCATTGTGCATTATCGAGCTTCCGGGTCGGTAAATGAGAGTAACGTTTGACATAGGCGTGATTTATAAAAGCTTTGCACAGTCGTATGAAACTTTAATAATACAAAGGAATTGATTCGCATGTAGTTTAAAAATCTCCCGATACTACCGGTTTTACAACTCTTTCGCTAGTATACGGTTAAGAAATTGTAGTATGAATTGTTCAAACAAATGTTAACAGACTTTTGGAACAGACAGAAACTTCATTGTTTAAACATAATTATTTACAATAAAGAACATGGTGACGGGATTGGAGGACAAAAGTGCTACCCGTTCGCATTGTCATCGGCTCCCTGTGGATCTACGTGTGATAAAAGAAATTTCATAGCGCCACCAATCAATAGTGTCACTCTCACGGTTGACGATGAACGCAGATACATTGACCGTTATGCCTGTATCATAAGTTTGATTTACAAAATATGTAAATCTGGCAAACATACGGCTTCCAAAGACCACATGCATGTATCGTGATATGCATGTAGTTATCACGATACAAGTACTGTACATGATGTACATGTCCAGTCAGAGGTAATAACCTGCAGCATCCATATGTGGTCATTAAGATGTACCTTCTCTCCCGAATACCTCAACACTAAATACATGCAACATAACAATAGTAGCATGGTAACAGTGCATACATATATACAACAAAGGTGAAAATATTGTATAATACTAATACTAATCCAGATCGTTTCGTTTGTGCCGATTAATTTTTTTTAAATCAGCGGCGCGTAAAAAAATGACTCGCGGAAGTTAAATCTAGATCTGTCGTCGCTCTGCAATTGTTATGGTACAACATAATGTTGATCATTAAAATGAACAGGATGCAGTGCGTGAAGTTAATATAGTTTCTAGTTGAGATAACGAAATATACGTTTTCCGGATAATGTTGCGTATTATTTCGCTTCCGATTCCGGAATTTCAATGAATACACATGTAGATGTAGCAAGTGCTCGGGCCAAAACACTGTTCAGAGTCGTATATTTTGGACTTCAATGCTGTCTGGAACACATACTGTTTGTTGAAAGGTACTACAGGTATTTATCGACCTATTTCGATGCCGGGAAAAATTCAAAGCGAATATTACTATGTGTATTTTGAGGTGCAAATCGCTATGCGGCTTTAACCCAAGTCTTTGTTATCAGATTTAATGTGACTGTTCGTCGAAATTAGTATTTCATATAGTCTCTATCCGCGCTTGTTTCAATGATTGACATGATGGGTTTTCAAAGAGTCGAAATTCCTTCAGACACGTTTCTTTTCAAACTCAGATATGTTGAATGTTTATTGTGTCTCAGGAAGTGGTGTCTCGTATAAAGTCTTTTTCAGCTCTGTTAATCAGGTCATTTTCATTATTTTCCAGAAACGATATCATTTTTAAGACATCCCTGGAATCCGACTCTTTTGTTATTGCCCACTTATGTATGGAACGATGCACGACAACCCAACATAGGCCACTGTCACAATACACATAGATACACAATTTTTATGTTGTGGCCAAAACGTTCGACTATACAGTGGACAGTACCCAGACAACTGGAAGCAGTTAATGTTCATGGATGGCAGTCCATGCTAAACCAGGGAGGTCGTCCAAAAGTTAGTGACCAGGAAGTCGGCTATTCACGGGACTGTGCCCCAGGCAACATAAGGTTGTTAATGTGCATGGACTACCACACACTAAGAAAAGCCGTGTCCATGCACATTGGAGTTAGCGACCTGCCTGGGGCAATGCAATATCATTAGACTTCCACCAAACTTGGAAACCGGACGTGATCAGGGAAGGGATGGTAATTAGCGGAAGCAATTATCATTAGGCTTCCACTATATAAGGACCCTCATTTCCAAATATCAGCAGAAGTCATTTCACTTACCAACCAGACCCAGCACATCGCCAGCTCAAGACAGTCAGAAGACCAAAGGGTGTCACCAAGGTGATGACCATGGAATGCCATTGCCTAACATGAAAGTGTAAGATTTGCAACCTATGACACTGGAACACGGAACTCTATACAAACAAGGAACATATAGTGGACCCAAGGAACGCTCGAAGAAACAACATTGCCATAAATATCATTATTAAATTATCAACTGTTATTGTGTTGAATGTATCTCCCCCTGTGTTGGGACACCACACATACCATGTACATGTACTGGATTAATGATTGATAACTTTCAGTTCGCAGGTGTTCTGTTTCAATTATTATTTTATAAATGTTCGTGGAAACTGGCTTGATCATCTTATTGCTGTGTCTGCCACATCCATCTCAGGTTTTTTCCCTTGAAGCACATTGGAATCATGTACTTTGAAACTCCCCCTCCCATCAGCAAAAATATGACAATGCATATACGATTCATGCTAGAGATAAACACCAAGTATCGAGACATCTTATATTGTGGGCAGAAACGTCTTCCGATAGAGGCCGAAGCATTTAAGCGGCATAACAGCTGAACTTTCTAATTACAGAAACTCAGGTGTGGAAACTCCAACGAGAAAATGTCAAAATGTCCTACATATAGATGCCGAAATGTCCAGGTGCCGAGCACTCAGCTGTGGACATTTCCACGGGTAGATGCCCAGGTGCTGGAGCCCCAGATGCGGAGCCGTCCACACAGAGACGTGGCGACGGGGAGGAGGGGTTTGGGATGTGAGGTGGGATTAGCGGGGAATATGTTGTTTTAGACTAAAAGCAACATTATATATTTTTCTACTTTCAGTCAAACTTTTGGTCTGAGATGGCCATCAGTTGGAAATGTTCCAAACTTATGGGGTTTCAGGATTGAAATGTCTAACTTTTGGAAAGTTAAATGTATTATATCTTTGTTTTACGCCCATTTGAAGGAAAAAAACGGTCGTATTATGTAACCAGTCCGTCAGTCCGTTTGGCCGTCAGTGCGTCCCAGTCGCCCATCCGTCCATAAAGATTTTTTGTTTCCTACCGATAACTCCAGTTTGGATAGATTTATCTGAACCAAAGTTGGTATATGTGTTTTTCAGTGTTTCTCAGCTAACAATAGAGACCATGTTCGAATATGGATTCCATCAAATTAGTTTTAAATGAGCTACTTATAATTTGCCTTATGTCATAACCCAGCTTAACCCTTTACCCAACAGAAGGGCCCTGTGCCAATGCATTCTCTTATATATGCGAGTCGACCATAGGTCGCCTCGCATATATAAGAGAATGCATTGGCTTAACACATTAAAAATTAAAAAATTGTTAAAGAATGTAAGAAAAAATGGTAAAAAGTGTTAAAAATTTTTTTTTTTAGGCCAATGCATTCTCTTATATATGCGAGGCGACCTATGGTCGACTCGCATATATAAGAGAATGCATTGGCACAGGGCATAACTGTAACTATCACAATGTGGTCAAGGAGCCGGTTCCAATGATATCTCCGACCGTTAACCCAAGTTTGGATTACTTGATCAGAACCACATTTGGTGTTTTGGTTTCTCAGCCAAAATACAGGCCAAGTTCAAACATAGGTTTCGTCCAATTATTAGTTTTAAATGAGTTAAACGGCCATTTTTCAACTTAGATTTCCCCCGATAATATAACAATTTACAAATAAACTACCCGGCGTATTGAACCAACCCCCAGCGATGCTCTTGTTTTAAATGTGTTTAAATGTAAACATGGTTCGAGCTGCCGCTTGCCAGATTCGCCAAATTCAAAAATAATGTACATTTTGCCATAGAATATTGTCATTTTGACAATATATATGACAAGTGAGTGCTCAATTCAATGTCACAGCCATTTATGTAAACATTGATAGCTCAAACCAACCTTCTCACGAAAGCCCGATGTCGTGCATGCAGTAGTTTCGTATATATAGTACACGTAGCAACCTATGTGGGTTAGAGTATGTTAAAAATATACCAATACCTGTCGGTAGTTAGTCGTCCATAGTATTGCTATGCATGTAGATACATGTTGGGACCCTCCATATCGTGGTTATGTTTACAGAACTAATCCTCTTTATGTAGGATGCCAATACATTCATGTACAGTTCTTTTATTATTATATTGGTTGGTTGGTTAGTTTATTGTTTTATGATAATCAACAGGAGGACAAGAACAGTAAAATGTATCTGCATCACGAATTGGTTCATTGATGCATTGCAATGCTCAGAACATATAACGTCTAATACATGAAGACCGATTTGGTTGCCAAATGTTTCTAATTGTTACATCAATATCAACATTGAAATATGCACGACTGCCTGTGTTTATATGTCATTCGTAAATCACCAAAGGGTATACCCAAATGACTCAGATGGTTAGGTGCATGGCACATTAGGCCACCATAAACTATTCGGAGATCGCTAAACTTGGTCTAATCCAGATAAACGTGGATTTCTGTAATTATAACGCACAGTGATGATAACCGGTTTCGTGTATCTGGGCAAGTAAGTTTATATCCGGGGATCGGTGTTTTCTATGTACAATGGAGCGATTTCCACGTGAAATTAGCCCTCTGCCTGGCCCTTCCTCCACCTATGGAGCTGATAACTTCGTGACATGGCCCTATTGCAAAAGCCTAAATCAATAGAACCGTATAATAGCAATGCACATACTAGCCAGGATTCAGCACTCAAGTGTGACATTTTCCCACAGTAATAGCGTGATATCGAAAAACGGAGGCTCTCATTAATTACAATAGCAATATTCATTCCTGCATTAATGATAGTGTAACGGGAGAAGGTGGAATGTGGGAGCCACCCCGAAAGTCAGCACCTCCGATCGCCGCCCGGTCACCCATCCAAGTACTAACCGGGCTCGACGTTGCTTAACTTCGGTGATTAGACAAGGCGTCTTAACCACTGGACCAAAGAAGCATGCTCCGTTGGAGCTGTAGATTAATCGGCCTTCTATATTTACAACGCGACCGCTACAATAGGGTCTGAAATGCATGCATTTCCAATGGACGAACTGTCATCGTCGCTGCATCACATCCCCACGCGTATAGTATCAATTGCACGTACTAGCCATGATTCGGCTCTCAAGTGTGAGAATAAGCATGTGAATAGACGTCTCGACCTTTTGGGAGGAAAACATGATTCACAAAAGGCATATTTTCCCACATCAATAGCGTGATTTTCTATCGAAAAACTGAAGCTATCATTAATTACAATAGCAATCTTCATTTCTGCATGATTATATAGGGTCTGAGTTGCATGCATTTCCCAAGGACTGACTATATATCATCATCGGAGCATCCCACGCCAACGACTAGCTGTAACTGCTGTTTATCACCACATCGATTTGTGTATGTTTAACTAATTTCTACACTGTCAATAGTATTTAGTTACAGGCTCCCCGTATTTCAGTTATAAGTGGAGATTTAACCCTTTACCCAACAGAATGGCCCTGTGCCAATGCATTCTCTTATATATGCGAGTCGACCATAGGTCGCCTCGCATATATAAGAGAATGCATTGGCTTAACACATTAAAAATTATAAAATTGTTAAAGAATGTAAGAAAAAATGGTAAAAAGTGTTAAAAACAGATTTTTTTTAGGCCAATGCATTCTCTTATATATGCGAGGCGACCTATGGTCGACTCGCATATATAAGAGAATGCATTGGCACAGGGCTAACTGTAACTATCACAATGTGGTCAAGGAGCCGGTTCCAATGATATCCATATTTGTATGGTTCTATTGAGACAGACCGAAGATATTTTAGGCTGTTGAAGCTTTATTTGGCCGGTTTTGGCCGGTTTGTTGGGTAAAGGGTTAAAGTCTCATGGCGGGTTAAAGTCTGAAATTATGCTCGCTTTGATTACATGTCGGTCACGGGGATCAAATGGATCACGTGATGAACCTTTACTCTGGCTACTGCCGTACAGATGCAGTCTCTTTGAAAAGCCGACGAAACTCCTATATCGGAATTACGTCTCTAGAACTCTCTATTACACTTAGGTTCTGTGTTGAAGGGATTCCCCCATTTCATTTGAGAGTGGCGCAGACTGCGCGCGATTTCATTGGTTTATGGCATAGCAGATCACGTTAGAGATAAGTGGTCAATGAGGTGTTGACAATTTTCCCACGCATTGTCAAACTCAACAATTGTTGGAAAAACAGAATACAGGTGATATGTCCATAATTAATTTTACTCATCGCAATATAGGAGACATCATCTTCGAGTTTTTGTTATCAGTCAACGATATTCATGACTGATTATTCTTTCGCATCTAGTTGTACATGAATCTATAACTATTTCTAAAACATTTACAACGCCAGGAATGCTCTCCATATTTGGAAACGGTTTATTGCGTCATGTTGGGAATGCCGCGTCGTCGTAGAAATAAAATATTATTTAAACTTCAAGAGACGTATAATTCGATATAGGATTTTCGTAAGACTTTTCAAAGAGACTAGTACATATGATAATTAATTCCACCATTCAAACATAACGCGGGGGAAATATTTCTTTGTTAATACATGTTGCTCAATAATTTACTAATCAGTAGTCGAAGGTCACAGCCCCAGAGTATGTTATTTAGGTGACTTTTACGAACCGATTCCGCGATAAACATTGATTTACTCCCCGTCGGCATTTTTTTGTTTACCACAAGCGACCAAGCGGAGTATAATTTTCCGCAACCGGTTCGCAAAACGGTTCAAGCTCTCCCTGCGTGACAACAGCGCGAGCTGATTAAACCATCCAGTGAATCGATTGTCGCTGGGAACAGACACCAACCTGTGTCATCTGCGCAAGTTAATATAAATTAATCTAGTAAATAAGTCTCTGAATTCATCATAAATATAATTGTAATATAATTTATAATTAACAGGTTAACTCCACTAACCTAATATACTTATAGTTGCTATAATTGGCTATTCTATTGTGTGTTTAACATCTAAACTTCATCTTTACACCCTACTGTGGGTATACAGCTTCCTATTGCATATACAGGATATGCACGACAACTACGTGGTTTAAGGATATGTTATTAGCAACTCGCTGACTGGATTGGTGCACAAGTTATTTCCAACTTACCCACGCCCCTCGATCTCCGGCAAACAAATGATATAGAAACACAAATAAAGAGTTATGCAATCTGCCTGGAGAACACATAGACGAAGTTACCTTGGCGAGTAGAACGACACATATGTCGCCGTACGGTTCGCGAGTGGAACGACATATATGTTCTTTCAGGAAGTGTCATATTTATATAGACATAACTTCAATTGATCATCTGATTTATAAATGATTTGTACAGGAGGTATTTTGATTAATATAATGTCCCAATGTATAAGTGCAATAGATTATGATAGAACACGTAAACAGAAAATACACATCAATTAAAACGAATTGTTGGACCTTATGACCCGAATGTGTTAATAATTATTGCTATGCCGTTGACGTTAAACTCACACATGGCGTCATGCATATTTGCAGGCTTGTGTGTTACAATATCTAAGATGATCTTTGAAGGTAAGCCCAGTCCCAACAATTCACCCCCCCCCCCCGACTTGCAGATTGCATTGGGGTCATTGGCGTTGACCGGCAGAGTAATTAAACACAGTGTGCGAATCACTTCACAAACTTTGTTTAATACTCTACCGGTCAAAACCAATGACAACAATCGATCGGCAAATCATTTCTTATAATCATATAGCTGTACATTTTAATAGAGCATCAATATTTTGAAATAACAAACTACCACAACAATTGTAGGTAACATATATTGTTCAAATGCCAACACTATCCAACAACAAAACGCAGCGAGCGCATGCATACAGTCGGCTTGAAGTGACGTAGGTGAATCATCGCTTTTTGTGAAGTGGACACTGGTCAATGAGCGCTGACAAACGGTGGGCTTGAAGTTCCGTATGTGTCATCGCTTTTTATGTAGTGTCGACTTCAGTTATTGGTTTATGGACATCGGAAATGTTCATGTAAACCGTATGGCGAAATGTATTGATTCATAAGGGCGCTAACTGTGTGCATATAGAGGGTGTGCGATTGTATAAACATATAACATACTAAACATACTGAATGCAATACACTGGAATAGAAATATAGCAATGTGGCTATAAGGTCACAAACTAATTGTAGGATAGATAGCTAGATAGACATATTTATTTGTACAATAAACATAACATCATACAGTTAAACTAAAGGTGCAAAATTAATGATAATGTACAGGGACTGCATACATGCACATATAAGAGAATGCACTGGCACAGATTATACAATGCTGCACCAGCACCACTCCCGTCATGCGCGAAAGGGTTACTAACATATGGTGTCGGATTAACTTGAAGATCTATGGATTTTCGTTTCTTGTCAAATGGTTTGATAAAAGTTTATATTGTCAAAAGGGGCCATTGAATTGATTTGTCTGGCAATTGTCATTGTGTTGCTCTGTGATGCAATACATGCGGTTTTAGTCGATGCATCTGATTAATGTTTGAGTGGGGAAGTAGGAGACACTTATGTGGTCGATTAGCATTGAATTGCATGTAAAGCACATAGCACTAATAATATGTACAACAATCGAGGTCATGTCTGCTCGGAGTTTAATAAATTTATTGCTCAAAATGTGCAATATGCACCTACATATTTACCAGGAAATTGCCAGGCACATGTGAACGAAGCCCTGGTCGATTCACGTTTTATTTCTAATCCGTTGACGCGAGGCACATGCATTCAATGTAATCCCAACCGTTGAATATATATAGACAATAGTTAACTGTTCTGAGTAGCGTATGTTTTTCTCATCGAGTTAGATGCGGAGGATTATTTTTACGAGGCGTTAGCCCAAGTGAAAATAATCCTCGCATCTCACGAGAGCAGAACACATGTACACTACTCACAACAGTTGACTATTGTGTTCAATACATGTCCTATACCAGTTTGTTACGACACAGACCTCAACGATACAGACGGTTAGACCTACTGTGTTCTTAACAACATCAGTCATGCATTTTTGTTAAAATAACCCGCAATGATACCAAATGACGCAAACATTGACGTCATGACGCAGTGGTGAGAGCAGAATAACATCTTGAGAGTAGGATAACACGTTCGGTTTTCTGGGAGTGTGGATATGATTTATACTTCGACGTAATCAGTTGATGAAAATGTAATAAATTGTTGCATATGCCAAGAAAAAGGAGAAAACAAGTCGGAACTACTTCGCGTTCACTTTGTTGCCAAAAGCGATGGCGTATACATGGCGTCAACGATCGGCGTCGAGTGATGCGCAGGTGATTACCGGGTCTTCATCAGACATTAATCACAATAAATAAAGAGGATCTACAACGAGTCCCCAGTTTATAGCGGAATTTACAAGATGAGTCCTGTAAATTAGGTCTGGACCGAGACTTGGTGAGGTCCAGACCTAATTTACTGGACGGGTTTTTAAATTTCGCTATAAACTTGGGACGAGTTGTAAATTATAATTATTACATAATCCAAAACCTCGATAAAACATACCTAAATCAACAAATGACGCGTGAAACTTATATCTGATTCTATAAAGCCTGCGATGAGGTTTCACGTAACTCTACGTTGTTTGCCCGCGTAAAGAAACATATATAGTCCCAGATAAATAAAGCTCTTTGGCGTATTTAATGGCGTATATTTATTGAAATTACTTTTAAAAATCTTCATGCATTAGAGTTGAAAAGGTATTGGAAGCCATGCACAATTTGAGACATAGCGTATGGAATGTAAACAGACAACAAACCGGACGTCAAAGGTCACATGACACTATTTAACGTTATGCAACGTTCCTTTGCATATCACACATTATAGAATGGGCGTATTGAATGGAATGGGGGTAGGATCGTGTAATACATGTAGTTATAGCATCAGTTGTGTGGCCTGTCGTGAATTAAACCTATCCGACACAAGAGCGTGGAACAAAAACAGAACACAACTTGCATCATAGTCTTGAATATATTTTATCGAACCCGTTGCGGACGTGCGCATATTCACACTTCACTCACTTTCGTGTTATTATTTCTCTTTACTATCTCTTATATCAGGTTAGTTTGTGAAATATATTCGCGGTTTGTTCTATCTATGTACAATTCTATACAAACGATAGTGGTCATTGCATATTACATTCAGGCACCTGGCTAGAGGGTATCCGTTGGAGGGGGTGTCCAGCTTAGAGAATTCCAACTGCACCCCCCCCCCAGGTTTTGCATAATTCATTCATTTCACCCCCTTGCACCTCAGTGCTCAGGCCTAATCTATATCTATATTTGCGAATGTCTTTCTGTCTTTCTGTCTGTCTGTGTCTATATCTATATTTGCGAATGTCTGTCTGTCTGTGTTATATAGAAATTCATAGGGGACCATCTAGATGATAAAAAAGGGGTATACTAGGGGTAAATTTTTACGAGAAAGATAATGGTCGGGGTTAAAATTTTCTAAAGTGACGCCGTTGTTGTCAGGGGCAGAAAATGGGGAGGGGCAGAATTGTTTTTGTCGCCGATTGCCACGAAACTTACATATAATCATCCCCATGATATGAAGAATCTAACGGTGTGGTTTAAATATGTCAAAAATGGCGTTGTTCGAGTCAGCGATGCACAGAAGGGGAGAGGGGCACCAAATTTGATAAAACTAATTTTAGCGCCGATTTCCACTATATTGATATACATTCTTCTTCATGATACAAGGAATCTAATTGTGCGATTTAACAACCCCAAATTGTTATCGTTTGGATGAGTGATTGGGGGGGGGTGGACACTAAATTTGATAATAATTGGTTTAGTCGCCGATTGCCATCACACTTATACAAAATCACCCCATGGTATGAGAAGTCTAATGGTGCGGCTTAAATCTGTCAAATGTCGCCCCATTCGAGTCAGGGGTGCATTGAAAGGGAGAGGGGCACCAAAATTGATGCACGTTCTTATCTATACGAGGAATCTAATCGTGTGATTTAAAGACGCCATAGTGGTGCTGTTAGTGTGAGAGATGGAGAGGGGTGGGCACCAAATTTGATAAAAAAAATTGTTTAGTCGCCGATTATCACCAAACTGATAAACAATCATCTTCATGATATCCGTAGTGTAATTGTGTGGTTTAAGGATGTAACAAGTGGGGCCATTCGAGTTAGTGGTGTATAGAGGTGAGATGGACACAACAAAATTATAACAATATGTTTAGCGCCGATTTCCACCAGATTGATACATATTCTTCTCATTGATACGATGAATCTTATCGTGTGGTTTAGATACACCACATTGGTACCCTATGTGTGAGAGATATGGGGACCTTAAATTTGATACGAATTTGTATATATATATAATCATCTCCAGTGAATCATGCATCCATGAGTCTAATGGGCGTGGTTTAAATATGTCAAAAATGGCAAAAGCTGATACAAATATATTTGACACTAATTTCCACCAAATTCCCACACGTCTGCTCTAATGATATACGAATTAAATCACATTTGTTGTCGTTTGGGTTACGAATAGTGAGAGGACATGCACTATCATTGATAAGATTGCTATTCTCAGATATCCACCTACAAGTTATATATAGTCACCCAGGCCATCTCGATATCATTTTAAGGAGTTTTGGGCGTTCACATTTCACAATCTCGACAAATGATGACCCACTTAAGTCACTTGAACAATTATATCTTCTCAACTGTCATATTTATATGGGGACGGCAATCAGGGTATTCACACAATGAGCTATCAAAAAGAGATACATAGAAGAAGCATTAAACGTATATTTATCATTCTATTTAAGAGATACATATATTCGTGCAAACTGAGATACCTCGAACCGTCAGAGGATTGCATATATATTATAACACAATTGAGTCTGTTTTATTCAATACAGTTTCCACAACAAAGTTACAATATGTCAAGAGATATGGAAGGCCTGTTCAAAAATGTTGGTCACAGTGTGCAGTCAAATATAATTTCTTATAATATAAAAATATAAAAGAAAACGCAGTCAGTAGCACATGACTTTTCAGGATCCTCCAATACTAACATCTGAAAAGGGTTTTAGAACAGACTCATCGACTGACATAAACAACTCAAAATCTCGATCTGTACCTGGCACGTGTAGCTGATATACATGCGCAGCAACATTTCGTTTAAACAGAGAATATTTAGCCAATACATAGCATGCACCATGACCAGAGGAGCACCTGAAAATTTCTTTAAATCATCTGTATCTTCATGGAGATATGATAGCCAGGTGTCCTCAAGATCTTGGTCCAACCCACTAGATTGATTGATACACCTCAATATGTAAAACTCAATTGCCGTCTTTTATTTTTTTGCAAACTAATGTGTTTCTGATGTTCATGTATCATATTATAACGTCTGAAGTATACGCAGTTGTAAATAAATACTTCATTATTGATGGAACGGATTCATCGCGCTTATCAAAATGACAATTGACAAGGTGAATCAGTGCTTATATTCCATGAATGCAATAATCATGTTTTGTGATGCTATTTGAATATACAATTTATGAAAATACATATAACACTTTGAGCAAGAGTATTCTCTATTCCCAAACAAATATCCACAGCATGCAGAGGGTTTCACATCGCATTAATCTGGGCAACGCCGGGTAACCCAGCTAGTTCTATATAAATTCACAGGGGACCACCTAGATGGAACAAAAGGGGTCTAATAGGGGTAACTTTTTACGAGAAAGATAATGGCGAGGGTTAGAATTTTCTAAAGTGACGCCGTTGTTGTCAGGGGCAGAAAAGGGGGAGGGGCAGAAACAAATTTGTCGCCGATTGGCACCAAACTTATATATAACCATCCCCATAATATGGGGAATCTAATGGTGTGATTTAAACATGTCAAAAGTCGCGCCGTTCGCGTCAGGGAAGACCGGAAGGGGAGAGGAGCACCAAAATTGATCAAAAATAATTTTAGCGCCGAATTCCACCAAATTGATACTCATTCTTCTTATATCTTCTCCGTGATACAAGGAATCTTATTGTGTGATTTAAAGACGCCAAATTGGTGTCGTTGGGATGATAGATTTGGGGGGGGGGCGGTTAGTGGGTACTAAATCTGATAAGAATTGGTTTAGTCGCCGATTGCCCCGAAACTTATACAAATTCATCCCCATGGTATGAGGTGTTTAATGGCGTGGCTTAAAGCTGTCAAAAGTGGCGTCATTCGAGTCAGGGGTGCACTGAAAGGGAGAGGGGCACCAAAATGGATACAAAATATTTTTAGCGTCAGTTTCCACCAAATTGATACACATCCTTATCCATGATATGAGGAATCTACTCGTGTGATTTTAAAGACGCATATTGGTGATGCTTTGGTGAGAGATGGGGTGGGGTGGGCACTAAATATAATAAAAATTTGTTTAGTCGCGGATTAGCACCCAACTTACAAATAATAATCTCCATGATATCAGTAGTCTAATTGTGTGGTTTAAAGATGTCAAAAGTGGAGCCATTCGCGTCAGGGGTGCATAGAGGGTGAGAGGGACACAAACTTTGATAAACAATATGTTTAGCGCCGATTTCCACCTGATTTATACATATTCTTCTCCGTGATATGAATAGTCTAATCCTGTGATTTAAATGCGCCAAATTGGTGCCTTTTGTGTGAGACATATGCAATGGTGGCCCTAAATTTGATACGAATTTGTATACTCGCCAATTTTCATAAATGTTATATATATTCATCTCTATACTGAGTCTAAGTGTGTGGTTTAATGATGTCAAAAATAGCACCGCTTGAGTCCGAAATATGGATGGGAGGGTCACCAGAAACTTATAAAAATATGTTTAGTGCCAATTACCATCAAACTCATACACGTTCTTCTCAAATGATACAATGAATCACATATTTGCGAATATCTGTCTTTGTTCTATATATAACTTTAAGGGTACAATCGAGATGGCACCAAGGCGGTCTAACAGGGGTAACTTTTTACGAGTAAGATAATGGTGCGGGTTAAAATGTTCTAAAGTGACGTTGTTGGTGTCAGGGGCGGGGCTATTTTTAGCGCAGATTTCGACCAAATTGATATATTATTATTCTCCGTGATACGAGGAATATAAACGTGTGATTTATAATGCGAAATTTGTGCCGTTTGGGTGAGAGATGGGGGGGGGGGGTAATAACTATGATAAGAATTTGTTTAGTTGCCGATTACCACCAAACTTATATATAAATCATCTCCATTATATAATGCATGGGTCAAATAGACGTGGTTTAAATATGACAAAAGTGTCGCGGTTCAAGTCATGCATGTAGGGAGTTGCACCAAAGTTGATACAAATATATTTAGCACTGATTCCACCAAATTCATGCACGTTCTTCTCTAATGATATGATGAATCAAATCACATTTGGTGTCGTTTGGGTCATGGATGGCGAGAGGAGATTCACTAGCATTTATAAGATTGTTTAATTCGCCGATATCCACAAAGTTATATATAGTCATCTCCCATGCCATCTCCATGTCGTTCTTAGGAGTTTTTGGCATTCCAATTTCACAATCTCGACAAATGGTGACGAATTAAGTCACTTGAACAATTATATCTTCTCAACTGTCATATTTATATGGGGATGGAAATCAGGGCATTCCTATAATGATCTAGCAACACATATACATAGAAGAAAGCATTACAAGTATATTTATATCAATCGCTTTAAGAGATACATATATTCATTCAAACTGAGGGTTGCATATTAGAATGGCTCATGTATATATTATAACACGATTGAGTCTGTCCCATTCAATATAATTTCCACAAAAAAAGTTACAATGGCCAAGAGATATGGAAATGTATAGAGCACGCCTGTTCAAAAATAGTGGTCACAGTGTGCAACAAATATGGTTACTTCTGAGATAAAGGAAAACGCAGTCCGTAGCAGATGACATTTCAGGATCCTCCAATGGTGACATCTGACAAGGGTATATCTGCCGGATACAAAGGATTTCTTTCATTTTTTTAGAACAGACTCATCGCCTAACATAAACAACTCAAATTCTCGCTGTGTCGGGCACATGTAGCTGCTATACTTGCATAACATCTTTTCTTTTAAACTGAAAATTATTAGCCAGTATATAGCACCAGAACAGAGGAGCACCTGGACATATATGTAAAACATCTGTATCTACATGAAGATATGATAAACTAGATTGATTGATTGATACATCTCCATGTAAAACACAATTGTCGTCTTTTATTTTTTCGAACTAATGTGTTTATGGTGTTCATGTTTCATGCTATAACGTCTGAGGTATACGCAGTTGTAAATAAATAAATACTTTTTTTTATTGGTGGGACGGATTAAACGCGATAAACAAAATGATAATCGCTTCGACCTGACAAGGTGAGCCACTACTTATATTCCATGTGTAAGAATCATGCAGATTGTGATGCCATTTGGATATACAATTTATGAGAATACGTGTAACACTTTGAGAGCAAGAGTATTCTCTATTCCCACCAAATATCCACAGAGGGTTTCGACAACATTCAGATATTTGAACCTGAAAATTGCATAAATCCTGACATCTAGAGGTCTAACTCCAGACCAATGCGTGAGGCTACGGACAAGAAACCAGGACACACCGATCCGACCATGGTTGTTCGGCCCGGTGTGAGAAAATTTTGAAAACCAAACAAGAAGATCGCAAAATCGTAGCATCTAGACTGACCTCAAGCATTCCTAGTGTTGGAAATTTCTAACCTCGTACTCTCCCTTAGGTTGGAAAATTCTCCAACTAATGACCATTTCGGTCCACAATTTTGACCAAATGTAGTAAGATATTGTTTTCTTAAACTAATTAGCAGTTTTTTATTGGCCACTTGGAGGGACCATGACACACCATGGTTCGGCGCGGTGGGCGAAACTTTTGAAATATGAACAAGAAAATAAATAGCAAAATCCTAGCATCTAGACTCCTCAAGCCTTCCTAGAGTTGGAAATTTCAAACCTGACACCCGACTGAAAATGTTGACCAAATGTTAGACAATATTGTTTTCTTAAATTAACTTGTAGTTTTTGACTGGCCATGGGGGAGGGACCAGGACACAAGCTTTCCATGTGTTGGAAATTTCAAACCTGACGCCCCCCCCCCTGAGGTTGGACAATTTCCAGCTGATGGCCACTTAAGTTCAAAATATTGACCAAACGTAGGAACATATGCAAATATTGGTCCAAAAACAATAAATTCCCCCAATAAATTGTTTGAAAATCAAACTACAAGAACATTTTCAACCTATTGTTGAAATTTCCAAATAATGTTGTGTCAGGTATGAAATTTCCAACTGGTGAAAATTTTGACCAAAGTTGGGGGGGGGGGGTGAGACACACAACCCCCTGTCGCCACGTCCCTGATTACATTCCCACAGGTATATAAGACAATCGAGGGTTGTACATGCTTGGTATAGTTAATATATAATAAACTGCCAGGATATTGCAACGCGAATTTGCCAGGTGCGTGAAAGAAGACATGATTGATAAAGCCAGCGACACCCCTGATTCCGCTTACACGTACGTGCTAATATATTAGGCCAATACCACGATAACATATTACACGTATAGTTAATGTTAGCATTGTGGATCGACTGAATATGACTCTAATACGTGATGCAATGTGTGCGCGTGTGTAATTGTCATGCCGATACAAGGAAATGATTCACCATAGAACATCCGGTGTTAATGTGTGGCATATAAACGATCGACTGCATACACTCATATCATCACGCGTGCAATGATCTAAGCACATGTACAACGTCACAGACGGAAACTAATGCAGAAGCTCTACACATATTCCATAAATAAACCATTTAATCAGGCAAATCTAGTATAATCAATGGAAAACTGACAATCGCAAAGGAACACCACATTGTTTGAAGTAAACGTTTGAAGTAAACAAATGAATACCTACTAAAACAAAACAAAATTAACCCAACAGAACCATGTTCACGTGTCATGTATTAAAGGCACGGGCGGCGTACGTTGCAAAAATATTCATATTTGTTCAAATCGCCATCAACAGAAGGAATATTAAAATATATATAGTTTTGTTCATATGCCAAACATAATCATCGCGTAAAAAGCATATTGTGGTCAAGACGTACCATGGTGTACGTAAACAAGAGACTGCTCGTGTTACAGAAGTTGTGCTTCTGTTCACCTAACACAGCGCAATTCTATTGGTTAATCACACAAAAATGATATAAACGCTCTTTATTATTTCCATATCAGGAAAACAGTAACAAATAACGCTCTTTATGTTTACCATATCCAGATCTAAACAAAAGCCAGGAAACGTAACGTGTTTTGCTTTTGTTTACACAACAAAGGGCAAAAATTGACAATAACATACTGTTTATGCCATATTTCTGATTGGTATAAGAACAATGTCTGTCTATATCTTACTATTCCTTCTGTTTATAGCGGTTTTGACGGAGGTGAATATTTTAACAGCATACCCACCGCCAACGCCGCCCGTATCTTTAAAGCCAGCTCAAATATAGTTTCCTTTTGACGTGATATCACTAAGGATACGGGCGGCGTTGGCGGTGGTCATGCTGTTAAAATATTCACCTCCGTCGAAAACCGTCATAAACAGAAGGAATAGTAAGATATAGACAGACCTTGTCATGCCAATCAGAAATATGGCATAAACAGTATGTTATTGTCAATTTTTTTTCTCTTTGCTATGTAAACAAAAGCAGAAAACGTTACATTACCTGGCTTTTGTTTATATCCGGATATGGTAAACACAAAGAGCGTTATTTGTTACTGTTTTCCTGATATGGAAATAATAAAGAGCGTTTTTATAAAACATTTTTGTGATTAACCAATAGAATTGCGCTGTGTTGTGTAAACAGAGGCACAATTTACTTCTGCAACACGAGCAGGCTCTTGTTTACGTACATCATCGTACGTCTTGATGACAATATACTGTTTACACGCTGATTATGTTTGGCATATGAGCGGAACTGTATATATTTTGGTGTTCCTTCTGTTGATGGCGATTTGAACAAATAGGAATATTTCTGCAACGAACGCCGCCCGTGCCTTTAAGGGGTTTCCACGCCTGAGATATGTCGGGAGATGGAAAGGTTAGACAGACCTAACAAATAATACCTAACTGTAAAGCTAGCTATAGTGCACCACCCGAATGAATCTATGCCATCCGAAGACCACATCAAGCATATTATATAACAATACAGATGTCAAAAATATGACTGTAATCATAACTTTAGAAGGAAAATTTTGGGAAGAGCGTTCTCAGCAAATATAAAACGTTATTGGATATGATTAACTGCCATAATAAGTACATGATCTGAACTATAGAAAAAGGTTCGAATGACAATACAGTTGAGAGCAATACTGCTTCAAGGCTATTCACAGAATGTTAGTGTGTAAGCATCCATTTTGCAAGAGCTAACATAATCCTTTGGGCTGAGTTTGTTTTAGGTCATAGGTTCATAGCCAAATCCCCAGCCGATCAGCTTTTTAACTCTTTCACCACCGAATATATGAGGGTAAAATGCCCCAGACCCCATATTTACAGGACTTAATTAGGATTGTTTTTGTCTTTAGCGCTAAGCCTAAATACTAATGTTTAGAGAGGGATCGTGGGTATGGCAAACCATATATTGCCGTGATCAACAGTGAATTTATATTCACATGAGGGTCATAGATGACCTTCGGGTGCCGAACTTCCTTGACAACGGTTGCTAGGGAAACACCCGTTATTGAAAAACACTAGATTTTGATAAATTTTCTACTGAATGGCACTCATACAATGCTGGCTATTTATTTCTTGTGCACACACTGGTGACACACTATGGTCAAATTTGAAGAAGTGATTTCACCTTGTTTAAAATATCAGGCAAATCTTGGCTTGAGGAGGGGAAAGTTCTGTCAATCACAATCCAAAATCCATCCAAAAACGAAAATAGACAATGCAAAAATAAATCACCCAGTGATTGCATTCAGTGACTAAATAATTGACTATATTGACCAAAATCACTCTAATCGATCTAATTATATCTCACAATCAAAACAAATGAACTTCACACACTAGAAGTCCTTTTATTGACGAACTTAGAACACAAACTTCCTCAAAACGAAATCAATTCGAAACTGAATTCACTCCATTTGTGCTATCTATTTATAACTTTGGGAATTCCAGTATAATGAGTGTTTCTGCTTCAATATTGCGTTCGTTTTCAAGGGTATTAGGCCTAATTGCCCGCGTAAAAGGTGTATGATACGCACAACTATAACACCTAATTAGACAACATTCTTGCCAAATATATGAGATTTTATTTAAAAATATACTGCCGGACATAATGTCAGGCTAAAAATGAAACTGGTCGGACATTTGGCGATATGTATCGGAAAATGTCCGTGTCCGACCGACCGCTTAAATTCAGACATGCTTCCAATGGAATTCAGATATCATATTTTAGTTTTCTATGACAGTGACACATAGCAGGGACACATAGAGGGGTCCCCAGAGGGACCTATATGAATTGTGGGAGCTATTACATTATTTAGCCGTGACACAGTTCGTTTAAAAAACGGATAAACAGGCGAACGCTTCCGCCCGCTATAGCGGGCAGCGGGGTAGAACGTACACGACGTCGTGCCCGCTATAGAGGGCAGCAGGGGTGAAAGAGTTAAACACTGTGTTCTATTTACTGTTGAGTGCTCCCAGCTAGACTGAATATCCTGCATACCAACATTTGTATTAATTGGGCTGGTTCTTCAGGATAAGAGTGCTTGCAAAATGGATGCATACATTTTTCCAGCTAGCAATCTTTAAAAATGTCTTGAAGCAGTGTTTCTCTCTGTTAAATACTCATTCGAGCATTTCACTAGTTCAGATCATGTACTTTTTTATGGCAGTTCATTTCCAATACTTGTTGTTATACTTGCTTAGAACGCTCTTCCCAAAATTTCCGTTCTAAAAATATGAATAAAGTCGTCTTTTGACATTTGTATTGTTATATAATATAAGATAAGATTTTAATGCAAAATACACCCAAATGGGAAGTTGCAAACATGAATAAAATACATATAATTTGACAAAAAGTAACTATATATAATTGATGAGTAACATATATGCATATACACGTACTCTACCACATATGGATGATGTGGTCTTCAGAGAGCATAGATTCCTTCAGGTAGTGCACTAGCTTAACAATTAAGTAGTTTTATGTGTATCTGCGTCTACATTTTCCACCTCCTGAGCGCAGGCGTGGAAACCCCTTGACATCCACTTGATGCTTCGCAGAAAATAACTCCACTATACAACACCAATTTCGGATCGATCATACACAAACACACTCCTTATTGTTCTTTGCTCTTACTGTTATGATTGTATTCATAGGGGAATATATTTGTAATTGTTGTATTCCTTTTATGTGGGAGAGAGGCGTTTATGAGTTTTTTTATTTTGCATTTAGAAATTGATTTGTTAATACAAATATGTTTAAACCAAAGACTTTAATACACTAGCAAATAATGCTGTCCACGTGTGTAGTGATTGTATCTACAATGCGATGATATACTGATAGAACATCCGCTGTTAATGTCTGACATACATACGATCTACTGTATAATTGGTAGTTAGCTCGTGTAATCACGCGTGGAATTGTCTAAGAACATCTACATCTTCACAACAGGGATATAAGACGTTCACATACAGTACAGAAGCCATGAATAAACCGTTCACTCTTATGTTAGCATCTCCAAAGAACATACACAAACGAGAACAATTCTTCATATCGATGGCGTTTAACAGTATATCTGGCATATACATCAACATAAGAGAAACCGTATATTATTTGCAAATAAATGACCCGATGATGCAGATGCTCGAGTCGGAAACGAGGATGCTGACAATAAACAATAACATATCATGCCTTGCGTGTACATAAAGCGTCAAACATTATTGCTGGCTAAAATATCTACATGTACTCAATAGGTTGAGTGATAATTTGACGAGCGATTTGTATTCAGCGGTTGAGTAAAGAGTACTCAAAATGACAAAACATGATATATGTTTCTGATTTAATCAACATGTTGATTAAAATGAGGATTTTGATTTAAACATATTTTATTGTATATCAATTATATACATAGGGATTTGGGCACAAGTTTGTTCAACTTAGTGACGTCCCTCTCCCGCACAAAAGGTATAACATAACATTTAAACAAGATGACAGGGTGAAATTTGTGAATATTTAAGCAGGGAAACAGGTGTGAATTTGTACAGAGTGTGTGTGCTATGAGTGGAGTTTTATTGTGTCCAGTTTTACACTCACGTTGTCATAAGTTGTGTCTAAAAATAAGGATAATCATCCAGAGATGTGCAATTGTCGTTGTCCCATGATGTTTGCATATATAACTGCAACATTCAGATGGTAAGAGATGGCCGATAAGTATATCAGTATAAGTTCCGATTATCTCATTAAAGAGTAAACATTTCGAAGAGTATTTCCTAATTTCATTGACACGATATATACATGTAGACCAAAATGAATCAGTTTATATCAGAGAATAAATCAAATCTTCCAACAGACCACTATTAACCCTTTCAGTGCCAGGTCCGATTTTTGTATCAACCCATATACCCTGTGCCAATGCATTGGCCTAACAATTTTTCATCATTTGTTATTACTTTTTACAATTTGTTACAATTTTAATAAATTTTTCTTATATTCTTTAACAGACTTATTTTGTAGGTTTAGTGCCTGGGAATCTTACGTTTTTCATGGGCATCAAAATTATTACTATGAATACTTGGTGATAGTTTTGAGTTATAAAATGCTCCTACAGTTTTATCCAGTTTGTTTTTAAATTCGCTATGGCATGCTTAAGCATACCCAAACAAAATTCAACCCAAAACAAATAAAAAAATATAAAAAATATTTGTATTTTTAAATTTTTTAAGGGCCGATTTTACAGACCGTAAATTATGGCCGATGAGATCGGCCCCTTGCACTGAAAGGGTTAATCAAAATTAATTAAATTAATTTCCCAATATTGCCAATTTGGTCGCTGATTCTGGATACATCACCCGGTTCAGATTGGAGATTACCCACAAAAGAGATTTCTAGCAAACTCACCACCACAGGCTCCTGGAGAAAAATACTAAAATAACAATATAACAATAACATGATTTTTGAGGGCGTTATGGTTTATTAACGGCCCGGCTGGAATGATTAACAGCCCAAGGGCCTATTAGCGGCCCGAGACGAAGTCGAGGGACGCTAATAGGCCCGAGGGCTGTTAATCATTCCAGAGGGCCGTTAATAAACCATAATGCCCGATGAAATCATGTTATTACTATTATTACCACAGTTTTGGACATTTGACCCATTTGAGGATTTAGTGGAATAATGAAGTAGATTAAGAGAGAAATATTTTCAAGACATTTAAATTTGATACCATTTGACTTGTCAGATGACACGGACTGACGGAGTCTCGAAAATAGGACAGGAGAAAACCCAGTGCTCATTGGAGACGAGTAACAACCAATGAGAGGTTGACAGCTAAAATTATCAATGCATAATTACGCTTGATACAATAATTCAATCATATAGCGTGAATTCCAATCATAAAACCATTATAGTGTCGAGGAAATCGGATACATCTTCCCATTATTTTCTTGAAATAACCACGCCAGATCGGAAGTTGAAGGGACGTAACTCTCGCGATAATAAACGATATCTATAGTATCCGGGTGGCGGGCCGATATTGAACTAGGCTTCTCATTATCGGCCCGCGGCCCGCTGTTTTGGTAACAATACGCTATTTGGAACGCCCCGAAAAACATTATCAATGGCCTAGAGAACGCCCTATAAAGTGGTAATAATATAGATTATACCTGTCACTGGTATAGTTTATATTTGTATTTTAGTCTTTTCCCCCCATGAGCCTGTGCTCACCACATGCACCATTTCCTGACTAAGGATACCTATGATTGCTCAACGTTACCTACAGGTTCAGTCCGTCAATCCCGCAGTTGAGAAAGTTGGATTATAAAAAACCGACTTATAAAACTGAACTTGATGTCCATAAAATACAGACTGTTCAGATGGGGACATGATTGAGACGATAAAGCTAATGAAGCGATGTACAATGTCAGCCCTGACAACATTCTTCGAGAGAGGCCTATGCGTTAATACCCGTCGCTATATATAGCCTGTAATTACAAATGTATTTTTTTTACCCTGTGCCAATGCATTCTCTTATATATGCGAGTCGACCATAGGTCGCCTCGCATATATAAGAGAATGCATTGGCCTAACAATTTTTTACAATTTTAATAATTTTTTCTTGTATTCTTTAACAATTTTATAATTTCACCCATACAGAGCCCCAGACAGACATGAGCAGACGGCACTCTTCTATATGCTTCTATATATTTGTGGGGCTCCCTGCAGGGTAATGGATGTTTTTTATTTTATGTCCTAAAAATTGTAAGAAACATTTATATAAAAAAAATGATGAAAAATTGTTAGGCCAATGCATTCTCTTATATATGCGAGGCGACCTATGGTCGACTCGCATATATAAGAGAATGCATTGGCACAGGGTAAAAAAATCCCGACTTACTGGATTACTTACTGACTTACTGGATTTGATATGGCGGGTCACAAATAAAGAGCACTCCACCACACAAGCATGAAATTTACAGGCACAAAGGGTGATTACACCGTGGGACAGATTACGGGGCTCCATCATCGAAGTCGAGACCATTAGCGTATACAAAATGCTTACCACTATGATTTGAAGTACCAGTTCTACTCATAAATTGTGACGGAGAATGAAAACATTCTAGAATTATAATGTTCAATTTGCATTTCGGAACTGAAAGTCTAATGACTTGTTACGGATTATGATGATGGTGATGAAAGTTAATGTAGATTTTCACACGGTTGTGCTGTTGGACGATTTCACGTTCCTAGTTGAGTAGAAAGTTTACTCAAATCGTTGAGTAGAACTTGTTTACTGAACAATTTGGTCAACGTTACTTGTAGCAATAATTACACCGGCGTTGGGTAATTGTTGAGTAAATTTTTTGTCTTCGAGATTTTTGTTTTATATGCACTTTATGCGGTAGTTGAAACCCATTTAGGTTTAACGATAATGAGACAACTATGTGTCTCTACGCTAGTAATGTCATGTATATAACCTTGATTATAATATTTGAGTCATTTTCCCAAGGCCCGCATGGAAATATTTTAACATTCGAGGAGAAATGTTATATTTATTCCATCAGTAATAAATTTTCAGCAGTTAGAAGCAATATTGAACCTTTAATTTCTAGTCAATCGTTGTATGAATTGATATGCGCACGTGTTGTCGAACTAAACGCTTGTGGCGCCTAGCAACAGTAACTACGATGGGTGGGGCTTATGGCCGATCAGTTGGAGCTCGGTGAAAGGTCTATTGAGGTTTCAATCCACGATGTGACTTTAATAGCTGAACATCTTTACAAATAAATCCACATGTTTCTTACTAAATTGGTGCATATGGTCCAGTCAGTATTCGAAGGCTTTAAGATACCCAATACTATCTGTCGTTTGCAGGTACATGTACGTCACCCCAATTACATACGCCAACGTCAGCATAATCGAGCGAACGACGTCAATAGAAACGCAGGATGGGTCTACATGGGTCTACACGGGCGACATGCACATTTAAAAAAGCAACCGGGAATATAAATGTGGTTCGTTTTGGAATTCAGCTTCGGGTGCTCTTCGTAGAAGAATGATGGATTTTCGAAAAATAAAATAAAATTAGTCCTTGTTATATTATTCCTAGGGCACCAAAGGAATTTAATTTGAACTTGTTTGTTCTGGTGCATTCAATTAATTTGTCTTTTCCTGTAATGAAAACGAAATGATGTGAAATTCGTCTCCGAACTCCAGGTTGAATAAATTGTACGTTCACTTTTATTATATTGTGAACTGATGTTGTTTTGTTCCAATCGTCGGGTTTAAAGGGTCCCCTTATGGGCGGGGTTCAAAATCCTCATTCCCGCCACTTGGGTTTGCATATTCCAAGTGGTACCTCAAGCTGTTGATGGAAGTTTCAGTCCAAGATTTATGACTGAACGTAGGAAAGTATATTTACTTTTGGTCTATACGCAACAAAATTTTACACCGAATTCTGGTTGGAAAATCAAACTGTTATATATCAAACTACCATACCAATTCCAAACCTATATATACCCCGCACCCACATTATGTCGTATTGTGTCTGTCTCTGGTTATGCTTATATGATGACATTTGTGGTGCAGTTCGCTGTCGGTATCGTTATTCCATACTAATGGTGAGATGAAGACGACGAAAATGGTGGCGATGAGGATAGCGGCGATACTGCGTGGTGATGATAATGATGATGACGGTAGTGGTGATATATAATGGCAACGGTTGTGGTGACGACGACGATGATGATGGTGATAATAGCGATGGTTGCGGTGATGATGATGATGATGATGATAATTGCGATGGTGATGACGATGATTGTGATCATAATGTTTAAGTTGATTATGCTGATGGTGATGGTGATGGTGATGATGATGATGATGATGCTGAAGAATATGATGATTCTGGTGATGGTGACGACGACGATAATTTTCGTACATGCGATCCGCATATAAATAACCAGGCTGCAAAACATGGGGATAGCTGTATATTATGTATCTTATAAATGTTTTCTCTTCTCTATTTCTTGATGTCACTCTCTTTTGGTATAAAAGCTACATGTTCTCAATATCCATATATGATATCTTGGATCAGAGAATAAAGCATACGAAAAAAAAAATCTGGTGGTACTCTGTTTTGGCTGATGTGTTGACAGATATTCATCACGGCTATTCTCATTCGCCGATGCACTTGCAGAATGTGGTCCCCACGCAGATGGTGAATTCAGACGATGTAGCGATGTGAGGCGTGGTGCTACATGTATCTCGCCTCCCGCGGAATAATATTTTTGGCATTTTGAAATGTATTGGCTGACAGCACAAGGTTCTGGATTAAGAAACAACTGAACAGTGTTTCATAAATGGGCAATACTTGTTAAAATTTGACATAATCAAATATATTGTCACAACAGGATATTGGAATATTTTCCAATATTTGTTAGCACAGCAGGTGACCATTTTGTTTCAAGGAATATTCGAAAACTCAGGTACTTGTCTGTACTGTTTCACTATAAACTGCTCCGTAGCGATTATGTAATTTAGGATAATATATATGCAGCAGATAAAACTGTGCGTCCAAAAAAAAAGATAACTAATAGGCAGAGTAATCGGATTTTCATATCTCAGTTAACAGTTGTGATTAATAATGCGCACATTATCGCATATGTGTAACATGCTTTGAATTGTAGATAGATTGGACAAGACTAAATATGGATTTATCCAGAACTTTCTACTAAGCAGATAATATATATAATTAGCCTAACCGCATTACGTTTATAACAGTGATAACCGGTCCCGATAATTAACATCTCATTGTGTGTAGTCATTAATTTGGCCTGTTGCAATTAGGCTCAGAAAAGGTCGATCGTTAGGGTACGTTCATACACTGGCAAGTTTGCACGATACGGTTTGCAGGCATTTTGTAATAGAAAACGAAATGGTGCCATAATATGAATAAAAAAAAAACACAAAGTGCATCTGAGCCATAGCTAACTACATGCGAAGTAACATCTCAGTAGTTCCACTAGTAACGATGCTACTGGAATTTGCCTGTAAAAATCATGCAATTATCTTGCAAAAATTAATCATACAGGTATTTGAAGGCAAATTCCAGTAGCGCTGTTACAAGTGGAACAAGATAAATGTTACTGCTCATGTCTTTCGCTTTAGTAAAGATGCATGGTATGTGCACTTTCCGTTCATATTCTGACACCATGTGGTTTTCTATGACGAAATGCCCGCAAAAACATACCGTACAAACTTGCCAGCGTATGAACGTGCCCTGAGTGTACCTCGATATTGACAATATTCACATCGAATAAGTGATAAAAAGTTATTATAGAATGTTGTGTACAGTATGTGTTTTTATTGTACGAGTCCAGGTTGCGTGTCTCGTCCAATATGACTTTTCACCACAACCTGGACGAGTACATGAAAAACTCATACTGTACACAACATTATACAGTTGTCGCCCGTTGTCGAGGGAGACATTGAGATTTGTCACCCGCTCGAGAACGGAATGTCTGGTTTTCGCTGATGAACATACAGCAGTAATTGATTAGTTGGTGTTCCATTTATGGACATATCACCGGGCCTGTTAACACAAACACAACGATGACATATATAGAGAGTAATCACTTGATTGAACAAGTGACCTGAACTAATTCACGAGAGAGGCATGGACTTTGTACAAACACGAGAGCGCATTGCGCTCGAGTGTTTTACAAAATAGTCCCTGCCTCAAATGAATTATTTTACGTCGCCAGTTCAATCAAGTGAATACCCTGCGTATTATATTCCACTATAAACATCTGATTTACCAGAAATCCGAATAATACGACGATTACACCCATGATGCATATACTCCGAGAGCGCGTATGAATACACATTGTTCTAGATAAAGTGACCTAATTCACTGGTGAAATTGTCCTTTATAATAACTCGAGAAAACAAGGTAAGTCAATGTAATAACAAAAAATATAAAACATCTAATATATATATCAGGACGGGTACCCAGCTAGTCTAATATATATGTTGGGACTTCTGTCTGTTTGTTTGTTGTTTGTCTGTTAGCTATGGCCGGGAAAACTGCCGGACGGATTTTGACGAAATTTGATACCTAGGGTTACTTTTGTCCAGGGAGTGTTTTGGACGGGTCAAATCGTTACCCCACCCGACCTTGACCTTCAAAAATGTCAATTAAAGGTCAAATCGGGTAAAACGGACGGATTTCGACGAAATTTGATACCCATGGGTACTTTTGTCCGGAGCGTCTTTTGGACGGGTCGAATCGTGACCCCGACCTGACGCAAATTTTGACGGGATTTCGACAACATTTGATACCTAGGGTTACTTTTTTCCAAGGAGTGTTTTGGACGGATCAGATCGTGACCACAACCTGACCTTGACCTTCAAAATGGTCAATTCAAGGTCAAATCGGGTAAAACCTGACGGATTTCGACGGGTACTTTTGTCGGGTACTTTTGTCCGGGGAGTATTTTGGACGGGTCAAATCGTGACCTCGACATGACCTTGACCTTCAAAATGGTCAATTCAAGGTCAAATCGCGCAATTCGCCGAAAAGCAGAGGGGAAACAGCCCGGACGAAGTCGGGCCCACCAGCTAGTTAATATATAAAATGCAAGCATATATTGATCGTCAGGATCATGATCATGATCATCATGATCATCATCATCATCGTCATCATCATCATCATCATCAGTATCCTCATCATCATCATCAACATCATCGTCATCATCATCAACATCATCCTCGTCATCATCGTCATCATCGTTGTCATCGTCATCGTCGTCATCATCATCAGCATCATCATCGCAATCATCATCGCCATCATCGTCAGCGTCATAATCACTATCATCATCGTCGTCGTCGTCATCATCACCATCGTCGTCATCGTCGTCGTTATGGTGAAGTGATCTCGGATGACTCAGACGTTGGCTTATACATAAAATATCAAGCCGCCATGGTCGCCCAGCGAATTCTGTTCTACTGGATATAATTGTGATATGTATTTCTGTCTTTCTGCAAACACCAACGCAGCCATTATTAAAATATGTTAAAATAGATCAGTTCTTGAATGTTTCATACAGACATAGGCTTTTTCATAAATCGCTTGGATTAGCCAAACACAGTGAAAAAAATT
Source organism: Siphonodentalium dalli (assembly GCA_032622095.1). Lineage (NCBI taxonomy): Eukaryota > Metazoa > Mollusca > Scaphopoda > Gadilida > Siphonodentaliidae > Siphonodentalium > Siphonodentalium dalli. Next base: position 98,845,868 of record CP136063.1, read on the forward strand.
ACAACACATAATTGTATTTATTCCTTAACAACATCAGTTTGCCCTACCAACATCATAGCAATTCAGGAGAACCTAGCAACGTCATAGCAAATTAGAATTACAACTCACACATGGATATGGCGTAGGAACTAAACACACTTTAACGTCCAAAAAGAACCAATCAACTCATAGGCGAATGCCGAACTCAGATGCTGTGATGTACTCATATAGTAATATATATATACTAACTAGCTGGTGGGCCCGACTTCGTCCGGGCTGTTTCCCCTCTGCTTTCCGGTGATAGGCGCGATTTGACCTAGAATTGACCATTTTGAAAGTCAAGGTCAGGTCGGTGTCATGATTTGACCCGTCCAAAACACTCCCCGGACAAAAGTACCCGTCGAAATCCGTCCGTCGAAAGGCGCGATTTGACTTTGCATTGACCATTTTGAAGGTCAGTGTCAGGTCGGAGTCACGATTTGACCCACCGAAAACACTCCCCGGACAAAAGTACACCTAGACATCAAATTTCGTCGAATTCCGTCCGTTTTACCCGATTTGACCTTGAATTGACCATTTTGAAGGTCAAGGTCGGGTCGGGGTCACGATTTGGCCAGTCCAAAATACTCCACGGACAAACATACCCCTAGGTATCAAATTTCGTCGAATTCCGAACGGCAGTTTTCCCTGGCATTGCTAACAGACAAACAGACAGAGAAACAAACAGACAGAAGTCCCAAAATATATATTAGATGTTCGTCGAAATTTGACAAGACATGTGTTTTTTTTTCGAATATAGCACAGTCCCTCATCCCAATTGGATCCAATTGATATACATGTACCAACTCAGTCCACGTGATCGTTTCAGATAAAATGGCATAGCTCATTTGAAACAAAAATATTATGCATACCTCAATTTGGAAGGTGTGATCGTATAACATGTAAGACGATAATTAATTATTGATATATATATATAGACTTATATAATGGCACTAAAAGCTGTTCGAAGTACCAAAATCATAGAAGTCCACACAGAAGTGGTGTAAACGCTCTTCGTTGCATGCAGAGACTACCATGCTGAAATATTGGTCATTATTATTTCTGGGGCGATAGAGTCTATGACTCGAATACGTATTGTCTCGATATATAAAGTTCGTATGCATGTACATTAACAATTATATTTTACGTATTTGTCTAACTCAACTCTTTAGTTTTTCGTCTTGGCTTACTAGAATTTACGCTGAATTGATTGAGGTTTAATGTCGCTTTCAGCAACTAGGGCCATATCACGACATTGCCAGTTTTAGTGGTGGGGGAAATCCGCACACTTACAACTAATCTAACAGTGAGTTCAATGGCTGATATACTTGTCGACCATATGCGGCAAACCACTGGGCATCGGCGAGTAACTGGCAACTCCAGCAGATAACGATTTCGAGTTACTAAAGTCCACGATGGATACATGTGGATTTGAACCCTCATCGCGAGCGCTGGAGGGCGAAACGGCTTGAAGTTGTACCCCTAACTGATTGAGCCACCGATGCCCCGAACTGACGCTGAAAAATCATATGCAACACAATGCAACTTCAATTGCAGGGATGAGCTAGACAAATGCGTGAAATGTACTTTTACATGCGAACGAGCTGTATATATCGAAAACACACGCATTCGAGCCATAGACACTATATATGGCCCAAGAAAGAATGGTTACCCTTATTTCAGCCATGCTAATTGAAGTTGCATTTTGTTGCATATGATTTTCAGCGTAAGTTCTAGTAAGCCATAGTAAGAGTTGAGCTACTATATATATGGGGACACTGTAATGAACTGCTGATTAATTAATTTCTAGGGCTATACGATTCATTACTAAAAGTTGAAGCTTTTAATTTGATCGAGACTATCGGATCAGTCAGCGAAAAAGTGGGCATTGTCAGGTATATATTTGGTGTAAACAGTATTTATTCCAAATTAGTCATTATATATTACAAAAAAAAACAAATATTAACAGTGATGATATGAAGGGGATTCGACAACAAGCTTTAAGCTTTTGGGAGTCGTATCCGATTGACTTGTGACAAGGTCCATCCTGTGAGAGTGATTAAAAACACTTCAAGTTGTTTCAGGTGAATGTGGGCTTCAGGTTTTAAATTGTTGACGTTTTATCGCGGGTACTAGTATACACACGGGGTGGGCCGCTTCGATATTTGTTTCAAAATAAGGTAGTTTCATATGGAATTATTTCGGTTATGTGGGAGTATGTTCGAAGTGTATGGGGGTTGTCAGATGAATATAAAGTAGTTTGATATGAAAGATTTTGGTTATGTGAGAATAGTTTAGGGGATTAAGGTCGTTGTCGGATATGATAAAGGGAAGTGATGAGTGAAATGATGATATGTCTTGTTGACAGTGATATAGGGGTATATATAGGTAAATATTTGAAGAATCAAGCCACCATTGGGGTCTGACTATACTAACCTTTCTATGCTGACCGACGTTAAATTCAGAATCGATATTACAGCACTGAGCATCTCAATGAATCCTGAGAATTTACACAAAAATGAGCCTAGTCCTAGACTCGTGACCGTGTACCTAGCCGCCTGGTAAGGGACACAGACAAGGAGAAAAAGTGAATCGGCCATGGCTAGGCTCACCATGAAACACGACGTCACACTCCTTGATTTCCGATCCATAGTCATGGCGAACATTACAAGACCGTTTCCAATTAGACCGATCAAAAACGCCGATCCAAAGACCATCATCGTGGGAATGTAAGCCGGTTCTTGTACCCATGGTTCGAGAAGTTCGTCTAAGTTCGGATACGGTATGAATCCTGAAAACCTATCGGTTCTATTGTCGAAACTATGGTACTTCCCAGTTATGTTTTCAAGTGCAGTTTCCACACTAGTTACCATTGTAGTGACTTAGAATACTTCAATCGACATGACACGGATATAGCTATTTTCTGAAAGCATCATGCACGTTCCTACAATAAAATCTATCCGCAGAAAACAAGTGACACCCACATTCTCTTTTCTCCTTTAGAAGAACTGTCAACAGGTGTGGTGTTATGAAGATTATAGTTATCGACAGACGGAATTTATACAAGAAGGCAAACGCATTGACTGACAACGAACTGTGATTATCGTATTGAGCTCTGGACTATGATACAGAACAGCGCCTATCGCTTGAGCTGAAGCCGCGGTTTGCTGTTACAATAGGCGAAAGACTTTGATATCCTGTGGTCCTCCAGTTAAGTAGCTATCGATCCCGGTATCTCGCGTGTGATGTGAGACGGCAGCTCAGTATCCTATTGGGTTGCGCGATGTAGCGTGTGGGGCAGTGGTTACTCTGTTGTGCCACTCCCATTGGAAATATCACAAAACGGCGAATTATGCGTGGGATATCCAAATCGGAGTACCGCACAACCACACCCAGCTGATTCCAGCAGGTCTTTACTATAACCCTGTATATGCTAAATGGATTCTCCCATTCAGTTTATAAAAGTATACATTGGAATTGTCTATTATTAGTTAAGGTGATAAAAGCAGACGACAGATAACTAAAAGTTTAGAAGGAGCCATACTTGTGGAGGTAAATGTTTAGATAATAAGTTCTCCAAGAACTTGTTATTTGAACATTTCCTATAACTACTCATCAATAATGCTTTAGTATAGAAAGGGATAACATATTTTATTTCTTTATAATAGTATACAAAAGGATCGTGCACAAGTTATTTCAACTTAGCTAGTGCCGCACTCGAATACATGAATTACACTACCTTATATTATAGTAACAAGATGGCGATAACAGAAACGTATACATGGAGAAAAATTGAAGTTGCATTTTATTGCATATGACTTTTCAGGCAAAGTGATAGTAAGCCAAGGCCAAAAATTAAAGGACTGAGCTTCTATATGAGGATATTTTAAGGAATTTTTTATGGATTACATACTACATTGTATGAGCCCTTCCACTGTAAATATCCACCGATCCTCATGTTTGTTATGGCGTTAAGGCTAATCTTCTTATCCAAACATACAACATTGTGTCGATAACAAACGCATAGTATGTAACCGTATATACCGACATCTCATGTTTGGCTTAGTGTGTTAAAGGGACGAAAAGCCTTCGCAGTGTGTAAACGTGCAAAAATAGAATAATCTGAAAAACATCCCACCGGGAAGAACATAAAGAACTAGAATAAACTACAGTAATGCTCTAAATAATCGACTCCTTAACGATAGCAGAATTATGGGTAATTTTTCAGGATTTAGTCGGAAATATGGCTTGTTGCCATTCATCGGAAAGCTCTCACTGAGTCGATTATTTAGAGCATTACTGTACGTTCTTATATTAACTGTTTCCAATAACAAAATGTCGTGTGTTGAAACCAATGTTATAGCCAAACAGAACTGGTATGAAGTTAATTGTCAACAAACATTGATCATTGCGTAGTAAGCTCAAATATTTCTGTATAAATATGATTTTCAGAATAATTGTTCAACGCTTTCACATTCTCCAATGTTTGCCGTCATGTTTCGAATGAGCATTACATGTACGTGCAACTTATTGGACCATTGGACTTTCATCGGTATTGCCACTGTGACACTACTATATTGATGATTATATATAATAATAATAATAATAATAATAATAATGTATATCATTTATATAGCGCTTAATCACTGGTGTAGCTCTAATCGCTTACATTATTACCCCAGCTGTGTTTTATGAGTAATGCCGAGTTTTGTGCCTGCTGCCATTTTACAGGCCTTTCACTAGAGCGGCTTATGGATACCCAACAACCAGGTACCTATTTCTCGTCTAGGTACGACGAAGCGAGCACAGTACTTGTAAGTGACCTTGCCCAATGGTCACAACCTGACGCGAGATATACTACTACTATGGGGGGTTTGGGAAACTTTCCCGGGAAGATTTGAAAGGGGCGGAACCCCTCTCCTACAACCCACTGTTGAATTTAATAAGGATACATGTAATGGTGTTACATTAACATGAGATTGGTGAGGGTGAAAATGAAAATGATCTTGACATATTATTTTTTTTTCTTGGCTTTCTTTTTTTTTCTGTGTTGAGTTTCTGTTTGTTGTTGTTGTTGTTGTTGGAGTTCTGTATCTCTTTGGTCTATCATTTGTTGAGATAGTTGCATAGCAAGTGCATATCTTCTATCCCGTTCTGGCTGCTCCTGTTCGTATTTTTTCATTCGCTGATCAAATTCTTGATCAAATTCTTTCTGTTGTTGTTCAGATTCAGCGATAGTCTCTTCCACAGAACGGGTGGTGGCTGTGCTGTTGTTGTTGTTGGTGCTGGTGGAGCTGGGGGACACCGGGATGTTTTGGTAATCCGGTGTCCGAGGTGTAAAACTATCCAGTTCCACGTCGAAGCTGGCGGCAGGAACATCTGGGGTGTTATCCACGTCCCTGTCTCCGCAAGCTTCGATGACGACAGCAGGGACCTCCGGCAGATCCACGGAGTCCCTGCTAGCTGGTTCAATGTCATCAGTCTCCATGCGGGTCGAGTCGTCTGGGCGTCTCTCAGACAACTTCGACCCGCCGGCTATGACTATAGATGGCTGAACCACACGGGGAGGGGTGACCGGTCGATCAACGGTCGCCCCCATCTTCTTCTTCCACTTTGCCCGTCTAGCAGCGTCCCTTCGGCGCCTAGAAGGAGTCTTTTTCTTCGTAGGCCCGGTCTTCATCTTCGGCATGGTGCAGCGGGTGGTTTTGGCGTTGACGTCCAGGTCTTTAGATTTCTGGTTTCCAGCATCTTTGGTCCTGAACTCCAAGCAAAGTGTAAGGTAGCCCCCGCTAGACTGGAGAGACCAACTAGCGATGTTAACTACCGAACTACTTTGCACTGCAAGCAACGCGGCTTCGGGGATCAAGTCCATAATCCGTCCTAAGCCTAATCCAAAACCATCTCACTGGCGCTAAGCACGGGGGCAGCTGCAACCTAGATCGCGACCGCACAACTCACCCGTGCTCAGTGTCTGACAAGAGGAACAGCAGACAGACAAAGCAATAATGAACTGTCCCGCTCGACTCCTGCCAGACGCGAGATATGAAACAGTGTGTGGCTATATATAGCACACATACCGCTCAATCCGGCCAAACCAATGTTGCGGAGACGATAGTCCATTGGCGGTGCGCGAACTCACGCCGGTGCATTAACACCATTACAAGTCCCACACTCTAACCACTGGGCTACCACTTCCACAATGGGTTCGATATTCGAAATCCCGTAGAGTTATCATAATAAATGACTGAATTTAACAAACATATCTTGTTTAAAAAACATTCGACAAAATCATGTCACTTTATAATTTCCTGTCAAATTTATTTTGGGCTGGATTTTCTTTCAGGTACATTTTGCCTTCTCCCGCCTCCCCGGTCTCACCTAGTTTTATTTTCAATATTGTTAAAGTAATTTGTCTCTTTGTGCTGCGAATCTTTTGACATATCCGTTATTTCGTGAAAGTAACTCTTAGCGAAATAATGGACACAGTTAGAGATATATTTCTTGCATGTTTGCTATTATTAAAGCTCTTGTCATGGACTGCATGTATACGGTCACAGAAAATGACTTCACTACATATACAAGGATGTCTATTCGCTTAACACTATCTGTACAAAATGGATTCTACCACCTAATTGTTTTAAAAGTATATATTGTAGTGATCTATTATTCATTTGGAGTGATGTTCATATAACAAAAGCAGACGACAGACAGATAAAAATCTAATATTAATGCGGAACGATTCACATTCTTTGGTGGTAAATAGTCTGATAAAAAGTTCAACAAACGACCTACATTTGTTTAATCAACTTATTATCTAAACATTTCATAAGGGACCAATTCGTCAATTATCAGTTAATAACGGAAAGGTTAAACTCAACTTTTAATTATATATTTATGGATATCAATAAGATAATATACGATATAACAAAGCTATTATCGACAATTACTCTAACGCGAACGTGCATAGGGTTGAATTTGACTCACGTGTATTTAGTCTGTTTCTACGGAAATTGGGCAAAATACATTAACTACTTGTCAATGAGTATTTAGTATATAAAGGGTTAACATATTTATCCTTAAAGGGCGACTGTACCCAAGTTCCAATACATTCCCGGTAACAACAACAACAATCTAATATCGAAGATGTTCCGGTTAATCAAATTTAATTTTTAACATAAATTATGTTATGGCTGCAGTCATAAATTATGTTACGAATTTCAGTATACGCGACGTAACCACAATTAATAAACGGATATGGATTGGTAATTTATGTGGAGAAGGAGCGTCAACACCCACTGACTGTATTATAAAATTAATAAGTTTCTGGGACAAGTATGCAAATAATGTAACATTTTATTTGATACATTTGCCTGAAAATTGTACGAGGAAATCTCGAAGACAGCGTTCCATTCATTGTTATCTGGGTTTGCTGACATCCGTAAAAATATTTGTATTCCAATCGATTCGTATGGTCCCGACGTACATGTACAGTGCTCAATACAGTGAAAGTTGACATATTTTGGTCGACTAATATGTTTTATTCGAGAGCAATGTCCATTTCCATTGGGACTCACACTTGTCATATATTGGTAAAGGTCTTGTTATTTAGACAAACCCCTCAAATACAGGACATTTGAGTACAGTCTACATTTAAATCTATAATATATAGGAAGATCGGAGAAATATAACACCACAAATGATTATTGCATTTTGCGTGGAGTATAAATATAAGCTAGGCATGTTGGTGTTTGTCCCACCGTTCAATACGAGGGGATTGTTGACTGGTGCAAGTGATTTAAATCGACTATCCAGTTGGAGAATACGCATTTCAGGACGGTATAAATTGACCTACCGTTAAGTGCGAGCGTGTTTTCTCGATCTAGCCTGGTCGATTTAGCATTGGATCCGGAAAAGTTATTACTGAAGCGATGCTGGTGTCATTCGACGCGGAAATAACTGCAGAATGATATACACAAAATCCATCCTGGGGAAAATTCACAATTAAACATGGCGTCTGTGATAGCCGTCTGTATCGGAAAAAGCTGAATTTCTGCGATAGGTGTGCCAATTAGTACAAAATTAGTAATAAATTAAATATACACAAACTGTCCAAAGTCGTAAATCATATATATATGTAGAATGTCTGTCCCAAAATGCGGTCAAAATTGGCGATATTGAATGAAATATACGGTTTGTACAAAATTTATTGATTAGCTAGTCCAATAAGAGCACACACACTCTCTTTATAACAGGAGGAATGGTGCAGGACTATATATATATATATATATATAAGAGAAACTTATAATCAGAGACACGCGGATTCTCTCCATAATGTATCGCAGGAGAGAGAAAGTGAAAGTAAGGTTTCACGCGGCGATTATATCTGGATCTGTTGGCGCCCAAAAGTCAAGAAACAACACGGTTTTAGTTATGGTATTTCATCTAGAATTGTGTTATTAAACAGTTATTAAACAGTTGCATTGGATTTAACAGGGAAGTATATATAAATTATGTGACCATTTCTAGAAGCAGAAAGATTATGTAATCAGAGCAACCCCAAGAACGTAGAAGATCATCACCTATTTTGATATATACAACACGAAAACTTTCAAAATTCACTGCCATATAGAACGATATGAGAGGTATATATGCATACAGCGCTGGGTAAAATGTAGTTCCCTCTATCCGTTCTCACAAGGATAGTCATAGCTGGCTGCGATCAAGTGATGAAACGCGAATATTTTGATTTTATCACAAGATTGAATGACGGTATACTACGCAATTTATCAAAACACTAAGGAGTACCAATCTATACTGTCTTCAATAAATTATAAACTTGACCAAAATTGCCTACATACTTTGTGACAGAGACTGAATATAACTGGACATTATATTTGGTTATATTCACCAAAGGCACATACTGTGAATGGCTTTTGATTCTTTGTTATCAATTTTCGTGGTTCCACCATTTATGACTTTTTCGGGGACATGACAATCTGCGGGATGGGATGGGATATGGGACAAAACGACAATCTGCGGGACAGAATTTCAAATTGCGTGGGACGGCCGATATCTCGAGGAATAGAGCACGTTGAGGGCTCCTTTTGGTGTCTAACGAAAGGCTGATATTCACCCTAGCCACATATATTAACACCACCACTGACCGGACACCGGAAGTTGCATTATTATGTCGACAACTGACCTAACATAAACATTTTCGAAATCAAGGCGTGGAACAGCATGGATCAGCTGTAGAAATGCATTTTTACAGCGATAAGGCTATGCCCAAAAGCAAACTTGGTATTACAATGAAGTTTATCATCTATTGCACAACAGAAATCTATTAATTTGAGCGAACTGCGATTTATGCCCACCTAGAGACCGATTAACCCACCCATGCGAAGGTGCCACGAAACACGAAAAACTGCGTTCGACATTAATGTTTAGAATTTAGATTTCTCGATGAATACGCTAGCAAACAACAGGTTTTAGGTATCAAATAACGCAGTGGAATATTGCGCACTTGTTTTTAGCTACAATATGGCTGTTTTAGTACGAATACTGCAATGGCGAACACGCAAACACGCGCGGAAAAAAATGCTAAAAATAGACTCGATGTTTACAATTACAGGATCGATTTCAGCTGATATATTCCACGTAAAGGGGCGTATAGTATATCAAAATGTAGGATTAGACACAGTGAATGCATTTGTTTCCAAATGGGTCCACTACGCGGTGAAATTGTTGCAGAAATTTGCTCCAAGAAAGAGCGCTACTTTTCTCGTAAAAAAATAGAATGGCCGACTGAAGCCGTTTTATCGTTCCAACTAAGCCGTTCTTAGCAGCAATTCATCCACACAATACGAATATACACCATGTATCAGAAGACATATCAAATGTAATCTTTAAAAGGTATTTGCGCTTTTCATTTGTTATAATTCACACTTATTTTTTATTTTAGTTGTAATTAAAAGCCCAAATGCTGGAAGCCGGTGTGCGGCGATTACAAGCCAAGTTACAAAATAATATGTCAATGGTCAGACTGCCGCCTAGAAAATAGTTAGTTTTTAACCAATAGGTGCATAGCTGGTTAAATTGACAGGATTAGAGACGTGGCGACAGGGGTTGCATGGGGTCTCACCCCAAACTTTGATCAAACTTTCCAGTAGTTGGAAATTTCATGCCTGACACAATATCAGTTGGATATTTCAGACCACAAATAAATTGAAATTTTTCGATAGTTTGATTTCTCAACCAGTATTGTGTGCGCAATGTGTTATTATAGACCAACTATATAACCCTTTCCTACTTTCTGTCAAAGTTTGGGACTGAATCATCGGGGAGTGAAAGTCTGGATATTGCCAACAGTTGGAAAGGTTTGTGGTACAGTTCCAAATTGGAAAATTTTAACATTAAGGGGTTGTAAATGGAGCGGGGAATTTCGGTGTTCTACAAGAGAGGGAGTGCAGTTGGAAATTACCAAGTGGAAACATCCCCCTCTAGCTACGACCCTTTATGTCAATCATCACGGATTCAGACAGAATGCCAGATCAGATCAGGAGGCAGTGAGACGTTTATTGTGTCATATTCCGTCAATGTTGTGCGACATGAACGAATTGTTCTTACTTGCGCAAAACGGAATTGTTTGCATTTCGTTGAGCACAAACTCCGACATGTGGTCTGATTCTTAGAACATAGACTCATTAAAGATACGGGCGGCGTTGGCGGTGGGTATGCTGTTAAAAAATATTCAGCTCCGTCAAAAACCGCCATAAACAGAAAGAATAGTAAAATATAGACAGACCTTGTTCTTATACCAATCAGAAATATGGCATAAACAGTAGGTTATTGTCAATTTGTTTTCCTTTGTTATGTAATCAAAAGCAAAAAACGTTACGTTTCCTGGCTTTTGTTTAGATCCGGATATGGTAAACATAAAGGGCGTTATTTGTTACTATTTTCCTGATATGGAAATACTAAACAGCGTTTATATCATTTTTGTGTGATTAACCAATATAATTGCGCTGTGTTATGTAAACAGAAGCGCAACTTCTGTAGCACGAGCAGGCTCTTGTTTACGGACACCATCGTACATCTTGACGACAATATACTATTTACGCGGTGATTATGTTTGGCATATGAACAAAACTATATATATTTTAATATTCCTTCTGCTGATGGCGATTTGAACAAATATGAATATTTCTGCAACGAACGCCGCCCGTGCCTTTAACCACAGCAAAATTATGGGTAACTTTTCAGGATTTAGTCGGAAATATGACTTGTTGCCATTCATCGGAAAGCTCTCAGTGGTTAAGGAGTCGATTACTTAGGGCATTATTGTATCATCTGAAACTGCCTATACAGCAGTGTGCTCTGCCTATCATCAGACACGGTACCGTTTGCCATGGACTCAAGTATCATTGGGCATCCCCCATTACTCACATAATTATGTGGGTCACACAAAACTTACGGAAACTCTTTTAACAGTGTACATATTCATGTTTATAATACACGAGATTTCTGTATCTCATCGTAAGAATTCCCGTTTCAGTCTATTGCTTTATCGATGGCCTGGCATTGACAACAAGCTAAAAAAAAGAGTAGGATTTTCATTTGAATGGGCGTTGAGAATGTAACTAAACGAGCACATTAACGGGATGCCTATGCCTTGTGCAGATGTTCTCAAGAGTCATTTCGAAAGATAGGTATGATCTTGAAAATATTGATTGAAACATTCTTGAATTAATAAAGCTGACTGGTATATGAAAACATAAATGCTTGCACCGTAGTAAAACTGGGTGGTAGGTCCAATAACGTGGCGAATGATTTATTTCCATAATTCAATTGAACATAGATAAATACAGAGATATGCACAAAACATTATGATAGACTCGCGGTGTATATGCAGTGGGGATATATATATACATATATATATAATATCAATGGCATGGTGTGCGTTATTATCGTGTTTATAACACGCCAATCCGCCTTCGGCCAATGGAAGTTATCTAATGAGGCCCGGTGACCGACCTTTATTTACTTTAAAGATCTTTAAGTCGTCGCCTGTTCTATCAAACGGTCTGTCGTGATTACAACAAGCTTATGCTTATCGCACACTTTGATAAGTTTGATAGACCAATTATGCACTCCCGTTCATTCAAACAAGTTATTTTTCCACCGAGGTGAGCATTACTATATGGGCTGTGTTATACCATGTTTAGTCACAACGAGCAGATGCAGGGACGTAGCGATTGGAAGACAAATATATAAACGTTAATAATTAAATAATTAATTAAAGTAATACCGAGTATACGCCATACTAAAATTTCAGATGGGGGGGGGGCAAGTAACTGGGCATTTGCTTTGTCGGCAAACTCCTGCAGTTACTATCCTGAACAGTGGCAAATTTAGTACCCCCCCCTCACCGACACAATGGACAAATGTAATCAACGACAGACAGTTTTGAAGCGCAGACAACAACTAGCCGATATTCCCACGATATGTACAGTAACTAAAGGTCAGTAACCGGACCGCATTGAATAACTTGCATTTGTCGAAAGTGTTGTTTGTGATATTATAAATCCGGCTTTGAATGTATGGAATAAATAAATCCGATACGTAGGAATAATGCACAATAGAGTAGAAGAGTAGTGTGCTCTCTAGTTAATCCACGATTAACACAAAAGTAAATTGAAATGTCATGATTCGGCATAAATGCAATTCGTTGAACAATCTGGGTGAAATACCGACCATGGGGTATTGATTGGTATTCACCGGACCATGTTTGTAAAACTGACCACACATTTAATTGGTAACAGAAACTCATCACTGTTCTAAGTTTCTCGCTCGGGCTGATTGGGTGTCATCAATATGTTATAAGCACGGCGTCCGATTTATAAGTGAAATAAACACCACTTTCGCCCTCCGGGCGCTTGTGATCTTTATTTCACTTATAAATCGGATGCCGTGCTTATAACTTATATTTCTTTGGCCTTGTGGTAGGAAGTTAATTACAACAGAAACACATGACAACATTACACATACTTCTTGTTGTTAATATAACAACTGGCAATTTGTCAGTCATGTTGTCGACAAACAGATTTAACATAGTATGTTCGTCATCACTCATTTGGAATTAAATTTAGGAGTGAGTATTAATATATTTGGACACATTCAGAAATGTATAGTAGATATGTCCGACACGGATTGAGGGGAGAGGGTCAACACAAAACAATTGGCTGATGTACATGCGTGTTCGCCCAGTAAATATTGCCTATACGTGTCTGGTAATGGTGGTGGACTCCATATGGGCCCGGTAGTTCTAAATCATATGGCTTGAATAAGTCTTGGCATATGTCTGTGGCATAATATAGTCATATGAGAGTATTTCAATATGGGATATACATGTATATTCATTGAACTTTCTGTAGAAACTATAGGGTATACAATATTATATTTCAGAGACATCAATCATCATGGAAAATCAATATGTTTGCCACACCAACATGGACAAATAATGTGGCTAATTTTAGAACGTTACACTTTTCAGCTGTTATTACGCCACCGTAGTGTGGTGTTTATTGCTTTTGGTTTTTTTGTATCGCATGGGCGATCGATAATTCACTGGGTGATTGTACATTCGGCAAACCTCGTCAGATTCCGTCACCGTTTCATCGTACCGATAATTACGAGAGTACAACTAAGATTGGCACATGTGTTTACGTCACCGGTGTAATTGTGGGGACATGCTTCTATTATGAAGGTTTGCTATCCCGAAGGTCCGCTATTCCGAAGGTTCTCTATTCCGAAGGTTTTTGTTATTTTTAGGTTAATTCTATATTTTAAAGTATTGAGACTAATTTGAGAGGGTTCATTTTCACAAAGATTCTTTATATGGAGTGTGCGCTCACATCCGAACTGATCATGCGCGCACACCGATACAGATACAGGAGGAAATAACTTAACTTAGAACATTAAATGTGATTTTGTTTTGTTTTCGCTGGTTTTCTTGAGATTTTATGTCATTACGTGGGCCCATACCTTTGAATTCTTGGCATATACTATGAATGTTGTGGTATATATGGATCCTCCCGCATTGGGACATGACATAGGTTCAGTTGACTTAAGTGGTGTTCTGTGTGTGCTCCAATTTGGAGTTCATTATTTTAAGGGCCAAGTTTAGAATTTTATGGGTCCATACCTTTGAACTCTGGGCATATAATATGAATATTGGGGGGCATGGCTCTATTCCGAAGGTTCACTATCCCGAAGGTCCACTATTCCGAAATTTCTCTGAATGTTCGCTATTCCGAAGGTTCACCAATCCGAAGGTTCGTTATTCCGAAGGTTCTGTGTTCCAAAGATTTTTTGTATTTTAAGGTTAATTCTATATTCTAAAGTAACGAGAGGGTTCATTATCACGAAGATTCTTTTTATGAAGGAAATAACGTAAAACATTAAATGTGATTTTGTTTTGTTTTCGAGGGTTTTCTTGAGTTTAATGTCATTACGTATGACCTTATTTCTCATTACATATTCACGCCAAGGAGCCCACACAATTGCTATGTTACGATGCGATTTAATGTGATTATGTGTGACCTAATATCTCAATAATCTGAGGAAAGAGTACGCCTGCTAAAGGCGAATTATAACAGTTGGGGGTATAACGCTCAATAAATACTGGAGGCTATAACAAACTGCGCAGTAGAATATCGCTGAATGGACGAGTATGAGATGAGCCTAAATGCAATTGTGACTTTGTTTAAAGGCCCACTTAATTTTCGAGTCATTAATTTTTTATAGTATATACGGTTTTAATAACAATTTATGCCATAAAAATTGAATAAACTACTATAATTCATCACCATTTGAAAGGCAGAATACTTCTATCTCCTAGTTTGAAACACCTTCAAAATACCGCGTCGTATATCTAGCAATTAGCAACCAACATGTCCTCCTCGGCTTTCCATAGATTTCAACGTAATTTGATACCTATGGGTATTTGTGTCCGGGAAGTGTTTTGAACGGGTCAAATCGTGACCCCGACCTGACCTTGACCTTTAAAACTGTCAATGCAAGGTCAATTTGGGTAAAACGGACAAATTTCGGCGAAATTTGATACTAGGGATACTTTGGTCTGAGGAGAGTTTTGAACGGGTCAAATCGTGACCTCGGCCTGACCTTGACCTTCAATATGGCCAATCAAAGGTCAACTCGGATAAAACGGATAGATTTCGACGAAATTTGATACCTATGGGTACTTTTGTCGGGGGGGGGGGGGGTGTTTTGGACGGGTCAAATCATGACTCTGACCTTATCTTGACCTTCAAAATTGTTAATTAAAGGTCAAGTTGGGTAAAACGGACGGATTTCGACGAAATTTGATACCTATGGGTAGTTTTCTACGGGTGGGGGTGTTTTGGACTGGACAAATCATGACCCTGACCTGACCTTGACTTTCGAAATAGTCAATTGAAGGTCAAATCGCACCTTTCACCGGAAAGCAGATGTGAAACAGCCCGGGTGAAGTCGGGCCTATCAGCTTGTGTAATAAAGAAGACAGTTTGATGAAAGTAATGTATGCCACGAGAAACGGGAAAACTTGAAATATGGAAGTACGCAAATTTCCCGCATAAAATTTGAAAGCTAGTTTATAGAATAATTGTATTATTATTTATATTTATGGCTAATAATACGATCTTGGTGGCGTTACCATTTCTGACTATGGTTTTCTTGTTTACGTATGCTGTTCGATTAAAGATATTTTAAAGCACATAATTATGATGGTTCTCTTGTGTTCTATTACTAATATTGAATTTGGTTGTTGTAGGGTTACGTTCATCGTGTGCAGACTTAATTTTTAAAATGCATTATTAGTGTGATGGTACGAAAGTGTGACGTCCGATAGGTGGTTTACATGTATAACACATATACTTGGTCGATATAATGGATGAATAATATGCTGAATAGATATGTGTGACTGGAACCGAGTAAGTATAACGTGAGCGAGATTTGGGAATGTTCTATTAATACTTCAGAGTGAACGCGCGGAATTATGTATACAACAGTTCGGTGCATTGTTGATATTTGTTAGAAGAAATGACGTATCGCTTATACAATTAGGACATCCTCGTGTTTGCATCTGGATGTACAGGAAACAAAATCGACCATAAAGGCTTCAAACAGGCACGAGACAGGATAGGATAGGATAATTTTATTTACAATATACACACATGGAAAGTACAATTACAAATAAATATAATATTAATAGACTATACATGTATATTGTTAGGGGTGATATAATCATGGCTGACTGTCTTCCTATCACCCCTGAATGTGGTGACAGAATAAAATATATGATGAAGATGGCCGAATTAATTGATTGTTTTTGGGTTACGTTCATCGTGTGCAGACATTCATCAGTCAATATGTCTGTTTGACCAAACACGACAATAATATATAAATAATGTATAAAGTACAGTGCAAACCCAGTCATTTCATACAACAACCAGCTTAAATGACTACCCCATACCGTGATAATGCATGGACGTAATTACGTGTGCAGTCGATCACACAATACTCTGCAATTGTCTCTATAAATTGAATCGTTGAAGCCATTTGGCCAAAGTGCATAATGGAAAACCACACGCAGGCCCTATCAACCCCGACCATCTTCACATCACACAATCAAATAACACCAATATGGGCAAGGCTAAAAGCATTCCATGTTTGGTTTATTGTCAGTTAGTATTATTAGCTGGGTGGCCGCATGTACGGATTAACCCTTTTTATTTTTACCAAATTCTCATTGAGGAGTATAGTTTGCTTAAGAAAGACAGGTTTTTGAACTTAGTATCTAAACCATCGTTTACCTGGCTTTGCCAGTGTAATTATACACGGATATGAGCGATAACTCTGTTTCACAATAGCACATTTCTCAGCCGATATGTTTTCTGTCTTCTCTTTTGTGAGAATAATATCATATTTTGTTCGTTAATTAGTGGAAAACAGTTGTACCCGGTGTCATACTCAAAAGTGAACAGAATGGGACAAGAATGTTCTTATAAATAGGTAGGCTAAATCAAGAAGAGTTTAACACCTTATGTAATCACATGTGTGATTTATATAGCATCCAGTATGCTATCTTAAATGTTAAAGCTTCTGAAAGTGCACATCGGTACTACTGTGGTAACTTTACCCTGAGATCGAGGTAAATTACCCTGGGATAATTACTCTAGTGGAATCCCACATACATATACTTACATCCCGGTAAAATTACCTTTGTGAAACACATGGGAAGGAAACATTTTACTAGAGTAAAACTACATGGGTTGGTCTACATGAGTACGTGCGTATAACATGTTGACCATTCACTAGATGAATTTTACATGAGTAAATTTACCTGGTTCCAATCACCTGGTAGAATCTAGTAGTATACCACATAATACCAGAGTGTTTTATAAGGGCAAAATCACAGTGTGACGTAAAATTACGGATATTTTTTAAGACATATTGTGTACTTGTGCGTGAAACTGATAAGTTAGTATTCAGGCGCTATGTCAACTGGAGGAATGTAACATTCTACTAACATCGCGGGAAATTTGAAGCAAATTGACAGTACCACTCCATAGAAAACATCGTCAGAACTACGCTCAGTTGTAAATATTTACTAATCGATTCGGGACGCATCTATCGGCGATAAATTAACGAAAACGATTTCGCTGCAATTAATTCATATATAAGAAAGTCGGTGTATGTTGTCAATCTGGATATACTATTTGTACAATTTACTACTTTGAACAAGATTATTCTCCATTTATATTTGATCACCATACCGGAGTGTTTCACATCATTTTAACAGTGTAGAAGCGAGTGTGTAATAAATGAATAAATTAATAAGTTGCATTCAACGTTCACCAAAAAACCTGTTAAGATCACAGTACAAAACCTGGGATTCAGTTATAGTTATTATATAATAAAATAAAAACATAAATGAACAAGAGGTGTGCACTCGAGTGCTAGCATACCCCCACCGTGGCAAATTCAACCCGCATTATCCGTAAACCCAACAAAAACGTTTTTTAACTTTAAAGAAAAATTCGGACTAATTATATCGATATGGTGTCACAAGAAGCTTGTACAGAAAAAAATATTCAAATTGGTTCATATTTGTTAAAGTTATTAAGTCAGACAGAAAATAAGTCGAAAATGAAGTGTAATATTACGAAAAACAGTTTGAGCCAATCCGTAGCCGCATCATGTAGAGAGGGTATTGTGAGACGCATGTATACCAAAACTTATTGAAATCGGTTCATATTTGTTCAAGGTATTAAGACGGACAGAATTTTCTAAGTCAAAATAAGTCGAAAATGAGGCGTAACTTGAAAAAATAAGTCGGACCGAACGGCAATTAGCATCATGCGGAGAGACCGTCCTAAGGAGATTGCATACAAAAAATTATTGAAATCGGTTCATAATTGTTCGAGTTATGAGATCGGACGGACGGACGGACGGGCACACGGAGGGAGAAAGCGTGACGGACGGACGGACGGACGGAAGGAGGGATGGACGGACAGAAGCAGTCAATCCAGTATACCCCCCATTTTCTTCGAAAGTGGGGGTAAAATAAACTAACTTGATTATAAATCCATCAAATTCTAGAATTTTTGTAGATATTATGAGCACTCAGCTATTGTTGAATAATATTAGTTATATAATGTATAAAAAATATAAATAATAATAGTTATAATATGCAGAGAAATCAACTGGTGTCGATGATTACGTGACATAATTCACTCGGGGAACCGGGTCTGGTAAAGCCCGAGTGAGAAGAGATTGCAAGGACCTACTCCCCGAATAGGCTATTCTGTTTACACACAAATCTTTCCACAACTAAACGGGGCGAATTCTAAAGATAATATACTACTCACATTTTGCTAAGGATCACCCATATAATGGCATATTTCTATACTAATATGCAATTCCCGCCTTCCGTATCTTACTGTAATGGAAATGAGTGATCAAGTGTTCAGTGTTATTGTTGCGACGGTGTGTAATTGACCGTGGTGAGATCTGTTCAGCAAAGAAGTGGGTCGCCATGTTTTTCGTGATTTGGTTAAAAATCCGTCCGTGTACAAATCAGTGTTCTACACGCATGTCTATTGCCAAATCGACTTGGACGTCGATTGTAAGAGTTCACCAACGTTTACTGTGGTTCGTTAGCGTCATTTAAGCGAGCAAGAATTGGCCAGAGGGGTGGGGATGCTCCAATCTGGAAGATCACATAGGCAGGTTGCTGCAGACCTAGGTGTCAGCCAGAGCGTTGTCTCCAGGGCGTGGAATCGCTACAACACACATGGTAGTGCAAACAGAAGACACGGTGGGGGTCGTCAGCGGATCACGACGGAACGCCAAGACCGTTATCTGAGATAACAGCGACTCGGATCCGCACCATGAATGCCACATTCCTGCAACGGAACCTCCTAAATGCGGCTGGGATCAGAATTGCGACGCAGACCATCCGCGATAGACTTCACGCTGCTGGTTTACGTGCCAGGAGAGCCGCAGTTCGCGTTATTTTGCGACCACGGCACAGACAACACCGGGTACAGTGGAGCACAGAACATGTGAACTGGACAGTATAGCAGTGGTTGACCGTGCTGTTCACAGATGGGTCTAGGTTCTGTCTAGATTTCCTCGACAGACGTGTTTTGGTTTGGAGGAGGCGAAATGAGAGATTCACGGATGCTACAGTGAGGGAACATGACCACTATGGTGGCGGCTCGGTTATGGTGTGGGGAGGGATGACTACGGACGGCAACACTGACATGTATGTCATCCAGAACGGCACCCTGAATGCACAGCGTTACCGGGATGAAATTCTGAACCCAATCGTGCGGCCGTTTGCGGGTGCTGTCGGCGAAGATTTCGTACTGATGGACGACAACGCCAGACCACACAGTGCCATACTGGTAAACCGATACCTTCAGGAGGAAGGAATCGAGCGGATGGTATGGCCAGCGGCATCACCGGATCTCAATTCCATAGAGTGTGCTTGAGACCGGCTGCAGACTGCAATAACAGCTCGACCAGTCCAACCGACAACTCTACAACAGCTGGGTCAAGCACTGGTTGAGGAATGGAGGAACCTGTCTCAAGACAGCTTCCGCCACATGGTCCATGGGATGCGGAGGCGTTGCCAAACTGTTCTGTGTGCCCGCGGAGGTCACACCAAGTACTGACATTGTTTTTTGGTGAATAAAATTGTATTCAATACATTTTAGTTGTTTGTTTGTAATTATTGAAATTCATCAAAATGGGGGTAGTCTGATTCCATCTCCCCATTTAGCAAATATACGCCACTGAACATTTGCTACACCCATTAAATAAGAGGCAGATATAATAAACAACTATTAAAAGGACGATTTATGTTCAATATTGCTATATTATATAAAATATTACAAAATATATGGGTGATCCTTAGCAAAATGTGAGTAGTATATGAGCAGATGATCGCGTGTGCTCACCGGGGACGTAAATCACTTTTAATTCACCAGGAAATCCTTATAAATTACGGCCATAAGTGTGTAATAAAATGTAATAACTACACACAGAAGACGCTCACATAAACTAAATACAATTATTTCATTAACACGTATTTGGTCACAGCATGCAGTTGTTTTATTTTGTTTGTCGAGAAATGTTTACGTGTTACTAATGTTAAACGTTTATATATATTTTTGGCAAATAATCATGTTGTTGGATTCGACCAAATAAATCATCGAATTGAATCAAGACCATTTGCACAATTTGGAGAAAACAATATTGATTGATTACTTATTCCATCCCAAAAGAGAAATCCGATATTTGATTTCCCCTGTGACCTTAACATGATTTTAACTGACGAATCAACCCACGTGTAGTCGATCTAGACAACCACGGGCGTCTTTCCAACTATTCGTGGCTTCTGGATGTTCAATATACAGGCGGGTCACCATTGCTATACGGGGATACGTAACAGGCGACAGGAGTGTCATGTGGCACACCGACGGGATCGTCATACTGTCAAGGAGAATATAACTCACACTTGATATGTGAATATAATTAACCCATGAATGGTCCTGGGGGGATCTGTTTCGTGATGAGTATAACGTTTCTTGCGTGTTTTGTGGTTCAGTCAACGATACGTGATGCGTGTCATCGAATGAGGTAAGCATCGTTCCATTGACGGCATAATAATGAAGAAATGTATCCGGCATTGCGAACCTTCATTCGAACTCACCGACAGGATTTGTAATCTCCGGTATAAACCCGT
This sequence comes from Siphonodentalium dalli, assembly GCA_032622095.1. Taxonomy (NCBI): domain Eukaryota; kingdom Metazoa; phylum Mollusca; class Scaphopoda; order Gadilida; family Siphonodentaliidae; genus Siphonodentalium; species Siphonodentalium dalli. Next base: position 98,867,202 of record CP136063.1, read on the forward strand.
TTTACGGAAACCCCTCGGTTTAAACTGCCGTTTGATACATGTCGCTAGATTTGATACATGTCGCACAATTTGAACAGAGCCGTATGTCTAAATGACGTTTTCGTGCTGTTAACCATGTCCAGTCAGACCATGGTTTGGCTTGTATATCGTTGAGTATAGTCGATATTAGTTTCATCATTAACGGAGACAAGCAGTTTATACTACACCGTTTTCATTGACCGTAAGATAGCGGGAAATTTGAACCGCTGTCAGTGAATACGACTCACGAGTCATAATATCGTTGACATTCTCGAAGCACGGTCGTAAAATGGTTTAACGATTCGTTGCGCCATGCATCCCTAAAGTTGAACATCACAAATCAGAACTTCAAACAATCGAACTACAACACGGCAAGCTGCTGATAATAATGGCACAGCCAGCACGAAATCTGAGGGGACAAGAAAGAAACGACTACAAAAATCTATACGAATTAGGCTATGAAACCTATCCAAGGAACACGACTATGGCATCCAGACTAAGCGTAAACAATATATACGCAGGAAGATCAAGATGCTCGCGATGAGAAATTATAACAGAAAAAAAACAGGGCCTACCCGCACCATAATTGTATGGTGACGATTGTGGCGATAACAATGATGACGCAGGAAACACATCAGAAGCAGAAACAGAAACTGAGAAAGATCTAGAAAGAAAATATCAAGAATTTAATTAAGCTAATAAGAGAGCAAATACAACGCCACAAAAACGAGGAAGCACAACACGCCCTGAAGACCACAGAGAAATAAGAATGATGAACATGTGTGTGTCCTCGTGGAATACGTCATAAAGAAAATAGCTTCTAAGAGTCTTTATCTCAATCAACTCGCGGCAGGAGAGATGGAAATAATTGTCCCATGCAGCGACGAAATTGACAAAACGTACCGAATATCTCTGCTTAGATGTTAAAGGCACGTGCGGCCTTAATTGTCGAAAATATTCTTATTTGTTCCAAACACCGTAAACAGAACAACATTAAAACGCATACAGTTCCGTTCATATATACCATGACAATCGCGTAAACAGCATGTTATCATAAAGACCTACTATATTTTACCTAAGCAAGAGCCTGATTGTGTTACAGAAGACAGCACAATGCTACTGGCTAATCACACACAATGGCATAAACGCTCTTTATTAGTTCCATATCAGGTATTCACCAACAAAGAACGCTCTTTATGTTTACCATCATAATATAAACAAACACCAGAAAAGTAACTTTTTATGCTTTTGTTTACATAACAATGGTCAAACATATGACCATAACAGACTGTTTATGCGATATTTCTTATTTGTATACGGACACAGTCTATCTACATTTTGATGTTCTTTCTGTTTGTGGCGGTTTTTGACGGGTGGAGTTATTTTCACAGGATACCCAACGCCAAGGCCAGCCGTGTCTTTAACGAGTGGAGTATACTTTTAGATTTTTATGCAGCCTGGATTAGGAGAGTAGAATGTGGATAAAGTACATGGGATGAAGATCCGACTAAAATAGAAAACCCAATACTAGCAGGGGGATTTTTGCGGGCACATATGCCGGGGCGGTGGGTGGTCGATGGGACCAACAAACAATTTTTCATGCAAGTTTTTTTCACTGTTTTTGCAATGAGTTTGGCTTAAAACACATTAGAATAAGAGAAATAATGTAATTCTAACTGCTAAACTGACTGCAGGCAGTTATCGTGTTGTATTTTGTTGCAAATTTTGAAATCCAAGATGGCCGCTGGCAGCCATGTTTTTTTGACCGAATGACCCCAAAATGAATCGTTCCTATTTATATGTCAATGTTAACATCCATGACAAATAGTACGCACATAAATTCATATACAGCTGTTTACAGTGAATTCCCCCCGCAAATCTCTGTTTTAGTGCTAAAGGGGGGGGGGGGTGTCAAAAAATGGTCGGAAAAAACTGCCGAAAACGGAAAAACATTTGGACGCGGTGTGGGTCCCAACAACGTTCGAAAGGTAAAAGTCAGCATACGTGCCTGAAATTTTTTTCCGACACCCCCCCCCGATACTAGCAGGAATTTTCGAAAGAGAAGGCCGACCTTCTCCAGTTTCCATCAGAACTTAACAAAACAGGATTCGGTATCAGAACAAAAAACTATTTCACCGCTGGTAATACCGACGAAATAAGAAATGGAAGATGGTATTGTCCTGACTACCAGAAATGGAACTGTTCAATACCAAATGCACACTTTACAGTTAACCAATGTGGCACGAGGAGTCTATCTCACATTTGTGCAACATGTTTTCAACACGATCGGGCACAACAAGCACATCCAGAAATTACACAAGAGTGCCCGTATAACAATTACTAGAAATTGAAACAAGTAACTCAGAAGTCACTGGTAATCACAAAGATCCCAATGTGGCCAATACAAATGAATGATATTTGTTGGAAACGCACGAAATTGTGCAGGATTTAATTTCTGTAAGTTCCTTCGATGAAAGTATCGAAAATAAATGGAAACAAGAAGAGGAATGCCTCGAAAATATTTAAAAAAACACAAACGATATTGCACACAATGTCGAGGTAGAGCCTTCTATGATTAACGATGACACTAGAAGAATAGGAGCCTCGTTACCCCCACATCTAAAAATAGAATTTGTGGGTCTAAAATTGGTTGTACTAAAATATTCCCAAAATATCAAAACCCAAAAAAAAAATTTCCAAAATTTATTTTTTCCACAAAATTTCAAAACTTCCAAAAAATTTTAAAACCCCAAAATTTCAAAAGAAAAAATTTCAAAACCCTCAAAATTATTTCTCCAAAAAAAGTTTAAATAAAAAATTTATAACGAGTTTTCGGTTTCTGATAATCTCGATATTAAAAAAATGTCGAATGTTAAATTATTTGCGCGTAATATCTTTCGTTATTTTTTTTTGTTCAACCAATGTTTCAATGTATTTATTAATCGATGTTTAGAAATAGCTTTATTGGACATTGTGACCATCGATATGAATGCATACATTCCAGTGTTTTATCGGACGCAGTTCATATAATTGTCATACCTGAAAATAGACACTATTACTTTTACATAAATAATAAAGAGCGTTTATTCTTTACACTCTCTCTATCCCATATGACAGGTGTGTATTATCGTGAATTATTGGAAGTATTGAGATGTACTATGTTGAATCACTAACGGTCGAAAATTGTAATGTGAAATTACAACCCTCCAGAATGAATTGTCATATTCGCTGTACACGCAATCACACACGCGACATTGGTGGTAACAATGTGTCTTTCACACCTTTGCTTTACCAAATGAATTATATTATTTCCCCGTTCACAGTTATATGCTATTCAGAAAACATATCGATTTAATGTCTGAACAAACGGGTTAGTATCAATTAAGGTTGATAAACTGTGTCATTCACACGATAATTAGTTAGCCAAAAACATGCATACGTCCAGGACACTCAATTATAGAAATTGCTTTGATGACATTGTTATAACAACATTACGTAATAACCACTTATCGCCCCACATTCATACTTACGCTTTGGACATTTTATCAGTTTATCACGTGATCACTAAATGTGGCAATCGGGTATCCTCCGATGCCTGCAATATATTATTTATAATAATTGGACTCATTGATCTCACGTGAATAATACTCTTAGTTGTTCCAATAAAATAGTTATCAAATTCGATCACCAATAGATTTGATTGTGGAATGTAATGACCTTTAACTTATTTATCGATCTAAAGGGACACTCATTATGAATGAATGTTAACAATACAAGCGCACGAATGAAGAGCGTTGAACATATACGAAATTACTACACGAATGAATTGAACCTTGAAATTTATATTTCACATCTTACCAACAACAGCTACAGACATAATCATAGTATTATACTGTCTTGCATGTACACACGCTATGACATCATTAAAGGTGGACAATCCACTCACGGTGTGACAACAGATACGGACATAGGCATAGTGTTATACAGTCTTCTATGTACCCACGCTATGACACCATTAACGTACATTGGATGTTAGGTCTATGACTCTTGAGTATGCACCAATCAATGAGCAAATGAGCAAGAAAATGAGCAAATGAGCAAGAAAATTAGCAAATGAGCAAGAAAATGAGCAAATGAGCAATAAAAATGAGCAAATGAGCAAAAAAATGAGCAAATGAGCAAGAAAATGAGCAAATGAGCAAGAAAATGAGCAAATGAGCAATAAAAATGAGCAAATGAGCAAGAAAATGAGCAAATGAGCAAGAAAATGAGCAAATGAGCAATAAAAATGAGCAAATGAGCAAAAAAATGAGCAAATGAGCAAGAAAATGAGCAAATGAGCAAGAAAATGAGCAAATGAGCAATAAAAATGAGCAAATGAGCAAAAAAATGAGCAAATGAGCAAGAAAATGAGCAAATGAGCAAGAAAATGAGCAAATGAGCAATAAAAATGAGCAAATGAGCAAGAAAATGAGCCAAAAAATGAGCAAATGAGCAAAAAAATGAGCAAATGAGCAAAAAAATGAGCAAATGAGCAATAAAAATGAGCAAATGAGCAAAAAAATGAGCAAATGAGCAAAAAAATGAGCAAATGAGCAAAAAAATGAGATGTAACATTATATCACTGTTATTGTATCAATTGATAGGTTCAGACAAGTTCGATGTTTAGAAAAGAAAAGTTACCTATAATTCTGCTGTGGTTAAGCAGTCCATTATTTAGGGCATACCTGTATGTAGGCCTACCAGTGGATGAATAGTCTGCCGGAGAAGTACTGTGTAGACAGGTCTTGTCGGTAAGAGAGTCAGACGAGAAGTGGAGGCTCGGCTATTAAAACATAGTAATGCGATAGCGAACATCAAACGAGTCTGCGCACGCATATCTGTCAAAGGATACAATGGCAGTCATTGGTCAATTTATCCCCGGTGTCAGCTCAGTACCCAATCGGGACGAAGCCGAAGGTCAACTCATTTTTTTTTGCTCATTATAGTACGTCACTTGGACATTTTATCAGTTTATCACGTGATCACTAAATGTGGCAATCGGGTATCCACCGATGCCTGCAATTTATTATTTATAATAATTGGACTCATTGATCTCACGTAAATAATACTCTTAGTTGTTCCAATAAAATAGTTATCAAATTCGATCACCAATAGATTTGACTGTGGAATATAATGACCTTTAACTTATTTATCGATCTATGTTAGAACATGGTCTTAACAAAAAACTTGACCATAACAAAAATTACCTTACATTTATGCATGAATCTAATTAGACCATACGTAAATATTGTCAGCTTATCGTCTGATGAGCAAATCCGATGTTTATCAAAAATAGTACAACTTCCAGTTGGTAATTACTCTTACGAATGAAGAGCGTTGAACATATACGAAATTACTACACGAATGAACTGAAATTTATATTTTCACATCTTACCAACAACAGATACAGACATAGTCATAGTGTTATACTATCTTACATGTACCCATGCTATGACATCATTCGAAGGGGCAATACACTCAAGGAGTTAAAGTGACACGAAACAAGGGACGTGATGTAATATTGGTGTTTGAATCTTAAAGGAACACAAGACACTCTAAAGGGACACTCATTATGAATGAATGTTAACAATACAAGCGCACGAATGAAGAGCGTTGAATTGAACCTTGAAATTTATATTTCACATCTTACCAACAACAGCTACAGGCATTATCATAGGGTTATACTGTCTTGCATATACACACGCTATGACATCATTAAAGGCGGACAATCCACTCACGGTGTGACAACAGATACAGACATAGGCATAGTGTTATACAGTCTTCTATGTACCAATGCTATGACATAATTAAAGGGGGGATAATACACGCACGGTGTGGAATGTTAAAGTGACACGCGGTAAGGGACGTGATGTAATATTGGTGAAACCCCCTCCCCACTTATAGATATATAACGAAGACGAGAATAACATGTTGATGAAGTTTATTGAAATTTAATCATTGTCTGAATCTTCGACCGTTAGATTTACTTCTAAGAGTTTCTTGAATTTTCTCATCGCTTCATCTGCAGCCCATTCATTATTATATCCGTGTTTGGTCAGTTTGACCATTTTCTTCATGATCATGGTATGTATGCGTGATGTTTTCAATCGATACTGGTATTCTATTAATCGTCTATAACTTTTGAGAAACAGAGCAAACTCTGTGTCGATGGTATCCTCTTTTCCCGACATGCTCTCATCTCCCGAAATGCTCTCTTCTTCTTTCACATCATTGGTGACGCGTTTCATCATACTTTTGAATGTGTCCATCTCGTTGACACATCGCGCAGCTTTCTTAAGACCGAATACCGTTCTACTACCGACGCCATTACCATCTTCTGAATCTGATAGCGTTCCACGTTCATCTTCATCTGAATCTAGAACCGCTTCGTCAGATTCATCGGTATCTTCTCCGAAGAGAGTTGGTTTTGTCTCGGACATAACTCCGTGTTTAATCTGTTTATGTCTTTGTAGATTGTAGTTCGTCGATAAAATAATGCCACATAAATCACACCCGTGCATTATCGCGAATTATTGGAAGAACCATCACTCTTATAAGTAGCGATAAAAAGAGAGAATAAGGTGTGGTATACAACCGTCGCTCTAAGAGTACGTTCGTCCCGGGGCTAGGGTATAGATATTTGACCGCCGGTGATTCAATTAATGCCAATTTATCAGTATGGTACTCTATGTATTCATTCATGATTTGGCTAATCGTATGACACTGGTCTTTTCATTTTCTTCTTATTATTAGACAAACCTCCATCAGACACTCTCTTGTTGGTTTGTTTGGACGCTTTACGTGTGTTTGTCAACTTATTTGCTGCAACTTCAGCCTTAGCCATTTCAATCGCTTGAGCGATGGGTGTCACCACGTTAATAAGTGGTTTTAGAACGTCTTCTTCACTATCACTATTTTTAGTTCTGTCAATAAAGTATCGACCCTGATTATCTGGTATTAACTTCCCATCAACCATATCTCTGAAATGTTTTCTCCACATTTCAAGATCTGCTGGAATATACGGGATCGACATGTTTCTTCAAAATGTACAAGTCACTCTTTTTTCTGCATTTTATTTTAGAAAGTTTATCGCCTCTTATAAAAATCGATTATTGCATCTAAAAATAGAATCTTTGGGTCTAAAATTGGTTGTACTAAAATATTCCCAAAAACCCAAAACTTCAAAAATTTCAAAAAACTTCAAAAATTTCAAAAAACTTCAAAAATTTCAAAAACTTCAAAAATTTCAAAAATTTCAAAAACTTCAAAAAACTTCAAAAATTTCAAAAACTTCAAAAATAAGACCCCGCCGGCGGCGGACCCCGGCGGCGGCGGCGGCGGCGGCACCGGCGGCGGCGGCGGCACCGCCGGCGGCGCCAGTTGTTGTTGTTGTTGTTGTTGTTGTTGTGGCGGCGGCGGCGGCGGCGGCGGCGGCGGCGGCGGCGGCGGCGGCGACGGCATTGCGGTATTTTACTGCGGCGGCGGCGCCGCCGCCGCCGCCGGGGTCCGCCGCCGCCGCCGCCGCCGCCACAGCAACAACAACAACAACAACAACAACAACAACAACACCACCACCAACAACAACAACAACAACAACAACTGGCGCCGCCGGCGGTGCCGCCGCCGCCGCCGCCGGGGTCCGCCGGGGTCTTATTTTTGAAGTTTTTGAAATTTTTGAAGTTTTTTGAAGTTTTTGAAATTTTTGAAATTTTTGAAATTTTTGAAGTTTTTTGAAATTTTTGAAGTTTTTTGAAATTTTTGAAGTTTTGGGTTTTTGGGAATATTTTAGTACAACCAATTTTAGACCCAAAGATTCTATTTTTATAAGAGGCGATAAACTTTCTAAAATAAAATGCAGAAAAAAGAGTGACTTGTACATTTTGAAGAAACATGTCGATCCCGTATATTCCAGCAGATCTTGAAATGTGGAGAAAACATTTCAGAGATATGGTTGATGGGAAGTTAATACCAGATAATCAGGGTCGATACTTTATTGACAGAACTAAAAATAGTGATAGTGAAGAAGACGTTCTAAAACCACTTATTAACGTGGTGACACCCATCGCTCAAGCGATTGAAATGGCTAAGGCTGAAGTTGCAGCAAATAAGTTGACAAACACACGTAAAGCGTCCAAACAAACCAACAAGAGAGTGTCTGATGGAGGTTTGTCTAATAATAAGAAGAAAATGAAAAGACCAGTGTCATACGATTAGCCAAATCATGAATGAATACATAGAGTACCATACTGATAAATTGGCATTAATTGAATCACCGGCGGTCAAATATCTATACCCTAGCCCCGGGACGAACGTACTCTTAGAGCGACGGTTGTATACCACACCTTATTCTCTCTTTTTATCGCTACTTATAAGAGTGATGGTTCTTCCAATAATTCGCGATAATGCACGGGTGTGATTTATGTGGCATTATTTTATCGACGAACTACAATCTACAAAGACATAAACAGATTAAACACGGAGTTATGTCCGAGACAAAACCAACTCTCTTCGGAGAAGATACCGATGAATCTGACGAAGCGGTTCTAGATTCAGATGAAGATGAACGTGGAACGCTATCAGATTCAGAAGATGGTAATGGCGTCGGTAGTAGAACGGTATTCGGTCTTAAGAAAGCTGCGCGATGTGTCAACGAGATGGACACATTCAAAAGTATGATGAAACGCGTCACCAATGATGTGAAAGAAGAAGAGAGCATTTCGGGAGATGAGAGCATGTCGGGAAAAGAGGATACCATCGACACAGAGTTTGCTCTGTTTCTCAAAAGTTATAGACGATTAATAGAATACCAGTATCGATTGAAAACATCACGCATACATACCATGATCATGAAGAAAATGGTCAAACTGACCAAACACGGATATAATAATGAATGGGCTGCAGATGAAGCGATGAGAAAATTCAAGAAACTCTTAGAAGTAAATCTAACGGTCGAAGATTCAGACAATGATTAAATTTCAATAAACTTCATCAACATGTTATTCTCGTCTTCGTTATATATCTATAAGTGGGGAGGGGGTTTCACCAATATTACATCACGTCCCTTACCGCGTGTCACTTTAACATTCCACACCGTGCGTGTATTATCCCCCCTTTAATTATGTCATAGCATTGGTACATAGAAGACTGTATAACACTATGCCTATGTCTGTATCTGTTGTCACACCGTGAGTGGATTGTCCGCCTTTAATGATGTCATAGCGTGTGTATATGCAAGACAGTATAACCCTATGATAATGCCTGTAGCTGTTGTTGGTAAGATGTGAAATATAAATTTCAAGGTTCAATTCAACGCTCTTCATTCGTGCGCTTGTATTGTTAACATTCATTCATAATGAGTGTCCCTTTAGAGTGTCTTGTGTTCCTTTAAGATTCAAACACCAATATTACATCACGTCCCTTGTTTCGTGTCACTTTAACTCCTTGAGTGTATTGCCCCTTCGAATGATGTCATAGCATGGGTACATGTAAGATAGTATAACACTATGACTATGTCTGTATCTGTTGTTGGTAAGATGTGAAAATATAAATTTCAGTTCATTCGTGTAGTAATTTCGTATATGTTCAACGCTCTTCATTCGTAAGAGTAATTACCAACTGGAAGTTGTACTATTTTTGATAAACATCGGATTTGCTCATCAGACGATAAGCTGACAATATTTACGTATGGTCTAATTAGATTCATGCATAAATGTAAGGCAATTTTTGTTATGGTCAAGTTTTTTGTTAAGACCATGTTCTAACATAGATCGATAAATAAGTTAAAGGTCATTATATTCCACAGTCAAATCTATTGGTGATCGAATTTGATAACTATTTTATTGGAACAACTAAGAGTATTATTTACGTGAGATCAATGAGTCCAATTATTATAAATAATAAATTGCAGGCATCGGTGGATACCCGATTGCCACATTTAGTGATCACGTGATAAACTGATAAAATGTCCAAGTGACGTACTATAATGAGCAAAAAAAAATGAGTTGACCTTCGGCTTCGTCCCGATTGGGTACTGAGCTGACACCGGGGATAAATTGACCAATGACTGCCATTGTATCCTTTGACAGATATGCGTGCGCAGACTCGTTTGATGTTCGCTATCGCATTACTATGTTTTAATAGCCGAGCCTCCACTTCTCGTCTGACTCTCTTACCGACAAGACCTGTCTACACAGTACTTCTCCGGCAGACTATTCATCCACTGGTAGGCCTACATACAGGTATGCCCTAAATAATGGACTGCTTAACCACAGCAGAATTATAGGTAACTTTTCTTTTCTAAACATCGAACTTGTCTGAACCTATCAATTGATACAATAACAGTGATATAATGTTACATCTCATTTTTTTGCTCATTTGCTCATTTTTTTGCTCATTTGCTCATTTTTTTGCTCATTTGCTCATTTTTATTGCTCATTTGCTCATTTTTTTGCTCATTTGCTCATTTTTTTGCTCATTTGCTCATTTTTTGGCTCATTTTCTTGCTCATTTGCTCATTTTTATTGCTCATTTGCTCATTTTCTTGCTCATTTGCTCATTTTCTTGCTCATTTGCTCATTTTTTTGCTCATTTGCTCATTTGTATTGCTCATTTGCTCATTTTTATTGCTCATTTGCTCATTTTCTTGCTCATTTGCTCATTTTCTTGCTCATTTGCTCATTTTTTGCTCATTTGCTCATTTTTATTGCTCATTTGCTCATTTTCTTGCTCATTTGCTCATTTTCTTGCTCATTTGCTCATTTTTTTGCTCATTTGCTCATTTTTATTGCTCATTTGCTCATTTTCTTGCTCATTTGCTCATTTTCTTGCTCATTTGCTCATTTTTTTGCTCATTTGCTCATTTTTATTGCTCATTTTCTTGCTCATTTTCTTGCTCATTTGCTCATTTTTTTGCTCATTTGCTAATTTTTTTGCTCATTTGCTCATTGATTGGTGCATACTCAAGAGTCATAGACCTAACATCCAATGTACGTTAATGGTGTCATAGCGTGGGTACATAGAAGACTGTATAACACTATGCCTATGTCCGTATCTGTTGTCACACCGTGAGTGGATTGTCCACCTTTAATGATGTCATAGCGTGTGTACATGCAAGACAGTATAATACTATGATTATGTCTGTAGCTGTTGTTGGTAAGATGTGAAATATAAATTTCAAGGTTCAATTCATTCGTGTAGTAATTTCGTATATGTTCAACGCTCTTCATTCGTGCGCTTGTATTGTTAACATTCATTCATAATGAGTGTCCCTTTAGATCGATAAATAAGTTAAAGGTCATTACATTCCACAATCAAATCTATTGGTGATCGAATTTGATAACTATTTTATTGGAACAACTAAGAGTATTATTCACGTGAGATCAATGAGTCCAATTATTATAAATAATATATTGCAGGCATCGGAGGATACCCGATTGCCACATTTAGTGATCACGTGATAAACTGATAAAATGTCCAAAGCGTAAGTATGAATGTGGGGCGATAAGTGGTTATTACGTAATGTTGTTATAACAATGTCATCAAAGCAATTTCTATAATTGAGTGTCCTGGACGTATGCATGTTTTTGGCTAACTAATTATCGTGTGAATGACACAGTTTATCAACCTTAATTGATACTAACCCGTTTGTTCAGACATTAAATCGATATGTTTTCTGAATAGCATATAACTGTGAACGGGGAAATAATATAATTCATTTGGTAAAGCAAAGGTGTGAAAGACACATTGTTACCACCAATGTCGCGTGTGTGATTGCGTGTACAGCGAATATGACAATTCATTCTGGAGGGTTGTAATTTCACATTACAATTTTCGACCGTTAGTGATTCAACATAGTACATCTCAATACTTCCAATAATTCACGATAATACACACCTGTCATATGGGATAGAGAGAGTGTAAAGAATAAACGCTCTTTATTATTTATGTAAAAGTAATAGTGTCTATTTTCAGGTATGACAATTATATGAACTGCGTCCGATAAAACACTGGAATGTATGCATTCATATCGATGGTCACAATGTCCAATAAAGCTATTTCTAAACATCGATTAATAAATACATTGAAACATTGGTTGAACAAAAAAAAATAACGAAAGATATTACGCGCAAATAATTTAACATTCGACATTTTTTTAATATCGAGATTATCAGAAACCGAAAACTCGTTATAAATTTTTTATTTAAACTTTTTTTGGAGAAATAATTTTGAGGGTTTTGAAATTTTTTCTTTTGAAATTTTGGGGTTTTAAAATTTTTTGGAAGTTTTAAAAAAATTTTGGAAAAAATAAATTTGTGAAATTTTTTTTTGGAATTTTTTTTTTTGGGTTTTGATATTTTGGGAATATTTTAGTACAACCAATTTTAGACCCACAAATTCTATTTTTAGATGTGGGGGTAACGAGGCTCCTATTCTTCTGACACTACTATTGCAGTCGAAGACCAGGATATGACACCAGCCAAATCACTGCAAAAGTCACAACCTGGGACGAAGACTTTGAAAACCATACAGCTACATCGCACGACAAAGTATTTGAATCTAAGCGTAGTAACGTTTTTTGGATGTCAAATACCAGTTTATTCACAAGTAAATACCCAGTTTTTTCGTAATCATTTCCACGGATACCATATCAGGAAATAATCACGTTTCTAGAGTTTGCCCTCCCGATAACTTTCGAGGGACATAATACATAATTGAATACAAGGAAAGTAAAAGCCACAAATGTGGAAAGGATTTTCCAAAAGAAATCGAACAATATTTCCATGGGGAAATATAATACTAGTCAGTCATCGGTCCTTTCGAAAAGAACCCATTTAATTCCAAAACGGTTCTATTATCACATAATTCAGTACCGAAAGGAGATTCAATTGGAAGTCTAGATTATACTAGACTTGAGTTTCCACCCAAACAATTCGGTTTATCTGTTCATACTGAAAGATAAATTATTTTTGTAATACACTCAAAATTAGTAATCTAAAATATAGTTTGGTGGACCTAAGTGAGAGCGCAGTATGGACACACATTAATAAACGGGGTCTACAAATGGCATATATGCAAGTTCCATGTTGCCAAGGCGATGTACATCATCTTGGTTTCACTCCTGAAGGGAAAATTTGTTTGGCATGGTTTTGACCATGGGATTGAGGTCCAGTGTCTACATATTTCAGAGGGTTTCAAATGCACTTACATATATATCATTAAATCATGGAATCAATGTAGTAAACTATCTTTATGACATAGCTTCAGCAGAACACTGCCGAGATAGCCGGTTCTGAATTTAAATCACAAGGGACATTACTGTCAAAATGTGGGCTAGTCGAAACCAAAGCTAAAGCATGCCCGCCTTAAACCAAAATTACATTTCTGGGAGTACAGTTCGACACAGAAAAATGAATAGCAACCACCAATGGTGCTTATACCTAAGGCAGGTGAATGACTTCATATCATTTTTTCTATATCCATCAGTGATTTTTCAAGATCGCGGGTATATATTCTGGAGAAATTGTCACCTGACTTCCGGTTAGCAACCGTGTGGAGATTGCAAAAAAAAACACGGAAATGAAGCATCGCGATAAAAATGAAAGTGACTACTTCACAACTTACGAAGAATTAACATTTAGACCAATTTCGTTGGTCAGCTTAATGAAAACGAAAAATGACGAAGTCATGACGATAATCCAGACAAAATTTTACAATTCACGACACGTCTTGTCAAGTTGGCATGTCGTCTCCGTCGTGACCACTGCATGATGTTACATAAATTATTCTCAGCGTTATGTCGCCGAAAAAATGCAAATTTGAGGCACATCATGTATGGTTGCTCCACTACGTGTCACGTACGATTCATATTACTCTCAATTACTGAAGAACGATTCTCAATTAGCAAGTAACTGGCTGAAATAGAGAAGACCTCTCGCCGTGAACTTCAAAGTGTGTTGGGAAAACTGAATGTTGCATGCGTAAAATGATTTTGATAAATTGTGACAAACTGTCAACCGTTTTGGTTCTCCAAACAGGATCCACAAGGGAAAAATTTCATCAAAGCTGTTTGATAGATATATTCTATGTTGCAGCTCAAAACCGATTTGAAATCATAGAACGTCATTTAAGTGAATAGGCTGGCAGATATGTTATCAAGTTGGCACACCAATCAAAGTCATAGTAGACAATTTAATCAAGAAACAAGGGTAAAGTATAAATAAATATAAATAAAGGAACACCATTTCCAATTTATGCATGATTGGTAATTTCAGATGAGCAAGTTATGTACATAGTGCATATATGTTCGCAAAATCGTGTCACGTTAAAGGTACTCAATCCGATTAAACACCCCTAAATTACTATTGCTTTGGCTTCGGGGTAATACAATATTTGAATCGAATCGAGGAACCTACCCATCAAAGCTCAGAGTGATCAGATATCGATTTTTGAAGTTTGTTATTTCTATTATTTGTGGCCCAGAAACACGCTGTCAAATGGATGGTCTCGGTCAAAATTACAGATGAAGATGGATAACTCTAAAAAACAAGTGGTAAACGACTAAATGTCGTAAATACTCAAGTGATAATACGGCCATATTTCGTTGAACAAAATGCTGATAAATAACACATATCATAGTTGACACTGGTTAGCATTATTTTGTTGCAATTAATCGATTCTGATAACTAAAGCCTATTTTGAAGAAATGTTGTTGTTGTTGTTGTTGTATCTTGATGATATGGGGACCATCTGATCGGATTGAGTACCTTTAATTCATGATTGAGTCATTAAAGCATTAAATGAAAACTTGAAAAAGACGCAATGAATTCCAGAAACACAGCATTTGCAGCTGGCACCTACAGTAATTTGAGGACGCAGTTCTCAACCTACATACAGTTCTGAAGCCACAAGGCACATGTTCTCAGTTATTATGCAGAATTTTTTAGCAGGTCATTTAAATCACACACCGCAGTTATAATTATCTAGCAGGAGTAAAACTACGACTCGTTGTGAATCAAATCTATCAAACGAGTTTCATAAAATCTTATATCACAACATAACGAGTTGAAGATCCTCTATATATGGATATGGATGTGCATCATGGACGCCAGGATGTCACAAGGGACGTAGCCGTTGTCAATATATTCCCATTTTATTAGAGGTAGAAACATATTTTTCACAACGTGCATTTGTTGAAAATTTAAATATAAGAAAAATCTCAATTTTTATATTAGTCCGAACTATGTGTTGTTTTCAAACATGCTATCATCCATCCGCATGCACCTATCGCTACGTTACGGATGAGTTGTTAAAATAACTACAGCATTGAACTGACTGGAGTTAATCGACCAAACAAATAAATAGTGCCACACTGCCATTGGTTATACAACAGTTATTGCGATTGCATATTTACGAAAAATGTGTTCCGCGGATCAATTTAAACGAATAAAATCTACGTTGACATTGTGCAACGAAGTAAATTATCGTTTTATCATTAAATTACTCACAACATAGCACATTTATCCCGTGGAGACAATTTAAAATCCACCAGAAACGCATCATCGTGCATCGAAAAAGATAGCGACGCTGGGGAATCTTGATGGACAAATACATCACAAACAGGGCTTATCAAGAATGACCGCGAATAAAACACCGACAACTATTTAGAATAGTTAACGCCATTTCGAATTATTTTATAACAGTAATAAAAAGATATCCATAATTGTCTTGTCTTGACTTTAAAACGTTTAATTACCGCGAACATGACAATATGTGGCCCGATATCGACTTAAAAAGAGGAAGTGTTAACACGATTTGAATGTTCAGCCTGTTGTCCAGAAAGCCCGCACATTATCTGCTTATAATATAATCTTTATAGGTAGATAATCTGCTTAGATTCGGCTCATTTTGAGTCGATAATGAACTTAAAATGAGAGCAATATCGACTCATAGTGACTTCATTATAGGTTCATTATGTGCGGACAATGACACAAATTAGCCAATCCACGACTTAGCAGGTGTACTCTATTTGGCGCGCATTTTCATTGTGGCCCGCGTCATAAAACGGAATAACGGATATGCCTCCAATAACTGCTTACATTTCAGAATCAAATCACATTATAGGTCCATTATATGCGTATTTGTGCGACGATATGTTGGTATCTGATGCCAATGACCTTCCACAGCTCATTATAAGATTTTGTGGTCGTTTTCGGCGTATAATTTATGAGTGGTTTTGTGGATTTTCGCGTTTCCTGTATCTCCAGGTTCTGATATGAATGTTGATGAATGCAAGTATTTTTTTTCTTATTTTTTTTACTTAGTAAGCGGAAAATTGAATTCTTAAAGATGCATAATCCGAATTAACGCTCGCAAATTACTATTTCCTTGGCTTTGGGGGTAAAACATAGTTGATTCGAGTCGATGAACCCACCCATCAAAGAGTGATCATATATAAATTTTTTAAATCTATAATGTTTCACCACCGATAATTTTTTTAGTGACCCAGTAACAGTGGACGAGAAGACGGTCTCGGACCAAATTGCGAATGAAGATGGATAACTCTAAACTGAAGTGTTTTTTGTGTCAGATATTTGACAAACCGGCAAAATTTCGATGAACAAAATGTTGATTAATAACAGGTTTTGGGCAATTTTATACTATAGTTGACTGTGCACGGTTAGCATTATTTTTGGGCAATTAATCGACTCTGATTACTGAAGGGGCATTTAAAAGAATGTTGTTGTCGTTGGAATTTGATGATATGGGGACCATCGAATCGGATCAAGTACCTTTAGTTATATTGTGTCAGTTTTAGTGTATAAAATAAACTCCACGTGAAAGACCAATGCTGCTTGATTTTGAATTTGATAGCCATTTATTTCATATAATTCCAATGTCGTATAGTAGACTGGTCATATCCAGTCAAACTTCTGAATAGTGAATTATTATACCTATGGCCAATATTTTTAAAATGAAAAAGGGGGCCACCCTGAAAAAGTCCCAAAATCCAAAATGGCCGCCATTTTACAAAATGGCCGACATTTCAACACAATATCACTAATTATGTCAATTTATTTGACTATACAGCACCAAATCACCACGTAACATGAATTATAATGATTCAAATGTATCCCAGAAGTTAATGCTTCATTTTCTTTAGTCATAAAATCCAAAATGGCCGCCATTTTCCAAAATGGTCGACATTTCAGCATGATATCAACAATTACGTCAATTTATTCGACTATACAGCACCAAATCACCATGTAACATGAATTATAATGATTCAAATGTATCCCAGAAGTGTTATTTTACATGTTTATAATGTTAATCCTTCATTTTCTTCAGTCACAAAATCCAAAATGGCCGCCATTTTCCAAAATGGTCGACATTTCAACATGATCTCACTAATTACGTCAATTTATTCGACTATACGGCACCAAATCACCATGTAACATAAATTATAATGATTCAAATGTATCCCAGAAGTGTTATTTTACATATTTATAATGTTAATCCTTCATTTTCTTCAGTCACAAAATCCAAAATGGCCGCCATGTCAACATGATATCACTAACTACGTCAATTGATTCGACTATACAGCACCAACCCATCATGTAACATATATGCCGACAATTTCACTCTAAATTTGCTGTTATTAAATTAATTATTATTAATATGTGTTGTCTATATATGTACATCCATTGCTGTGAAGCGCTTATAAGGGGATAACCACTATATAAGTGCAATATATTTTTGAATATTATTATGATTAGCGTCTCCAAATATGTAGTGCCGGTATGGTAGGCTACTTATGGCAGTTAGGCCCTATATTCAATCATATAAAAAATTTCACAAAACAACATATATGTTCACCCCTCATCAGACCAATCTGACAAACAACTATCACAACTGTCTGATGAATACATATCAACATTGGCATCCTCCGCATCAGATTCCGGAATGGTCATTTTCTTCTTCTTAGTGGGAGGGGATCTCATTTCGGGTTTTTCTATGCAGGCGGCGTCCTTGTTCTTCTTAGTGTTCAGACTTGGTGGTAGTTGAGGGCCAAGGAACCAAACTGGAGAAATCTCTGTATCACTTTCATCCCACCCCCGGCCAGCTAACGATGGATATATAATATTCTGTTTTAGACATTGATCCCATACAATACACTGGATGTTGCTGCGTTTGATGTGCTCAATGGAACTGCTGATATCTGGGATTAATCCTGCGCTGGCCTCTACCTTCTGCTTGTCGTACATTCTAGCCCTGGTCGCTGCATACGTCTCATCCCGTTTTCCAGCGTACATCACCGTTTGCAGGAATTCCTGTGCGCCAGCCAACGAATGGGTAGTTTCCAAAGATCCTAGATCCTTTAGCAGAGACATCTTTTCTTGTTTGATCATTTTTTTAATTGGCTTCACCTTACCAACACCGACCGGGAAGGAGACGGTGTCACATCCTGTGATACTGTGATATGCAGGTAACACACAGCATACGTCGTCACCAAAGAATTTGGACACCGTGGCGACATCTGCATACCTGGTATTATCAACCTTCATCATCCAAGAACGATCCAACTTCAAGCGAGAATATGCGGACACTAATAGAATAAACACGTCGGTATCAGCAGCTCTCACCACAACACCCGTTTCGGCTTTCGACGCGCACATAACCAATCTGGTGTTGGCCTCGTGGTGGTTGCATGTTTCGAGCTTCTTGGTGCCTTCTTTCGAAACAAGCCATGTGTCGTTTTCCTCGGTCACGAGAAGTGGTATGCTTACATCGATATCTCTGAGAAACTTACAAAGGAAACGAATTAGATCGATCTTATTGTCGTTGGATCGGAGGAAGTTCTGCCAATCCTTTCCTTTGGGCATGCGTTGGTTTTTACTTTCGATGTGGACACGTTTCCCGACATCTCCGCGTCTCTTCTGTGTCAACTGTTTTGTTGTCACGCCGGTGTAACAATCGAATATGATCGACAACATCACAGGTTTAGACTGATGGGGAGGCTGACATCTTGAGTAGAACACTTCACCGAACCTGCCCCACGTCTCCTGGGGCTGGAGTGCATTGACGATTGCCAATCCATCAATTATCCAGTGTGCACCTATAAAAATATAGATTTCACATATCTAAAATTTACTCAATAACAGTACATGCAGCACATGCTAATTTGATATTAATAGAGTGAAGAATGTTCAACCATATTATTATTAACCCTTTACTATATTCTAGGAAAAGGTAATCTAGCCTATGCTATATAATATGACGTTCAATTATGGCGACATAGTGGACATATATACATAATATAAATGTGTACAACATTATCATATTATATTATGGATGGACAGGACTATGTACAGCTAAAAGATATATGTCTGTCCCATCATTGTCCGTATTATACTAGTGTGTTGTATATTATGTTATATTTGTTATAGCCTATATTCATATTTATATTATTAAAAAAATCAATTGTCCGTATTATACTAGTGTGTTGTATGTTATGTTATATTTGTTAGCCTATATTAATATTTATATTATTAAAAAAATCAATTGAATATATATGTAAACTTATTATCATATATCCATCTTATCTTAACCTACCTTCCGGGGGAGTTAAAGCCCAAGCATCTGCCTCCTCGTCGATCAGATAGTTGCGGAGGGTGGCTTTGCTGCCCTGCCTCGGGTCATCTTCGGGAGTGGACAATGCCAGAGGAACTGTCGTTAGTGGGTAGCTATGGGCCTCGGTTGGTGACAGCGCCTTTCCCACAAGTGAACCAAACGCCTGGCGATCCTCTTTGATGATGTTGACAGCTCTAGGTTGTTTCGTCTTCTTCTCTAATACTGTCTTTATCTTGGGTTTGGATATCTTGGCGAGCATGCTTGTGCGTTCAGGTTCAGCTGTTGTTAATCGCTCTTCTATGAACGTGCTGAGAATATCTTCCCCGGTTGCTGACGAGTTGAGAAGGCCTAGAACAATGTCCATGTCTACCTCCGCCCTGTTGTTAAGTTCCGGACAGGACCATCCTTGAATGGATCGAAATAGTCGCTCAACTGGGCTACAAGTTTGGTAACCATCTTCTCGTGATTGTTACGTGTCCGTGTTGTATTTTCATTGTGGTTCTGAGCTGTTAAGACGTGTAGTTTGGATTTGATTGCTGCTCTTATCTTTGCCATTAGATGACTATTATGTATGAATGTGTCCACCGCGCGTTGATTGGTACTATAACCACCCTGCATAGGACCTCCCCTCACTTTCACTTCGCGATTGATTGTCGTCTCGGTGATAAGATCGCCGTGGATAGCTGCGAAAGGCGCCCCGCTCCGTGATCCACCGAATCCGTTCACTTTAAGGTCTTGCCAAGCGGCTGTGTTGTTCTGTGCCATCTCCTCCATCCGAACATGTTGAAATGTCAGGTACCTTGAGTAGTTAATGTGTCCGAACGCAAACACATCGGAAGCATAGCCTGTTCGGTAGCCATATGCCTTTTCATGCAGTGTTCCCGAACAGCACTAACAAGGGCCAGCATGATAGATACATCTCGTAGGTAGGACACCACCATCTGCGATTCTGTGCCGGTTGACTCTGTCATCGAATTGCATACCTTCTTAAAGTCGTCAGATGCTAATACAAGGGACAGATGTTCCGGTGATGGGTTGGTTCTTAACTTGGCGAGATGGATTTGTAGCGCCGTTGTAAGGGTTGTGTCATTATGGATTCTTGTTCTAAGAAGCGCTTCGAACATCTGTTTGTGGATGCGCATTCCGCGGTAATAGTGGCGGCCTTCTAGTGCTTGGTCGACGGATCCCTCGGCGATGACATTTGAATCCACCAACCAATCTCTAAGACCTAAGCAGTTGTAATTCTTGTGCAGAATTTTCATCAGTACTAGCAGGGTGTGGAAACCACCCATTAACGGAATTATCTTCTCGTATCGACTTTCTTCCACCCATGTAAGCAACAATATTTTGCTGTTGATGGCTTCATCTGCATGTACGAAGATGTGTTCAAAATCATACGTCTCAATCATTTGAAGCATGCGTTCCATATAATGTTTTACAACACCGTCGCCAGGTGGGAATGGGATTACGGGTAGGTAGTCCAGCTTGCAGGGTACTGTTTGAGCGCCTGTTGTTTCCTTCATGAAAGTGGTCCATGTTCCAAGCGGTTGAATCTGTTCACTCTCGTTTGGTAAATGCTTTGCAACACAATCAGCCCCTTTAGCAGCTGTCAGAACGAATGCAACGTCTCGGGCAAAGGATTCCTTCAGCAAAACAGAATCCTTGAAGTTGTCGGAAAAATTAGGATATATCGGGGCACACGCTCGTTGTTTTGGGATTGAGTATGACATGTTCAAATCAGGTAAAGGACCACACTTCGGTTCAACTTTCTTCGGTGGTAACGCACAGGTACTGACACTGAGGGTTGGTTGAAAAACTGTACCGGTTGTATGGTGGGTTGTGTGCATCCCTGTCAACGTTTGCTGTCTGCCATCTGAGTTGTCAAATGTCACGTGCACACTGGTGCCGCCGCCGAAACCGCAAGGAATTAGTGGGTAATTGTCACCGAGATGTTCCGCCCAACTATTATTAATGAGCCTGACATCATTGTAGGATATCCCAATACCACTATGATGAAGCAGCATTGTAGCTTCTTTGCTCCCGGATAAACGATGCAGAGTTAAACTTAATGCGGTATTAAGCGGTGGTTTGCGGTCTCCTAAAAGCATTTCCCAGCTATGACAGAGTCCTGCGATCTTTTCTGTTTGGACAGTCGATGGAGCCGATACATAACCCACGTCGTTAACTTTTCTCTGTGGGTTGATGGACCATGATATGGCATTAAACATGGCAGTCAGTGGGTTGCTGTTGTTTAGTGCGTCGATGAAAGTATCATGATCAGGTGGCCAGTCCATGTTACAAACTCGAGTGACCTGTAAGACTTTCCTTCTGATCAGCTTGGCGAACGACATGACTAAATCATTCTCGCGCATTCCTCGACCACCGATTGTTTTAATTGAATACGTCACAGGGTTGACTTCAGACGAATAGACGACAACGCTTCGCCCAACATTGAAAAACCCTACCAGACTACCAAATTCCTTCGCGATGGTGTCTCGAACTCTTGACGTCTGGCGTAGTTTACCGGGAATGGCCATGAGGTGCCGCTCGTCGCACAGATCAGCGGCATCGTTACATAGCTCTTTTAGCAAAAACGCATCCTTGTCCTTAATGATCCGCTGTTCAACAACCCGTAGAAATTCTTCAACTACACTTTCGTTGGTCTCCTTATCCGTGTCAGCTGATGGTGCATAGGTACATGTATATGTGAACTTGTTGTAACACAATTTGTGGTAGTACACATCTGCCGCAAATATGTCATGAAAAGCGCCATTGAGTAGAACGTCCAAGCGAACCGAAGCCAGGTACCATTTGTCGTCGGGTTGAACCAGAGTTTGTTGCATCTTTTCTTTAATTTTGTTTGCCGAACCTAATTCCGAACACCTACCAAGTCCACCATCGTTGTATGGATGCGTGTCCACACTGCTCGACGAATTACACACGAAACAGGCGTGTTTTATTTTTGTTTCCTTTCTGATAGGCTTTGGTGTAGACTTAAGTTCAGTTGTTATCACGGAATGGTCAGAATTCTCATCTTCCACTTTAACTTTAGCATTTTGCACCTCTTTTCTTGTTATACGTGTTCTAAATGTTATTTTACATGAGCCCTGTGTATATATTGCACAATCGCCGATCTCACGGAGTCTATCTGTGACACTTGTAAATGCCTTGTATGGTGGGTCTTTAACGAGCGATTCGTGAATAGTCTGCCATCTCTCAGCAAGTTTTTCGATTACATCCTTGTTAATGAGTTCAACGTCATAGCGATTAGAAATGTGTTCATCACATAGTAGACAGCGGCAATCAAGATGAGACGACCCATTTCCCACAGAAGACAAGAATGGTTGATTTGCAAAACTGTAAAAGAGACACGAACAACCCATTAGGAGATAGAATCAGATACAGAAAATGGTGTGAACTGAACAGACCGAACCGAAACACGAACGTGAGAACAAATCGACAGAGATGTGACTGCAGGATCGTGATAATTGGAAGTGATTATCTCAACCTTCTGTCGTCGCACCACTCCCATGTGAAAACAAACTTCGCCAACAGTGGCCAACAACGAAGAATAAAAGTGAAATCGAAGATCAAACTGCTGCAAGAATCAAACGGACACTCAATATAAACAAGAAACAAACAATTCGAATAGTAAAACAGAACAAAGAAAATCGAATTATAACGTAGAAATTAACAATTCGCACATTTCCGAAATCGAAGAGCAAACTACTGCAAGAATCAAACGGACACTCAATATAAACAGGAAACAAACAATTCGAATAGTAAAACAGAACACAGAAAATCGAATTATAACGTAGAAATTAACAATTCGCACATTTTAGAAATATAGCGAAATGAATTAGGCAATGCAACACGGTAACAGTGAAGATTCATAAAATCGATAAAATGCTGTAGATTCTTCGTATAAATATACCACTATGTTGCGGTATTTGCAGACGTTGGACCACTCGGTTCAAATAGACGCGAATATATTACTAATAATTGACTAAAACTCCCAAAACCGCCTAGTTTGTACACGTATTATAATAATGTGACGCCGTTATTTAGGACGAATCGGCGTTCCTTAGTTTTAAAAAACAAAAGAACGTGCGACGTCTCCTTGGTTAAAATTACTCATGTCGCCTTATTTCGATCAGATAGTTCAAACGTAAATTGTGGCTTACAAGTTACAGTGCCGATATGTAGCTATTAGTGACAATTTATTTGAATTTAATAACATTTGGGCTCACATGATGTGTTGCTTCATTTGAAAATAATGGATATGCCTAGTTTTGTCTGGATCAATCTATGATCGCGCGCATAATTTTGCGTTTCCACGGAATTACCTAGCGTACGCCGGCCGGTACGGAGTTAGTCTCAGTTAGGCGTTGTCTATGCATCTTTTTATAACTTTCACTAAGTTTTAGTTAGGCCTAGTATGTCATTTATTGATTTGTGGGGGGAATGGAACCTTACCTGATTGTTTTGTTTTCAATTTTGTGAAAGTTATATCATATTTATTGAATCAAAATAGCAGACGAATTCACCTTTCGGCCAGCGGCCGTTAACCTCGCCTACAGCTAATTATTTCTTAGAGCTGGCTGCGGTAAGACATCAGATGCTAAATATGAGTGAAACTGTGAAGCCGCGCATAGGAGCTCTGTCGGATTTGCCGGACAATTTCGACAAAATCTTTTTTAATTCGGTGGAAACGTCTTTAAAATCCCGTCAGCAAGGTTTCAGATACTATAGTGAAGGTTATGTGCACAACGTGTTAATAAATAAGTTGGAAAATAAACTGTTTGTTCGAGCAAAATGTCACCGAAGCCAGCGGAAAAATGAAAGTCCACACCAGGTCGATTTCGAGGTTGATTCATCGAATATTTCCGATGTCCACTGCTCTTGTCAAGCTGGGTGAGTGTAATAATTATATCTTTTTAATGCTGCATTATTTTTTGTGAATATACACGTTTGTGCTGTGCAATCAACCATACATTTGCCGAAACTATATACGACCAATAGGCCTATGTGGAATATATATCCGATCAGTAAATTCAGAACTTATTATTAATAACGAGTGATTTTGATGTTTATATGCATTTTAGTATTATGTTCGTATGCTATGACGTTCGGAACGTTTGTGTTGCTATTGATTTTGGTCAAGCCCCCCCCCCCGATCAGTGATCACGCGCGACGTCAAGGCTGCTCGTTTGAATTGTTTTTTATTGTAACGTACATTTCTTCTTATGGACATAATCGGGCCCAAAACTGCTGATACACACTGATTCTGTATTGATAATTGATATCTATATTATATAACGCGCTGACCTTATATTACCTTTACTCATCCCAATTCCAAAATGTTATATTTGGAGGATTTACTTTGTGAAATACATACACCCAGCCCTACCCAACATACTTGTCATCTGAGGGTTTTTTTTTCAGAAACAGTGGTTGTTGTTCACATGCGGTGGGTGTTATTCTTTCATTACAACAATGGCAACTACATGGATTGAAAGATATTCCATCAGAACTGACATGTACATCCGTTCCTCAGCAGTGGTCTGTTCCACGTGGTGACAAAATCGAGCCTGTGGCTATCACCAAGTTATGTGTAACCAAAGCCAGGCTTCCAACTGTTCGACAAAGAAAGAAGCCAAGTGTGATGACCCTTGTTGATTATAGGTATAACTGTCATTGAGACAACACATATTATAAATCAATTACTTCACACGTCATTACTAATGCAGACAGGGTGTAAGTGACAGTCTCGTAATTTGGCCAACTCATTAACAAAGGTGATTAGCATGACATTGATCCTGTTAAACATGGTTGTATTGGGCCGGGACTAAGACACCATTTTGCACATAATTACATCATTACGTAATCCCATAATCAGTTGCAGCTCACGAACTGTGAACACACCTCATATGAACTGCTTACTCAAATGTTCTAGCAGTCAGATATAAGAACACAATAACTATTCAATTATAATAACATAGTTTGTCAATGTCAACTTTCGGCTTCGCAAGCGAAATAAAATTCGCTCCGATACATCTATCCGGGTATCGATTGTCAGTGTTACACCTCCCATGGCTATACGTTTTCACCATTTTATGAAAACCCGACTCAGCTTGGAAATATTCTGGTGCACATCGAACAAATTATCCGTATGAACTGTTAATAAGACAAACGAGATCTCTCGCCGGGCGTCGAAATTAATGACCAAACCAGGAATAAATGACAACATTTTCTGATTGGATGACAAGGTGATGCACGGATACTTAGTATGAAATTTAATAGTCTTGCTAATTACACAAAAAATGATGTTTAATCCGAACAAACATCCGCCGATATCGAGTGTTGCTACACTATTAACAAACATTGATGTCTTACCGGAAATAACGCTAGGCTCTCAGTGAAAGCGAAAGTGAAAGATGCCGTTATCTGATTGGATAATGCCAATATCTGCCGAAGCGTCAATTCCATTTCGTCCTTTATCGAAGTGACAGTGGTGGTATACGGTTCGCCACGTGTGTTATAGTTACGATCTTTTAATCAATCCCCGATAACAAACTACCAAAGGCCTTTTTTAGGTGGCCCCCTTTTTTAATTTATTTAAATATAATGTGTTAACAAATATTAGCCGTCAAAAGTTTGACTGGAATTTTTTATAGATTTTATTTGTCTATGACCAGATTATAGAGGGACATCAGTATTTAATTGATTACAAATTTGAATAAAGTATGTCATTCTATGGTATATGTAGGTATAGTTTAAGTCACATTTTGGTTTGTACATATTTACCATTTATTTGTTAAAATAACAAGAAATTATATTGGACATGGCTCAAGTTATCCTCCGAACAAATCAAACAATTGTGATTTCTAAGTCGAAATATGAGCAAAGTTATCGGATTGTAACCAACTATATACCAAATCCAACAAAATTATGAGTAATATTTGTCAAAGTCATCATCCGAACAACCCGGACGGACATGCTGATTGTAAACTGAAAACGAAAACTACGAAATGGAAAAGTCGTGAACATGGATTCCCGCTCTCAACCAAAAATACCATGTCCAAATAACACAAACTGACGGGACGAAGGGTCGTCTGGGTGTGAACAAGGAGAAAAGAAAACAGAAACATGACGATATTACTTAAATGTAATTGTATTCACAAATGCTGACAGTCTAATAAATAAGGATTAACTGTCATGTGGACTGTTTTTATGGAGATGTAACCGTGAGGTAAGTGGACATAACTTGTGTAAAACCCGAAGGGTTTTACATACAAGTTATGACCACTTACCTCACGGTTACATCTCCATAAAAATAGTCCACATGACAGTTAATCCTTATATTTATATACATTTAGCGAAAAAGCCACTTTTGTAAATGTATTTAAATCGAAAAGTGTATCGTGACAAAAACAGCCCAAAATACCCAATAGCACCCTTGGCAAAAGTTAATAGGAACAATTTCTCTTCATATTGAAACCCGATGATGTATTAAGTCAATCCTGCGCGAGTCCAAATGCGCCCAAAACATTACGCGTTCGTCTTTCCAAACCCAATGACGTATCGATGTTGTTATGAGCTTGGTGTTATTGAGCCGTTGCGCATTCACCGAGAAATAACTGCAAATATCCACGTGGGCGCCGACCAATCAGAATGCTGGATTTAGTGATGACAACACTTAGTATGTAAATATATAAGTTTGATGAAACACAACTACTTATTCTTGAAATAATCTGCATTATTGCATATTTTTGCCAAAAAGAACCCAAGAACCAAGGTAAATGCTAGTGAAATACTAATTCCAGGAGATGACCTGTTTCAAAATCAGAATCAAAAACTAGGTTCAACATATTTTTTGTGACCCACAAAGTATATATATATATAAATTAGACTTATTATATATAATTATATACATACAGATATGGCTATGTTAGCACAGAGGATCGGAGCAACAGTTGCATAACTTATCAGAGCCTATCTCCTCATTCAGCTGCTAATAAATGTATTTGGAGATAGGTTCAAAGATTTACTGTTGCTGCTGTTAAAGTGATGTGAAACACTCCCGTATGGTGGTCAAATAGAAATGGAGAATAATCTTGTTCAAAGTTGTTATTTTTACGAATATTATATATCTAAATTGACAACACACACCGTCATTCTTATATATTAATTAAATGCAGTGACTGCCGATGGCGAAATCGTTTTCGCTAGTTTATCGCCGATAGAAGCGACCCGATTCGAGTAGTAAATATTTTCAATTTAGCGTAGTTCAGACAATGTTTTCTATGGAGTGTTATGGTCGATTTGCTTGAGATTTTCGGTGATGTTAGTAGAAAGCTACATTTCATCAGTTGGCATAGCACATGAATACTAACTTATGAGTTTCACGCACCCGAACAAGTACATAATATGTCTTTAAACAATTTATGTTTAAAGTGACTGCTGCTGTGGCTGTATGGCGTGGCTATTGTCTCGCGTTGGGGGAGTAGGATAACAATTTGATATGAGAATTATGAGAAGCGGTCAGTACCAAAAACTAGGTACGCTGATATATACACTCTCGAAGAGTTGAATGCATGCACAAATATGCGAAGAACTGAATTAATCAGCGTTCGATGAACTTGTCTGGAATAAATGGACGACAACTTATAGCAACGAATCCGTTCGTCTTGGTTGCTTTTACAGAAGTCCAAATTCGACAGAGGACAACAAGAAGCAGTTGACAAATCTGATTCATCAAATGGCAACACATGCATCATAATCTCTTTGATGAGATAGGAATGACGAATGATAAATTTATTGGATTGAATGATGGCCAAAATGCCATTACATAATGCAAAACAACGAGCCCCAAACATGCAACATGATCGGCAACATGGTCCGGACAGTTTTCAATAAAAGGTCAAATTCTACTTACATGATTATGAAATAGTTATTAGTAAAAATATATTGTGTTGAACAATTGTTAAACATACGGGCGGCGTTGGCGGTGGGTATGCTGTTAAAATATTCACCTCCGCCAAAAACCGCCATAAACAGAAAGAATAGTAAAATATAGACATACCTTGTTCTTATATCAATCAGACACATGGCATAAACAAAAGCAAAAAACGTTACAGAACCTGGCTTTTGTTTAGATCCGGATATGGTAAACATAAAGAGCGTTATTTGTTACTGTTATCCTGATATGGAAATAATAATGAGCGTTTATATCATTTGTGTGTGATTAACCAATAGAATTGAGCTGTGTTATGTAAACAGAGGCAAAACTTCTGTAACACGTGCAAGCTCTTGTTTACGCACACCATCGTACGTCTTGACGACAATATACTATTTACGCGCTGATTATGATTGGCATATGAACAAAACTATATATAATTTAATATTCCTTCTGTTGATGGCGATTTGAACAAATATGAATATTTCTGCAACGAACGCCGCCCGAATCTTTAAACTGTTACTGTTACCTGTTATTACTGTTAATAACAGGTGATATCAATATCCCCAAAATTTAATGGGATTGCTGATAATTTAGAAGACTCAGATTTCACGAACTCTATAAAAGGTAAATTTATATCTTACATGTAGTTTGTCACTAACCCCACTCAACAAAGGGAAAACCGGACGAAAACAATTCTTGATCTTGTGTTCGCCAACAACGCAGACATCATAAAAGAGATAAATAACGAGCCATCAATAGGAAAACGTGATCATGATGTGTTGCTCATAACCGTCCACGAAAGTCTGTTATAATCACCATTAAACACGAAATATAAGAACTTATTGTTTCATAAAGCAGACTTCCAGGAGATCAGAAACTTGATACAACAGACAGAATGGAGCGATTTAACTTGAATGGACGAAGACTTAGTTACAGTCAAACTCCATGCAAAGAAAGCCGATACCATGGACACTTTTAAAACATTACTTAAATCGGAACTTTTCAAATTCTACTATGGAAACGTCGTCCCTGAGAGTGATGCCTCTTAGTTCTGCATATGTGTATTACGTGACCCACTTGTATATTGCATATTTGTGCGTGAACTTGTGTTGTGGCCGAGCGCTTTGGGCCTTTTGGGAAAAGAGCTATATAAATGTTCTCTATTATTATTATAGTTCAGTCCCCTGCAACGTAGAACTTACCGCTGCCAGCACCTGCACATAATGTGAAGAAATCACTCATTTATTTATTTGAGACTTTTGTAGGTACAACCGGCTCCTTGACCACATTGTGATAGTTACAGTTATGCCCTGTGCCAATGCATTCTCTTATATATGCGAGTCGACCATAGGTCGCCTCGCATATATAAGAGAATGCATTGGCCTAAAAAAAATCTTTTTTTAACACTTTTTACCATTTTTTCTTACATTCTTTAACAATTTTATAATTTGTAATGTGTTAAGCCAATGCATTCTCTTATATATGCGAGGCGACCTATGGTCGACTCGCATATATAAGAGAATGCATTGGCACAGGGCCCTTCTGTTGGGTAAAGGGTTAATTTGGCTATACAGTTACAATTCATTCTGCATTCTGATAATCTGAACGGTACATATTCTTTTGAACATTGTCTAGATCAAGAATGAATTGTAACTGATAAAATACTTCAATCATTTTTTTAATATTTAATTAAGAAAATATACATGCCGGTAGCGGTCAGATATAGCGTAGCGAGGGGCTACTGCGAACTGTGTCTAATGAATACATGGGATTATTGGTGGCCAGTGGGATATGAGTGCATAGTGTCTAGGAGAGGGGGTCGTCACTATATTAAATGTAAATATAAAGTGAGTTTTTTTCAAGAACTAACACAATCATTATACATTATTACATTTTGGTCACACTAGAACGACAATATCTAGGTACATTGATATAATTTTGAACTAATGACGGAAATTACCGAACACTCACGACTATATAAAATACAGGTATTATATGTATGCCGGCGCATGCGAACTAATAGTTATCGGCATCGCCCACCCCATGTGAATATAGTTACTTCGGTTTAATGAAAATTCATAATTATACATGGATATTTTATATGAAAATAAAATTGGGGGGCGGGGGCGGCATGTTGATATATATATTATTACCATATATATTTGGTTTCAGAATAAATTATTTGAATTTTAACTTTGTTTTGCATCTTGTGTTTCAGAGTAGAAGCCTGTAGATTGACACTTCGTGTATATCGGCCTATATTATCCCGTCGTCCAAAATTACGTAGACATGATTTCGTAGGTTCACATGGCCCATGTCCGTTTACGGTTACAAACCGCCATCTGACTTTAACTATATTGAATGTACTGATCTGCATGGCGTTACATAGTTACCTCTATATACGGCATGGTATCCTGTAAACATTCTAAAGAGTTAATACCAGAAGAATAACGGCGGTATATATACTGGATTGACTTAATTTGTCCGCCTTTCCGACTGGCTGGATATATCAGCAATGGGTTATCGGATCTGAGTGGCGTGATATTATGGATGTTCGCATACTGACTGCTTTCAAAAGAAGGGCAAATGGTGTGTTTCGTATTTTCCATTATAGAATTATCATTCTTTGTTTATCTTACAATTTTGGTTTATTGTCCGTCCGCGCAGATATCTCATCCATTATTCTCATCGTATCTCAATTACATTGGTATGGAGTTTCAACATCATGACTACTTTCTGAAGAGGGGCAAATGACGTTCTCATTTTCCATTCTAGAGACATCCTTCATCATTGATCTGTAAATATCTTCTTTTTTTTTTGGTGTCCGTTCCAGCAGATATCTCACCCATGGGTTATCGAATGGGAATGGAATTGAGTATGGGCATTCTCTATCATGACTGCATGCTTCCACAAGAGTGAACGTTTTTACAATGTTCCGTTCTAGTTTTTTATATTAATTTCTATGTTTGTACTCGTATATTATGTCACATGGAATACAGCAGTGCTGGAGCGATATGTAATACAGCACCAGTCAAAAGAAGTGGTATATTAAGCGCGCTATTTTCGCGCCCAATATCGCAATAATATTGCAAGTGGAAACGCTTATAAGCGCGCCGTTTGTGATATTATTGCAATATTTTGCGCTTAATATCGCAATATTTTGCGCTTAATATCGCAATATTTTGCGCTTACTATTGCGACATCTTGCGCTCAAAATTGTGACATTTAAATCAAATTATTGCTTCTTCTATATTGTTTATTGCATAAATAGAGACACTGTTTTATATTTGTATATAATTATAGTTGTAAATGATATATGTACACCATATGTACACTATATGCACAGTATTTATCTAATATAAATATATAACACTATCGGGTCTGTATGAAATTTAGCGCGTTCAATATCGCAATAATAAGCGCGACATAGTTTTGGTATTGCACTATAAACGCGCCTTTTTCGAAATTAAGCGCGCTCAATATCGCAAGAAAAGGCGCGCCTCAATATACCACTTGTTCTGACTGGTACTGTAATTATTCATCTTTGCGATTTGGTTTGGTTTGGTGTGGCTTATTGTCATTTCAGTAGCTAGACATATCACGACCTTGCCAATATAACGGGTGGAGGAAAAAACACACAAAGGGATACTGTCACTGGGAAACCACTCCATATATACTGCACTTAGAAACTCCCGGAGTGCAGCTGGGAAACGTGCCACGAATCATGCATGTTATCATCCATGTGCGTAGCTCCGAAATTATCGGAATTCGAACCAGCTTCTCTATGGCTGGGCGGCTTGTGTTTGCTCACAACTTATACAT
Source organism: Siphonodentalium dalli (assembly GCA_032622095.1). NCBI lineage: Eukaryota > Metazoa > Mollusca > Scaphopoda > Gadilida > Siphonodentaliidae > Siphonodentalium > Siphonodentalium dalli. Next base: position 98,899,672 of record CP136063.1, read on the forward strand.
CGGGAGCACCAGACTTCGTAAAAAAAACTTTATTTTATTTGTTTATTAACCTCCAGTAATGCAGAGCATACACAACTTATAATTATTGTGGTACAGGCACTATGTCGTATGTACACACAAACTATACACATATATATATATATATATATACAAAATATATTACATGTATACATGGCACTGTGCAACGGGGGTGTAGAAATAGAGTCAAAGAGGGCAGAAAGAGAAATAGAGAATGTGAGAGACAGTCTGGATGAATAACACAAAGCGTTTCTGTCAACTGTGAGAATATGTTCACGTCATCATTACCCAGTCTATTTGTTTGGATTACCATACATTATATGTCACACGCATATGGTCATCTGGTCGTGGCTATGGTGTAACTGTGAGTATTGTCTTGTGGGTGTGGGTGAGTCAGTCAGACGACGTTATGAATGGTTGTTGGGCCTAAATCGAATATGTCCTTTATACAGGAATGTGGCTGCAAATATTATGATGTCGGGCCAGGAATCAGCGACAGGTACAGGTGGGTCGAAATTAATCCTCCTAGCAGGAATTCTTGGAGACAATCGTATTGCATAGAGTCCAAGAACACAAAACATTCTATACCAAAACGATCCAAGAGAATTGTCAAAAATTGGTATCGGCGAAGATGCATTGGGTAAGCGTTGCATGAATTAGTTATGTGATCCATATCATTGTCGAATGAAAGTCCAGCTGCAGCTGTAATTGTTGTTGAACAGTGTTCTGTTCAACAACAGCAATGCTAAATGTTTCAGTTCTTTTGATTTGTCAGGTCTAGTGGACAACAACTTCCAGATATTCCAAGTGGCGAGTGGGTCGCTGTGAATGGTACACAACTTTCGAGTATTACTCACAGAAGTGTTCCAAATATCAGCGTAATAAGACTTAACCCCAGAAGTGATTATACGCTTCCATGAAGCTTTTGATGGGAATGTTCCATGCTTGAGAAAATCAGTGAGGTATGAGTTTAGCTGATAGAGTTCGAGTATGTCCGTCACATCCTTTACAAATACTGTTATTCGGGTGCCGAACAGTTGGTGTTGGTAAAAAGTGTACAGGAATATTTTCAATGGAGCCTGGTGCGCAGCAGGTAAAATGCACAAGGGCTCCTATAGGAATGCAAGTTTGCGTATGTGTATCTGTCTCTGGATAGGTAGGTGTCCCAGAAGACTGAGTGACATATTTGTGCTAGTTCTGCTGGGGAGAGACTGTATGTATTTGACACATGTCCGAAATCATTTTTCAATTGTATACTCTGCCTCCCCGTTCGGCGAGTAGAGAAGTTCGGAACCATATAAAGCTCTTGGAAGCACGATACTATATAGGAGCTTTGACATTTTTAGTGGGATACACATTTAAAGAGATTTCTTTCCTGCTGTTGAGAAGTAGGTTTTCCTCATATAATTGGATATCTCATTGGCGCGATTGGACGAGTGATTGAATTTATGTTGAGTAATGCCCAGATGCCGACATTCTGTTGATTCTGACAGCACCTGATTTCCTAGTTACCATGTGCGGTTAATACGATTGTGATGGCGCTTTGTCTCGTTGAAAACCATAACGGAGCTTTTAGATATTGAAAATCAGAATCTCCATCTAACACTGTAGTTATAACATGCTTCTAGTAGTTTATCAAGACCTAGCTTATGCATGAATATGATACAAATATCATCAGCCGTTGTTGGGGATGTCCAGTTCACGTTGCCAATGCGCATACCATAACTAGAAGATTCCAGTTCCTTAAGCAGATCGTTAATAAAACAAAAACGCCAGGTAGAAAAACGGAGATGTTACGGCTCCTTGCCGATTTCCTTGGCATATTTGACATTATTCTGTTAAAAAAACACTTGACTGAAGCAATTATCTAGCATGTTTTTAATGACGCGCAGAATTTTGCCTTCAAATCCCATATGGCTTAGTTTAACCAAAAGACCTTCGTGCCAAACTCTGTCGATCGCCTTTTGAGAGTCCAATAAACATACATATGCCTTGGAATCCTGGTCATGAGCATACCTAATAGCTTCTTGGACTACAAACGAGGTCATGTTACATCCAATTTTCTTCTGGAAGCCAAACTGAAGGTCGCGTGGGAACGTATTGTTCGGTAAGAAGTCCATGAATCTTGTTAGGAGAATAGCCTCAAATAGTTTATATACAGGAGAGAGTAGCGTTATGGCACGGTAACTATCAGGGTATTGTTTCTGCTTCGGTTCGCCCCTATATAGGGGAATAACAATACCAGCTTTCATATCAGTTGGTATCCATTCAGATGAGAATATGCCATTATATAGCGAACACAACAAAGATTCGGGTGCAAGCATGAGATGTTCGTTGAAGGTTGCTATCTACACCACCAGCCTTGTTTCGTTTCAGAAGCCGTACGTGTGCGACAACTTCATCCACAGTGATCGTGTTGCATAGTCGATCGGAATCGTAACCACCGTGTGTTCCTGACAAAAGTTGATCTAGTTTATCCAGCACACACTGTTCTACGTCAGGTTCTTTGTGTGCACTGGTGGAATATAGTGATTGGAAATACGTGCTCCATCCTAATGATAGCGATTTCGCGTCCGTACACATTCCTTCACCGAAGTCCATACCTGGGAATATAGTTCGTGAACACGACCTAGACCTAGTCATACGCCAGAATGTCGTGGAATCAGTGTTTGCTGCTCTTTCGACTATCGGGTCTCTATGAAATTTAGCGCGTTCATTATCGCAATAATAAGCGGGACATAGTTTTGGTATTGCGCTATAAACGCGCCTTTTTCGAAATTAAGCGCGCTCAATATCGCAAGAAAAGGCGCGCCTCAATATACCACTTGTTCTGACTGGTACTGTAATTATTCATCTTTGCGATTTGGTTTGGTTTGTTGTGGCTTATTGTCATTTCAGTAGCTAGACATATCACGATGTTGCCAGTATAACGGGTGGAGGAAAAACACACAAAGGGATACTGTCACTGCACTGTTAGAAAAAATACCGTCGTTTCAACGGTCTGAGACCGCGTAACATCGCTGCCAACATTTGACCGTTAAACATACGGTCAGACCGTAGCATGTTCCACGGTATAAAACCGTTTAAGTAACGGGCAGACCGTAACCAATAACTGTCAGACCGCTGTATTTTTTACGGTTCAGCACCGTTTAATTAATATCAAGACTGTAACTAATAAAGGTCAGACCAATGGTATTTTTCATTGGTCAACACCAATTTTTTGCTCTTAATTTGCTAATTTACCATAGAATTAGCCAGGTTCCCATGGTGACAATATGATTTCCCGGTAGGCATTACGATTCATATGTTTTTGAATGGCCGAAACTAGTATTATTCGTAACTGAAAAATACACCTTAGTTCTTATAGCTCTTCATAGTGTTGATGAAATGTAAGTCCTCAATGCATAAAGTGATACACAATACTTATGAAACTTTGCAGTTTGCAGAGGATCAAGCTTGTTATCTGCCTCGTAGAATTTAATCCGTAAAAGGCTGCACACGCGTAATGTGTTCACCTTTCACTAACTACTGTATAAATATGGCTGTAAATAAAAAACGATACTAGTAATAGCTGATAAGCCAACCCACCACTATTCAGTTATGAGTAATACTAATTTCGACCATTCTAAAACATGAATCGGCATGCCCTTTTAAGCCATAAAAAGAACAAAGCTACATGTTTCACAGTTAAAACTCAAATGTATGTACATGTAAAAGTAAAATATCTTAATGGCATACTTTTTGGTAACATGTAAGGACAGAAATTGTCCAGTCACTTGTAAACACAGTTTTTGTTTTAACAGGTGAATCCGTACATCATGACAATACAGTACCAGTCAGAGGAAGTGGTATTTTTAGGCGCACCTTTATTGCGATATTGAGCATGCTTAATTTAGAAAAAGGCGTGATTATAGCACACTACCAAAAATCTGTCGCGCTTATTATTGCAATATTGAACGCAAAATATTGCGATACTAAGCGCGCTAAATTTCATACAGACCCGATAGTGTTATATTTATATTAGATAAATACTGTGCATATAGAGTACATGTACATATAGCATTTACAACTATAATTATATACATTGTCTCTATTAATACAATAAACAGTATAGAAGAAGCAATAATTTGACTTAAATGTCACAATTTTGAGCGCAAGATGTCGCAATATTAAGCGCAAAATATTGAGATATTAAGTGCAAAATATTGCAATAATATCACAAGCGACATGCTTATAAGCGTTTCCACTTGCAATATTATTGCGATATTGGGCGCGAAAATAGCGCGCTTAATATACCACTTCTTTTGACTGGTACTCTATATCAATAGCAGCTAGTTGGGATTGGAACATTCAAGACAACAGCAGATCCCATAATAACTGTGCGCGATGACTTGGCGACAATGTTCTCCTGTAGTCGCACATTTTCCAGGAAATTTTAAAGCATGATGCTCAAACTGTAAACTGGTATCACAACACTGACTTACATGTACATGTAGTATTAATATCAGTGATTCAGCCAAAGATAGTTTGATAAGAACATCCAACCAGTAGTGTACTCCCGGTAAATTGTCGTAATAACTTGACGATAACATGGCGAATGATGACAATGTCTCATATCCACACGATTCATTGAAAATTGATGAACACAGTCATGATGAATTTTACCGTGTAATTGTAAAGTTGGAATTGTAGATATGTGATCATCCGTCACTGCGCAGCGTCAGTTCATTGTTTACGGTGTTGTTGTTGGCACTGAAGCTCTTGTGAATTACACTGGTGCACACAGTACATGTATATCCTCTCTTGTAAACGTACATGCATGTGCTTTGAAACAATCAGATTCAGAAAACTGTCAACATTCTAATAGTAATACATGTAGCTGCTTGTTGAGTGGTCGTTGTTATTATTGTCATATTGGTTGACATCGAAGCTCGTGTTAATTGTACATGTATCCTCTAGTGTCAGTAAATATGCCAGTGTTTTGATACAAAGTCACAACACTGTCAATTTCAACATCAGCCCTGAGTCGAATGAAGTCAGACCCCGGAATGCCGGATCATGCCATGATTGACAGATTGATTAAACCTTACAAAGCGCAGGTGACCATATCATACCTTTTTGGAAAGTTTGAAGACTTATCTAGTGACAAGGCGAAGCGGAATTTTTATTTTCATCCCAGGATGGATATTATTGGACATTGTTAAAAAGTAGGTCACCATTGTTTATCATTGTTTTTAATATTTCCATCAAATGTCACAAAGCAAATCATGAAATGAAAAATCTGCTTTGCGTTGTCACTTGATATATGCTCAAACATTCCAACAAGACATGAAGTATTATTCTACGGTTTGTAAATATTGAGTAATCTTGTCTTGAAAATTAACACTGAATTCCCCGTTCAAATGTTTCCACTTTACCTCCCTCTTAAGCTGTTTCGCAGAATTGAAACTTGTCTGGTTATCACAGGAACCCAAATCATACCGTCTTAACAACTGTCCACAATCGAAAAGGTGAGAATTTCTCAAAAACAATAGACAATTTTCGATCAACGATAACATGGCGTAGAAATGAGCTGTGGTAAAGCGGTTACTTAACCCCGGATAAGAATACCGTTCCGTACTCATGATAATTCGTACGGTACGCATGACACATAATGAATGCCGTATAAATAAGATATATTAAATATATTAAATATCAGCAGAGTAAGATTCAGTCCTACTGTATGGAGTAATTGCCGTATATAATATAGTCGCCGATAAATATACTATTGAATTTTGAAGGGCATGACTTTGAATCAAGAAAATATTAAATTTAGACAATTTTCATGGGCACATAATATAACGGTATGGGGCCGTCAAACTGATGAAACGGTATGGGACCGTCGATTATGACGGCCCGATACCGTCGAATCGACGGTAATTTCTAACAGTGTGGGAAATCACTCCATATATACTGCACTTAGAAACTCCCGGAGTGCAGCTGGGAAACGTGCCACGAATTATGCAGGTTATCATCCATGTGCGTAGCTCCGAAATGATCGGAATTCGAACCAGCTTCTCTATATTTTACTATTCTTTCTGTTTGTGGCGGTTTTGGCGGGCGTGAATATTTTAACAGCATACCCACCGCCAACGCCGCCCGTATCTTTAAATTGTAAGCATGTATATATACCAATAAATGCTGACGTAGACTCCTGGTGGACTCCGGCGCTGCTTGATGGCAATGATAGTGTTATCATTATTGGAGAATTGAGAATACCCATGAATCTCATGACATGTTATTGAACTATATTAATTATTCATACAAAAAGTAGGTTATCGTCTTTTGTATTTCAAAATTTTCAGTAGTTTTACGGAGTGATTTGCATGTGTCAATTTAAATAGGTTTATATAATATAATTATTGTGCTATGGTTTATTCAACGTTTAAAGTGACTGTTGGAGGTACCATTGCTATATGATCAAGTCATTTGCATACAAATCGCGGACCAATATCACATAGTACATGCCAGACAAACGCTAAACAAAAAGGAGCCGCACTTATTAGGATTAGAACCTTGCAGCCTCGCCATCACTGGGTGGCTTATGTTGTTGTAATGTTGAAATGGTTTATTCTCAGACACATACATGCGTAACATGAGATATATAACATATGTACAAGGTTGTGTGCACATAATTACACAGTAATACAAATAAATATAAATTGACCGAAGTCACGACCTGAACGCAAGTACATAAGTGCCAGTGTAAACATGCATGGAATTGTCAATCAACTTCAAGTATAAGTAGTAATAAAACGGTGTTATTTAATTTCATTGATCTTAAGCCCATTCATGATGTAAATTGACAGTTTCTTGGCACACAGCTGATCCACTGGGGCGTTATTATAGTCTTCGATGAAAAACACCGTGAGAGCATGCTAGACAAAAGCTGTATAAATTTGTTTTCGACATCGCATACAGTTTTAGCTCACGATATGCCAAATAAGGTAAAGACAGTCTGTGTGTGCAGGAAACGGCGGTCCATGATACCTGATCCTCATCTCCGCTGTCAGTATCCGTATATGCGACTCTGAAAGTCAATTTTCTCTACCTGTACAGTGGGAATCTATTTCAAGATGAACCGAGGCAAAACAAAAATTAACTAGTTCCTCGGCTTATAACCACCCACGTTTATATATAACGTGTGGTATATGGGTGGGTGCACTGGCTCAGTATGGCGTGATAATTAGTTCCGTTGTGAGAACATGACTCATCGGACGTGCATCTCTTTGAATCTGTATGAATCTTGTGGTTGTTCTATATACGGTGCGACTGTTGGCTCGATTGGCGACGGAACTTATTCCCTGATATCCACCTCAGTACACATGCGGCATGTGACCCACCCCACCTAATAGTATTATCATTCTTTCAAATTTGTATTATAATTTTGTATATAATAAATATAATATTATAATACTGTCAAGTTTTTAATATAGTTCGCATCCAATGTTGTCAACACCTGGGATCAGGAACTTACGTCACTAACCAAGTCTCTATAACCCTACGCGGGTTTGGTTTTCAATATGTTGGGTACAGAAAGCGTGTGGTATAAGGAAACACTCAACACCGTGGGGATGTTTTTGGGAGAGTGATTGATGGTGACCCACTCAACACCGAAAGCTTGAGTGGAGAGGATTAGCAAGGCGCCATTGTGTAATCAGCAAGGTGATGTACGTTTCTTCTTACCTCACTACATACCACCGCGAATCACCGGGATGCATCGCGGGCATTCACCGCGAAACTCTTGTACGCGCAACGGGAATATCATTGCATTTTCCACAATTGTCTGTTTTATTTGTTATCAGATAACTTTTTGAAAAAAGACAACACATTACTGTATAATAATATATTTAGATACAAAATAGCTAAAACAGTCTATTGTTCAGTGGAAGACATGATTACTGTGCCCCCCCCCCCTTGTGAGCTTCACACAGTTTGGTCTGTTAAACATTTTGACATGACGATTTTTTTTTTATATTTAAAAAAAAAAATTATTATTGATTTGTTTTTTAGTTTGAACTTCTTGCACAAATGAAAGGCACTTGGTGGCTTGAAAGTCAAAATTATGATCCAGTTTGTTACACCACGGCGCGGTTCCAGGGATCAACATTATACATGTGTACATGTATATGAAAACATAACACCCATACCCTCTTTCACTCGTACAATAACTCCTGCAACAAATATCTAGCAAAACCACGTTATCAGTTCCAGAAAGCAGCCATCCAAACGTTTGACGCGGGGTTTAGAGATTACATTATTAATGAAGGTTCTTGGCCCTGAAGACCCCAAAATGTGCACCAGATTGAACATTTTTCAAAATTTCCCCGTGGGAGCCAAAGTTCCTATCCCCCAAGTCGATATCTCAAGCGGAAACGGAACTGTTAACCCCTAACTTGCGGCCGGTTCCGTCAGGTACGCAAACATAAAAAGGGCACCGACCGCACCTCTTCTAGCTGTCTGACCACGGAAAGGGACACCATATCATGCAGCGAATACACCTCTGCATCCATAGCCAATCGAACAAGTTGCTAGCTATAACGGAAGTGGATATATTAACCTTACGCTGAGGTTGAATTCGCTAAGCATGTACACAAACACCTTTATGTGGTCAGACTGGCAGAAGAGGTGCGGTCGGTGCCTTTTTTACTTTGCGTATATGCCTGGAGGAACAGGCCGCAGCTTAGGGGTTAACAGTGCGTTTCCGCTCGAGCTATCGATTTTAGGATTGGAAGTTTGGTACATACATGTCTATTCTGCACGAGTGTGCAAGCCACATCTCGCTCGGTCCATTGGTGGTGGTGCGGTCAGCGGGTGTTATTTTCTGTGTTTTTGCGTTCATGCACAGCGAATACGCCGCAGCTTATGGGTTAATATATTCACTTCCGGTATAGCTAGCAACATGCACGATCGCCCATGGATACAGAGCTGTATTAGCTACATGATATATCTTAATCTGCATACAGGGTTTACATCCCTTGATGAATCGGTAAGACCGCTGCTACCGGCGACATTTTACCGACATTTGGTGGACTTCAGCGATATTAAGATATATACTAAGCTAACATAGTAACATTCTGCCCTTATTAAGCACACAAAATATCGTACCTTAAGTTTGGAAAGTACCATTTTCTGGAACCAACTGCGAAACGGTGTGATTTGGTTCTCCGATTATTTTATCAACACAAATATCGAAACGCACATGGACGACATTGTCACGACAACACACATGGCAAGTCAAACACAAGAGTTCTAATTTGCTGCAAATTTGAACGAGTGGCTTGCGAAAATCGTCAACAAAACTACAGCTCTGATTCTCCATTCTGCCATTAAGTTTTCAGTGCGGGAATTGTTCTCGAAGGACATAGGAAATTTGACTTTGGGGCGATCGGTTTTCGCCATTTTGTCTGGAAAACCCCACGCTAAATATAAAAACCACAGACCAGTACCCAGTCGGTGACAGAGTCAGAAATGAGGTATGACTGGTGCGCTCTGGTAGAGATGGATCATATCCCTGCCCGTGGTCAGACTGCTAGGAGAGGTGCGGTCGGTGTTTTTTTTTTTTTTTTGCGAAACTGACGGAACCGGCCGCAAGTTAGGGATTAACAGTGACGCTTCCGCTTGAGATGTCCACTTGGGGATTGGAACTTTGGTTCTATATAATCTGCACGATAGTACACCCCCATTTCTTTCGGTCCCCGGATGGCGGTACAATCGGGTGCGGTTGGGTACGATCGGCTTGTACTACGACAGTGTAAGTCTTTCTGTGACACATAGTTGGTCGCCATGACCGGGCTGGAATGTAATGTACATGTACAAACAAATTCGAGCATAATGCACGTGGGGCATCAAACTGTAACATGGGTTTAGTTTAGTCCTCCAGACGAAGACTGTGTGATCACAACCGTGGATAATAGGTACATCGCAATGACCAGAATGCCAGTTTAGTTCAGAAGAATATCACATACAAAATTTACTGGGCGAAACATTTGAGTTTTTGTTTTTGCGAGAAGCATCCAATTTGATAGGGATATATTGAGACAACACGCAATCGTCATCCTGTATTGCCAGCATACTCTGAGTCAATTATCGAATGCTATAGATATATTTCAAGTGGTTAGTATGCATTTTCAATTGCCATCCACTTCACGGTCACCGGAATGACGTCATGCATTATGCACTGTGTACCAACTTATCTCAATAAACATCCTGACTGCAAACACACCATGTACAATCCGAGTAGCTCTCTGATGGGTGAAATACAAGACACCAGCGGTGATGGGGATCAAAATATCGTGACTTCGTACGATGGAATTGAACATACTACTTTGTGTGCGAATATGAGTTTATCCGAATTCTCAACCAATTTCCGGGACGTTCATGGCACCATCAGCATGCTTTTGTGTGTTCTTGGAATTGTCGCTAACGTCAGTAACATCCTTGTGTTAACTCGAAAGAAACTTGTCTCACCATCAAACTATATCCTCGCTTCCATCGGGACTGCAGATATGTGCGCTCTGTTTATTTACGGAATGTTTGCTGCCTATGCGTTCATATCAAAACGAGGAGAACACTACGAAATGAATGAGTACAGAGAGTGGACGGACTACGCTATAGCCACGAAACATCTCTTTCATATATTCAGCATATGTGGGGCATGGCTAACAATTGCTCTAGCTGTTTTCCAATATATACAAGTATTTCATGTCAAACTTGGACAAAAATTTTGCACCCTGAAGAATACGAAAATAATGATTGCGTGCACAGTGGTATGGTCTCTTATTTCGAGCATACCACTATTTATTTTCTTCACGAGCGAATGGTCAGATTGGCGGAAAAAGTGGAAAATAGTAGAAACTGACATGGTCTACTATAATCGAGACCTGAAGAATTTTACCTTGATCTTCTATGGCACGATATTCAAGTTAGCCACGTGCGCGCTGCTCATCGTACTTAGTACCTTAATCCTGGTCGCCATATTTCGTGCAAACAAGCAGAGCTTGCGCTTACGTAAGAACTCATGTGACCACAAGCGAGACGCACAGGCTAAAAACCGACGTCGGAACCGAACCACGATCATGATGATTTGCGTTCTTCTGATCTTCGTCCTTTCAACTCTACCGAGCGGTATTGTGGCTCTTATAGCAGGGTGCAGTGACGATTTCGAGAGAAATGTGTTCGTTAATTTGATAGATCTTTTCGATATGTTTGTGCTAATTAACTGTGCCGTCAAATTTGTTCTGTATTGTTCAATGAGCCAGGAATTCCGAAAAGTATTCGTCAGTACAATTGACTCGAACATTCGCGAACTTATGATTCGTTTTGGTTTAAAAAATATTCAGAGAAGACGTCCGTCTAGAAATCGATCGATGTCGAGCAATACGACAGCACAGAGTCAGCTGGACGGCATGGAAACACACGCGCTTCAACGAATGGACGGCGATGACGACGAAGTGTTCCACCCGGATACGTGAATTTGGAAGGATCGCAGTTCAACTGGGCACATTACATTCGTGTTTGGAGTACCGGTTTGTTTTTTGATGGGTATGAGTGCAACCTTCATTCCAACACCTTGTTTCTATAGTTTTCGTCTGCGAACCGGATGTAATAATAACTTCGTAGCGCGAATTTTGAAATATATTGGACACTAGTTACTCTATACGACATACATATATATTGGAAATAATGACAATGGAACTTCTGAAATTTGCACGTAGCCTCGAAAGGAAAGACACGTGTATGATGAATGCTATCGTGACCGTTCGATTTTGGCGAGACTCTCGGCCATGAATACACGAACCGTAGGCTGTATTTCACGATGAAAGACATGTATTCATTCCAACACATTGTTTGTATAGTTGTCTGCGAACAGGATGTAAAAATAACTTCGTAGCGCGAATTTTGAAACATATTGGACACAAGTTACTCTACACGACATACATATATATTGGAAACACTGACAATGGAACTGCATTTAGCCTCGAAAGGAAAGACACGTGTGTGAGGAATGCTATCGTGACCGTATGACATCAAAGTTCGATTTTTTGCGAGACTCTCACCCATTAACCCTTTCAGTACCAAGTCCGATTTTTGTATCAACCCATATTTCATTGATCATTTTTCAAATTTATTGATTATAATAATGTGATACATTGATGGAAAGAGCTCTTTCCATCAATGTATCACATTATTATAATCAATAAATTTGAAAAATGATCAAGAAAATATGGGTTGATACAAAAATCGGACTTGGCACTGAAAGGGTTCATACATTAACCTTAGGCTGTATTCCACGATGAAATACATGTATAGTGATGGTTCTGTACAATTAAGCGGTGATGATCTGAGAAACTTTATACATATTTTGTGTTTGCTTTCAAAGGAATTCCCCGTGATTATATATGCAATCAACGTCGTTTTCGATGCATCTGTCGGCGTATAGAAGTCTCGGATGCCGAATTATATAAAGTATGTAGTTCGGCATCCGACACTTCTATACGCCGACAGATGCATCGAAAACGACGTTGATTGCTTATAATTACGACAATCCGCATATTAGTTGGTGATTAAACATGGTCTTTTTAAAGAAACTATATTAAAAACACTAAATAAGTAAAACTACCCAAGTGATATTTGTGTCTGGACTCAGCTGATCTTTTAACCGAAATGGGAAATTGGGTCGAGAATAAATTGGGCGACCGACCGTAAGTTCGAGATGACCACACACAATTCGATCGCTGTTTCCGACATTCCAACTAAACAGAAGCAAGACACCACACCCATAAACTGTTAAACTGTACTTGCTGGTCTAAATTTCACTTATTTAAAACGATTCTAGAACATCTATTGGCATAAAGACAATCCGATTCGATAGCAATTCCGAAGCGGTGTTCCCAAACTTCCCCACCGAATTTGTGGTCTCCGGTGACTCGAAAAGTAAACAATCGCTACAAAGGTGCATTCTATGCTCTCATGACCACTGCCATGTCATATTAGTATTGACACGAAGCTCGATAAATGCTAATACTAATGGTGGAATAGTATGTAATACATTCCTTTATCCCCAAATAAATTAATGTACTATTTTGCTGTTTAATCGGCGATAATTTTTCGCTGAGATTTGGCGTCTTGCGTTACCACTAGAAACGGAAGTGATTTCTTGCGATTTGATTGGTGGACTAAATAAAATTCCGGGTAAATTCGCGCCATGGATATTCGACTCATAGATATTGTCGCTACCAAACGTATCTAAGGCATTGACCAATCAAATGCACGCATTTTAGTCAAAGCGAAAGTAGTTGTAATTATACATAGTTATATAATTGCCTTTAAATGAACATGCGAAGAATGGTAGTATTCAAGCATGATTTGTTACATCTATTATATATTTTGGAAGATCTGTTTGTGTGTGTGTAATCGATGAACTCGAAAACGGCCGACCCGATTTCGATGAAACTTGGTATGTGGGGGTATTTTCTGCCGGGGGGGGGGGGGGGGGGGGTGACATAGGCCTATTGATTTTCAGATCCGAGGTCAACTTTTCACGTGCCGAGGTCAAATCTGTTTTTACGCTGTGTTACGGGACTTTCATTTGAGTTCGGTGCTTACTAATCGATTCGAAACAGCGCGAATAATAAAATGCCAGTCATAATAATGACACTGTGAGAATCTTTCGTGTTTCCTCTTTCCAACGATATATAATGCGTATGTATCCGTTTTAGTTATCTGCCTCAAGTATCAAGAAGAAGTGGTACTATCTTCCATCAGGATAAAAACAATGCGTAACTTCTATGACGTCGTTAGAGGTCATAACGTTAGATCACGTTAACGCTTAACCGGCCGATGCATTTGACTGTTTCATACGTCTTGGCGATATCTCGGGCACCGATGGTAATTTATCTTTACGTTGAAACTTGATAATTAATGAGCGTGTGTATATGAGGCGCGTTTATATACTTGAGTGGAAATCAAATCGGGTTAAACTGGCGGATTGTTACGGACGAAATTTGATGCATAGGGTATCTCGGTATCCGCCGAGCCGATTTCCCGGTATCCGCTGGGCCGATTTCCACCATTTTTGGGGTGTTGGTGTTTGACCCCACCTGACCTTGACCTTCAAAATGGTCAATTCAAGGTCAAAGCCCGGACGAAGTCGGGTCACCTTCTAGTTATATATATGTGTATATGTGTATATATTTAGGTATTTATAACATTCAAAATGAAACTATTTTGGCAGTATTTGTAACTCGTCCGCTGTCGGGTCCTTGTTGAAGCGACTTAAATACAATAATGCCCTAAGTAATCGACCTCTTAACCACAGCAGAATTATGGGTAACTTTTCAGGATTTAGTCGGAAATATGGCTTGTTGCCTTTCATCGGAAAGCTCTCGGTTGAATGGCAACAAGCCATATTTCCGACTAAATCCTGAAAAGTTACCCATAATTCTGCTGTGGTTAAGAGGTCGATTACTTATGGCATTACTGTATATAAAGCCGTTCTGCCCGAAGCGACAACACAAAGCTACAATTTGTCCGTTTTATGTTCCAGGAAATGTTTAGATCGGACACATGAGCCCCATAATATGAGGTTTGGGTAGCCATATATCGACTTTCAAATTATGAAGTTTTGAGATTGTGTCAGGCTAGCAAATATTTCAATGATCACCTCGTCACAAGACCTTTATGAGAATAGCCGTGTATAGCAGATATCATATTTGTCAGCAAATATACCTGTCTTATAGATGACAATATTTTACTTGCCAATTTGCAAATATTGTTTTTATTCAAAGGTCTGACACACTTGAATGGTACACCTTTGATAATTTCGAGCGATAGTAGCAATTATTTGCATAAAACCCATTGTTCCATCGAATATGATTGATCTATATTGTGTTGTTTTATATAATTTTAAAGATGAATGGAATATGTATAGTTTGTACATATACATGAATTTAACCACCCCTATTTTGAAAGCCAATATTATTGGTGCATATGTAGACAGGGTATTCAACCCTATTATATTCTGCTAAAGACAACTTCTTGATTATACCTGGTTTGGATCACTAATGACATAAACCATTAAAAACTCATTATATGCATCACTTGAGTCATTATTGACTGGAGCATATCTAGTTATTATTACGACAACTGACACCATGTTCGTTGTATATTAATAGGATATGCTACAATCTCTGTTTAATATATTACTAGCAGGGTTACCCGGCGTTGCCCAGGTTAAAGTGATGTGAAGCCATCTGCTGTGGACATTTGGTGGGAATAGAGAATACTTTTGCTCAAAGTGTTGCACATATTTTCATAAATTGTATATCCAAATGTCATCACAAAACGTCATTCTTGTATACATGCAGGTTAAAGTGGTGTGAATCCCTCTGCTGTGGACATTTTGTGGAAATAGAGAATACTCTTGCTCAAACTGTTGCACATATTCTCATAAATTGTATATCCAAATGTCATCACAAAACGTCATTTCTACATGCACTATGAGTATAGTGGCTCACCTTGTCGGCGTGATTGTAATTTTGTTTATCGCCATTAATTCCTCCCACAATAAAGAAGTATCTATTCTATTTATTTACAACTGCGCGTACTTCAGACATTATCAATTTTTAAATCGTACAATCGGCGTGGATGGAATTTACGTTTCTATTTTTAATATCTTGTATTGGGATCAAAACATGAACATCATAAATACATTACGTCGCAAACATAAAAGACGACAATTATGTTTTACACAGATAGATTATAAATCAATCTAGTGGGTTAGACTAAGATTTTGAGGGGACCTGTTTATATAGTATCTCCATGAAGATACATATATTTTAAAGACATATCCATGGGCTCCTCTGTACGTGGTACTATACTGGCTAATTATTCTGTTTAAAATAAATGTTGCTACATATCAGTTATACATGTGTCCGACAGAGAGCGAGATTTTAAGTAGTGCATGCATGTTAGGCTATGAGTCTGTTCTTAACAAATATGAAGAAATCCTCTGTATCGGACAGACGAACCCTTGTCAGATGCCAGTATTGTAGGATCATGAAAAGTCATGTGCTACTCATTGTGTTTTTTTTATCTCAGAGGAAACTATATTTGACTGCTCACTGTGACTACTATTTTTTAACAGGTCTTCTATACACTTCCATCTCTCTTGACAAATTGTATCTTTTTTTTGGAAAATATCTTGAAAGTGACAGACCCATATTGTGGTATAATGTCGTTATAACATGCCATCCTATGACTGTTCAAGGTCTCTCATTTTGCAAGAATATATGTATATGTTAAGCAGAATGATAAATATACTTTTATTTAGTTATTCTGTGTATCTGTTTTTGTTACATGTAGCTCACTATATGAATTCCCTGATTTCCATCCCAATATAAATACGCCCTGTCACTAACTCGCGACCATATTGGATCCACCAGGTCCGGTTCCGTGGTTTTATTTAGCTTTTCATATATGGAGGTCATGAATAATTCAAAAGCTCCATATATGGAATGCTACTCCAAAAACTTTGACATGTAACACTAAAACCACGAAACCGGGGCTGGATGCATCTATGAAACCACGGAACCGGACCTGGTGGATCCAATATGGCCGCGAGTTAGTGGTAGAGCGTATAAGAGAGTTGAGAAGATATAATTGTTCAAGTAATTAATTTGGTCACCATTTGTCGAGGTTGTCAAATTTGAACGCCAAAAACTCAATAGAACGAATTATGGAGAATTAGGATATATAACTTTGGTGGATATCGGCGACGAGAACATTTTTATCAATGTTAGTGCCCCTCCTCTCTACATCCCTGACCCAAATGGCACAAAAATGTGACGTCTTTAACCCACATGATTTGATTCCTCGTATCATTGGAGAAGATCGTGTATGAATTTGGTGGAAATTAGTGCAATACATATTTGTATCAGCTTTGTTGCCCCTCCCCTCCCCAATCATGACTTGAACGGCACCATGTTTGACACATTTAAACCGCGCCCATTAGACTCCTAATACCATGAGGATGATTATTTATAAGTTTGTTGGTAATCGGCAACTAAACAAATTTTTAACAAATTTAGTGCCCCCCCCCCGCCCATCGCTCACCCAAACGGCACATATTTGGCGTCTTCGATTACACGATTATAGATTCATCATACCATGGAGATAAATATTTATCAAGTTGTGCCCCTGTCCCATCCATTCAAAAACGGCGACAAAAATATTTCATCATTTTTGCTGCCCCTCCCCATGTTCTGGTCTTGACACCAACAGCGTCACTTTAGTAAATTCAAGCCACAACACATTATCTTCCTCGTAAAAAGTTAACCATATTAGACCCGTTGGGTGATATCTAGATGGTCCCCCGTGAAGTTATATGGAATACAATCAGACAGACAGTTGAAAATAGAGGTACCAACTAGGGTGTTTTGTATCATTGGGAGAAGAATGTTTATGCATGAGTTTGGTGGAAATTTGCGCTTAACATATTTTATTAGTTTTTGTGACCCACCCACTCTGGCTCTGTGTTTTGTCCCAAAAGTTTTCATCACCCCCCCCCCCCCGTTTCCAATGTATAACTTGAGTGCGCGATTCCATTCAGATAGGAAGGCTTTATGGTCCACATCGACGTCAAAAATGTTCTTTGTTTCTTCTGATGCGATTATTTATTTCTCAGTATGAAATCAGTAGTTTGTTGTTCCTGGTCCGCCAATATAAGTATTACATTTATCCACCGAGTTATTTCCATTACTGAAACATGAAAACTATGACTAATTGCTAAGTTTAAACACTTTCATGACGGGAGTTGCGCTAGTGCAACATTGGACATACTGTGCCAGTGCGAGTGCGAGTCTCCCATAGGGGGCCTCACATATACACACAGAACGACACGATGTGTAAATGGGTTTGTCGTCACGGCACGAGTGCTGTCGCGGAGGGATCTATCCTTCTATCCTTCCGCGACAGCACGAGTGCCGTATCGACAAACCCATTAACACATCGTGTCGTTCTGTGTTTATTACACGCTTCGCGTCCTAGAATCCGTGCATTAAAAATACAGGATTAGAAGGTTTATTTAGGCACATACAGGGCATGATTGTCATGTGTGATGATTCTTTTATTTAAATAGTTCCAGTTTCATGGTTGAGGCGAACGTCATGTACGTCATTTTACGTCAACGAGATGCGTATGGAACGTACGTTCTATATGGAACGACAATAACACTGTACTTCTAGGAACAAGCGTGTAATAAAAAATATAATACACTGGCTTACAATGTTAATGTAATTATTGTTAGGCCAATGTGTTGTCATATATATACGAGGCACATATAAGAGAATGCATTGGTACAGGGTTTTCGCAAAATTTCAGGAAGCTCCAGTCATGGAAGGTTTAATACTTGTATGAGTCGCTTTATTTATATCTAGTTAGGTATCTTGGAAATCAGTGGTCCACTGTTTAGACCAGTTGGCTTATAAAGATGTTTAATTCCATACCATAATAACGTAATGAAATTATCAAAAATGAATTCCGTTAGGAGATTTTTACCACATCAAATGACTGAGAAGACCCCCCCCCCCCCCACACACCCACACACACTTAATCAGTTAAGTATTAACCCTTCAAACGTGGTAATTATGAATAAACTTTGTAGATATTTCAGACAAACTTAAAGTCGGTTCATCGTCATTAATTTTATTTTGTTCTCACGTCACGTAACATCACACTATTTATGTCTATACACATGGTATGACATTCCGCTTCTGTTTGATTTGTGTTCTTTTTAAGCCAAATAATGGCATGCTAATTTGGATTTTATTTTGCTTTGTAAATGTCCGGTTTTGTACAACATATATATTTTGGAACATTAAATAATTGAATTGCTTATAGAGCTGTCAACACATCCCACCAGTGAACTATACAGTCTCTCGGCAGTGTCTTCATTTTGGTTATCATGAATTCTTACTGAAGTGTTGTTTGCTGTTCAACTCTCACACCAAGATTAATTTGAACCTAAAACATTGCCACTCGTCCGTAACTGCTTCGTCATACAATATACCTATGTGAAATATTCCCTGTACTGAGGTTAATACTTTGGAGAGTTGTTTTTTTTTGGTTAGTTGTTACAATTGATTGTAAGAAATAACTGTTAACGCATTCTGCGAATACTATAAAGCTACCATTACAAAAATAAAATCGCAAATATTCTGCGTTTTTGTAGCTATTAATATTTCCATTCACAAAGAAATTTCGAGTACTGCATGAAACTGTTCGTGTAAGATGCGGCGTTCGGGACCTGACTAGAAGGTCCATCTTCAACCCATTTGAACCGGACCAAATTTAAATCTCTGATAAACAGGGACGTGCCTAAAGGGAAAGGGGTGACTTACCCCCCCCCCTCCAACTTTGAGAAACTTTTCCAGCAGTTGGAAATTTTATGCCTGACACATTGTGATATGCATCGTTTTAGTCTGTGTTCTGGCCAAAACTATCTGGTGTTGATTCGAGCTTTAACTTTACAACTGCTGGAAAGTTTGACCATTTTAGGAGGAGTTCGGTAAGACACCACTAAACCCCTTGTAATCACTTCCTTCCCTGACAACGTTCATGATTTTTTGTGAACGGATTTATTTTATGATTGGTTAAAGGCAAAAGAAGGGAGAAAATATAGTGTAGTAATGGCAACGGTATATGCCGGCATTTGGTCGCGTTACCCCTTTACCCAACAAAACGGCCAAAACCGGCCAAATAAAGCTTCAACAGCCTAAAATATCTTCGGTCTGTCTCAATAGAACCATACAAATATGGATATCATTGGAACCGGCTCCTTGACCACATTGTGATAGTTACAGTTATGCCCTGTGCCAATGCATTCTCTTATATATGCGAGTCGACCATAGGTCGCCTCGCATATATTAGAGAATGCATTGGCCTAAAAAAAATCTTTTTTTAACACTTTTTACCATTTTTTCTTACATTCTTTAACAATTTTATAATTTTTAATGTGTTAAGCCAATGCATTCTCTTATATATGCGAGGCGACCTATGGTCGACTCGCATATATAAGAGAATGCATTGGCACAGGGCCCTTCTGTTGGGTAAAGGGTTAACATAAATGACGAGGATATAAAGTGCAAACAAAACTATTCTGCTTGGATAATCTATCTGCACCCCCTCATTGCACCTCAACATTAATTTCTTACACCGGTTGGCTTGTAATTTTATAACTGGTACTCCAAGCTTTCGAAATGTTGAACTTTCTAATTGTCAAGCTTTTCACCTGTTACCGCCTATGTTTTTTGATAATTCCCAACTGATGGCCATTTACTTGGCTCATTTGAACCACCAATTTTTTTTTTTACTTAATTTGGAGCGACGGATACGATAGGTCGATAAATAAATGAACTATTGATATACCTGCTTCATATGCTCTGAAAAACACTTGCCAAAGTCACAGCCATTTTTCAGCCCTTTTCAAATTTTCGCCAGGAGTAAGACAAACGCTTTTTATTGCTACCATATCAGGAATTAACTACTACGAAATGCTCTTTTATGTTCCATGTCGCGCAAATGGCTGTGTTGTGTTTGGGACCCAAACATCGTATTCACAGTTGTATTTTTCATTACTTCAATGCTTCTTTTGGGGTTACATAATGCACGTAGAAAGGTAGTTAAGATATTTATCGACCTATTTCGATACTGAGAAAAATTAAAAAGCGAATAATATTATGTGTATTTCGGAGCGTAAACCACTATGTGGCTTTAAAGGCACGGGCGGTGTTCGTTGCATAAATATTAATATTTGTTCAAATAACCATCAACAGAAGGAATATTAAAAAATATATAGTTTTGTTCATATGTCAAATATAATCGCGTAAATAGTATATTGTCAAGACGTACGATGGTGTACGTAAACAAGAGCCAGTTCGTGTTACAGAAGTTTTGCTTCTGTTTACATAACACAGCGCAATTCTATTGGTTAATCACACACAAATGATATAAACGCTCTTTATTATTTCCATATCAGGAAAATAGTAACAAATAACGCTCTTTATGTTTACCATATCCGGATCTAAACAAAAGCCAGGTTCTGTGACGGTTTTTGGTTTTGTTTACATAACAAAGGAAAAACATTTGACAATAACATACTGTTTATGCCATATTTCTGATTGGTATAAGAACAAGGCCTTCTCCGCTATTGTTTTCAAGCATCGTGAGAAATATATATAATATATAAACAAGTATTCACACATTTAAAGATAAGGGCGGCGTTGGCGGTGGGAATGCTGTTCAAATATTCACTCCTCCGTCAAAAACCGCCATAAACAGAAATAGTAAAATATAGGCATATTTTGTTCTTATACCAATCAGAGATATGACATAAACAGTATGTTATTGTCGATTTTGTTTCCTTTGTTATGTAAACAAAAGCAAAAAACGTTACGCTACCTGGCTTTTGTTTAGATCCGGATATGGTAAACATAAAGAGCGTTATTTGTTACTGTTTTCCTGATATGAAAATAACAAAGAGCGTTTATATCATTTGTGTGTGATTAACCAATATAATTGCGCTATGTTATGTAAACAGAAGAACAACTTCTGTAACACGGGCAGGCTCTTGTTTACGTACACCGTCGTACGTCTTGACGACAATATACTATTTACGCGCTGATTATGTTTGGCATATGAACAAAACTATATATATTTTAATATCCCTTCTGTTGATGGCGATTTGAACAAATATGAATATTTCTGCAACGAACGCCGCCCGTGCCTTTAACATATTAATTCTGCATGTGTATCTTTAATGTTTCTGTGCAGTAGCCAATGCTTGCTTTAGGCGCACTGGGATGAGGTGTGTTGTGTTTTTCCAGGAGGCTGCGACTGGTGGAACTCTCCTGGAAACTCCTTTCGACTATGTTGGTGGAGATGCAGTTCGAGAAATGTGTTGCAGTTATCTTTCTGCTTTCCTTTGTTTGTGTTAGGAAGTCATGTACATCTAGAGCTGGCACCATCCCCTTACCACCCCTTACCATCCCCTTGCCATCCCCTTCACTATCGTGTGGAACTGGGTCAGTTTTATTTCCTGGCGTCTTTCTTGGAGTAATGTTAGTTCCAGTTCATCAAGCATGTTGGTTACGGACACACCCATTCACCTGTAGTTGTTTTTGATGAATATGGCGCCACGTCTTTGTACTTTCTCAATTTATGTCATATCCTTTTCGTGTGGGCCCCAAACTGCGGCTCCATATTCAATCGTCTGTCTGACTGGGGCTATGTATGCTGTTTTTTTACATTTATCATGTACATGTCTGATGTTCCTGCGGAGAGGTCCAAGAGTACAGTTTGGTCTTTTTGGTTATTTTCCTCACATGTGATGACCATGATAAATCGTCGGTGATGGTTCATCCGAGATATTGGGTGCCATGGACCGTTTGAAGGATGTCATTACTCAGTTGGTGCATGTGCGATGACCGGTTCCGAATGCTCACGATGAAACTTTTTAGGTGTTAAATCGCATTCCCCATGTATTTGCCCAATATTAAAGAGCTTTCATGTCATTCTGGAGGATCTTGTGGTCGTGTTGTTTATGGATGTTTCTATATATGAGACAGTCAACTGCGAAGAGTCTTATCTGGGAATTTACGCAGTTTGTTATGTCGTTTACGAGGAACAGGAGGGGTCCATGTAAAGTACAGTGTTGACATCTAGAGTCCACTGGGATGTACGAAGAGCAGGTTCCATCAACTGCTTCCCGCATACGCATGTTTGTCAGGAAAGATGTCAGCCAATCTAGGATGTTGTTTCGGATCCCGTAATTTTCAAGTTTCTGCAGTAATTTGTTGTGGGGTACTGTATCGAATGCTTTGGAGAAGTCCAATATGGCTACATCGGTTTGGATTTTCTTGTCATGTGATGAAAGTAGATCCACAGTGGTTGTTATTGTGACACATGAGTAGCCTCTTCTAAATTCATGGTTTAATTTTGTTAAGACGTTGTGTTTGTCCAGATGGTCTAGGATGTGGCGGCATATGATGTGTTTCATTATTTTGCAGCATACTGATGTTAGCGATACGGGGGGATAGTTTTCCGCGTTGTGGACATCTCCTTTTTTGAATATTTGTGCAATACTTGCGTCTCTCCAATCATGTGGTATTTCTCCTGACTTCAACGAATTCGAGAATATGTATGTCAGTCCCGGTGCTATGGCTGTTGCACACATTTCCAAGACCTTGTTGGGGATGTCGTCCGGTCCGGAAGCCTTTCCTGGTTTTCTACGCCTTGGGTCTTCTAGTGATGGTTTGCTGGGTGGCAGTTTTATATCGACTTGGTTGAGCCTTTTGTGAACACCGACCGGAACTGGTTGTTTAGGATTTCGGCCTTTCGTTCTTGGTCGTTGGTTAGGCTACAATGTGCTTTCAGTGGAGCTAAACCGATGTTGTCTCATCTCCCTTTTAGGTAGCTCCAGAATGGTTTCTTGTTGTTTTCTGCAAAGCCCTCTTCTACTACTTTGTTCACGTGCTTCCATTCAGCCCGCCTTAACTGTCGACAAAAGTTTTTTTGTTTTTTTTTTGAATTTGCGGTATTTGTTCCACTTTTGTTGTCCTTTTGCTCGTTTGTGGATTTTTTGAGCATTTTGATCATTTTCCGATCCAGCCAGGGTAGTTGGTTTCTTCTTCTGGTAGATGTAGTGTTCTCAGCTCTTCTGATAGTATCCTAATATCCAAGGAGAGGCTGGTCCAGTCTTCCTTCTTGAATGCATAACGTTTCCCCAGTTGGCCCTTCTCCTGTCGATATAGTGTAATTTGGCAGTCGGTGACTATCATGTCGTAATGGGAGAAACCTGGTATGCTCATTTCTAAAACAACTGACGGCATTAACTAATTAGATCACGTTCTTTGTGTGATTTTATAAGCTGGGTACCCAAATGTAAATTTGTATGAAAGCTTGGTACCCAACTGAACATTTAAAAATGCTGGGTATCCAACTGAACGAAAGGGGATGACAGTGACCATTTCAGCATTACTAACAGGTGGACAGCTTAAGGTACCAGCTGGAAACTTTCTACCTAAGGTGACAATAAAATAAATACTGCTCAGCATCTTCATATTATATAAATATACATCCACACTAGCATCTTGGAGTATTCACTGGCATAGCGTGTTAAACTTAAAGGGGTACTGTACCCCAATTTCAATAAATTCCCGGTGACAATAGCGATATAATATGAATATTATATTATAAAATAACTAATTTGAGTCGACGATGTCTACTGAAAACGTTCCGGTTAACAGGCTATCGTAAAAGTAAAATTGAATTATTTAATATAAATTCATTTATGGCTGGAGTCATAAAATGGAGAATTATGCCATTACGAGTTACCGTTCTTGAAATCGCATATGTTGCGTGTCTTTTATCGACGGCCGTTCGCGAACATTATTGAGTTGCAAACAAAACATGTTACCTGCAAAAGAAAGCCAGTTATAACCGATTCGGAAAAAAGGAGAAAGAAACAAGAGTCATAAAACGTCAAGTATTTTATAGGGAGTGAGATTGTTCGATGGAAGAGATTGAATGCATCAATCGAAGCTGTGAGCAATTAACTTCCGGTTCTTCCTGCGACCTGCGTCTTCTCCGGTGAAGGTCAAAAACATGGCGCGTAGTTTGAAATCGTAATATTTTTGTTTCCAAGATCAATATTTTCTTCGCTAAATTAGGTTTATACGAAACTCATATAACACGAACACAATCTAACTTGAAAGTTATTTCAATGGGAGTAAATACAAAAATCGCCTATCTTTGGGTACAGTACCCCTTTAACTGCAAGTAATTACATGTTACCTGTATTGGACGATACGACATAAATGAAGGAATTTCATTTTGTATTGTGTAATGGTGTGTTCAGCTGAATACAAGATAAGACATTATATGAACACAAACATGATCAATACTTGTTTTACCCATATCCTCAGATACAATAAAGAAAATCATCCAACCTTCATGGAAGAATATTTAGAACCACAATCTTTAGAATAAGTTATATAAGAAATATATGGGAATGTTCGTCTCGGGAAAACGATAGCACAGCAATGTATAATCAACATATGAATAAGTGTCTCAAATAAATCGGAACTAGTGATACTTAGCATTATACTTTATTTCTTAACCTGAAGAGACGCTATTGATTAAAAAACACACAGACATACATTTAGCTTTAATTCGCACTTTAATTCACACAAGTCTGTAATCAGGTTATCCCATTGTCAAGAGCAATCTTAGCACATCGATATTGTTCGTGTAACAAAACCTGCTGCATTTATACAACACTGCCAGAAATAAGTGCCACAGTTGATAATCACTACATAAAAACAAATACTGGTAGAGGATAATTCAATTGTCATTGTAGAATACACGGACATATATTCACAGTGAAGTCTGATCTGCAATTTTATTTGCGCGTGACTAGTGGGTAGGTGTAAACGAATCGTCGCAAATGTGTCTTATGTGTGGATGGTTGGTGGATTCCCTTCTTAAGGGTGGATACGCACTTGAATGTAATTTATGTATGCATGTATTCCATGTATTTTACATCATTGGTAGCATTAATCGCCTGCGTGCGATCAGTTCATTCCAACGGACGAGACCAGTGAGTAGTTATAATCGATTATCAAACTAACTGCTGTCAAGAAATTTCAGGACAGTCATAAACATGACTTTGTCTTATTTCATGGATGCCGAAATGATTAAAGCCTATCTGATATATGTTGTTGTTTTTCACGAGTTTTAATTCATTTCCGTCGATTTTATATTTGATTTGTTTCGCGCCATTTCTTGGAAACAGGGTTATCCAAAATAGAAATAAAATATGCAGAATCTGAAGCTCTTTTATAGAGGACGATTGTGATACAGGAGTGTTTAATGTCTCGCAAACTGACTCCCGATTTGATCTCGCTCCACATTTTGGAAGTGATCATCAACTACCAAATCAATACACATGGAAATCGACAAACTCATACATTGTGAATCCCATGTTAAGAGAACGTGCGTGCCTGCGACTTGTATATTATTTCCAAAGATTCTTGTGTACATTTAATGAACGTTACTTAGCATAATTGGACAATACCGAGTCTAGTCAGGATAAGGAAATTTGTTTTTCGACTATGCATGGCCTGGGCTCAAATTTTAACAATCCGATATGGTGCTTTCATGCTTTGAATAACAGACGTTGAAAAATTAAGACAGACAATATCGGTTTGTTGAGATTGCTCGGATAGTTTGAAAGCGAGCTCATGTGATAACAAACACTCAATTTGGATGGATTTCCATGCAAATATCCATTACAGCGCCAAAAAAACTTAATGCAGGCACAGCGTTGAAATTAAAGAGAGTAACACCCCCCATTTTTCACCCAGAATTTACAGAAGAGTATATGTTTCTCAAATCAAAGGTTGAACATGTTCCTAACTGTCACAACTGTAGCCTGTACGCTGGAATTATAAACATTTCGTCCATAATCCATGATTGGGGGTGGTTATCGAAAGCTTCAAATAACTCAGGGATTTAGTTGAATGTATCAGTCGGAATAATCTGGACAAGAATGTACACTATATTGTTTTACGTAAATACTCCATAGTTGTAATTTTGCGTACACATGTGTAACACAATAGTGGAAAGATGACGTAGTTGGAAAGATTGACAACCATTCTCCGTAAAGAAGACACACAGCAACACCACCTTCTGTTCCTTCCAATGTAAAGCTGTAATAATATATTAATAGCATAAATTGCTGAATATTAGATTAATAACTCGTAGCAAACAGACACGACAGAAAGGACTGTCAACTACAATATTTATAAATTAGGAGTGGCTTCATGGGGGTAGGCTCGGAGTGTTGCGCCCCCACCCCAGCCGAGGAAATATGCATTGGTCAGTCCGGTAGCTTCCGGAATAATATAGCCCCCATGTCGGGAATCATAGCCCCTGCGTTGGTGAAATCCTGAGGCCATCACTGGTGTAACAATCATGACTGACAATGATTTAAACAGAACGTCAACCATTCGGGTTATCGCGCGAACAAATATTTGAAGCCGCCTGACGGCTTCGTCAGAGTCAACGGCTCTCTGCACGTTCAGAGCTTGACTCACTGTGGTCAAACAGGCGCAATTATTGGGCTGTCACCGGGCACATATTACACGATCTGCATGACCCATGTAAAACGCGAAATACGCGATATCTATAGAGATTACATGCATGTGTGTATCCATCCTAAATGGGAACATTAAAAAGATACTGTAAGTGAAGAAATTCTTATCGAACACTGCCTGGTAAATTAGGATTTATTTGCATCATCTCATTATATACAGTAAACTTAAAGACACGGTTGGCTATGGAGCCCCGGAGGTGACATCCGAATTTTTTATTTTATGTCGTGGCCACAAGAATAAAGTCGTGGCCACGAGAATATGAAGTCGTGGCCACGAGCATATGAAGTCGTGGCCACGAGAATATGAGGTCGTGGCCACGAGACTACGAAGTCGTGGGCACGAGAATAAAGTCGTGGCCACGAGAATAAAGTCGTGGGCACGAGAATAATGTCGTGGCCACGAGAATAAAGTCGTGGCCACGAGCATAAAGTCGTGGCCACGAGAATAATGTCGTGGCCACGAGAATATGGTCGTGGCCACGAGAATATAGTCGTGGCCACGAGAATATATGAAGTCGTGGCCACGAGAATATGAAGTCGTGGCCACGAGACTATGAAGTCGTGGCCACGAGAATAAGGTCGTGGCCACGAGAATAAAGTCGTGGCCACGAGAATAGAGTCGTGGGCACGAGAATAATGTCGTGGCCACGAGAATAAAGTCGTGGCCACGAGAATAAAGTCGTGGGCACGAGAATAAAGTCGTGGGCACGAGAATAAAGTCGTGGCCACGAGAATATGGTCGTGGCCACGAGAATAATGTCGTGGGCACGAGAATAATGTCGTGGCCACGAGAATAATGTCGTGGCCACGACTTTATTCTCGTGGCCACGACCATATTCTCGTGGCCACGACCATATTCTCGTGGCCACGACTTTATTCTCGTGGCCACGACTTTATTCTCGTGGCCACGACATTATTCTCGTGCCCACGACTTTATTCTCGTGGCCACGACTTTATTCTCGTGCCCACGACTTCGTAGTCTCGTGGCCACGACCTCATATTCTCGTGGCCACGACTTCATATGCTCGTGGCCACGACTTCATATTCTCGTGGCCACGACTTTATTCTCGTGGCCACGACTTAAAAAAAAAATTCGGATGTCACCTCCGGGGCTCCATACCGCACGTGCCTTTAACCAAGAAGAAACAATAGCACTCATATTAACTCGTTGTAGTCCAGTGCATCTTTAAGGAAACAATATTATGCAGGATTAATTACATAAACAACACATACAAATCTACAAGACTCATGAACAAATTCGTGAAAAGTTTGTAAAATATTCAATTTATGGCTTTTATTGTTGTTTAAAAAAACAATTCACAAGTCATTCAATTTTATATTCATTTTCCGAGATTTGTTTGGCATTTATTTGAAATATGTGCCGCCATGTTTATCTAAATTCAGAGCCTCAATTTATTAGTTAGTTAAAATCCATATTTTGTGGTCAAGTATTTTAAAAACTAGAGAAAAAGGAGGGCTTATTCACTGTTTTAGAAGTAACCACTGCTGGTGAATACGATTGCATGACTTACTGTATGTATCTAGGGCATTGCGGATACTAACACAATGAGCTACATTAGTCTGGCTAGATTTCTCCACGGAAATGACACTTCCTGTGTCTTGTAGATATATCTTCGAACAGTATGACACACGCCGGTGCAACCACTATTTCAATGTATGTCCATTTTTTATGGAAGTAGAGGATTGATCTTTATCGATCTAAATTTAAGTATACACGGCTTTCATTCATTCGAAATTGAACATTTTCTTTACGGAATAGAAGGCATACACAAATCAAAATACCATTCTGTTTAGACCAATCCAATCGTTAATAGCGTAAACAAAGAGTTTTAATCAACAAAAATAAAAATGTCTCATTACTGACTATATACCATGCATCAACATATTGCTCGGCGACTTCTAAATATCGAGTTTGGATTACGGATGGAACACCAGCCCAGCAACACACACACTCTGTATTCCATATCCATATCAACTTTTCGCGAGAAGTCAGACAAACGCTCTTTATTGCTACCATATCGGGAATAGAGCACCACGGAACGCTCTTTTCTGTCCCATGTCGCGCAAATGGCTGTTTTGTGTTTGGGACCCAAACACCGTATTCACAGTTGTATTTTTCATTACTTCAATGGGTCTTTTTATACGCCCGTTTGAAAAATACCACACCTGATACAGATCAAGTTCGAATATGGGTTTCGTCCGCATGATTTTGACTTAGTTATGTCCCATTTTCGACTTGGATTTTACCTGATATGCGGTTTCCAGATGATAAATTTAGATTGAATCGAGTGAACGGAACCAAATTTGGTATACAGATCAAGTTCAAACAAGCCTTAAAATAATTTGGCAAATGTCAGACACCAAACATAGGGTCTGACATTTCAAAATGATGCCTGACATGTGTTTTTATCACCCGAAATAATGCCAAGTGAAACCATTAATGATGTATTATCCCCCAATTATGTTCCTCTTCTCAATTGTCACTTTATTACTATAAATAATGCAAATCTGCCCGCCCTGGTCACAACATCTAAGGTTATAGAAATATTCAATTGCTCTGATCCTGGCGATGTTACTGGTACCATGTAAGGGTAGGACTATCATTACGAACATATGACTATATAGAATGCAAGACAGTAGTATGTTATAACTCAACTGGGAGGAAAAACTTGTTCCATAATTTTTTCAATTCCAATATTGTGTAGACATCCAAGTTCTAATAATCATGCTTCTGAAAAACCCTGATTTTGGCAAAACAAATAATTAAAAACTGCTCTCCAATAGAATAAATTTCATTTAACAGCACACTATATCAATTTATTTTGCAAAATTTCACATATTTTCCTTTAAAAAATGTCAATATTTCAACCTGACATATCAGACAGTTTCAAAGCAGAGCCTGACAACATATACAAATTTGAATTTGGCGTCTGACAATTGTCTGTGTCAGACCACTTATTTGGAGCCTTGAGTTCAAATATGGGTTCTGTCTATATGCTTTTGCAGGTCAAGTTCGAATTTCAGTCCGATCCGACTATTTTTGCCAGAGTTATAGGATTGTTTTGTCTGAAAATAGCCGAAAATAAATATTTAAAAAACTAATTTCGGTTTCCGCAAGATAATTCAATACCACACTTGAAGTTATTGTGTTTTATTTGTGTTCTTATTTCGTCTTAAGTCAAAGGTTTCAAACAAATGAATTAAACCTTGCCCCTCTGTACTCCAGAACGGGCGTATTATGCCACGCCCCGACGGCGTGCTCTTGTTTGTGTTACATAATGCTCGTAGAAAGGTAGTTCAGATATTTATCGATAGTTCATATTTCTCAGTGTGAACTTTTAGTGTGTACTATAATGAACATGTCCTGAATTTCCATAAACTATGAAAGATTGACATTTGAGGTCACTTTTTGATCATCGAATATCGAGTACGTATAGCATGAAATCTGCCTTTGAATCTTGTGTTTTAATAACTAGGGTCAGAACCGCACTATAAGAACTGCCACTTTCACACACCGCCACAAAATTCAGAGTTCATACCTACATGTATTTTACCTATGGGAATTTATAGGTAGATGAGTGCTGTACTTTATGTTAAAAACAAACAAGGACCGAAGTAGTGATATAGTCTATTCCTTCACCCCTCATTTTTGTAGCTTTAGTAGAAAGAATTTTAAAAAATACATTTTTTAGCAATTTTTTAGTCCATTTATTTAATTTTCTTTCGTCGTTTATTTGGATGTTTTTCGGCTAACGAGTTTTCTTTTTCTTTGGCAGTTCGTTCTTCATTGTATTTGTCAATGTCCTGTTGTGCTGCCATTGACACTGCCCGTAATTCTCTCATGACGTGTCTCAATATTACTAGTTGTTCCTGTAAAACAAAACAAGGATATAGTCTGCTCTAGACTAAGTACAAACACAACACATTTGTAGCAGATATCCGCTGGTTTTATTGGTGACAAAGTGCAAATAGACATTCCAGCACCGGCTGTCAGACACGCAATATGCTTTTGCCTAAGCGAATTCACGACGAAAATGGGAATTCTTGTGGGCGAATTTGAGAATCTCCTTCACTTGGTGGACATTCATAGGCCACAGCTGTGCCGCATCCTGGTGGAATATATATTTTTTGGTCATATGTCATGCTCCAACAGTCAATAACACTGACTCTGTATAGCAATAATCGGGGACCCAAACATAAAATGGGCCTTTGATTTGAGGTGTTTATAAAATAAACTCAACCAAGAAGAAACAACAGGATATATTGTTTGTACACAAAGAGTTGCGAATATACTAGCACGTGCCTTGATGCATTGCACCACTGATATGACACTTCCTGTACCTATATTACTTATACATCTGCGAGAATTGTGACACGTACCGGGACAAAAGCACGACGGGCTTGAATGATCTAGCTGTGTATGCGCTGTGTACTCCACCAATGACGTGTCCCGCTGATATAATGACTACATGATTTAATATGTGCATCACGACCGAAACGTCCTCCCGGGAACCAAAAGACAACAAATACTATTATTATATTTTATTAATGTCTGGTTTAACATGATTCCGGGGAGATTTTCAGCTTCATCGGCTTGAAGTGGGGCATTTGCGTGTCTGTTCCGCCATCGACGCGGCAGTAAAATATATAAAATTTAACAAACGAATGTAAAGTGGGTGTGTGTGTTGTTGACGGGTACGGCGCTGTGGTCGTTGTGTTATAATGTGTTAACCACAAAGCGGTTCAAAGCTCAAAGCACATCCACAACATTCATTTCTTATATTTCTTATAGCTTTTTGATGATTTATTCCCATAACAATGCTGAGTGTATTCTTATTTATTTTCACAAAATCTGGCGAGAATTTACGACTATAGCCCACGCAGCACATTGAGCCAGCTCAATATAAGATTTCCAAGCACGTAGCAACAACGATAACGATAACTCTGGCTTCAAATGTATTTCGGCTGAACTTCGAAAAGCACGCCCAAGTATTCTGCTGACCGCTTTTATTGATTAAGTCAGATTATGTCAACAATTTGTGACGTCGTGCTCGTGTTATGCACAGCATATATTTAATACTGTATATATAATATAGTATAGAGGATGCCATAGTATAAAGCATAGTATATGTTGGATAAAATAAGATGAAAGAGATAAGGTGGGCGGCGAAACAGTTTGATTATGTTGGTACATTTCTCACAAATTCGCAAAGCTTGTGCAAGGTTACCATATTTCTTGAGTTCATAACAGTTTTAAACAGACGTGTTTTTTCTTCTTCCTATTTTTTCCTGTTCATATCCAGCGTTTACATATCATAAATACATTACAATAAGTACATAATTATATCTGTATTATATTCTTTATTTTTTTCCCCAAAGACATCCTTTCGTTTTTCAATTTGAAATGCTGACCATGCAATGTGCTAATTCAGCTGCCTTTCATACGAACCAAATAACAACAAAATACTATTTATATTTAATTAACATGTTTAAGATGAGTAAGGGGAGACCTTCTGATTCAGCGATTTGAAGCAATAAAAGCAATGTGCGTGTCTGTTCCGCCATTGGAAAGACAGTAAAATATATAAAATTAATATATAGCGCGTGAACACCTATAGAAAAGTATGCCCCCTATCTGATTGTGTATTGTAGTTATCAGTCTCTTTAAAAGGCCGACGAAAATATGGTAGCGACGAAAATTTTACCGGCTTTTTAAAGAGATTGTGCAGTTGTATATGCTTGACTGCGCGCCATTTAGGAAAATTGTAAAATCCAAAGTTCTTATTTTATAATTCAAACCGCGAAATTAACCGCGTTGTTGCAAATTGTATGTGTTTATTGTCAAGTTATTGAGTGCCCATATCATTCATAAACAGATGTGGACTTTGTATGGGACTGGCCAGGCGAGTTCTTTCACAAACTG
The DNA here is from genome assembly GCA_032622095.1 of Siphonodentalium dalli. Taxonomy (NCBI): domain Eukaryota; kingdom Metazoa; phylum Mollusca; class Scaphopoda; order Gadilida; family Siphonodentaliidae; genus Siphonodentalium; species Siphonodentalium dalli. The sequence continues at coordinate 98,932,887 of CP136063.1, forward strand.
ACTATAACTAACTAAATTGCAAAATTCCGCTGGAAATTGGATCTCCGAGTCGTGTCTTGTTGTATTGGTCCCAACTCGCCTTGTATCACGCTATAACTCACAACTGGAGACACCGTAACCTATAATACCCTTATTCGGAATAAGGGTATTATAGGTTACGGTGTCTCCAGTTGTGAGTTATAGCGTGATACAAGGCGAGTTGGGACCAATACAACAAGACACGACTCGGAGATCCAATTTCCAGCGGAATTTTGCAATTTAGTTAGTTATATTTTCACATGTTTTTCTAAAATTTCGCGTTTTCCGACTGGTGGCCTCAATTATTGTGTCATTAATGGATCATCATCATCGAGGGACCTGTACTATTCGTGAGGCTGATTCCTTATTTTGCGGGGATATAATCCATCAGAGAATAGATTTGTATACTCATCAGAGAAGTCTCTTCTGTAATACCTCCTAAATTGCTTCGACGGTAAAATGGCACTTCCCCATCGTTAACACCAGGGTAATGGCACAGACATCTTCAGACTAACGTAAGACTGATTGCGATTAACGACCACAAAGTGCGAAGATGTCTTTGGTGAATGGAAATCCCGCGACACAATCAACTCTTCTTTGATGATAATGGAGCGGTGCTTGTCATGTTTTCTTCAATAACACGCGCATGGACAGTTAGAGTTTGAGGGGGTTTGAGTAAAGTTGGTAAAAATGTTAATAATATTTCATCCCTATTTCAGACCAAAATAGGTTCAAATTGCTCTTATAGTTTGATTTTACACCAGTATATATTAATACTTTCTGTAAACTTTTAGAACTGCAACAGCCATCAGTTGGAAAATTGCCAACCTTACGGGGTGTCAGTTGGGAAATTTCCAACAGTTGGAAAGACTGAGGTACACCGGTTGGAAAATTCCAACCCAAGGATGGGGAGGTGCAAATATAACTTCTCGGACATGGAAAGGGTCTGTTCGGGGGGGGGGGGGGGGGGTGCAGTTGGACATTCTTCTAATTAACAATTATCGCAATTGACAAAAAAGATTAACCCCACACACTTTACAGGTACGATTGTTTCTCGCTTATAAATTTCCAATCAAAATTTGCTCGTCGTATTAATCGATTTTAGCTCTCGGTAGAACGCGGCATTAGGCAAGTATCATTAGTCATATCGACGACACAGAGACTACTGCTAAACCATGGGCATGCATGGCTGGACCAGGTTTAACCAGAGATGACGAATCCCTCACTTAGATCTTTAGTCTCGCGATTCAGCTGTCGCTGAAACGGTGGTTTAAACCTATGTTTACGTATATATCAGGTTTAAACCTGAAATGACCTATCCAGCCATTATGTACCATTTGTAAACCGCGGTCCAGAAAAGACGGATTCATCATCTCATATGGAGCCTCCCTAACCCCAGTTTTGCTGAACCATCGCATGCTATGGTTTAGTTGCCGTTAAATTTCCAATCAAAATCAGGGGGGGGGGGGGTGAAAAATATGCATGTTATCTTATTTGTCTATTTTCGATGTCGATAGAACATGGCGATCCGCATTAGACAAGTACATGCACGATATATAGAGACACTAGCCAAACCATTGTTTGTCTGGACCGAGTTTAACCCAGAGATGACGAATGCGTCACTTATACCTGTGGTGGCGGTTTTAAATGTGGTATGTCACAAAGGCATGTCGTTTCATTCATTCTGAAGTTCTGGCCCTCAGAGTGTATAATACGTCTATCCATTGTTTCGTCGTCATATTAGATCGTATACAAATGGTTTTTGTTATAGACTTGAACAACAATGGGTTGAATAATATTCATAAGCAACAGCTTTTGTCCAGTTAACGCAGGCCAGATTAAGACATCTGTCGAATTAGTCAACTCAAAATTCATAAAACAGTGAAAAGTCAACTTTGCGGTGGACATTCTCTGTGGAGCAATTGTTATTTTTCATTCTGTTGTTAACAAACAGCGTTCATGGGGATAGTTTAAAACAGCCAATGTACCTGGAATTTCGGTATACGTTTTCAAACATGTATTTACTTATATTTTGACCTCCTTTACAGAAGAGCTTACAACAGAATTATGCCATGTTGACAATATTTCCAAGAAAGAGTATCTCTCTGTTTGATTATTTACAAAGAAGAAGAGAAAGGTGAGAAGAAATTGTACAATATACACGCAATTTACGATGCATACATGCGATGGGCAATGTAAGTGTCAATTCAGCGTTCTCAAATATCGACTATTGCTATGTTTGGTTTTTGTCATATTTTACTGTTCATAGCAAGATGCGAATTCTAAGCTTTCAGCTACATTTTACTTCGTGTCACGAATTTGTCTGTCCATTAGCATTCACTTGCTTATAGGGATGAGTTGCGAGCCCTACACTGAAAAAACAGAGTTGGGTTGACATGTTTAACTTTGGGTGTAGGTGTTTATTTTCTATACACCGCGTATAGATAGTAAATATATCGTTTAGGTTTTGAGTGTAGATGTTTATTGCAATATGTTTAGGTATATGGTGTTTAGTTTCCAATGTGCATGTAACTATCAGGGCAGAGCACATGATTATAGTTTAATATATAAGTATGTCAACCAGACTGAGTTTTGTGACGTATATATATAACACATATATATAATTTCAGTATTTCATGGGGCGCTATAACATTAAAATACAGATTGTTTGTGTGGAATTAAACATGGTGTTTAGGTTTAACGGTCAAATGTATAGCAGAAAATTCGATGATGTGTGGAAGATCGGGTTTCATATATCCATTGTTAAACTTTCCATATCATTACAGGTAGCAGGCATGCACGATGAACCCACTCGTCCATTATAAGAAATGTGGTACTCCAAAATGAGCCTGGCAACAACTGAATCGAAGATTGGCCGTGGAAGATGCAAAGAAAAAGGAACTCAGCCAAAATACTGATATATGACGAAGCTGCACATGTTATATTCACGTAGTTCAACGAGAACCAAAATCAACCTCATCTGATATCACAACAGTCTCAAAAGATGACCATAAAGTTGAAGGTATGTTGACTATAATATACACGACACCTGCTGTACTGGTACAAGTCAAGTACTGGTATTCGAAAGTTACTTTACAAATGACACAATAGCTTTTAATTTATATACATGTATATGTATCTGTACATAATATGGATATATAAGGCTATGGTTAATTTTAATTCTATGGTTTAATTCTATGTCAATCGCAGCATTTCCTTATTTGGTGGGAAATAATAATAAATTTGATTAACTATTGGCACAATGTACAATTCCATTGTCCCAGCGAGTGTCCCCTGCGAGTGTAAACATTTAGATAGGAATACTTATTGTTAGTCCACAAACAGATGCTTCGATGCAGCTTCATTGACACAAAATGAATATAAACAAGCTTGGTGTTAAAGACATATTATGGATCGTGTGTGCGAGAAACGGATAAGTTAGTATTCAGGCAATGTTAGCATTTTACTAACATTACCTAAAAAATCTCAAGCAAATCGACTGTACCACTCCATCGAAAAATCTTCTGAAATATAAGCTCAATTGTCAATATTTACTTCTCGATTCGGGATGCATTTATCGGCGATAAACTAATGAACACGATTTTGCCATCACTACAATTAATTAATATATAGGAATGACGGTGTGTGTAATCAATTTGGATAAAATATTTGTAAAAATAAATACTTTTAGCAAGATTATTCTCCATTTATATTTTTATCACCCCTGGAGTGTTTCCCATCACTTTAATATTTATGCTATATTGTAATTACATTTGTACTAATTATATATATTAAAGTAACTTCAGAAATGTTCCTATCGTGAATAATTAATAATAAATAATCATCGCATCTTACATTTAATTCTCAGAATACTGGATGACGCTAAACATAAACTTAATTAACCAAGGCCTAAAACATGCATCAGCTGAAATATATTTTGATGAGCATACATAAACAACTGATAAAACTTGATGACCAATTAATTCACAGAGAACGCAGAAGTCATTCCGTTCATACTGATTACACTCATACTGAAATCAGAATGAATGTATTCCATTGTGAATGGAATGACTCCCGAGTTTCCTGTGAATTAATAACCAACCACAAAAGTATACATGCTATATACTATATACTATACATAATAGTATTAAGCTGACTTCTGAATTTATTGTGTTTCAGGTATCCATGACATGGATATTTTTCAATTTTCTTTCCCAAATATTAAGGTATTGTATATTCTTAAAATCAGCTACATCACATATAGACGAACATGAACAATCTACAAGGATATCTTGATCATATGCCACAAACAAAACTTCGATACATCGATTTTTGGTAAAGATATTGCAGAAAAGCTAACCCTACCCGCACCCTCGCTGATTTTACAAATAAGATTCCTTTGGTCGAAAACAACGGTCGCGCAATTTAGGATTGTCTAAAACGACATGCGAACGGTTTATTTATCAATAGCGTGTCTACTTTCAGAGTTTCCCTGTTTCCAGTTGAACTTTTATTGGAAAAAAAATAATTTTTGGACTGTTTTAAGAATTTAAAGAGCGTTTGATTATTATACAAATATTAATCCTCATATCTAACCTTCTGGTGGATGTGCGAGTTGAAATTAACAAAATTATAAAATATGGCGGTCTATTTTCAGAGTCTACTTGTTTCCAGTCTGACATTTTAGTGGAAACAAATTGTTTGGACGGTTTTAAAAATTTAAAGAGCGTTTCCTGATTATACAGATATTACCTAACACGATTAGCTTTTTCATGAATGGTGCGAGTTGAAATTATGCACATATGTCAAGTATGACTCTGAAATGTATTGTTGAGAATGGTGTCGTCAGATAAGTCTCCGCGGGAAGTGTACTACAGTTGGAAAACTAACGTTGGACCCAAATAGAGAGTTTGACAATTTACTCAAATGTTCAGTGGTGGAATTTACTGGCTATCATATATGCATGGCTCTTACATGTAATCTATCGTAACTACAAATTCACTTGCAATATAGTCAGGACACCAGATACAATAGTTGATAAAAATGTGGCTCACATCAATCATATACATCACAATCAGTGCTTCAGTGATAATGTCCACTATTCTACAAATGTAATGTTTATCATGACTAAAGTTTCAGGATGTCGTTGTAAAATTGATTGATGTTTTTTTTTTTTCAACAATTGACAAAATTAATGTTTATTGCCAGGACGAAGTACCGCATAAGACGGAGTTGTGTGCTAACAATTCTGCGAGTCATATTTCTGTAAGTGTCAGTCAAAACTTTTAGGACATGGGAATATTTTTTTTATTAATTCGTGGCCACGAAATAACTAATTCGTGGCCACGAAATAACTAATTGTGATATACGATCGTCAGTTCCATTGTTGTAATGGAAGCGGATAGAGATGATCTGGTTGTAGTACGTGGTACGTGGAAAAGCTTCCATTGTGGGCCACCCTTACAGCACCCTTTGTTTGACCTAAATCGGTGAAGGGGCCGAGAAATGGCATGGATGCCATATTTGAACCCTTCTGTGTGGCGGCCAGTTTGGATCTGGGTGGGGTGAAATGAGTGAAAATTCAGATTGGCTTGGGGGGGGGGGGCACACTCCAACAACCTTTGTTTTACCTAAATCGGTCAAGGGGCCGAGAAAGGGCATTTGTGCCCGATTTTAAAATTTCTGGACGGCGGCCATTTTGGATCGGATTGGTGGTGATGAAAGTGGTGCATATTTAGATTGGCTTGGGTGGTCACACTACAACACCCTTTGTTTGACCTAAATCATTCAATGGGCCGAGAAAAGGCATAGGATATCTATCTGAACACTACTGGACGGCAGACATTTTGGATCGGGGTTGGGTGAAAGGGGTGAATATTTAAATTATGTTGGGGGCACCCTACAACATCCTGTGTTTGACCTAAATCGGTCAACGGGTCGAGAAATGGCACGAACCCTTCTGATCGGCGGCCATTTTGGATCGGGGTGGCGTGAAATGGGTGAATATTTAGATAGTCTTGGTGGCACCATACAACACCATTGTTTGACATAAATCGGTTAGCGGGACGAGAAATGACATGGGTGTCCTATTTGAACCCTTCTGATCGGCGGCAATTTTGGATCGGGGTGTTGTGAAAGGGGTGACATTTAGATTATCTTGGTGACACCCTATAACAGCCTTTGTTTGACCTAAAGGCCGAGATGGCATGGGCGCCATATTTGAACCCCTCTGGGCGGCGGCCATTTTGGATCGGGGTGGGGTGAAAGGGGTAAATATTTAGATTGGCTTGGGGCACCATAGAACACCATTTGTTTGACCTAAATCGGCCAAGAGGCCGAGAAATAACATGGGTGTCCTATTTGAACCCATCTGGACATCGACCATTCTGGATGAGATTGAGGCGTGTGAGGTGTGTGGAAATCTTGAGTACCTTGGGATGGGCACCATACAACACCCTCTATTTGACCTAAATCGGTCAACGGGACAAGAAATGGCATGGTTGTCCTATTTGAACCCTTCTGATCGGTGGCCATTTTGGATCGGGGTAGTGTGAAAGGGGTGAACATTTAGATTATCTTGGTGACACCCTACACCAGCCTTTGTTTGACCAAAATCGGTCAAAAGGCCGAAATGGCATGGGTGTCCTATTTGAACTCTTCTGGTCGGCGGCCAGTTTGGATCGGGTGGTGTGACAGGGGTGAATATTCAGATTATCTAGGGGCACTATACAGCACCCTTTGTTTGACCTAAATCGGTCAAGGGGTCTAGAAATGCCATGGGTGCCCTATTTGAACATCTCTGGATGGTGGCCATTTTGGATCGGTGTGTGAAGGGGGGCTATTTAGATTGGCTTGGGGGGGGGGGGACCATACAACACCTTTTGGTTGACCTAAATCGGATAAATGTGCCGAGAAAAGGCATGTGTGCTCTATTTGATCCCTTCTGGGCAGCGACCATTTTGGATCTGGGTGAGGTGAATATTTAGATTGGCTTTGGGGCACCCTAGAACGCCCTATTTTCACTTAAACCGGTCAATTGATCGAGAAATGGCATGGATGCCCTATTTGAACCCTTCTGGACGGCGGCTACTTTGGATCGGGATGGGGTGTGTGGAGGGGGGGGGGCACCATAGAATATCCTTTGTTTGACATAATTAGAACAATTTCGAATAATTAATATAAGGAATGGAAGTCACCTTCGTTTTAATCGGTGAATATATCGTTAAAGGTACGGTTGGCCTTGGCGGTGGGTATCCTGTGAAAATATTTCCACCCGTCAAAAACCGCCCCAAACAGAAAGAACATCAAAATGTAGACAGACTTTGTCCGTATACAAATAAGAAATATCGCATAAACAGTATGTTATTGTCAAATGTTTGACCATTGTTATGTAAACAAAAGCATAAAAAGTTACTTTTCTGGTGTTTGTTTATATTATGATAGTAAACATAAAGAGCGTTCTTTGTTGGTTAATTCCTGATATGGAACTAATAAAGAGCGTTCATGCCATGTGTGTGTGATTAGTCAGTAGCATTGTGCTGTCTTCTTTAACACAATCAGGCTCTTGCTTAGGTAAAATATAGTAGGTATTTATGATAACATGCTGTTTACGCGATTGTCATGGTATATATGAACGGAACTGTATGCGTTTTAATGTTTTTCTGTTTACGGTGTTTGGAACAAATATGAATATTTTCGACAATTAAGGCCTCACGTGCCTTTAAGATAGATAACTATGGTCGCCAGACAAGAAATCCATCCTACATAACCAACAGAAACTCATCTTCCAGTCAGAGCCTGTCTGTCTGTAGCAGTCTGAGCAATGGCAACTCGCACTGTCTCTTTGATTTTGCTGTCCCATTTTGCCCGGATAGCGTCGCATATTGTCCCACTTTGCCCAGTGCGGTGACCCGCTTTGCCCAAAGGCGCGTGCAAAGTGGGACAAAACAAGAGGTTCCAAAAGGGACATACCAAGATGTTGTTTCATATCAATGACCACCCGATTATATGCGCCCATGAATTGTATACCAATCAACGGCTTTCCAGTTTTTTTCCGGCGAAAACCCTCTCTAAAATTCCTTGAAAACATTTGGTGTCCCGCTTTGCCCGGGTCTCCCCTATATAGAATTTGATTAATTTGCTTCAAGGCGGTTGAAGACTCCCAATTGATGCTGATATGTTTTTGGAATGTTTCAATAAAGTATGTTTTTTGTTTCAGTAAACAGAACTATTGCTACCAATAATTAGTGTGTTGATTGAGTTAATGGTCATCTCAATTTTACGGCATAATTAGTAGTTATGTCATTTATCTTAAGTTATTTTCCTCTGATACAAGAGAAAATGCGGGGGGGGGGGGGGGGGGCAGATAAAAATTGTGTACATTTGTATCATACTTAGCAACAATTATAACGTTGGTAACGTCACGCGCGGGCTCTTGGCGATAACTGAAAAATTAGTACTAAAATTGTCGAAAAAGTAACGATTCTGTATATATGGTTTCTACTCAACGTCATCTTCTCACTAGAATAACAAGTTCATCATCAGGATGTGAATCTACAAAATATCTAACGTGATTTTCACCCACGGCGGCAAACTTCTTCTTGCAACAATAGCATCTGATTCTCTGGAAATAGATATATATACGTGTGTGACTACAGAAGGTGTCTGCAAATGATGATCTTACGATTGAAATTTTGACTGTATAAATGTTTGACGCAAATAGTCAAGAAACATATATAAGCTTCGGTGGAGTCCAAAATAAGTTTTGAAGCTCCATGTCCATTTACTAATGTCTTAAAATCAGAGTAATTTCGTGTCGATTGAACCGGCAATCGAATCGGAACCTATCAATTTGGGATGAGAAAGAGTCGGAACCAAACTTTATAGAGTCGGAACCTACATGTTACTTTACAATTACGCGTTTTACTGATTGTTTTTTACTTTTTCAAAGAGTTTGATGTGTCAAGATTGAACTTATATGATCAAATATTATATAAATCGTATTGAAACAGACGAGATCCTCTCTTGTTTCATAATATTTCGAAGGTTAATATGAAGTTTTGCAAAATTATCAACACAATACGACTGATCATCACGTAAATTTAACATTAATATGTGATATGGAGAGCGTTTCCATTCTGGAACATTGAAATGAATGTTTCCTGGATCTACATCCACTGAAGTATGTTTGGAAAACTATTTTTAAACTATATACTTACCATTTTCCTGAACTTTGTCCTTATTTTTCTCATTTTTGTCATTCAAAATGGTTGAAAAATCAGTAAATATAACAATAGGGTCGGAACGGAAATAGCGATAGAATCGATTCTGGTGAAACAGTTTTCCCTCAGTGAGGATATACGAACATATATCTACAATTCTTGCACCACGATACACAGAAATGCAATTATTCGCAGAGATGTCGAAGCAGATGGCATGCAGGGGTGTCCCTTGCATGGCCCAGGATTGATGCAACATTAATGATCCTGCACCAGCGCATTCTCTATGCGAGTCTTCCTTCTGGGGCGTCACATATAAGAGAATACACATAGCACTTCCTTATAAGGTCAAGATACAAATATCTTTATTATTATTTTTTAATTAAATTTTTAAGCCAATGACGAAATATTCTTTTACTAGTACATGGATAATTATGGGATGCTAATTTATTAAACATAATGTTTCAAAATGGCCACTTACTGTCACAGGTTATCCTGCTTTCGTGACAATATTACAAACGACTATCTTAAAGGGGCTCTTGATATTTTTGGAATAACGATTCAAAAATATTTTAATTTGATTTTAAACACCGGAATAGTACCAGAAAACTGGAGAACTGGAATTATACGACCACTCTTTAAAGGGAAGGGAGAATCTACTGACCCTAATGACTACAGGAAGATAACTCTTTTAAGTTGTATCTCAAAAGTATTTGCTAGCATTGTTAGTGAACGAATTAGCTCAGTAATAATGACTTACAATCAGAATGCCAAGCGGGATTCCGCAAAGGATATTCCACAATTGATCACATATTTTCACTTTACTCTTTATCACAAATCTTGAAACATAATAAGCAGACATTATACTGTGCCTTTATAGATTTTTCTAAAGCGTTTGATTCCGTTTGGAGAGCAGCGCTTTGGAAAAAGCTTATTAGCCATAAAATTGAAGGTAAACTCTTAGATATTATACGATCAATGTATAATGATATCAAGCTTTGTGTACGCATTGGGAACGAAGATTCAGATTTTTTTCCAAGCAAAATTGGCCTAAAACAAGGAGACAGTCTTTCGCCGATACTATTTGCAATATACCTAAACGATCTTGAAAATCATCTTCGCGAACATGGATCCAATGGAATCGACATTAAAGTTCCAGAAGAATTTGATACCGGACTTTACTTAAAACTATTTCTCTTAATTTATGCAGATGACACTGTACTCCTCGCTAACTCACGTGCCAGCTTACAAAACATGCTTGATAAATTTTCTATATATTGCAACACTTTGAAATTAAATGTCAATACATCGAAAACCAAGATACTTATATTTGGACGAAAAACCAAAAGTCTGAATAGCGGGAAATTTTCAATAATTGGACATGAACTGGAGATAGTAGATAGTTACAAATACCTAGGTACGACATTCCATAGAAATGGACTATTCACACTAGAAAAAAACACAAGGACTAAAAGTGCTGAAGTGGCAATGTACGCCCTCCTTAATAAAGTACGCGTGAATAAACTAACTATAGCCAAAACCCTTGACATATATGAAAAATCGATTACCCCAATCATGACATATGGAGCCGAGGTCTGGGGACACGAAAACACGACATGTTTTGAAAAACTCGAAATTTGGTTTTTGAAATACACCTTAAAGCTTAAAAAATCTACACCTAGTGCATTCATATATGGAGAACTCGGCATGTGTCCCATATCAGTAAGAATACAAACATGTTACTTGTCTTATTGGGGCAAGCTCAACACAATAACGACAAATAGAACGCCACTCGCATTGTATTATATTATGCTGATGTCTTATTACGATAATAAGAAGTTCCCCTGGATTGCTGGGCAGCATAAGACCCTTAACGCAATCGGCATGGGTAACAGTTGGACCTATCAGCTGGTCGATAACCTCAATCAATTTCGCGACTCTGTCAGAATGAGACTAACTGATATATACTCACAACAATGGAGAACCGCAATAGCTGTATCAAACAAATTTACCTTTTATCGAGTCGTGAAAGATAACTTTGTCCGTGAAAAATATTTGTCATCCAGCGATACATCTATGATACACGCTCTCCTAAGATTCCGGACAAGAAATAATAAATTACCAATCGAAGAAGGATCATGGACAAATCGAGACTACTCAGAAAGAAAGTGCGCATTATGTAACGCAGAGCTAGGAGATGAATTCCACGTTATCTTGAAGTGTGAAAAATTAAAGGGTTTGAGAGTAAGATACACCAAACCATACTATTTCAATAGACCAAACACTTTGAAGTTGAACCAATTATTCAATCAAACTAGCGAGCGCAAAACAAAAAACCTTTCGGTATTTATTAAAAGATTTTGGAAATTTTCAGAAACTCCTGAGGCTTACGCACATGTGTGCGCGTTCACATTTGTAGGTGCTCGAGTACACACATGTATATTAGTAAATATAAATTCGTTGATACTCACCATATACCATATAAATTGGTAAATATATTATCTGATTATGATGAGTAAACAAGTATACACCCATTAAACGCGACATCGATGTATTATAATATTTATCATAATGATTTTCTGTGTATGTATACATGTACATGTATTGATGATACGTAATTGTGTCATATGTATTGTCTCTGTAATGTCTTTTATGATGACCAGAGTTACTATTAAATTGAATTGAATTGAATTGATAAAATTGATTTTGTGTCTAGTTGCACCAACTTTGTTCCCAATATAAACTGAGCCGACCAGCCAGCTAAGTACTTTGATTTCATGATTCTTGGGTCTATATTGGTCAACACGGGTAGTGCATATTTTCAACTTTTCCTGGGGAGATTTGCATGTAAACCCCCATTCAAAATGTTTCGTTTGACCCCCCCCCCCCTTAATGAAAGAATATCGAGGCTATAAATGAATCATACCAGTAACGGTACACTGGCGTGTCACCGAGTGATCGATAATTAATGACCCATAGCGATACTTCCTAACGTATTGGTTGGATAGTAATATTATTGATGAATTCAGCTAGGGTAGCTGATTTCAACTATTGTAGCTGATTTTTCACATTTCCCAGACCTGTTAACAGAATATTCAAACTTTGTCGCTTTTCCCTGACAACTGTACCTTAATAGAAGAATCGATCACACGTGGATGGATTGGAGTTAAATATCACATATGATAACATATTTCTAAACAGAAGCATGTGCTTGGATATGCTTCTCTGATATTCCGCAAGCTGGTGCAACCGAAATATCGTCGGCAGTGGTTCCATAAGTTGTAACATAATACTACATGCGTTTGACAAGATGATAGTAAATAATAATAAATATATAATATAGATAATACATTATAATATAAAGTATAGGGTAGCTACTACAGGATTAGCGATTCGTGTCATATTTTTTTAATTTTTGGTATTAAACACGAAAATCAGAAACGGTAAACACGTTATCGGTCGTGGCGATCTCCATATTCATTGCTATTATGACTTGTATACATAAATCTGACCGCTGTGACTTACATTTAGCATGGCATTGGCAATACCACGATTATCACCTTGTGTTCTCTTTATATAACCGCGACGGCAGGTTGCATTTGCGAAGCATTTTCTGTCGTCTCCGCAGGAGAACCGGGTTACTTATACGTCGCAATTTAGTTACCAGTGTTCTGGCAAAATTGTACACTTAAACTAAAAGGGCCGAGGAATCTCTGCCGTGTTGTTTTGTTACATGTCCGAATATTCCAGTGCATATAAATGTTACTAACGATGTTGCTATTCCAAGACTTGGGTCTAAATATTCGGACCACTGGTGCAAAGAGATTCATCCAGAGCGTTGATAAATTTTGCCCGGAACCCCAGGGACACCGGTAACTAATTGCGACGTAAGTAACCCGGCTCTCGTGTGGAGACGACAGAAAACGCTTCGCAAATGAAACCTGGCGTCGCTGTGATATAAAGAGGAGAACATAGGTGATATAGTCAATGCGATGCTAAATGTTAGTTGCATACGGTCAGATTGATGTATAATATATTATAATAACAATCTATCTGAAGATCGCAACGATCGATAATGTGTTTACCGTTTCCTATTTTCGAGTCAAATAGTTATAAATAAGAATTTATAGGTCAAATCACTAATCCTCTAGTTGCAATACTTGTCTTTTATTATGTTTCTATTTGTAAATATTTATTATTACTATTATTTATTATCATTCTCCCAAACTCCTGTGCATAAAACCCATCACCCTTAGTTGCAACAGCTCGCGGAAATTCACACGTGCCATGCAAATGGGCAAACTATTGTTATATGACAGTAAAATGTAGCTTCAAATTCCTTCAACAGCTATGTATGACTATTGTAGCTATATTTGGAAATTGCCCGACCTGATCATGATTCAATGTCGCTCAGTACTGTTTATTAGTATGCGTTCATGCGAAAACAATCTGTGTATCGTGAATAAAAACACATATATTTTGTTTTAAAATATATTATTATATACTTACGATGATGTCAGACTCAGGATTGCCTTGGATGCAACCCTCACAATGATTTCTCACGCGTGAACAAAATAGCGCCTTCGTCTCGAAATGCGAAATTCAAAGTTCAAATTTTTGCACTTGTGGGATTCTTTCGTTCGAAATCGAAGTTTGGCAGCTTGAAAAGTGGGGTGCAACCGTGCAACCCAGAAGTAAAAATATTCCCACAAGTACTCTCTGATGAGCGCGGACGGACAACCCATTTACATAATACGACTTTTTTTTCCAAACGGGCGTATAACAAAAAAGATCATGCCACTTCAAAACAAACATTTCTAATGGTTTAAAATATGCCCATATTTCGCTAGAGGATGTACCCGACGTTGCTTGGAAAAGAAGAGCAAACTATCAAGTTCGAGGCATCAGACCGCCACAAAACGTTCAGGCTTTTGCATAAATATTACAAAGCTTCCGGGTAGACCATATTGTTTGTTGTTGTTGTTATTGTTATTGTTGTTGTTGTTGCTGTTGTTGTTGTTGGTGGTCTTCCTTTGTGTCGACACTGGAGAAGACAACATGCAATAATAAAATTATGGTTTATTTTTTACTATCATACCGCAAACGAAACTTGCACCATATCATAAATGTGGTATTGAAACCCATCCGTTCCCAACTTCTATCTCACACGCGAATACTTTATGGCTTGATTACTTTCCACAACTGCTATGTCACAAGCGAACCGTATTTTAACGAAATAACCGTTTTCGTATGATAAAGCACGAACACAAATTTGCTAACATGCTATGTTTTGCTGTCTCACACGCGAATGATACGAAACTTCCGCAATATCATTGAAATATTGGGACACGTTCCCGTCTTGCATCTCACACGCGAGTGGTATCATTATGAACTTTTGGCGTAATTACTTGTTCGTAATTGCTATATATTTCACACGCGAATCGTATTTCAAAGAAATTACCATTTGCGTGTGATAATACGTAGGTGTCACTGTCACATGGGAATGGCATTTATATGAAACCTCAGCCATATCATAAATGGGGTATGAATTTGAGGGAATATCATAACTGAAAACAATGGTAAACACAGTATTTGGATATTTAGAGAGCAGAACTAATGTAGAATAGGTAGAGAATTGTTGGGTTTCAGGGAGATTGATAGACATGTATACAATTAATTATATGTTTTATTCTATTACAAAGTGGTATAGATATCATTTGAAACATCCCAGTTATGTCCATCAACCCAGGGAATATGTGTTTTACATATATATTCCAGTGTGCAAAGGCTTAAGCAGAGCGATTGTCCCAGCTCTCCATTTACAAACAAAATACACACAAGGAGGGTGGTATTTGCTCTCCTGGTTTATCTATGTTGTCCTCAATTAACCATTCAACAAGTAAGATATAACTCTGCCCTCCTATTATAGGTATTGGTCAGTTGACATATGCTTCAAGCCTTGAGATAGTGTGTATGGCATTTGCAGAATGGGGTCCCGGCTCCCGGACTGTGAATTTAGTGACATTATCCCGCACGGCGGGCTAGCGTCACCAAATTCGCCCCGGTGAACCTCATTCTGATTAGGCCTCAACTACTATGGGAGACCTATAGGATAAGATTGAAGTTCCCCGGTTGAAGTGGACAATTAGTATCTTCTTGACGGAGACTAATATCCCGAACAACATGGGTGGTATTCACCGACTGGGTTTATTTATAGTCCACGTAGTTTTAACAGGGCGAAGCTAAATGTGATGGGAAGACATCTAGAATTATCCAATCTGGGCGCAATTTTGGATATGTGGGACTTTTATTTGGATGTGATATAAGGACAGATCTTCGTCTCAGTGTTCCCAGCGCACAATAGTAGGCATGTGTGAAGTTGTCGTGACATCATAGTATAAAACAGTAACTCACCAGCTCTTAAGACGGGGATCACATACAATATTGTCATAAATAATCGACTCCTTAATCACAGCAGAATTATGGGTAATTTTTTCAGGATTTGCGATTTTCGGCGATTTTTCTATTTCTGGTTGCCATTTTGGCCACCATCTTGGATTTGGGTGAATATTCCTCAACTCAGGTATAAGAGGAATCCTAGCTGGAGTACCTCCTGCACATATATATGTATGGGTGGTGTTATGATAGCAATAACATTCATTGTTTCGAAACAGACATCGCGTTATTAGCGTAGAATCGGCTTTGATCGGATTATACCGGCATTTTGATGTCAGACAAAATTATCCAGCAATGAATACATATCATGGTCCCGTGCGTTCGTCAATGACTCTTCTATGCGATAAATGTATAAAATCAGGCCAAGATGCCCGTATTTTCTTACAGAGACAAATGAACTGTCAAAAAATAGCAAATGTTCACATTTATGTGGCCAACTTGGCCGCCATATTGGAGTTTGTTGTCGGATTTTTTACTAGTTTGTAAGGGTTTTTATATGATATCATATAACGGCGACCAAAGAGACTGATGCATAAAACAAAAAAGGCCACCACGATGGACGCCATTTTGTCTTGAGTCTCTGCGACCACCGTTTTCTTGTTAACAAACGAAAAACAGTAAGAAAGAAAATTAGTGGGGTGAAGTTAAGACTTGGGGGTGGAGAGGTCGACCAATATCTCCTGGACTAAATGCAAATATCGGGGTCTCGACTCTCGGCTGAGGGTATTTTTTTACACATTTTAAATCACTTAATGAAAGTGTGAAAGATTATTATTATTATTGTTATTATTATATATAAGGATTAACTGTCATGTGGACTGTTTTTATGGAGATGTAACCGTGAGGTAAGTGGACATAACTTGTGTAAAACCCGAAGGGTTTTACATACAAGTTATGACCACTTACCTCACGGCTACATCTCCATAAAAATAGTCCACATGACAGTTAATCCTTATATTTATATACATTTAGCGAAAAAGCCACTTTTGTAAATGTATTTAAATCGAAAAGTGTATCGTGACAAAAACAGCCCAAAATACCCTTGGCAAAAGTTAATAGGAACAATTTCTCTTCATATTGAAACCCGATGATGTATTAAGTCAATCCTGCGCGAGTCCAAATGCGCCCAAAACATTACACGTTCGTCTTTCCAAACCCAATGACGTATCGATGGTGTTATGAGCTTGGTGTTATGAGGCGTTGCGCATTCACTGAGAAATAACTGCAACTAGCCACGTGGGCGCCGACCAATCAGAATTCTGGATTTAGTGATGACAACACTTAGTATGTAAATATATACATTTAAAACGCATTCTACAGTAACTTAGTTTCAATGCGCTTACATCAATAAAAATAAAAATATACAAGGTAAGAGATAAAAAAAAGTTGTAAATGAGCATTAAAAAATCATAACGACCATCTGCATGATTGTGACTAAGAAATTACAAAAACAAATTAAAAACCTACGACCATAAGCATGCGACTTAGAATTAAAAGAGATTACTAACATAAATAAAACATAATTAAAATTATGAAAAAAGCTTATGGCTAAAAATTAATTAAAAAAAAAGTAAAAACAGACAACAAGGTTTAACCAAAGAAATAGATAAAAAAAATACTATCAACAAAATTAAATGAGTAAAAAAAGTAACGGAAAACAGTCACATATAAGTAAATTGTGAAAGATTAAATGTCACAGTTAAAGTTGAGTAGTAGGTTTAACACCGAAGCAAATAATGAACATGTGAGTCTTGAGAGCGTTCTTAAATTTTTCGAGAGTTTTTGCTTTTCTGAGAGTAAGGGGTAGTTCATTCCACACATTTACTGCTTTCTGTTGTGCACAATCCTCTCCGTACTTTCCTTCTGGCTTCCGCGTGGTGTTTTTCAGGTCAAGACCACATGTGCTTGATCTAGTGACACGCCCACCGATCTTAAGTTGGAACATGTCACAGATGTAAGATGGTAGATGTCCCTTTATGGCCTTGTACACAGTAATTGCACACTTATATTGTACACGAAATTCGAATGACATAATATGCAAATCAAATCTAGCTTGAGTTATATATGGTCATATTTGGACACGTTGGCGATAAGTCTGGTACAGTTGTTTATCAGAATGTCAATTCGTCGGATGTTATCCTTTGTGATATGTGTCAAGAGAATGTTCAAGCTGTCCACACGCGGTAGAATCAAGGACACAACGGCACGTTTGATAGCTTCCTTGCTAAGATGACATCGGACCCCGCGTAGTACTCTGAGTTGGAAGTAGCAGGTTCGTAACATATTGGACACCATAACGTTCATATTCATGTTCGAATCAAAATATGCACCTAGATTCCTCAGGTTGTTACAAGATTTAATTTCTGAACCTGCCAAATCGACAGAAAACTGTTCACTGTCGTTGCCGTTGATTTGATGTGATAGTTTATTTAAAAAAGGTTTTGTGCCGATTACATGCAATAAACTCGGATTATCATCATTCAATTTTAATTTGTTCATCTGCATCCAGTGTTTAACATCAAGAAAACAAGACAGCGTATTGTATTATCTATACTATCATCTTCCTGATGTATACCATTCCGCTTGGACGAATTCTTCAGAGTCACTCGGTCAAGTACCATCTCTACGCCGATGACACTCAGATTTATGTAGAATTCCCTAAGAAGAGCGTGGATGCATACCATCAGGCTATAAGTCGGCTAGAGAGTGTTCGAGACTGCTCAGATAAACTTGAAATACAATTAGTGTTGGCGAAATTTTGGAATCTATCTGTAATTTGAACCGGATTTAGGGCCCTGATGTGGTGACGAAATTATACAAACGAGTTTATTCAAACAACACAATTTGTAATGGTGCCAGTATACAATAAATTGTTTAATGCCATAATGGAATAGTTGCGTTGCGTTAGTAAAGTTTTCACTAGCATATTGAAAAATCGATTAAGAAAATATTCTGATAGATTCGGAATAATAGCAGAATGTCCGAGTGGCTTCGGGAGACATCACTCAATGACTGATAATATATTATGTATGCATTAATTGAAATTTATTTGATAAAAAGAAATTACTATTCTGTGCATTTAATGACACGAGAAAAGCATTTGCTACGGTTTGGAGAGAGGTTCTAATGGTGAAACTGTAAACAAATACAATAGGCGTGAAACTCTTTAATGTCATTAAAAGGTATATATGTATAATAGCATGAAGTCTTACAAATAATCTGTCAGAATCGGAGTCCGCCAAGGGGTAAGGACGTTAATGTTCTCCCCTTATCTATTCACACTCTTTGTTAATGATCTCGAAGTATTTCTGCGTGATTGTTGCATTACTGGTTTGACATATTTGTAGACCTTTGAACATACTTGTGTATTCTATACGCCAATGATACGGTTTTGTTCGCAGAAAGCCGAGAAGGGATGCCGAGAGCATTGGACGCATATGGCGATTACACCGATGCTTGATGCATGGAGGCTTGATATAAATGTCGATAAAACTAAAATTCCGGTATTTTGTAATAAGAAATCGAATGATGATTTTAATTTCAAACTTAACGGTGAGAAAGGGAAAGTGGTTGATTCGATATATTACCTTGAGAATAATTTTACAACAACGGACCGTTTTGAAGCTCAATTAAGCGACAGTTGGGAATAAAGCTGTTTAGAGATTACTGAAATCGGTAAAAATGGACATGTTGGCAGATCTTACATGTAGGTATAAGCGTTGTTATTGTATGATAGAACCAATGTTGCTCTATGGCAGTGAGGTGTGGGGGTTCGGAAATTATAACTGTTTAGACACCATACATCTGCAATTTATTAAATATACTTTAGGTATGAAATCGAGTAAACCAGGAGAGTCAGGTACATCGTATACAATGGGGTAACGAAATCGGAAAGTCAGATAGGGGTGTCTTTTATGGTAGTATAAAAGAATTCTTTCGGAATATAAAAATACCTTATAATTGTAACCCCAAATCTAATGTGATTTATAGCGCTAATTCGAACAGCAAACCACGGACGAAACATGCCGGTGGGGTGAAAAAAGAAGGACAAAAAACAAACGTATACAGCCATGATGCGACCAAATTTAGAGAACATGCTAAAGCATTCTAAACCTCTATAGAAACCGTTCTAAGAAGAGCCACAATGCTCAATGCTCATCCCTTGGTTACGCCGATATACATATATACCATGACTGTTTAACTGTTTATATTGAATTTGGTGTTTTATTTTAAATACAGAAAGATTCGCGGAGCCATCATAGAGGTGTATAAACGTCTGGCAGAACAATACATCATTGATCCTGCATTCATTATTCGTGCGCGCAACATATGGGAGCACGAGAGGACGCTTGTTAAAACTTCAAGTGCATCAGAAAAATAGAGACATCATGATGTACTTTTTCTCACAGAGAATAATCTCCTTATATGGAACAATTTACCGGAATCAGTGGGGCCGCAGATAGCGTTAAGGCATTCAAGATTCTCGTAGACAGTCAGTATGAAGACTGTGTATGTATATATAGTATACATATATATTTTGAAGACCTCTGTTTGTCTGTCTGTATGTTTGTATGTCTGTATGTCATTTATACAAATCTACGATTCTCGACCGATCGGGACGAAACTTGGTACGTGTGTGTAGTTTGACCAGGCGGTCGTCGTTGTCGTATTGCGAGCCCGTGCGACGCCCGTGATCTCGGAAACGGGTGGAGCTATCGATTTGAAATTTGCTATGTGAATGTATCTTGCCCCGGATACGAATTTTATCGGGTCGCCGAGCGCGTGCGACGCCAGCTTCGCGCATGCGCAGACGAGATCTCGGAAACGGGTGGAGTTATCGACTTGAAATATGGTATGTGAATGTTTTTTGCCCCGGATACGAATTTTATCGGGTCGCCGAGCCCGTGCGACGCCAGCTTCGCGCATGCGCAGACGAGATCTCGGAAACGGGTGGAGCTATCGACTTGAAATTTGGTATGTGAATGTATCTTGCCCCGGATACGAATTTTATCGGGTCGCCGAGCCCGTGCGACGCCAGCTTCGCGCATGCGCAGACCAGATCTCGGAAACGGGTAGAGCTATCGACTTGGAATTTGGTTTTTGAATAGCCCGGACAACGTCGGGCTGGGTAGAGCTATCGACTTGAACTTTGGTTTTTGAATAGCCCGGATAACGTCGGGCTCATCGGCTAGTCTATTATATATTTTGGGAAATATATGTGTGTGTGTGTGTGTGTCTGTCTGTCTGTCTGTGTGTTCGCGATGGACTCGAAAACGGCCGAGCCGATTTCGATGAAACTTGGTATGTGGGCGTACTTTCGGCCGGGGAGTGGCATGGGCCTGTTAATTTGTCGTGCAACGTGACCTTGATCTTGAAATCGGGTCATTTCAATGTCGAACGCCCGAGTATCACGGGATTTCGATGAAAATTAGTGTCTGGGGATACCTTCCTATGGGTAGTGTCGTAAGCCTATTAATTTACCCGTGCGACGTGACCTTGACATTCAAATCGGGTCAATTCAAGGTCAAATAGCGAATTTTGATGGGATTTCGACGAAATTTGATACATAGGGTTACTTTTGTCCACTGAGTGTTTTGGACGGGTCGAGTCGTGACCCCGACCTGACCTTGACCTTCAAAATGATCAATTCGAGGTCAAATCGGGTAAAACCGGATGGATTTCGACGGGTACTTTTGTCCGGGCAGTGTTTTGTCCGGGTCAAATCGTGACCCCACCTGACCTTGACATTCAAAATGGACAATTCGAGGTCAAATCGCGCAATTCGCCGAAAAGCAGAGGGGAAACGTTAATGGCCTATATCACGATAGGGAATCACGTGGTTTCGAGTTGATGAGTATCACGCATTCAAAATGACTGAAGCTATCTAAAACGCCACCAGACCCGAGGAAAAAGGTAGTAAACTAAGACATGACATATTACATACTATTTTGACAGCTACGATCAGATGCTATAGTCTTTTTCAAACAAGCTGATACCTCATTTATGTCCAAATTAATATTTGTTTTCTGTAACATGCTGACCAAAGTTGTCAGTCGAAGGATTCTCCAAGATGTGTTGACTGGTGTATTCCACGCACCCCGACTGGCAACTTTGGTCAGAATGTTATAGAAAACCACTAAGTATTTCCGAACAAATAAGGTATTAACCTGTTTCAAAAATAAACTAGCATATGCTCGTAACAGTCAAACTGCTAAAATTTGTGTCAGTTCCTCGTATATTATATTTTTGTGCGTTTGTAAATTTTGAATGCGTGATACTCACAAACCTCGAAACCATGTGATTCCCCACCGTGTACATATCTGTTCTCGGCGTTATTTCACCGGATGACCGGCGTCGTCTTGGTGACCTATATTGTTTGAGTACACAGAAGATCACTGATTCGAATATACCCCATCGTTCATGTCTCGTGTTTGCCCTCTATGTAGTTATGTTCTCTTGACAACGTTGACGCTGTCCGTTCCGAGTTCCATGGTAACTCGCAGTCCTAACCGCGGCGATATTCCAGAGGAGCTGTCCAACAACTCTTCGTAAAATGTCCGCACTGCAATTACAAAGAACTACTTCATTATATGTAGTATAATATTTAATTTATATTCGATAATACATGTAACTCAGAAAGCTACTCAAGCATACTCAAGCAAATATGTGCTTGCTTGGATTTTCTAAGATTCACGACATAAGTCCTAGGATGTTCAATTTTATCCAGTATAAAAAGCCACTGACCTAAGTTGTTTTTATCAATCCGTTCCTGTAAAATTTAGACAAGAAGTGTGGATGATTTGGATTTGGACAGGTCAATTCAATTTCGAAATCGTCGCAATAATGATATATATCTCAGCAGTACATATTGGTCACTGTGTCTGGTCGACAGTTGACCTCGTGACAAATTATTTTTTGGTGCATGTGTTCTTGAAAGCACGTGATTCCAGATCGTGACTCAAAAGACAATGAAACTTGAGATAGCTCACTCTTTACATTATTGTATTCTCTTCGTAAATGAGAGAAACATGTACATTGAAAATACAAAATTGAAACGAGAGCATTACTGGTTCTGACGATTTATCTATGAATGAAAATATCGAACTATTTCCACAAGTCCAAAACTTTATAGTACTCACAAAACAATTTCGCAACTAATGACTAATGCTACTATAAAAATTGACGCAATATGTAACCTACGCTACCGTATATGCAGGCCTGATATCGCTTTATTACTCCCTCTAGGGTGTACGTCACAGGAGCTCTGGTGTAACTTTTATTAATAACATACTCGTTATATTGCGTACCGGTTAGACTTTTTGCAGGATGTATGTATTCGCGAATGTAACTTCGCGTATGTTTCATTGTTGCAGTATATAACTTTTATGACCGCGTTAATTGCTTTCGATAATTAGATGTGAACAATGGCCGGGCAACCCTTGGAGATTCACTCTTGAAGACACAGTGCATAAGATAACAGCTGCAATTGCTGATGAAGTTTGTAGTTCGGATGGAGACTAAAGGTCGTATTGCGAAGTATCGGGGTCTCAATACCTCGATGTAGACTCAACTAAGACATTGGTCCATGCTTTTGTCACGTCACATTTAGATTACTGTAATTCTTTACTGTATGGACTACCGGATTACCAGTGTGATCGCCTGCAAAAAGTGCTAAATGCTGCGGCGCGAGTTGTATCATACACTCCTCGGCATGAACATATAACTCCAGTTCTCAAGCAATTACACTGGCTGCCAGTGGAGTATCGAATCATGTTCAAAATTATTTTGCTTGTATTCAAATCTCGTAATAACATGTCACCATTGTATATACAGGATATGATCAAAGACAGAAATGTGTGTTTATATGGATTACGATCTGATAGTAGTATGCTTTTGTACATTCCTTTCAACAAACAGAAAACGTTTGGCGATAGGGCATTTTCATTTGCAGGTCCACATCTTTGGAATAGCATTCCACCTCACTTAAAAATATTCACCGATTTAAATAAGTTTAAGACCGGCCTCAAAACATATCTCTTTGATGTAGCATTTAATTCCTAGATATATGTGCATGTACATGTATTATGCTGATTAGGCAATGAGCTCGATGTAATGTAAAGCGCCGTTGAATATGTACTCATAATATTGAGCGCTATACAAATTAATTATTGTATTGTATTGTATTGTATTTAATATGAGTAGAATTTTGGTCCGCATTTAGAGGCTTTTTGGTGTGGTTGTTGTGATAAATTGAAGGATTATTTGTTTTAACGGAATTCTGAGGTGATGCATTCATGAAACCATTATATGTTATGTCTCAGTTAACGTCGCAAGAGCTATACTTCGTGCAAACCTGCTGGTCGTGTTCTGCGTCTTTAAACACTGAGTGGCGAGCTTGTTGAGTGTCACGGATTTGCCATTTAAGTTTTAAGAGATAATGCCTACTAATATGATCTTCTTACGGGCGTTATCATTTCTGACTATGGGTTTCTTGTTATTCAGGTGACCTGCATATGGGTGATTTTACATATACTGCGCAACAGAAGCTCTAGCTTTCATTAAAGTCCATTGGGCCCGCTAACAGAGGTATCAGGCACAACTGCTTTTATATAAGAGATGTTAGCAGCAACATTACTGATTTGGATCTCATGAGTACATTTTCAGTATATATTACGCATATAATCATGTAATTTATGTATCGGAACCGGCCATAATAAGCATGCATGCGCTTACTGCCAAGGAAATTATGTACGAATGAGAAATAACGATGTTGAGATGTTGAGATGACGTACGAGTCTTAATCAGGTTTGGCGCTGGACCCAAATTTTCGCTTGCCAATTTTTTTGCCAAATTTCAAAATGATTCGCCAAATTTAATTTAATTGGGGAAATTGAAGATAATTCTCATTTTTGTATTGTGGTTATAAAATGTAAAACCTAACCACAAACACAAGTAAAATTAGCTAGTGAAACAAGCTAGTATTATTAATATATAACAAAGTAACAATAAATATCTAAGTGAGACCAGAATTTACGTTTAATGTTGCTAAGACAGTTATCAAACTTGAAGCATATCTGTCATCACAGCAACCATAGCATACATATTATTCCATCCTGTGTCTTAGTTGGCAACATAGCCGACCCACTAATTACCCCCCCCCCCCGCTCGCCATTCACATTCGACTGATTAACCTATTGTTTTATAATCGCTTGTCACAACACACGGATAGCATAAATATATATATATATCTTTATTGCCTCCAGTATTGAAGATTTAACAAAAGACATAGGGTACATGAACATGCAACATATATACAATTATCAATCAAAAAGACGTAATGAACAGACAGGCAAGAGATCATTCAACCGAGGAAAAGAATATAATTCTAATTATATTTACATGAACACGAGCTTACATATGTGAGAGTCCACATCAACAAACACACACCCTCTCGACCACACCCGTACGCGTACACATTCTAAAACATTACGCAAACACACACAATCGCACATACATACGCTATGATCACAACAACACTCAACCAAGCCCTTTCACATATGGCAAGAGGATATCGGTGCAGTTTTCCCCACATGTCCACAAACACATATATTCAAATCAACCCACAAACATCAGACAAATACATTTCACGCACTTTCTCACCGACAATCACGCGCTCGCTTCATATTGCATGCTTTGCAGTTATGCCTTGGGTTTTGTTCTGTCCATATAATCCGAGTAGCTGCCCGTGTTTGGTTTTGTAGATTTAAACCAGTGGTTATTAGAAGTGGACCATGTTACGGCTATAATTTCGCCAATCCAAAAATCGCCAAAAAGGAGAACTGAGACGACCAAGCCGGAGTTGGACCCAAATCAGGGATCTCTCTCTCTCTCTCTCTCTCTCTCTCTCTCTCTCTCTCTCACTCTCTCTCTCTCTCTCTCTCTCTCTCTCTCTCTCTCTCTCTCTCTCTCTCTCTCTCTCTCTCTCTCTCTCTCTCTGGAAGACCCACAAACGCCAATGCCTTTGTGCAGTCTTACCGACTCGGAGCCGACCATTTCCCCAGCACCACTCATGTATATATTTTTACTCATGTTTATTTATTTTATCGCGTCTTCGGATTCTATGGACAGGATAGAAGGTGGTACATTTGTGTGCCCATGATGGCAATCAAAATGGCAGCTAGAAGTGGAAAATTTGACGTTTTTCACTAATATCTTCTAGATCAGTTTCTGCTGTATGGAACGGTTTCAGAATTCTGACATTATTTTTGAATTATGCATATTAACTGACTGGGTCAATAAAATATGCCATTCATGAGGTCCCAGCACCTTGCGCGCCCTCAAAAGTTAGAATTTTACAGAACTCGGTATGAAATTTCACAAAAAAATAAAAATTATGATTCAAGTCATATTTTAACAAGAAATGGACAGAACTGTGCACACTAATTTAGGCATACCATTACTTATGAATGTTTCAACTCACTGGAACCAAAATTCTCACTTGGTCTGAAAATGGCTGCCAAAATGTGACCAAACCTGGGGAATTGTAAATATTGGCACAGCATGCCATGTAATCGCTTACAAGTTGTGGTAGATGAATAAAATTGGCTATTCTGCCTTAAATGCATAAAATTCTAACATTTCTGATGCACATTTGTTAAGTATTACTAATGTAACCAGTGCAATTACCAGAAATATTGGATTTTTCTATCACAAACTTGACATCAAAATCACTGTCAAAATCGGCAAAAACGTACTTTTCAGGTTTGGACAATTTATTTAAGTAAATAAAACCATCTTAGGTATCAAATATGTTTATTGTTTTGAGATGTCTTAAATGCGTTCACACTGAAGATGGCTTCCAAATTTGGTAAACAAAAAAGGTTTATTTTTTTTAACATATAGCCCGAACATTATTCTCTGTTCCAAAGAGGTAGAAAATGGTGACTCACTTGGTTATTAACCATGTTACTTAATCCACTGGCAACTACATGTTTCTTTCTCGTTGTCCCAGTACCTTCTGAGACAGATCTCAATTAAATGATATACTGTAGTATGGAATTTTGCCGAAAATGTCTTTTGGGATTCTAGCCATCTAGCCATAATTTTGAACGGAAATGGACAGAAGGCCTAAACGGAACTGAGTGAAACCATGCTATTTGGCTACGCTCGACCATTAGCATCAAAATCAACTTAATGTATGGTGTATGTCAAAGTGGCAACCAGGACGTGAATGTGTGTCCATAGATGGGGGTTAATAGTTCTACAGGGAGTTATTGTATCATCATGAATGGTGATGTGTCCACGGTGAGAGGCATAGGTATACAAAGGGTGGCTGTATGGTCATGTGCGATGTGAATAGCTACACAAGGATTGTTTGTATGGTTATTGAATTGGTGTATGGGTATAATGATAGTAGCTACATGGTCATATGTGTGTGTTGTTTATGTATATATAGAGCGGCTGTATGATCATGCTTGGGATATACGGGCGTACATTGGATGGGTGTATATGTATACATATGTTGGCTGTATAATCACGTGTGTGCATGAATAAATAGGGAGTGGTTGTAATTGCTTATGTGTAATGCATATAGCTGTACACGGAATGACTGTAGTACTGTACGGTCATGATTGTGTATATGCATACCTGGATTATACCTCATGGTTGTATATGTGATATATATGCATCTCTGCCTTAGCTGTATACATTGGTGGATATATATATATACTGAGAGTAGCTGTATGATCATGAATGGGGTGTGTGAGTATACATCGAATGGCTGAATTGTCATGGGCGAGGTGTATATGCAAACATGGAGCGTACGAATGGATGTATACTTGAAGTGATTATAGAATAGGCATTGGTGGGGTGTGTATGTAATATGTATATATTTATTGGCTATATGGCCATGGTGTGGACAATATGTATACAGGGAGTGATCCTATGAATGCCGGCTGATACGGACCCTGGCTCTTACGGACCCTGGCTCTTACGGACCCTGGCTGATACGGACCCTGGCTGATACGGACCACCGGCTGATACGGACCCTGGCTCTTATGGACCCCGGCTTATACGGACCCTGGCTCATACGGACCTCAATTTTATTTATATTTTTCTTTATTTAAATAAATTAAAATACTGGCAACATACGTACTAAAGTAACAAAAATGTGAATATAATGAGGCACAACAAAAGTGTAACAACGTTCCACCAGACGATCATTATTTATACTGGGGCGTACAGCTTGGGGACTGCTGGCAGTAGTCCTCATTGACGAGTAGGGTTTGCTTTAACAGACAGTCAAGCTTCCCAAGTGTCTTCTTGGTGGGACGAGATTCACGTGAAACGATTCTGGTAGATAAGAGAGATGGGGACTATGCTTTGCTTCAAATCGAAGGAGAGTCATGTACCAACAACTCAATAACATATAGATTTTAAAATTTGTTACCATTTGGGCATTCTTTGTGACAAAGATAACACAATCATTCCTGAATATTTCATGCAGCCACTTATTTTCTTCGGATAGATAGGAAAACCAAAGACCGTTTCAATGACCAAATATATCAGGAACACTTAGCCAGATGTTGTATCGATACTGACAGCGACTGTTTTTTTCTTCTATTAGATGGATCAGCTTGCAACGTCGTGTTTATCAGGTGTAAAGTAACACTGTTTAATATTTAATTACACATAAGAGCGTTATACCAAATCCCCCTTATAGTGTCTTCGTCTCTTTTCTTTTGAATTGAATACGCATGCGAACATTTAGGTACTACCAGTTGAATTGCAGTCGGGAAGCACACGTGGATCGACACAACATTCAATTTGACAATAGAGCGTTACATTACATCCCATCCTAGTGTCTTCTGAGTAATAATGCTTCCAGTACAGTATGTAAATAATACCATGCGTCATGCTTGTTTATAATAGAACATTTAGTTGTCAGTTGATTAAGTATAACATGTTTAATAACCAAGTGAATCACACTGTGCTACTTTTATGGAATAGCAGACAATAATGTCCGGGATATATCTGAAAATATAAACTTTTCTACCAAATTTTGTGGACATTTTGCACACAAGCTTGAGTATTTATTTTCTGAAAACAAATCAGTGTGATGCATTCTAGGTGGACCAAATTTGTTTAAATCAAAATTTTGAAAAACTAACACCAAACCAACCAAAGTTTGTTGAAATCGGTCTAGTGCTCTGGGAGAAAAATCCGAACAGACAGACAGATCCTACTCTGTTATGTATATATAGATGATAATACAGTAAAACTTCGTTAAGTCGAACGTCGGTAACTCGAAAACCCCCACATAAGTCGAAGTCATTGACTGGTCCCGGCTGAGCCTGTGTGAAAAGTCATTTAAATAAACATGGTTGTCGAAGGGGGTAAGTCGAACTCCGCTTAAGTCGAAACAAAATGTGGGCCCACCAGACAGCTTATATGACTAATTACATGGTTAAGATGAAACGCCTTCAAGAAAGCATCTGTGTTGCTCTTTCATATGCCATTGTCTTCAGAATAGTAAGATGAACATATGGGGCATTTTGGCGAAGGTCGCAATAGACGCGGGGTCGGGGTGTCAAAAATGGCAAAATTTTGATTTCGATCTGATTATCACCTCAGGATATAAAGTCTCTAAGAGATGACGATTACAAAGTCGCAAAAATATTCTTTAATCGGATGATACATGGAAAGTTATGAGCCCATAAACATTAATACTATTGGGCTAGAATGGCTTGTCGCCAATACTCAATTGGTAACTTTGGTCGACGTCGCATCTGGAAAAGGGTCAGGGAAGGGGTATTATATATGCCACTGTCTTTGTCATTGTTATATTATGAAACACATATGTTTATCGACGGTAGTCTGATGTCTGAGACATGGAGATATCCAAATTTCCCGCCGGGAATTTTAAATCTAGTTCTGATTAATATTGTTCAAATTTATGATTCAGACAACCCGTACATTGAAATATTTTAAATGTAGCTCGTTGGAAGCAGTACTCAGGCCTGCTCTATATTGTGTTTGGTCACATGTCGGGTTTGATGTCGTAGAGCTATTATCATCATTGTGACATGAGCCATTGCAGTTATATAGTTTGCGAGGTCCCTGTCTATATCACTTGACATGCCGTTAGATGTCACAGAACACGGACATATAATAAGATTAATAATTTCATTAAAGTACTGAATCAACGCTAAGTGTATACATGCCAGTTACCATGGTAACCAGCTACATGTGTGGTGCATCAATACTTTCCTAGGGGTCATTTTGAGCTGAGAAATGTCAACCATCCCTAACTACTTATTGATACATAACTTATCATGCTGATACAGAAACATATCAGACCAAAACAAACACGTCGCTTTCAGGAACCACACTCCCCCAATAAGAAAACCATGTACCCCACACATTATGAACCTCCGTCTGAGATTGAAATACATAACAAGGGAATGTAATATATCGTTTTGTTCAGAATTTATATGTGATTATTTATTGTGTTCATATCTCGTGCAATATTACAGAACATTATGCATAAGTGTATATGTTATTGTATTTGCTTTGATGTGAGCAAAACCAATGTTATCAACTTTTCCCGAATGACCTTGACCTTTATGCTTGACCTTGACATATACACATAGCAGATGACAGCACATTGTGTAGGACCTTCACCCATATGTAATGTATGTGAACTAATCTTACCCAGACCAATTATACTTTTAGATATGACCTTTTTCCATTTTTGACAAAAATAGTATCTGTTGCCATGGCAACAATAATATCTACATTTTCTTTCCACTTTTGCTCACTACAACAGGGCTAATAATAATGGACAATCCACAAGCTTTCCAACGGTATATAATAATCAGTTATACGAATTTTCATTAAACTCTTTTAATATGGCCCTTTTCCTCCACTTGCTCTCTTATATAACCATGTCTCTGGTCAAAATAGTACAGAATTTTGCTTATTACGAAAGGGTACCACCAACGTTGAAGGTCTATATCTCGGGATTGAGTTGACATTATTGCTAAAACTATTATTCTGCACGAAGCGGTGGTCCTCAAATTTATTTTAAATATATTTTCGTCTCTCAATATCTTAAATTTCAATCAAGTGGGTCAAAGTTATATGATAGTATTGGAAAAAGCACACATTTTTTTTGCAATGACCTTGACCTTTACATATGACCTTGACCTTACCAAGAGGACAACACCATTTCAAAAGTTAGACAACAATGGGTGTTCATACAAACCAACATAATATTTGAGATAATGGAAATAATTATCGCCATACATGCAATTTAACACCTAGTTTCCAAACTCAGTTAAAATCACCCCTCGTTGCCATGGAAACAGGAATTTCGCTATTTGTCCCAAATATTGCTCTCTAAGATTTGAGTATGTTGCACATATTGACTTACTCTATATCACGGCACCTTTGCCATTTGTGTTGCAATTAGTTTTGGGTTAAACCCTAATTCGCCTGTACTATTAGGGCGAACACCCGTAACGTATAACGACCAAGAGTTGTTTAGCACAAACCGTCATGCGTAGTGGCTGAGAGTTCGACATAGCGCCTCCAAATTAAGTTTGTGTGAAGAACAATGAATCTCGTAAACTCTGAGGTATCCTCAACTTGCTCAAGAAATGTGAATATATCACGTGGGAGATGTGTGAGATGAAGCAATAAGATGTCGCTGTTGTGGAGACTCGTGGCCCATACGAATAGCGGTATGCCGAAACGATCAATCATCTGGTACCACATTTCGTTTCTGTAGGAGTGCATAAGTGGGCTACTGCATGATATAAGTGCGTGCTCGATAACGTCAGAGTGTGACTGGCAGCATAATGTACATGTGTTTTGTTGAGAGAATGCGCTTCCTGCGATGAGCTGGCCGACTGTGATAAATGCAATCTTATGCATAGGGTATTTATAACATGTTCTCCATAAGTGACACATAGTAGGGTATGGTTGAATTTTTCAAAAACGCGCAAATGAGGTGTCACAATTTGTTCTTTCTGTCCATTTCTGTACGCATTTGTCGTTAATCGCGGTTTTTGTAATGCGCTTCCATTCGGATTTCAGAGGAAATGAGCAGAAATGAACATACTGATGCATATGCTCGGATAGGTTGTATTCAACAAGAGTGTTGTTAATGTCGCTGATGAAATAATTTGGGTTTTCCAGTTGTCCCGTGAAGTACATGTGAAGTCTTGTGACAAAAATGTCCTTACAAGCTTTGTCAGGATGCATACGACACAGGCTTCCAAACAAATTTAGTTTCCTGGCATCAATCAATGACTTGATAGGATGGATGCCAAGCATCCCCAAAACGATATCAGTGCGAGCACGTACAGGAAGTCCCTGGATATGTTTGAGGCAGAAGCGATGAATTTTCTCAAGAGTTGACCAATGGGTTTCTGATAGACCACACAAGAGTTCAGATCCGTATAGACCCTTTGGAATAATTATGGATCTGTAAAGAGTGTCGCAACTTTGAGGAGTGATTCCACCTGCATACATGCCAGCATTGCTCAGCATGAAGTAGGTGGACCTTATTTTGTTGACAATACACTCGATGAACTCACGAGCGAAGTCGCTTCTATGCAACGTTATGCCAAGATGGGTTATGTGATCAGTTTCGTCAACATACCCGTCACCAAGTTTCCATCTCCTTGGATGCACAGGCAGATTCTTCACTTTTTCATTGAATACAATGGTTTTACATTTCTGTGCGTTGTATGTAAATCGCCACAATCGGCTATACAGTGTGCAAATATCACAAAGACGTTGTAGGCCCACATTTGTGAGCGAAAAAGTGTCATATCATCCGCCTGAGTTGGCGACGCGCAGTTTGTGGAGACAATCCGAAGACCATAGTTCGATGCCTCGAGTTCAGATAACAGATCATTTATATACAACATGTATAGGAGAGGGGATAAAATCATACCTTGTCGCGTCCCTTGTAGTATTTTGATTTCCCTTGACAATGATTTACCATAATTGACGAAGCAAGTAAATCCCGACAACATCTCCCGTAGTGTGAACCATATATGTCCACGAAAACCGCGATCGTAAAGTTTGACCAATAGGCCGTCTAACCACACATTATCAAAGGCTTTACGGACATCTAGGAAACATGCATAAAGCTTACTATTCTGCTCTGATGTGTAATTAATGCATTCGCTAACTACATATGCTGACATTAAGCAACATATTTCTTTCTGGAACCCGTTCTGAAGGGGGTGAACTTTAACGAGATATGGTATATTAATTTCGAAGCGATTGAGCAGAACCTTTTCCAGGAGCTTATAGAATATGGGTAAGAGTGTAATTGTTCTGTAGCTATCGAACTTGTTCTTTGGTTGGTCTCCACCCTTATACAAGGAAATCATTAATCCTGTCTTGGCCATTTTTGGAACATGTGTGAGTTTCAACATCATAGACAGCATGTATGATGTGCAGTTAAGCAATGTATCGCCACCATACACCACGTGCTCATAGCATATCCGGTCGGGGCCTGGGGCTTTCCCCGTTTTGGCATTACTAATAGCGTTTTTGAGCTCTGTGTGTGATATTTTTTCTATAATAATGCATATAGAAAAAATTTGGGTTATGAGAGATCATGTAGTGCGAGTGGGATGTTTGTAGGTGACAGAATGTGTTCTCTGACAGTGCTGATTCGAAAGGGTGTGTAATACTGTGTATGGATTTCGTGTGAGAATTTATAAATCTTTAAACAGTATTTTGAATGCTATTTGTAACTCAGATCTGATCTATCGGTCAAATCTATTCAATCATTGGAATCAACTTCTTTATATTTAATTTGTAATTATATGTTGTATGTATGACTATATATGGGCATATCTTGCCTGAAATAAATACAATACAATACAATACAATATTTCATACATGAGAGATTGGTCTACGTTAGAAGATAACTTATGTTCAGAAATATCTGCAATCAAACGTTGTGTCTTCTCCAGATGTTCTGAATCAAAAGTGGGCGATTGTAGAGGTGAATAGAGTTGTTCATAGTAATCTGCCCATGCAGCGGTAATGTCCGACGTATTCCGGATTATTTTGCCATTTACATTGAATAATTTACTATCCGGTTTTGATTTCGTTCTTTTGTTGTTAAAGAGCTTGAAAAAGAGTCCCTGGTCTAACTCAGCTGAATGATCAATTTGTTCATTTTGAGCAGACATGTATTGTCCATTAGATTTGCGAAGTTCGCGTCGAAATTTGCGTTTAGCTTCTTTATAGTTGGCGTAGCTGATGTTTACAATACCTCTCGGTCTCCCTTCTTCTAGCCAACTATTTCTAGTTTTGCGCATTTCGCGGTGGAGTGATTCCAAAGAGTCGTTCCAATACGGTTTGGCGAAGTATCTGAAAGACTCTTTTGGTATGTGCTGCGTTGCAGCTTTGTTTGTCGCACTAACAACAGAATCGTAGTACGAATCGAGATCATCGATGTCAGATATGGCAAAGTTCGGAAGACTGTCATGCACGGCGGATTGATAAGCATTGATTAAGTCTTGTGAGGCAGTGAACTTTTTCCAATTACATGCTGAAATATGGTTTTCTGAGCGACCCATTTTATCATTATGTGGCTAATTTTAATAGGCCTATGATTGGAGACATCCAGTGAATCGTCGTCGATGATTTCGATTTTCTGTACTAAGTACGATTCTTCCCCGGGAATAAGGATGTGGTCTATCATGGTACCTGGTCCACCATCGGTGGGTACGTATGTCGCAGAAGGCCCAATACAAGCGTCAGTATTGTTGACGGACACCAGAGATTTTTGTGAAATCAGTTTGGATAAACTTCTATTCCTGGCATCCGATCTCTGTATACTGCCATTAAAGTCACCCATTACAATGACATGCCCTATTTCTGTGTACATATCGATAATGTCATGCACACGATTTATATAGTCTCTATACAGTGTGACTGGGTAATTGCTGGATGGGAGGTATACCTGAAAGATGTATACATACTGTGATTCTGATATCTGTATTTGAATACCACAAATGCGATCGTCGTCGTATTGGATGACTGAAACGGCACTGTCCAGACTAGCATGCCATATAATGGCAACTCCGCCTTTCGGCCTTCCCGCCCGTCTCATTTGCATCGGTATTCTTTGTGTATAATCACAAACTACATGGTAGCGATAATTTTGGTGTAATGTGTTCCCAGAGCCAATGCTCACTCACTCCAATTACACCAACATTTTCCTGTGCGAGAAGGCTCGAGAGGTAGGAACTGCTACAAAAAATGCCAGTAGCGTTCCATGTGCAAATATTCAACAACATTGTGGAAATTATCAATAAGTTGCATAAACAGTGGCAAGCGCTAGATTCACCAGCATAATTACGTAATATGTGTAACATGGTTGAGCGATTCAAAGTCAAATGCATATGCAGGCACAAGCTTTGGTATTTGATTTGTTACCATGAGAGTTGATTTTTATTGTTGTTACTGCTGTTCTCGTTGTTGCTGATATTTACCACGCACATCCTGAGTATTATTGTGATAATTATTGTCACGTCTATCGTCAAATGAACTTTTAGACAGCCATGGTCTGCAGAGTACGGCGATAGGCCAGAAGCCTTTCCTGAGTACTTCGTCAACATCATCGACATGAATATTTATTCTGGCTGACCGTCAGCTTTTCCACATTGCATGATTCGAACAACTGAGTGACGCACTTCAAATTCATCAAGATAATCAGAAAGTACATATGCATCCACTTTAAAATCTAGGTTACCGAGGAACACACGCGATGTTCTAATAGGGCCGTCGTTTGACTTTTGATAGAACCTGGAATAAGATGCATTGTTCGCTGAGTAGTTATTTCGCGAAGAGCGTCTGCTGTGGTTTGAATGGTTATCGTTAGCACCAGGCTTCTTTGATTGCATGTGTTCTGTTTATTGGAGTGTCGTGGGACTTCTGTGGAATCATGGTGGGTGTCACCACAGTCATCCACAGGAATATCCTGGAGGTCATAATTCGCTTGTTGGTTGTCAACGTGTGACGTGTGTGTCATTATTAGCGTGACGCGCATAGTTAATAGAGTTGTTCTTCTTGTCGAGTGGGGTGTTTGTCGGCTCTTTATCTGTGCGTTTAACGTGAGAAGAGCTTGGTGTAGACGTTTCCTGTGGGTTGAAATTTGAAGCACTTGGTATGGGAGAAGATGGGTGCTTGCTGATGCCAACCGGCTGAATGTCTGCATGGATAACTGGAGGCGATTGTGGGTATCCTCTTGTATCAATTGGATTTTGCGATCTGTTAGCGTGGATAGTGTTCCATGTCAAGTGGGCGAATTTGTTGAGTTCGCCATATATATGGCCGACGAAACTTTGCATATCAGCTTTGAGGTTCTCTGTGCAGCGATGTTCACAATTACACTTGTCATTGTCAGATGTTTTTTGTGAGTTGGAATTGCCCTTCAATTTGTTTTTGTTGTGTTCTTCGAGCGTTTTAATCCTTCCACCAAGGGATGCTATTGAACCTTTGGTTGAGTTTACTTGGTTCAGAAACAGTTCACACTTATCCAGGATTGTTGAAATGTCTTGCTTCATTGTTTTTATGTCGGCCTTGAGTTTAGCAATGCCATTGCATTTATCGCTCTCGATGCGCTCCACTGGAAGGCTGTTTGTAGATGATATACGTTCAACCGCTTCAAGTCTGCGTAAGATATCTTGTTGTGTAACTTCATTGGTGCTAACTCGAGCTGAGAGGTCGGACGAGATGGTGTCGATCTGTGTTTGCATTTTGTCCTTTGACTGCAGAAGGGTTATTTTCGTTCGAATTCCGATGTCACTGTATATATCCTCCGTGGTACTCTCGGAATCATGTTCCATATCGCATGTTTCATCCGGCAGTATTTTAGGCGTGGATTTGGCTTTAGACTGGCTCTGATGTTGGCTTCGGGTACGTGATGCACTCAACATATGAACAATATAGTCTACCTTCTCTTCAAGGAGACAATAGAAAAGGTTGTAGATGTCAATTGCCAGCTTTTTACACACAGGCTCAGAGGTTTTAGTCTGAATTCGTCGTTTCAGAATTGCATCTGGAGCTATATTAACAATTTAAAGTTTTTTTATTTCACCAAATAATGTCAGTCGCATTGCTTCTAGTTTGGATTCTACTTCCTTTGTCGAGTATAGTAGTTTGGCAACGAACGCGTCTTTTGGCGTATTGTGTACGAACTCCATCATTAGCATAATGTAGAACTTAATGTCTTTATCGACGCTGCTATCGATTTGCAAACTCGTTGTGAAGCAATTGAATGCGTTCGTGAACATAGTACATGTATTTGGTTCCTGACTTTGAGCGTATGTGTGGTCAGGTGATTTGGACTCCATATTTGGTGTATCAAGGTCCGTAGACACAATCGTGTTAGCGCACATGGAGTCCATAAGTCAATAGGACAACAGCCCTATGACCCATGGATTAGCCATATTGAACATCTTTTATCGGAATTAGGTATGTCAGATATACTCTCTGCAAACTACTGTGTAGGTAGAATGCCATTGGCACTGGACACATGGTGTGTACCTCCAATATCTATACAGTATTGTATACATGTGTATACACATGTTGTGTATGTTTTTCTATATTTACACATATATGTGTAAACACTTGAACATATATGTGTATCGAGTACGGTCATGCGCACTGATAAAACTCTATCTACACGTTGTCTCAGAATGGTAGCCATATTGGTTTGTTGGTGTTGATCACAGTTTCGACTCCAATAAGGACCAAGACCACTGAATTTGAGCCGTTATACAAGAAGAATATCTTTAGTAAAGGTGAGAATATTTATGCAAACATACGAAGAACGTAATTAGATACTTCGTACAGAATGTTGATTGAAGGTAAATTCGACGAAACAGTAGGCTAATGCGTTAGTCCTGGAATTTACACTCGACTCATTATCAATTGGTAATGTTATTTTATACTAGTAGTTGGAACTAATAACTATATATCCAAATTTCAAAAGTTATTTAGTCTATTATGGAAGCCGGAATCGGGTAAAGGTATCGAACAAATGTGTCCGGAAATTACCTTTCCCTGCGACCGGAAACCTTGACCTTTCTATTTCTGCCGTAAAAATTCGCATAATTTCGTGTTCGATAACACGTATACTGCACTTTCTGCAGTACTATTACTTAAATTATACTCAGTTCTCAACAATGTGAAGTATGCCTACATATTCATTTTTCTAAATGAAAAAAAAATCCAACAGGCTGTCACTCACTGACTGTGTTCACTGGCAACCTGCACGCACAGGCATTCTGAAACTTTCAGTGAAACTAAATTCTGTCGAGTTCTGAACAGTGAGTGATAAATAATTAAAATACATTTATATTATTTATTAATATCTGCCTATAAGTGAACATTCAGACGACCATGATACAATCGTATATGACAGCTGACGTAAGTGGAGGAATCGTGGCCCGATGAGATCATGAATGCGATGTTGACATCATGTTGTCGTACATGATGATATCGTACTAGTACTCGTACCTGCTGGACAAAACAATTGTCCATTGGCACCACGTTGTATTTGCCGTTCGGTCGCGGATTCAAGAGTTTGTAACTGTAGCAGTTGAGCACTGCAGCCGAACGGCAAGTGAACCACGGCCGAACGGCAAGTGAACCACGGCCGAACGGCAAGTACACCACGGCCGAACGGCAAGTATATACACTGCGGCCGAATGGCAAGTGCAACATGGCCGAAAGGCAACTACAATGGAGCCGAATGGCATGTACAACATGGTTAGATTTCTAGTTTGTATCGTCTTTTTACAGTTTAATGAACATACACCGTGGCAACTACATGTACACCATGGCCGAATGGCAAGTACACTGCGGCCCAACTGTAGTTAGTAGATGGAGCATCGGTGTAGAAGGTTTTGCATTTTGGCAGCGGTGGCAACGCTAACCACACCACGGTTTTAAAAGTAGTGGAGACTTGTTTTGTCCAGCTGAGTAGGTTGTTTGTATAGCATGTGATTGACTACCCTGCGATCTTTCCAGCCACGATTTTTATGTACACACGACTGCGATTACGTCACAAGTGGATACGACACAATTTTGAATCTAAAATCAAACTGTGCTTGATATTATTTTTTGACTTGTGATTTTGATGTGAGCATGCGCAGTCTAACTATCGGTTACTTCCTACGACGAAAATCCTTCCACTTATGATTGAATCGTGGTTGTCTGAAAGCTCACTAAGTAGATAATATTATTTCATTTCCAATTTCCAACAACACCTAATTTCGAATTAATGGAATATGCACAAGTCATCAAAAGCCAAAATTAGTTTTTGCACCTTTTATAGCTCGAACAAGTTATCACAGACCACAGTTGTTGGAAACTTGTGTCGAAACCTCGAAAGAATAAATATCTCCACCTCTGCCTGTAATACTGTCAATAGCAAGCCCACGGGTAGCCATGTGGCTTCGTACCGTTTGAACGAACTGCCCTTTTTACTGCAAGTGCCCAGTGGTGGTGATCGCCATTCAGGTGAACATGTCATGTGCAGCATTTGCTGAGCGGCAATTGCTGACAGGGACCTCTCTTCGAACAAACGATGTATATACGTACCAGTATATAAATATAGTCACATATACTTAATGAAGACTTAGTCTCGACAGAGACTGGTGCACACAAATTCAATAAATACAAATGTATAGACTGCCAACCCATGTCGGTATAAAGCTGTTATTACAGACATGCGGCTGATGCATGAGGCTAGATGGGTTTATATATATAGGTGCAACGTATCAAATCATATATATTATATAAATCACTGGGGTTGTGGCTGACGCAATTAAGCACATTTTTAAATCGAATGGGTTTGACTGCATCAGCCACAACCTCAGTTGTCGCACGCGTCAGTCGCAGGTCTGTGAAAACAGGAATTCGACTTGCATAAAGTAGCCTGACAGAATCACTGGATATAAAGACCAATGTATACAGCAAAAGGGTATCGTGTAAAGTATATCCTTCGAATGTTCGGCGAATATCATATCAGCCTACATGTATAGCCGGGGCAGAGACTGGTAATGCTACAATTAACCTATGTCCATCAACCTTGGTCAAAATTTTCAACTGTTCTAAATATCGTTGAATTCCAGACATGTACATTTATAGTCGGAAATTTCACAAGAAACCATAGGTTGAAATCTTTTTGTAGATTGATTATCAAACAATCTATTAGTGTGGAATAATTTGTGTTAGACCAACAGGTCAGGTCTGAAGTTTCTAAAACCTTGAGGCTACTCAATAGATGCTATAGGATTTTGCAATTTGTATGTTCAAATTTCAAATGTTCTCACACGGCCCAGTGAATTCTGTGTCACCGATCACACAAGGACGGAGTTGTATTAATAATAATAACATGCATGAGCGTTATGTTTTATCAACAGCCCTTGGACCTATTTGTGGTCCTTGACTCTCGGGACATTATTTAATACCCTCCAAAATTATTATTATACCCCCCCCCCCTGCAAGTTGTGGGGGGTTGTACTGGAAACATCTTAGCCCTCCGTCTTGCCCAAAATCTGTTGTATAGCAACATTTTGTTCAATGGAATTTA
Organism: Siphonodentalium dalli; assembly: GCA_032622095.1. Lineage (NCBI taxonomy): Eukaryota > Metazoa > Mollusca > Scaphopoda > Gadilida > Siphonodentaliidae > Siphonodentalium > Siphonodentalium dalli. The sequence continues at coordinate 98,973,219 of CP136063.1, forward strand.
GTATCGAGAGTATGTCGGTCGGCTTTTTCGGGAAACTTCTGGGACAGAAAGTATTCCTGATAATGAAAAATAATAGATTTCTAAAATCGATATCTAATAAATCTGAGCTTTGATGGGTGGCTTCCTCGACTCGAATCAAATATTTTTTACCCCCGAAGCCATTGAAATAGTAATTGAGAGGAGTTTTATCCGATTGAGTACCTTTAAGAAAATTTTCAATAAATTATACAGGGGTATTAATTTAGAGCTTTTGTTCCTATAATTTTTGGTCAATTGTTTCAAAACTTTCACAGACATTTAGTACCATGGTAAACTGCATTATTCCTACATTTTTTGTTAATTTTTTGTAAATGGCACAGATATTTATTACCATGGGAATCTGTGCATCTGCGATTTTAAAGTCGGTCAGAGTGCACTTGCACTTTACTTGCTACCAATGATCATATACAGAGAATACTCTTTTTTATTTTATCTTCTTTTTTCCCGTTTTATGCAGAACATAACTCAACATTTGAGTTGAGTCGCTATGGATGCTTGCGACAAAAATGGCCAAGATAAGTTCATCATAAGTTATTGTCGTTAAAAAGACTGTTCAGCAGACATTCTACTAGTACTTATGTTCCAATTCACAATCCAAATATTTTGACATGAGTTACGGCCCTTTTTCGACTTAGAATTTGACCGTCTGTTAACATTTTTGGTTTCCGACCGATAACTCCAGTTTGAATTATTTGATCTCAACCAAAGTTGGTATGTGTATTTCCCAGCTAAAGATACAGGCCAAGTTCGAATATGGGTTCCGTTCAATTATTTTTACATGAGTTACGGCCCTTTTTCGACTTAGAATTTGACCGATTTCATGAAATTTTGGTTTCCGACCAATAACTCCAGATTCGATTATGTTATCTGAACCGAAGCTGGTATGTCTGTTTCCGAGCTAAAACTACAGACCAAGTTCGAATATAGGTTCTGTCCAAATATTTTTCAATCTTAGAATTTGGACCGCATTTTGGCATTGAAATTAGGGGTATATCAGATATTCTTTGTAAGCTAATCTTATTATTTTATTTTGCGGTAGTACAATTCAAAATGGCTAAAGGGCGTATTTTGCCACGCCCTAGCGATGCTCTTGTTTTAATATTTGTAGGATCCTAAAATTAAGTTACCCCTAGTGTCATCGAGAATCTTTTATCAAATGAGTTGCAGAAGGTGCATGAATATATTTTGCGACAGCAAAACTCGAGCAGAATGTAATTATGCACTGTCCACCATGATTTTGATAAAATATTTGAGATTATGGTACAAGTTGTGTTCTGTATTTATTCTACACCATTGTGTCAATCCATGAGTCAGCTACCTTTATTGTGATTTAAGCCTGACGGATAACCGGTTATGATCGGGACATCACCTGAAGCTGATTGTTGACATACTAAATGTACCTATAATAGCTGTTTGTCACCTTTCTTGGTGACAACATCAACAAAAATAGTTCCGGCTTCTATTCCACTAGAGGCATACAATAATAGGTATTCAATGGTGAGATTTGGTTGAATAGTCAATAGGTGTGGAATAAAGCTTATTTTATTTTACTTCTAATTACACAGCTGCATTATTTTGGTCTATTTCGTAAATTCAGTTACATTGTTGGTATAATTTTTCAGCTTGCCCACGATAGTGCAATCCTGATGTCATTGAGACTCGCAACATATTTGACATCATGCATGACAGCCTATCCAGTACCAGAGAATTAATTTAATTTCTTGCCATGTTCAATATATAACTAACTTGCCTAGATAGTGGACAAATATAATTACTTGATTGAATATTGGTGTGTAGTAAATACAAAACCAAACCACACCTGCACTTGGAGTAGGCAAACAATTGTGGACTTATCTGTTATGTTAAAGTGTTATGCTGCAAGATGCAACTTGACACTGGTCACTCATGTAATATTTCACGGAACTTGAGCCCCAACAAATTGGTGCAATAACGTTCACCGCATTGACAGTCTGTATACTAACTATACATTGTACTCACATGTTTTTTAATATTTGGAGTGATTATTTATTTTACTTCATTGTATAATAATTATATAAAGCATTTCATGTATAATTTAGCGTGCAAGTTCTCAATTTGATTCAATGAACCCCATATATTCAGGTTCCAACAACAACATATTTTGAAATGCTGCTTCAGTTATCAGAATCGATTAATTGCTCAAAAATAATATAGTATAAAATTGCTCAAAATGTGTTATTTATCAGCATGTTGTTCAATGAAAATTTTGCCTCATTATCAACACAAAGCTACTTGATTTTAGAGTTATCATCTTCATCCGCAATTTGGTCCAAGACCATTGGCCCGTTGACTTTTTCCCAGGCCACTATTAAGTCTTGATGGTGAAAAATAATAGATTTAAAAATGAATATGTAATAACTCTTAGCTTTGGTGGGTGGGTTCATCGACTCAAATCAAATATCCTCCCACCCGAATCCAAATATATAGTAATTGAGCCTTATTGAGGGGCATCTAATCGGATGATGCATACTTAATATTGATTATATTTAAACAGTTTACAGCTCGTGTTTGTTCTGAGCAATAACTATTTCTAAAAATAGTGACAAATATATGTCCCACAGGGCAACTTGATAGTCACATTATATAAGGAAATCAATATTAATTGATAGTAGTGTTCCCAGGTAGGTGTTTTTGATTCATTTCTCTTATGTTATACCGAGGAAACTATATACTTGTTGTGGGAACTGATAATTCATCTTTAACTTGAAGCCTGGAAATCATAGAGTGTGTCATTTCATGTTTGGGAAATATGATTAACATTGGTACAAGTGACCTAGATAGCTGGAACCTGATTTGTGGATTTTCATTAACAAGTGGGGGAAACTGGTTGGTTAAATGTTAAAGGTACTCAATCCGATTAGACCCTCATAAATTACTATTTCTTTGGCTTCTGAGGTAACAAAAATAATTGATTCGAGTCGAGTAACCTACCCATCAACCCTCAGAGTGATCAGATATAAATTTTTGTAGTTTTGTTATCTCTTCTTTCTGGCCCAGAACATGCCGTCAAAAGGAAGTTCTCAGTGCTTCATTTTAGAGTTATCCATCTTCGTCCGTTTGAATAAATGTTTCTGTTGCAATTATTAGTACACATCTCGAGAAAATTACAAATTAAAAAAAAGAATCAATATCTGATCATTCTGAGCTTTGATGGATGGGTTCCTCGACGCAAATTAATTATTTTTAACCCCTGAAGCCGAAGAAATAGTAATTTAGGGGTGCTTAATCAGATTGAGTACCTTTAAGATCCATGCTATAATAGATTTTTTTCAGTTCAAATCATGACATACATAAAAAAGAGTTTAAAATTCTGACTTCATATATTTATTTTTTCAGGACGACTACAGAATCAGATATACAATGTGCTATATCAGGAAGTAGAGGTATACCATACAGTAATGATATGTTACTACTTGTAGCTTCAAAATGCCATGAGTTGAATTTCCCATTCAAGGTGGATGACAAACAGTATTTATGGATCAGTTCTCAAATGTGTGACAATCTTCAGCCGTGTAATATCTTACACATGCTTTGTAAATTACCATGTAATATGTTATTGTGAAGGAGGATGGATGATAAGTCACATTATTGTAATTGATGATTTGACAATCTTCAACTAAGGAATTTTCTGTTCTCTGTAAAATCATGGTAAAAGAAGCCTTGATTTTGGCTAACTACAGGATTGGAGCAGTGGTCATACTATTATTCCTCTAATTTATGAACTGACTGAAACAGCTGAAGTGGACTATCTAATAACATTTCTCCAGTGAACATGTCTGCTTGTGCCTCAACTGTTACTGTAGTGTCAATCAGAGTTTGAAGGCTCCTGCAGCACATGAAATATGAATTTTCAGCTTCATTTGTTGGATATATAGTTATATACCATTAAAATAAAGTTCATGTAAAATAATTATACTCTTTGAGAATAAACTTTCCTCTATCAAAGTAATGGTGGTAACATTGTATTGAAAAACGATGTCAGTTTAATATAATATGGGTTTATTTATCTACTGAAAATAGGATAAGTCAGTGGGGTGTACAATTAAATAACATCCAAGAGACCATATTTTATCTTGGTGTTTGGTGTGATGACACCTTATCAGTGTTCTGTGTATTCTGCTTCTGAATTGTAATGTACATGTAAGCATTGATACTGAATCTTAATTGCCATGATACACCATGAAAGTAATAGAGAAGTGATTCCTGTTCAATGACTGGTGGTATCCTAACTACAGTATATGTAACGCAACAGAAATTGCTGATCCCACTTTTACTTGTAACTTCTTTCGTAAATTTTAACAGTACTTATCTGACAGTGCTGTCTCGTCAAACGTTCAAAACAGATAAAAACGATAAATTTAATATAAACTCAGTTTTCGAAAAATCCTCATGTCATTGATGCGGGAGAGGTGGCTTGGAATCATTCCAAAGATCCTCATGCCCTGTCAATTGAAGAGGTGACTTCAATGCTGACTCCAGAATAAGAGCAATTATTAAAATGCATGTAACATGCATGTAACTCTATTCATAATAGCATTGTTTGTATTGTCATTGCCATTTTATTGTACCGGTATATATGAATTTCAATGCCAACTTTCTCTGAAGTTAGTTCCATTCCACAAATCCGTTATACATGTATATGATAACTAATGGGTTGATACTTTTTGGAGAGTGTTGTGTCCTCTTGTCAAAACTTATCAAAATGATATTTTCATGCTCACTCAGTTTTTGAAAAATCCTCTTGTCATTGACAAGGGAGAGGTGACTTGGAGTCATTCTAAAGATCCTCATACCCTGTCAATTGAAGAGGTGACTTCGATGCCTTATCCTGGATGCAAGCAATTAAAATATAAACTTGACTGCATCTAACTTTTCCGGTTCAATATAGTTGTTTAATTGCCAATTTATTTTACAGGCAAATGACAATGCCAACTATGGGTGATGTTCGATCAATTAAGCGTACTGGATGTATATCTAATAGCACATTCCTCGGGATTTTATTCTGGGTAACATTTTTCTGACAATGCTGTGTTTTCTCAATAAAATTTATCAATATGATACTTTCATTCTCAGTTTTTGAAAGATCTTCATGTCATTGACATGGGAGAGGTGGCTTGGAGTCAATCCGAAGATCCTCGTGCCCTGTAAATTGAAGAAGTGGCTTCAAAAACTGAGAATGAAAGTATCATATTGATAAATTTTGTTAAGATATAAGTTCCCGAGAAAAACACAATCTTAGCCGAGCGCATTTCGAATTTCAGAGAATTTTTAGTTTTATTCAGCAAATTATATTCATTATCGACTTTAAGTACATCACATTTCACTGTACTTGCCTCCCTTGATAGCAACAAGCGCCCATGTGTCTCTGCTCCCAATCCTATTGAGCAAAGTAGTTTGAAAGTTTGTTGTCATGAAGTCTTTGAATGTGGTGTCAAGAAGTCTCGAGGCCTCGTCCTGAATAAAATGCAAGCATGTAGGAATATACCTCAGATGTTAAAGTCGTGAAATGTCATAATTATACAAGTCAATTGTGTATACTGTTATTAAAGCTGAATAGTCACTTTCAACGTTTTTTGTGCGTGTGTCTGAGACAAAGCTATCCAGGCTCCAGAAATTGTGATTAAGTTATCCAGGTTAATAAAAGTTGATATAGCAACAAAATATTCATCAAAATGAACACATCCACTTGCCAAAGATGAACAGTATTTACCTCAGTCACTTTTAAATCGCGTTCATATTTGAGATTTGCTTAACATGGGAAGCTATAATTAGCCAACTCTAGCTGAGCCTTATATGCGTATTTCCCCACATGCAGGTAATCAAATTTGATTAGCCGACCTGCGGGGGGGGGGGGGCGATAATCGTTTCCACGCACATCATTCTGACTACTAGAAAACGAGAATAATATCTATGAAATTAGTCATTCACGGCCATTCCTTATCAAATTTCCAGGAGAGATGAGGCGATACCTACATGTACATGATAAGGGAAGTCATGTCGCACGGAAACAAGCTAAACAAGAACAAACAGATGCATGCATCAGATCACTATTTGCAAATAATTAATGACGTATATTTGGGAAATATCATAAATTTAATATTGAAATTTCAAAAATACGCATCCACATATATATATGAGTCAATCTTAATATCAGACATATATATGATGGCAATGTTTCATTCACAAGAACAGACATACGACGAGCGAAGAAGTAAAAAAAAGGCATTCTGAGTGTATTTCAACTCGACTCCACTAGACTTGCTTGTATCGATTGGTGATCAAGTATCATGTTATCCAAAATTCGGCTGTTAGTTTGAAGGTGAAAACAATACCAGAGTTTGATGCTTGCTTTTGCCAAGGACCGTATAGGAAAAAATGGAAAGAGTAAGTCCCATCTTGAAGAACTTAACTCCGATGGAACGTTTTCAAAAAAAAATACCACTAGTTGCGATCGCTTTGGTAGGGAATCTTGGTATGCGAAGGCAGCTATTCCAATGTGTTGATGATATCATACCAACTTGTGTTGCGTTCACTTGCTACATATGGGCATTCTACTGTTACATGTACATTACTACTTAAGCACTGGTATGGCTTGATACACAATTAACATGACCCACTATCACCATAGGCTGTATGGGCTATCACACGGATAAGCAAGACATAAGTAAATCTCTCCTCCGGATACAGCCTATATGTTTGTCATATAAGCGAAGACGTCCGAGAGGCTTGCGTTAGACCACAATGTCTACCGACCATATATAGCACGCAAACGTGCACATTTACGTCCATAATAGTTACGGACGTCATAGCAGCGAGGTTAAGATGGCGATGGTCCGTATTGGTCTCTTATGGGAAGGCACAGACCGATAACTCACATATGAGCCAGGAACGATTCGATCGAGCGAGAGGTCCCATGAAACGTCATATTTTGTGGGTAAAGGGGAATTACATGAAAACCAGTCAGAAATGGTAACGCGCTCAAGATCATATATTATATACCCATGATTGTAATTAGAGAATCTTTTTCATTTCTGTTATTTGTAATTGGCATAGCTTATCACAAACCAAAAATCAACATTATTGACATAATTTAAACGCCAAAAACGAAATTGAAATTCTCAACTACACCTTTTACCGGGCTCGGCCTCGGGGTCGCACTACAGATCGGCCTCGGGGTCGCACTACAACTGTTAATGTATCCCAATAATTAACATTCTATAAATAGCACCACCAGCGCTATGGCAGCGCCCAGGCGAAACAAGAATTTGTACATTAGTATATACGCGGCGCGCGTAATGAGAGAAAACGCGAATGAAAACGAGAGGAGGCTGAGCGCTGGGAAAGAGTCCAGTGAAAACAGCTTTAGCCAACACAACAAGAGCCTATCCCGGTTTCGCATTCGGGGCCCGTTTTGCCTAAAAAGCTACGCATACAGGCTGTATTTGTTTATAAGGACGTCTATATGACTGTTTACTTACATGTGTCAGAATTAGTACCAATCTGCCTGCTGGAATAGCATCGAGACATGCCATGAGATCCACCGTCCTCGCCAAAGTAAAAAACGTGTCGAAGCTTGCCTTGTCATCTAGTGCACCCTATTTAAAATATACATACAATGGGCAATTTAATATTACATATAATTCCATGCATGTACATAACTAGCTTAGCCCTAACATTAAACACATATTCGAATGTCAAACTGTCGTGTTTTGTAAGAAGATTTCTCATTGATAAACCCTTCAACGCTCATATATGAATACATCTGACAGGGGTTCTCAAGAAAACAGACAATGTGCATATTATGTAAACAAGGCAGCCATGTTGGAGTATAAGACATGATCAATGGTGTGATCAAAATACACACCACCTAGATAGTGAAGCACACGTCACATAGAATCGCAATCCACAGCGAAAACAACTTTAATTGAGAATTGTTACTTCATCCTTATTGCTCCGGTCATATTGCTTCCGGTAATACACTAAGTTTATATGGAATTATTTATCCATTGATTTCATGCTTTTAAGATGTTTTGAAGGGAAGTAATTATGATCTGATGTTAATATTTCAAAAAGAAAATGACATTAGGTGGTCGTTGGTTCATATGGTGGTCGTTAGTTAATATGGTAAACTTCGTTTTCAACATTTTCTCAGTGGAACAAAGTAAAAGAAAACGATATTAAAGTGATGTGAAACACTCCAGTAGGGTGATAAAATATAAATAGAAAATAATCTTCTTCAAAGTTGTTATTTTTACAAATCTTAAATCGAAACTGACAACGCAGACCGCCATTATTATATATTAATAAAATTCAGTGATTCTCGATGGCGAAATCGTTTTCGTTACTTTATCGCCGATAGCTGCATCCCGAATCGAGAAGTGAATATTTACACTTGAGCGTAGTTCAGATGCTGTTTTCTATCCAGTAGTACTGTCGATTTGCTTGAAATTTTCAGCGATGTAGTAGAATGCTACATTCCTCTAGTTGGCAAACTGTCTGAATACTAACTAAACAGTTTAACGCACCAAACAAGTCCATAATATGTCTTTAATGTCAGTCACACGCACACGAGATAGTGTTGAAGTACACATGGGGGGGGGGGTAGCGATTATTATCTTACTACTATTTTTTCTATGATTCACTGGTGAGCGTATATTAAATAATGATGGTCGGAAACCAATAATCAGGGATCGAATTAATGCCGTTAAGAGGGCATTTAACCTTTCAATGACAGGAGCTTCCTTCCTGATTTGTTTTGCAAAATCACTCTGCCAATGTATTCTCTTAAATACGTGAGAAGAAATTGCCCTAACAATATCTGCCTTGACCTTACAAGTCAGTGCATTATCTTATATACGCGAGGCTCCATATGGGAGACTCGCATATATAAGATAATGCAATGGAAACAATATGTAATGATGTACCAGCGCAGCTGCAGTCATGAAAGGGTTATTCCATGGACTGTGGTGATATTCACATCATTTCTTTACTCACCGTGTTTTCGTTGATAACCAGGACGTTCATGCCGCGACCATGATAGGTTCCACCTGGTAGTGGTACTTGGAGCTGCGAAGAAACGCAATACAGTGGGGTTAAAGATACGGGCGGCATTGGCGGTGGGTATGCTGTTAAAATATTCACCTCCGTCAAAAACCGCAATAACAGAAAGAATAGTAAAATATAGACAGACTTTGTTCTGATAACAATCAGAAATATGGCATAAACAGTATGTTCACATGGCTTTGACCAGAGTATATAATTGTTTACCATAAAATAATCTGTTACACAATGACTCCATCAAGAATTTACTAGAGTATGGACTGATTGACATGGGGTTGCCCATGTGTCCTGTTACACCAGCATTTTACGAGAGTAATGTGGGGTACACAATGCCTTTACTTGGACTTTAGAATGGTATACGTACTTTTTACATTGGGCTTTGCGTGGCTTTTATCAGAGTATGTCATTGTTGACCATAGTTTACCAGAGTATAATCTGTTACACCATTACTCCATCAAAAAATTACTAGAGTATGTTCTGATTTACCTGGGTTTATATGGGATTTACCTATATGTGTCATGTTTTACCAGCATGTTACGATAGTAAAGTGGGGTGCACCATGCCATTACTTGGAATTTGCATACTAAGAGTGTGTCGTTTTTACATGGCCTGTACATGGCTTTAACCAGGGTATATCAATGTTTACCTTGAGACTGGTATACTATGGTGTACTGGGCTTATACCAGATTGGTTTAAAGGGTCAAACTGTATGCATACGTAATTTGGTAGTAGGAACAATTTAGGTCGAAAATAAAATATCTTAAGAACTGTTCTTGTTACCCCCCCCCCCCATAAACATGAACGAATAGGAATATGTTCCTATTCAGAAATTTGAAATCATTTATTGCTACGCTCAAATAATCTTCATAATGCATATTTACTCTGGACATCAATATATATACTTATTATGCTACAGCGTTTTGTCGTCTAATTTGAGTATAACTTCAATGTAACAATATTTTGTAATTCCCCATTTGAAGTTGTGGAGATAGAGTACATGTGTGTGGATTCAGGGCGTTACATATTAATCAGAATACACACGTTAGTTGTAAAGTCCATACCCTTGGAGAATCGGGAAATTACACATTATGTCCATGTTTACTAGTTTGTCTATAGTTTGACAGTTTTATCAGTGTAGGAAATATCACGCAAAGTTAATTTCACTGTTAAATCGCCCCACTGCATATATGTGAACATAGCATATTGACCATTTTCGAGAACGGTTCGGATGCCGGCCAAATTTAACCCATGGCTGGGTTGCACACCTCAAATACCATCTAGAAACACCGAAACCCTTACCCCCACGTCGGAGGGTGACGCCAAGAGGGGTGAAAATAGGCTATGGACCATTTTCGAGAACGGTTTGGAATTCGGTCAATTTGAGCCAATGGCTGGGTGGCACACCTCAAATACCCTCTATAAACACCAATACCCTGACCCCCACTTCTGGGGGTGACGCCCAGAGTGGGTGAAAATAGCCTATGGACCATTTTCAAGAACGGGTTGGAATTCGGTCAATTTGAGCCAATGGCTGGGTGTCCCAAAACATCGTAGAAAGACTCCTAAACATGAACCACCACCCCGGGAGTCACGCCCCGAGGGGTTGAAAATCGCCTACATGTATGGTCAATATTCGAGAACGGTTCGGAATCACCCACAACCGTAGCCCGCCTCCCGCGCGGTGGAGTTGTGCCCCGAGGGGTAAACATGGCATATGGACCATTTTCAATAACGATTCGGATTTCGGCCAACCGCCTATAAATGTGCACCCCCGGCGTGACACCCCGCGCGGGGTCAGTGTTGGGTGTTTGTATGGGGTATTTGAGTCGGTAAAATTGGCAGAAAATCGAACCGGGAACTAAAGTATGTTCTTATTTGCGTGAGTTCACATGAGTTTTACCCACGTATGTCCTGTTTCGTCAGCATTTTACGAGAGTAAAGTGTGGTACACGTCAAATACTCTCTCGAAACACCGCAACCCTGACCCCCCACTTCGGAGGGTGACGCCCAGAGGGGGTAAAAATAGCCTTTGGACCATTTTCGAGAACGGTGTGGAATGCGGTTAATTTGAGCCAATGGCTGGGTGTCGCAAAAGCATCATATAACACCCCTAAACATGAGCCGCCACACGGGGTCACGCACCGAGGAGTTGAAAATCGTCTACATTTATGGTAAAGTTTCGAGAACGGTTCGGAAACACCCACAACGGTAGCCCCCTCCCTCGAGGTGGAGTTGTGCCCCGATGGGGTGAACATGTCATATGGACCATTTTCGATAACGATTCGGATTTCGGCCAACCGCCTAAATGTGCATGCACCCCCGTCGTGACACCCCGCGGTGGGGTCAGGGTTGGGTGTTTGTGTGGGGTATTTGAGGCCGTCAAAATGGCAGAAATTCGAACCGCGAACTCGAAACTAGTCAGTATACCTTTTTCACACACTCCCACCCCGAGATTGTGGGCGGCCCACCACTGGCTGGGGAATTAAGTGTGGTGGTGTTTCAAGAAAGTATTTGGGGCCGAAAAAGACAATCTTTCGAATAAGTAATGGGATGAGGTGAGTCTCTGAATATTAGCATAATAGTCTAGGGAAATATGGACATAGGTGTCGCCTCGAGGGGGAATTTATGAGACCTACATTTTTGGTTAGCATGAACACTTAGCTTTCGGAATCCGTATGTTGGATTTGTCAGATAGGCGGACTTTTTTCGCACCGCGTGATTTATTGGGGCACCTGGTGATAAAATCGGTCATTTTTTAAATAAAGCCGACATATTTGGCATATATTCACACCTTTTGAGAAGAGATACTCGTCAAATTTTGATACCTGTGAATAGGGCGATAACCAGAGGAAGGTAATACATGTAACCATTGAATCTCGTAATGACAGTCATGACGTCATGTGACGTCAAATAATTTTTAAGATGAGAAGAACATGACGATTCACGCAAAGCGTTGTCTTTCGCTTCTTATAAAATCAGAAGTAAGATGGTTATGCCCAATTATTTTATATCACGGGAAACTACTGCCAATTAGCTACGTTCTAATATATCATTTGTCGCTGTTGGTCGCATTATTTTTTATCAAAGGCAGAAAAATCAACCCTCCCCCTAAAGCTGAGAGGCGTCAGGCTGTGGCGTAAGGCACACAGAACGCACGATTATATGCCAATTTGCGAAATTAACACAACGGCCGTTGATGGACTCCTACGGTATTGTCTAATATATATGTTTCGATCGACACAGTCAATGTACATCCTGACTAAATTTTTTAATAAATTATATATTTTTTCCCCAAAAAGATAATCTTAAGTACATTTTGTTTTCTTCCGGGAGGCAAAAATTAAAATAATGTATTAAGGGTGGATATAATTAGTATATATGGTAATTTAGTTCCGTCTTGGTTTAAAAACTGGCCTAATAACACAAGATGACTGCCAATATGGTATATAGGTGGGAATTGTGAAATTTATAAGAACGCACGATTACTTGCCAAAAATTGCTTAACTAACAGAACGCGGCTGATAAACTACTACACTGTTATGTATATATATCCCGATCCATCTACTAGAACATTTAAGTGAAACCAGTACACAAAGCACCTCCTGACCCAAATTTTGTATTAAATTTAATTAGTTTAGTCCAAAACTAATCGGAAACCTAGTTTTGTCATCTTCTCGAAATGCATAAAGAGCATAATGTAGCGTGTGTGGATATAATTTGTATGTACGATAATTTCATGCCGTTGGTGGTTACTACATGACATATTAAGTTATTAACCCCAAGATGGCTGCCAATACGGTGGCCGGTATATGGATGGAAATTGTAAAATCTGTCTTGTCGCAATTGACACCACCATCACAATGCAATGTCTTATAAAACCAATAGTCCTATTATATTCATATCATTTTGCAATACTAGGGCGTAACAGTGACCAGTTATATTGAAATGGCAACCAGATTGGTATTAGTACCCATGAGTGAGAGGATCGGCATATTTTGCAATCATTCGCGCTCAAGTAAGATTTGTTCTTAGAAATCGGTGGCATGTCGTGCAAATTATTTCACAATAAACATGGTTGATTTAAGGCAGATGGCTGTCTGTGACTATCTTTGCGAAAAGAATAATGGAATTATGTAGCTTATATTAAATATAACACGACATTTAAGCACACTATGGTTATTTGTAGCAAAATGCGACAGAATTAACCAATTAACCAATTCGGATATATATCTTATCAAATAACTCATGTTGATACGAATCGTTAGTTATCCTCTATCAACGAGGCGTGGTTACAAGAACGGGGCTACTGATACATTGGGTCTCATGGATACCGTTCTAAAAGTAAGTATAAATGGATCTCATTGACCAATAGCAATTGCTGCCCAGTCCGCAAGAGGACATATCCAGCAAATTATCAAACCGTCATATCATACAGGTTCGTTCAGTTTCATCATCACGCAATAGACTCGTTGAATTTTGTATACTAACATTTAACGGATTATTTTCCATGACACATATTTCGGACACAAGGATATGGAAACCTGGTTGATTTTCCTCTTGTAGTTTGTCAGCTGCTTAACGGTGGGAGGTATTTGCTTGTACTAGCAGTAGATAAGTTACAAAGCAACGTCAAGGCTCTAAGCAACATTCCAGCAACGAAAACCCCAGCGGTGTGGTAAATCACATAAAACTGTTAAACTATGTTACTATATATTTCGATTGTATGTTACTATGTATAGTATGGTACTGGAGTCTCGTGTCAGCCCATTTGCATTTCCAGAAGCGACTGAACAATTGCTTGTGGGACGAGGTACATGTACCCCAGATATGGACAGTTATCCCATGCTAGATGAACACTCATATTACCCATATCTTTCTATGCTGATGAGTAGGTCGAATTACTTCTGGAAGGCTGTTCATTAAGTTTTATCATGTAGACTGATATATTTTGGACTTGGTATCCCAGTGTAAGTTTTAGCTCATTATGACATATAAATGAAAAGGACGACAATTGCAATTAGTTGTATATATGCCATACACAGGTTGATACCAGGAAGCGTATAACAACTTTCTAGATAAGTCAAAAAATAATGCGGTTAGGGACCTGCTGATGATAGCAGGTCGGATGTCGGAAAACATACCATATTTTTATTATGGCCGTTCATTATAATTCCACCCACCCGTCATAACTAACGCCAGATGTGTTACAGTTAAATTCAAATGCATCGATAGTTATCCCTCTATAGGCGACGTGATTGGACCGTGTGTAGTGCGTATCCTGATATTATATTGTGGTAGTGTTTGAAGTACAAACGAAATAGGGATCACGAGTCTTGGTGTCAGAAATGACATATAGCAACAACTTCTGTGCAGACCAGAATCTGAACTATGATAACTCATCCATAACAACTCAGAATGTGCTCAGCGAAATCAGTAACCGGGCACGATAGCCGTAGATTAGTATGTACTGAACAGCTTGTGGTGAATACATGTATATGTCTTTGCCGGTACAATCGGGACAATATGGGGACGAGGAATTATTCGCCATATTGTTTTCCGCCGGTGTTGCCTGTAAATACGAATATTGAATACAGCCCGATTGATACATTAATTACATGGGTTTTACGTTTCAAACACCAATAGTACTTGCAACAGCAGCAGGTCTCCTGATCTGAATATGACCCGTTCAAGTTGAAAACAACATTGGATATTTCTGAAGGTTTTCGCGTTCATATATTGCAAATAAAGCGGTCATTCGTGGCGATCTTGTTCAAAAGAAACTGCATAATTAAGATAGACACACAGGGGGGATTCTCATTCTGGACACGACTATTCTTATGTTTATCACTGATAAGACAATTTTTCGAAGATGCAAAATCTGAACTAATTTTGTGCGACGAGCGCTATCTTTTCTGTATCTCATCTTCTTTGCGTTATTGGACACTGGTCAATGAGAGCGGCGATGGTGATTTAGGGTCTGGAAGAATTAACTAGGTGTTATCACGACCGTCTTCTGTGGGTCGAAGCTATTGTACAGCAATTATACATTGTATATATATAACATATTAATGGAGGCACTGACTCAGAATCAAAATCATTGCTTCAAATGTGGTTGCTTCAGTGAGTGTGAACAAATTATCATTTCTTATCGAAGTGGTCATGTATTTATCGGATGACACAATGATATGTTCCTTATGTCACATCTAGCTTTAAAATCGGTCCCAATTTTCGCCCAATCAAGTCGGGTGTGAAATCGCACCAACCTCGTCTAGCCCAAACTTCGATAATGGTATCCACGACATATCCACCTCATATGTACCATCATATCTGGTAGCACTTGGAATAATATTCATTGAGAAAGACTGACCTTCTATTGTTGGGTTTAAGTAATTTCTTATTGATTATGTCAAAGGTGACTGGCATAAATAACAATCAGGCATTCAATGTATTACTGTTACTCTGTTCTTCGTTTTAAACAATCCTGTTCATCTGTTAATACCTCGCTCAAATTGCCACCTATTTCAAGGGACACGAATTACTCGAGCTCGAATGTTCATGAAAGCAAGATTCGTCAATACTGGGCACCATTCTGGTAGCAATTTTTAATAGAATTGCGCATCATGATGTCCCGGAGTAACATGATACAATGAATATAATACTTTGGGTTGTGTGATACATTATATGGCGGCAATGACGGCGATAAAAGTGAAACATGACATATTTCACCATTTATTCTGACCACCGTATTGGCAGCCATCTTGGGTTAGTAATCCATTTTGTAATCCAAAAAAACGACATTGAATTATCGTACACACCAAACATCTCCGCCACGCTACATTCTGCGCTTTGTGGCTTCCGGGAAGATGACAAAAATGGCTTTAGGTTATTTTTGGATAAAAATACCTAAATTTGATAAAAAATTTGTGCCAGGAGGAGCATTGTGTAATATTTTCACTTTATTGTTCGAGTTTGTAGATCGGGATATATACCTTAAACTATAGTTTAGCAGTTCATCAACGACCGCTGTGTTAGTTAAGCCATTTAGGCAAGTAATTGTTAGTTCTTACATATTTCCCAATTTCCACTATATTGTGGCTGCCATATGGGCAGCCATTTTGGGTTAGTACGTCATTTTTTAATCCAAAGCTAAATGAAATTGCCGTATACACCAATTATCTCCACCCTTGCTACATTATTTTCTTGTTTTGCCTTCCAGAAAATTAAAAAAATGCGTTTTACATCATTTTTTAGGAAAAATTCTAAAATTTATTAAAATTTCTAGTCTGGGGGTACATTATACATTGTTTCTACTTTAATGTTCGAGTTTGTAGACATACACTTATAAATTATTACATTCTTTAGCACAATTTCAAGGGCCGGTGTGTTAATTAAGCATATTGACATGTAACCGTGGGTTCTGTGTGTCTTATACCACAGCATGACGCATCTTAACTTTAGGGGGAGGTTTGATTTTTCTGCCTCTGATAAAAAATAATGCGGCCTATAGCAATAAGTTATATATCAAGATATAGACAATTCATAGTAGTTTCCCATGATATAAGACAATGCGGCATATCCGTCTTAATTTCTGATTTAAAAGAAACGAAAGACAACGCTTTGCGTGAATGGTCATATATTTCTCACCAAAAATATTATTTGACGTCACATGACGTCATCACTGCAATACCAAGATTCAATGGTTACATGTATTACCCTACTCTGGTTATCGCCCCACTCTCAGGTATAAAAATTGGACGAATATTTCTTCTCAAAATGTGTGAAAATACTCTGTCAAAAATGAAGGTTTTATTTAAAAAGTGACCGATTTTTTCATCGGGTGCTTCAAGAAAACTACGCGGTGAGAAAAATGTCCGCCTATCTGACAAATCCAACATACGGATTCCGAAAGTTTAGTATTTACGCTAACCAAAAATGGTGGTCTCATAAATTCCCTCTCGAGGCGACACCCATGTCCATATTTGCCTGGCCGATAAGCTTCAGCGTTAAAAGATGTTACGAGACACCATGATACCAAGAAAGTATACACAGTATAAGATACGATAATATTTAATGCAAAATGCACCCAAATGGGCAGTTGCAAACATGAATAAAATAAAATACATTCATTACACGCTTGTTCGCAGAAGTACAGCGTTATTGGTGTCGCGGAAGGATAGAACTCGAGACGCAAGCGCCTCTCGTTCTATCCTTCCGCGACAGCACTCGTGTCGTATTGACAACCCATTTACATATCGTGTCGTTCTGTGTATTTATTACACTCCTATGCGCGCTATCCATTGAAAACGCCGTTAATTAAAATGGCAATGTCACTAGTGAATGATGTCATTTCCCGTGACGTCATTGACATAACATTACTGATCTAGACTGAATTTTCGATGGTTGATCTTTCTCCACATCGAGACTTTCATGCATCAATTCAGGGTGTTTTAATCATATTTGGTGAACCAAATTGATGCAGATGTGTAATAAATAGAGTAATCAATAAGTTCCGAGAATTATGTTAAATAATTCACTCGAGGCGAGAGACGTTTATGTAAGAAACTTGGGCGCTAACGCGCACTCGTTTCTTACCGACGTCTTTGTCTCTCGAAACCAATTAATTACTCTCTATATAATTTGACAAAAATTAACTATAAATATTAGACTAGCCGATGAGCCCGACGTTGTCCGGGCTATTCAAAAACCAAATTTCAAGTCGATAGCTCCACCCGTTTCCTAGATCTGGTCTGCGCATGCGCGAAGCTGGCGTCGCACGGGCTCGGCGACCCGATAAAATTCGTATCCGGGGCAAGATACATTCACATACCAAATTTCAAGTCGATAGCTCCACCCGTTTCCGAGATCTCGTCTGCGCATGCGCAAAGCTGGCGTCGCAAGGGCTCGGCGACCCGATAATATTCGTATCCGGGGCAAGATACATTCACATACCAAATTTCAAGTCGATAGCTCCACCCGTTTCCGAGATATCGTATGCGCATGCGCGAAGCTGGTGTCGCACGGGCTCGGCGACCCGATAAAATTCGTATATTCGGGGCAAGTTACATTCACATACCAAATTTCAAGTCGATAGCTCCACCCGTTTCCGAGATCTCGTCTGCGCATGCGCTGCACGGGCGTCGCACGGGCTCGCCAATACGACAACGACCACCGCCTGGTCAAACTACACACACGTACCAAGTTTCGTCCCGATCGGTCGAGAATCGTAGATTTGTATTAACGACAGACAGACAGACAGACAGACAAACAGACAGACAGAGGTCTTCAAAATATATATGAGATGAGTAACATATATGCATATACACGTACAATGTAGTTTCCTAACGAATTTCTTTTTTCTCTATTCATCGTAACATTGAATTCATCTGTTTAAACTATATATCTATAAATGCATGATGATATGAAATAGGGCGACAGGAAGAGATATATTGAGCACATTTAAGACAGTTGAGTATATAATCGCTTCATATGACAAATCAAAGCCTGGTAGCCGATATCACTTGATCAATATGTATCATATACACGTGCATTATCATACATCACGGTAACTTATCAATAACATAATAATTTACCTTGTCGTCGTTGACGAAGAAGTCCATTGTTGATACTGCGATAGGTATGTTTGTGTATGTTTCCATATAAACCGTTACGAACTCTGGAAGAGATAGTTAATCAACTACATGCATGGTGACGCTGAATTGGTCATGTTCGCGTGTTTCCGTTGAGTTGGGTAACCAGGATCTCTGAAACGTTGATACATTTCAGCACCCAGGTATCTGAAACGTTGTTATATGGTACCCATACAGGTTCGCCAAAATCTCGCCCAATACCCATAGTCTTATAGATATGCGCCGTCTGCTTCGCTTCAATACAAATTCGACGTTTATAATCCATACCATTCTGGACTCCTCGACCTATGACCTCTGGTGACGGAATCTGACGAGATTTGCCGAATGTAGTCCATACGTGCCCATTTTGAGGAAAAAACCCTTTATGTCAGATGTGTTAATTATTCCAAAATCGCCACCATGTTGTTAAGATGTCTCTCTGGTAGAGGTCGCGCGTCGGTTGGGCGAGATTTTTAATATCCTATATGCCGGTAGTTTAATCAAAGTTTCAGAGATCCTGGGTACCCAAACCAACGACTTGTTGATCGTGGGTACTCTTTACTCAACGGAAACAAAACATGCGAAATTAACAATTCAGTCATTGTGAATGTCACAGTGCGTCGCCTAGGAACGATGTTCGTACACCTTATTTTAAACATCCATGGCCCATTTGAACTTTCAAATTTTGTCTATATTTACCCAATTTGGAGCGACGAATGATATAGGTCGATCACTGTGCAACATACCGACCTACTGCAAGGGGGGGGGGGGCGTAATAAACATGAATGTATGTCGGGTGGTGGGTGCCCCTAGAGGCAAAAGACGCATTTTTTACAATCGTATGCACATTTTGTACTAAAGACCTTTTGTACCCATATTTGACATTTATAACAGTTTAAAACATTACAACTGCATAAAAACACCATATTTATGTTACTGAGACCTCATATGGACCTTATAGTTGAGATGACATTAAGCTATGACATGTCGCATATGGGGCGGTGAGGTGAAAAAACTTCTTTCCCGACACCATTTGAAAAGAAACCGACATGGTCATATTTAGAAGAACAAACTAGTGAGATCTGGAAACATATATTTTCTTCAAAATAATAAGTTAAAATAGACTACAGACCAGTGTGGAGCCTTCAACAATCTTGTAATTAAATTTTTTTTGAAAATGTATAACCGAAATAAATCAGGGTTTTCCTCAATGAACTTATGAGAGATAAAGTTGAGAATAGAAACTTCAACAGTCGTGTAAACATAAAGATCTTCCAGAAATGCAAAACTGAAATAAATATAACTTTTCTGATGTAACTAAGACCCAGGCCATTGGTTGCATGGAAAAAGATCAAGAAACTGTCTCAAGCATTAATGTGACTATCAATTGCAATAGTAGATGCCTCAGTGGACTACCAAAAGTGGTATGGAACAATGCTGGGCTGGTTGAAAGACTAATCAGAAAATGGTTAGAAATTATTGAATTGTGTGTATCACGCACAGTGATCAAGGCTTGATAATATCAGCAATTAATCAAATAATAGTTCCAGTTGTATCTTAGTGAATCTTCTCTCTCTCTCTCTCTCTCTCTCTCTCTCTCTCTCTCTCTCTCTCTCTCTCTCTCTCTCTCTCTCTCTCTCTCTCTCTCTCTCTCTCTCTCTCTCTCTCCTCTCTCTCTCTCTCTCTTTCTCTCTCTCTCTCTCTCTCTCTGTATCTAATTTCCAAATATGTGAGTTGGAGCTTAATGACATATATGTCACGGAAGTGTATACAAAATGTCAGCAGTAACTCGAAAGTTAAGATTGAGTTCACTGTCCTGAGGCAATGTTATCAACTTAAAAAGGGTATTACATGTACAGCCAAATAGACCAAGACATGTTCGGTTCATGCAATAGCTTGCAGGGAGGATTGATATCTCACTGGATATGTATAACTTTTGTAAAATTTGATGCATATGCTTTATAATATAATGGTGCTAGTGTGGGCAGTAGCTGTCAGCTTCCGAATGGTTGCTGTATTTGTCCACTACATCGATGCATTAGAATTTCCATTCAGCAGTGTGGAATTTGACCACCCAGACTGACCAAACATACTCGAACTACGCACTGACGTGGAAACTCTAATACAATCATGTATGTGGTAGACAAATATATATCAGTCAGTATTTTGAAAACAATCAATTCTCATTAAAACATAACTGCTAAAACTGTCATTTGGACTAAAGGAGATAAGTTCCCATGTTTCGGGTGGGGGTGTCAACAAATTTGGAGTAAAACATATTTCTTTTGAAGGTTTGGGGGTGGTGGGTCCCCGAAAATACCAGACCAAAAAAACAACCGGCATAGCTTCCTGCAATTTTGTATACCAGCCGCCTACAGGCTTTCTATCCTCTTAAAACGTGCCAAAGTAATGGTAATAATTTTCCAGGTGTTTTACATTTTTCGCATACAAACTCTTAAACTTTTAGGTTTTTAAAAAAACAAACTTGGTTTTCAGCGTTGTCCTATATATGGAACCGATTTTGAATTTGATCAAAACCAAATACTCAGCACCAACTTGTTTTTTTATTTATTAGAACATAGCTTTTTATTATATGAGCAGGTCCCAGAAAGCCATATAATCTACCAAAGAATGAACATCATACAATAATACAGGAACTGTGTATACTTTTCAATGTTCATACCACTTAAAGCAACAGAAGAATTAAATGAGCTAACATTGGCATCACATGGAAAATTGAAGGTAAAAATCGACAATGAAAAGCTATGAGTAAAGATGGAATTGCATATTTTTTCCAGTGCAATTTTTCCTTGTCAGAAGCGGGACCATGTACTATCATGTTATAAAGGAACAAATATTGAGAAAATATTCAAACTGGAAGTCCCCTTCTCTTGTTTAATTCTCTGTTTTGTTCCATTTTATAAACCTGACCATTCATACTCATTTTAGAAATCATAGTTTTTCTTTAAACGATTACTCCGGTCTTATCATCTGCGGTCAAACTTGAACGTCAAACCTCAACGACGCCCATCCTACGACATTCCCCTGGTCAGGTGAGTGGTGACCCATCTGTGCCAATTTTCCTACATATCTTCTAAGCTGATAAGGAACGCTCTTTATTATTCATATTTGCCCCTGTAAGTCGTCTGAAGTCAACGGCATCTATCTCTTGACACTCTGGGACAATTTACCCCTCCCCCATGATTCAATTTTCACCGACCAGATAGCAACCATTTGGTTATATAATTAATTAGTTTATTTTATTAATAATTAGTGCCCTTTTAAGACATCTGATGTCAACGGGACCTATCTAATAAGATTTTCCAGGTCAATTTACCTCCATCTAAAAATAATTCAGCTCCGATGGTCCAGCCGTTTCTGTATAAACGATCAGTTATTGATTACCGTAGAACAAAAATTGACCGCACCCCAATAGTACTTAATCCTCTAGAATTAAGTACTATTGTGGTGGGGTCGATTTTTGTTTTGGGGACCTGTGGACAAAGGCAAATTGAGTCAGCCTTTCAAGTTTGACACTGCGTGTCGCTAGGACTACTTAGTCCACCATGTGACGTCACATGAGGGAACATTAACTATTCAGACTGCATTTATTTATAAAATCCATGATGGAACTTTAAATCGGCATAACTTCAGTTACGGGCGGCCTATCACAGAAATGTATTCGGCTCCGTGCCCAGTGGATTAGCGGCGATCGACAACGATAAAAAAAATCTAGACCGGAGTAATCATTTTTAAACGTTCAATTGGAATAAATTCAGTAGGAAAAAAACCAACAGCATATCAAATCAGCAGGACCACTTAACCAGAATATGTGGGTACATGATGTTTATACCTGACGAAACTCACCAGTCATGTTCAAAGAGTACGTTGTAGTTGGACATTCTAAGTTGGACACCCTAACGTAGACGCTACAAGCGAGATCACTGAGTCGCGGCCATATTGCATTCATCCAGTTCCCGTACCGCGGTTTAAGAGCTACAGGCAAAAGTGTGGGTGTATTCCATATATGGAACTTTTGAATATTCACGAATGCCATATTCAAAAGTTCCATGTAGGGAATACACCTACAGAACTTTGACCTGTAACACCTAAAACCGCGGAATGGGAGCTGGATGAATCCAAAGTTACCGCGACGCAGTGATCTCGCGTATAGATATGACGTCATATATAAAGTAATACAACAACCCACCTTCTTCTCGTGGATAGTATACCCCGTCTCCGACAATGGGTGTCCAGTTCTCCGCACTGTCCCACTTATGTTTCAGGAATTCACATTCTGACAAGCTGTTACTGAAGAGTACAGCTGCGCATCCTCTTGTCTTTCGACACGAACGGATACATTCCAGCTCTATGGATGCTGCCACTGTCATCAGTGTGTACATATCCTGGTTCATGGGAACAAACCCGCTCCATTTTCTCATGATAGTGAATGTCTTACACGAAGCGAATCCAACAAACACATTCAATGAGAGTAAGAATGTAGAAAATGTTGTTTTCATTTTTATATATTTCGACGAGAAGATACCCGAGAGTGTGTAAATACTGCCGGATTATACTTTTACAAAACGTGCTCTGTATCTCGCATCCGTTACCGTTTTAAAGACTGGTTCGAGATCTGTTGTTGTTGATAAAACGATTATTGGTAATTTTGTCCAAAATTAATCAATTATTTAGATATTGAATGTGGGTATAGTCTAAATTATCAATACGACCATGCATAATTGATTAGTGTTCTTATCCGAGGACAGTAGGTATTTATTTCAATTTTTGTCAATATCTCATGCATTGTTTCGTATTATAAAGGCAACTACAGTTTACTGGCCAACATTGACGCATACCAATACATAGCAACTAATGGGGGACAATATTGCGGTTATTTCCCATGTCGCCGATTTGACAAAGGCATCAAAGCTCCATTGTATTCGGTGACTGCAAATAAAGTGAGTAGATGGGCGCGAAGCGCCCGGGATGGTCGAAAAGATCGAGTGATCTTCTCCTTCGCCCCACTCGTTGACTGCAAAAACACAGATCGGGCGTTATATAGCGCTAAAATACATCAAGCAATTAAATCCCGGCTTCGCCTTAATTAAAGTAAGCCATATGACAATAAATGCACAACTCAAGAGTGGGATCTTTGTAATAATTTCACACTTATTTTGATGTTGACACCATGGGGAAGGAAATGAATCGAGAGTTATAATGCAAACATTATATAACCGGAAGTCGGCATGTCCTCCGACCATGAGTTATCTCCCTGTAATACGATCGCCCATTGGTTTAGCTGTATCGGAAATAGTTCTCGAGTGCCATCAACACACAAAAGCACAGCGGTACGGGAACTTGTATTTTTTATTTATTTAATATTACAAGAAGGATCACGCACAGCTGAATATTTGAGGAAATAACATCAGGTTTATCTGTGGGGCGTCCATTTTCGGAATAATGCAACCGGCAACCCATCTTCTTCTCGGGCGTACAATACGCAGTACATGTATATCCAGTTTCTGACAAGGGCTGTCGAATTTTTCACACTGTCTAATTTGTGTTTCAGAAATTCATATTCTCATTATTCTGACAAGCTTTTGTTGAAGATATATTTGAGGCACACCATCTTGTCGCAAGTCTTGCGACAAGAGAGGATACAATCCAGCTCTGTGGATGCTGCCACTCCAATCATTGTGTACATAAATAGTCCTGATTCATGAGAACAAGACCCCTCCATTACTGCTCACGGAATGAATGTCTTACACGAAGCAAAGCCGACCAACGTATGTATCTATACTAAGAGTAAAATGATAGAAAATATAAAAGTCTTCATCTTAGTTCGTATATTGCGACCCGCAAAAAAGTCTCCTTAACTACATAACTACATGTTCACACTACAATGCACATCACTGGTAACAACTATTGTGGTGTTTGTTTCGATCAATGTTGCCATGTTATAACTATTCTTTCGTTTTCATCGATAAAACGGCACTAACCATTGTGTCCAACCATCATAAAATTTCCAAACTAGTGCACTACATTATATACGAAGAATCTATACTCTATAGCTCTATTGCCAACAAGCAACATAAGAAAGACCATGTAATTATAGGAACTCTTCTGTCTCCAGAGGAACAATGATTACCGACTGCCTATATACATTGTATGCGATCGTATATAGAGGTTACAGTGAAGTAATTCGATTGGTAGCGCCCTCCAACGGATTTTGGACCAAGATGCAGGAGAGAATTAAAAAAATTATGGGCTCTGGTTGGTTAATAGTAGTTTCGATAGTTAAACATATAAAATACATGCAATCACTCCTCTTGAAATTTCAGACTCCAAACAAAACATTTGGCACAATGTAAAGCACGTCGTTCCTAGATTGAAATTTTTTGGTGTGAGGTAAAAAATGTCAATATTTTTTCATGCAAGTCTGACTCTAGATTATAAATCCCAAATTTAAAGGTATATTCCATGCCTGGCGATATGATTTTTTTCGTGCAGAAACTTTGCGCAGATGCCAATCCTGGTGATCATGTACTCATGTATCACAAGTCAGGGCTGCAGGTCATTATATGTTAACACTGAGGCCTATGGGAAATAATTACTTCACTGTAACCTCTAATGAGTCGCAATTCTATAAGAAATTTATTAACCGAGTGCACTAAATTCGATTCCAGCTGAGCTTTAACGAGGCTCAAATTGAATTTAGTGGACGAGGTTAACAAATTTCTCATATTATTGCGACTAATTTAATATTCTTTTTATCACATAATCACATTTTAGCAAGGAAAACGGCTGGGGTTAAAACAAAATAATATTTATTTCCTTTTCACAACCATAGAGGTAGTAAATTTAAGACACCTTCGAGAACAAGCATAGTTCCATTTTAAATATGTCTCCTCGTGTTGACAACATTTTTCAACCTTAACATCCATGTTTATCTCGGTCAACACTAAATAACGCAGCACAAATCATAATTATGTTCTAATTAACATAACAATTATCGATAGCATTGCGCTATTACGTCACTATGTGTACCGATAATACTGTGACGAGCACAGGATTCACTCATGATCCGGCAACAAGTTGCATACAAGCTGCAAGTCCCGACTAAATATCACTTCCTGTTTACGTGTCAGATAAAATCATCTTGACAAGAATGTAATTATGCGAAGCACAGATATCATCACACAAATATCGTTCCAATAAGCTATACATATTATATTAACCCAAATTATATTCCCCCACATTCAGATCATATCAGGGCACATTAAGAAGCATTTATTTGGAAGTTTTGAGGTCGTATATTTATGTATTTAACATTGAAGCGAGTGCGCCTCCGGCAATGTCGGAAGCTTTTTGGCCTGCGAATCCGGTTATCACAAATAGCGATTTTTCACATAAAAATGGTAACTTCGCATGATATATGATTGTTACAGGCGTAACAATCATATGCCAATGCACCCCTCCACAATTATCCAAACCCTGGAAAAGTTCGGGAAAGTCAAATAATAGTCAATTATAAAACACCCCAAATTTCGACGCACATAAAAGAAATCAACCCGGTGCTTCCCGATTTCCATAAATAGTAAGAAAACAACAAAGTCCCATTTGTTGAAATTATAAGGCAATTGTCGGGTATACATCACTATATTACCCCGAACAAATGCCAACCCAAGGAAAAGTCAAATAAGTGAGTTTTGATCCAAAAATATGACGGCATATTTTTGCATTACGAATACACGGCTGCCATTAAAATTAGACTGCGAGCTAAAAGGGAAATCCCCTATCACAAATATAGAAGCAGATCGGTGCTCGCCAGCTAGCCTGTGATTGGCTGGGTTTCAATGATTCTGATTGGTTGCAACTTTGTGCCACCAGGTGCCCTGAGATGGGTATAAAAGGAGGTCACTGCTCAATTCAATGTAAGCAAAATCTATTGAATGTAATCATATATATCTCTGTACAAAACCATTTGCATATATCGTCAACAATTAAAGTATATCTTGTACAAAATCTTCGGATTTACTTCACCTATCGGAACCCAAATAACTCTGCACATAAAATTGTCAGAGTCTTCACTTATGCCCGTGCTATGGGATGCAGGGCGGTCCATACAGACACAACGAAATAAACAAAACATACTGTCTCTGCGCATTTGGCTATAGCAGAATAGCGGTATGATGGCGCATTGAATCACATTGAATCACATTGAATCACACACTCTGCCTTGCGGTTGTTTTTTTAAACAACTAACAAACTAACACCATTTTAAAATTATAACACGGGGCCCCGCTCCTTTTTCAGCGCACCAGATGACACGCTCAGCTCAACCACATATTAAATTAAAAGGACCCACCGGGACACCCCTCACACCCCATATTAAAGCTCGTGGGCTCTTCCCCAAATAACCATCCAATCAATTCAATCAACGAAATAACATTAATTCATTATGTCCGCTTTTGCCGTGTTCAGACATGATTGTTTTCTGTGTGCTATATCTCCAACAACAACAAACCGTGGGGTGAAGGAGAAGATCACTCGATCTTTTCGACCATCCCGGGCGCTTCGCGCCCAACTACTCACTCTCTTCAATGTAAGCTAGCTCGAAGCCTAAGAGCTCGAAGCAAAAGCTCGAATCTTTAAGATCGAAGCATAAAAGCTTAATTAATTATGGTGTTACCCTAAGTGGTAAACCTTGGAAGTGTATAGAGACTAAGTGGGCAGTTTTACGAGGTTAAAACTGCCAAAGTCCTGCCACGGGCAGAACTTGAACAGACAGTTAGCTGGAAACTGTCGGTCTCTATTGTGTTTACAGATTGGCAAGGCCAAATGGGCAGCTTTACGAGGTTAAAACTGACAAAGTCCTGCCACGGGCAGAACATAGACAGTTAGCTGGAAACTGTCAGTCTCTATTGTTAGGGGTATAGTGTATAGTGTTTCCCTTGAGCACTTAGAAAAATAAGGGTGGTGGCAGCAATTTAAGTAGAACCAACCCAGACATTAAAATCCCCTTGGGCGTCTGGGCAACCCACGAGTCGGAATCATATTCCTTTTTATGGCATGCAGTCGTTAGACCGCTCGGTTAGTTTATGCCCCCGGTTGCATGTTACAATACACCAGTGTCTAACTGAAGTTGGCCAAATGTAACTGGCGTGGGAAGTGTGAAAGCAAAGCCTATTACCGCTATAGTAAAGATCTCAGCTGCACAAAAATGTCCATTTATCAGTAGCACAAATCCTGCGAAAACACAGATTCTCTCAGTGCACGTGGGATAGACTCCGATGATAATATAATATGTAATCACATCGTGAACAGTCTTGTTGTGATTATTTTCGATTGATTCAACATGCTGCATATTATCGAAATTACAAAACCATTCGACACTTATTTTTGCCAATTTCTGTATATTGAGGCATAACTATATCATATATTGCATCTATTAAATCACGGATAGCTACAGTGGGTCAAACACGAGTGTTAGTCTACATATATAGTTGCGCACGATTTCCAATAAGAGATATTACAATCAACGTTTGAGCATAACACGAAATTCTCCATAGGGTTAAGTGTTAAATTTTGATCGCAACCGTACCTAGCAAGAATCATCTGATCACTTCCATTCTTTTTAAAACTACGTCTGTGTTTCATATTTAGTATTTTTTTTTAGGAATATCAGTACGCGCATATCATAATACGCAAAATGGCGCCATTTATCCAAAGTACTAGAATCTCCATAGGGCTCAGTGTTAAATTTTGATCACAACTGTAGCCAACAAGAATGAACCGATCACATCAAAATTTTTAAAACACATCAAAATTTTTAAAAATACATGTAACGGTCATATCTAGTAGTTTGGAGAAGTTTCAAATCGCACCGATGACCACACGCCAGCTGGCACCATCTATGGATTTCTGTAAATACGAAACGCTCTCTAAATTATGTTGACCCCAATTTAGGCCGACCCGCCAAAATTCAAGAATGGAAACAAGTCAATCCTGAAAACACACCTACTAGGCATACATATTCCGTTTTCAGATCGCTTTTAACAAACCAAAAATGCAAAATGACATAAGGAATCCGACTAGAAGGAGAGCCAACTATCTTCGATAGGAGAGAGATCAGCTCAAGACAGAAAACATCAAAATGAAGTTTGGAGTTAATGACGCCTAAGCAACATTTTTCAACGGTCTGCCATCTTTTGGGAGTATTCCTCTGGCTGGTGAAATTGTGTGATTGTGTTCTGCCAGCTTCAAACGTTATTACTGATCAGGAAGTTGCGATGATCATTCTTATGTGAATGATTGGTAGACTGAGCGCATACTCCATTTTACACACAAACATAATAACATGTTAAATTCTAATGCTGAATTTCAGTACTATTAATTTTTATTATTATTTTATTTCAGACATGAATGTCCATATGTGTGTTTGGAATTATCATTTACAAGTATAGTAAATCCGTCCACTCCTTGTTCAAGGGAGATTGATACATAATATCTGAATTGCAGATTGTACACTTAATAGCATGCGTTGATATACATAGTCTTTCCTTAAAGCTATAAATGTTCTTCCGTCTAAGCATAGCCAAGGAAAGTACCCGGTCTTTGGTATACATGTCACTCGCACTGCATCCTTTTTCATATCTCATCAGCAATCTGTATCTGTTGTTGTAACATACAATGATCTTTTTCATAGTCTGTTTTGTATAATTTCCCCAAAGATGTGAGCAATAAAGAGGTGAAATGAATCGCTGGAACAGAAATGATTTCACCTCCGGAGAACATCTCGGAAATTTCCTTATCAAACTGTTCCCACGGGAGCAGATGGAACGGTATTGTCTTTCGATGTCCCCATTATCTCTTCGGTCTTCGGAGATGATGTATCCAAGGTATTTGAAAGATGACACATATTCTATCGTTTTTCTCTGAAGGTGTAAACCCGGTTATGTTATATCCTTTGTATATTACCCGAATTATATTCAATTGAAATATGTATGAGCTTAATGTGTATTATGTTTTTCAGTTTATGTGTGACTTCATATTCACGGATGATTACAAGTGAATAAACATGTATAGGAACTAAACACCTGGTTGTGTTTATAAAGTGGGACAAGCAATATACACCTGGATCCATTTATTTAATAAACATATTGAGGTGTTTACTTTCTAAACACCTTGTTTACTTTACCAAAACACCTCATTTATTATCTATACATGTGATGTGTTTAATTACTTAAACACCTAGGTGTTTATTTATCTAAACACATGCATGTGTATAGTCTACCTAAACATTTGTTTAGGTTATAAACACCTTGTTTAACATGCACACATGATAATGTGTTTATAAAGTGGGACAAAAAAGTGTTTCGATTTGTGTGTAGAAGTTAAACACTTGTTTTTACAGTGTATAGATAAACGCGTAAACGCGGAAGATAATACAATTAACGGGGTGCAAGTATCCTTGTCGAAAGGCAGAGATGTGCTAATGTTGCCGAGAAGGATCCCAATGAGGTTGCTGAGTTCCAGGCCGTCCAAGAACACGAACGCATGCAAGCCAAACTTGTTGATTATGTCACACCAATAGACATAACGCAATCATTACATGGATTCTGAGTTACATTTGTTCACTTTTGTTTTGGAAACATTGACCACATATATCACTTTCATGTTGCTGTCGCATAGTGTCCTGTTCAGGAGCGTGACGATGTGTTTCGGAATGTACCGTTTGTCTGCAATGTCCACATGTAACCGCAAGATAGAACAAACTGACAACGGGTTGGTATGCACAATAATGAATGCAATGTGCGAGGCATTCGTCTGGAATCACCGCTGTTTAAAAGGATTCGCTGTAGACATTTCTCACAACTGATTTACTAATTGTTCCAAACATTTGTAGCTGGAAAGAACCCGAACTGTACAAAGTTGGGTACAGGCATGATTATTATGATGATTATTGGACGTTATATATACTTCTTCGGAATTCCACATATGTCTGACAAATACAGATGTTTATTCCACACCCATTGACGTGAGTCACATGTATTCAACGCAATCCCAGCCATTGAATACATATTAGTGTATATCTCTAGTGGAATACAAGCCGGAACTATTCTTGTTGACGTTGTCGCCAAGAATTATGACGTACATTACGTCGATCATCCGATTCCGGTGATCCCTCCATAATTACTGGTTATTTGTCAGACTTAAATCAAAATAAAGGTAGTTATAGTGACAATGAAGGTGACATTCATGGATTGAACTTAACTGACTGTACGGTGTAGAATAAATACAGAACACAACTTGCATCATAATCTCGAATCTTTTATCGAACTCGTTGCGGACGGCTCAAAGTTATATTTAGCTCGAGCTACGCTCTCGCGAAATATATCCTTGCGCTATCCGCAACTCATTCGATAAAAGAGTCTCGATTAAGATGCGCCCTGTGTTCTGCCTATCTCCACCACCACATGAAACAAATGGTTAAGGTCGATTTATTGAGACATATTCGTAGTGGTATATCACGTGTCGGTGCCAGGTGAACTATAGATCACCGAGAAAGAGGAGTTTCCACACGTGTACATGTAACTGATGATTTATGGGTAAAAACACAGAGGTTGAGAGAAATACAGGTACCACATGTAGCTCTGAATGTTCTCTACACACGTATGCAACGTTCTCTCAATTTCAATGACATAGTTGTCATCCGACTCGCAGTTAAGTTCCGAACCGTAGGTCGCCTTGAAAGAACAATTATCTGGAGAATTTTAGACATTGTCATTGGTTTGCACATGCTAAGTGACTTGCGAACGGCGATGGAGAAGTAAGTGTTTCCATAATGTTATAGATATGTGTACGACTCGGTTCGTGTAACGACAGTTAGTCGAGTCGTGGATAGCTTCGTCTCCGAGGAACCACAATGTCTGTCGTTTCTCATATTGACGTTTAGATTCGTTGAAGACGACATTTCCCCTCTCATCCATATTGGCTCGTACTACTGGGAGACGATAGCATTTCACTGTCACCACGATGTCTCGTACAGTAGAGTTGATTGAAAGATAATTGAACTAGCTTATTGACTCTTGTCGTTCAGAATAACACTTGATCGAACAGTCGCTACCGGAATCGGATTGAGTGATGTCAAGGGGAATTTCAACGGTATTATGTTTTCACCACGATTTAACATTTTATCGGAACATTTCAGTACTGACAAATTCACGGTGGGGAATCACGTGGTTTCTTTGTTGATGAGTGTCATTCAAAATGGCCGAGGCGATCTAAAACGCGACCAGACGCGAGGTAAAACGGTAATAAACTAAGATATGACATATTACATATTATCTTGACAGCTACGAGCAGATGCTATACCATTTTTTAAACAAGCTGATACCTCATTTATGTACAAATTCATATTTGTCTGCTCTAACATTCTGACCAAAGTTGTCAGTCGAAGGATTCTCCAAGATGTATGGACTGGTGTATTCCACGCACCTCCGACTGACAACTTTGGTCAGAATGTTATAGAAAACCACTGAGTTTAAGGTATCAACTTGTTTCAAAAATAAACTAGTATATGCTCGTAACAGTCAAACTGCTAAGTTTTGTGTCAGTTCATCGTATATTATATTTTTGTGCTTTGCAAATTTTGAAAGCGTGGTAATCACCAACCTCGAAACCACGTGATTCCCCACCGTGAGATTAATGGCTTCAAATATTCAGATAAAAGAACATGATACATTGAGGTAATACAAACATGAACTATTCGTGTGTAAAATAGTTGACATTTGAGCTGTCTATAAGGACGAGTTCATTCAACTTAAAGATACGTACCCAATCGGAATTAAAGATCCAAGTAATGTCATAGCCTCAAGATAAGTTTAGTAACATAATTCTTTTGTGACATTCAAGATATCAAAATAGGTTTATATATACATTATATACAGATTCATGAACGTCATATACCATGACAAAACTGCTGGTCATATCAATTCATTTGTTTACAACTTACCTGTGAGACAAAAGTTCTTTACAAGATACAAGATACTATAATTTTATTGCAAAACGCCTCAATGGGCAGTTTCAAGATACTGATGAGTATGATGTATCTATCGTTATCAGCGGTGACGATATTTTCCTGCATGTCATGTTTGTCACCCTTCATATTTTACCTGAGAGGATTTAATGTAAACAATACATGTATGTTTTTCTCAAGAAATAGCACATATAATACATAATATAAAGACATTAACAACTCAACATTAGAGAACAGAATTTGGCAGTAAGCCAAAGGCTTATTGGTGGCCATTTCCTTAGTATATATATTGCTTCGTGGTTTAATTGCGTCTCAATGATGAATTTCCCGTCCCACAAGCACCCGGAACCTATCCCGTGGGCATTTGCTGGTCTCCCCACATAATCACATCTCTGGTATGCATGAGTATACGAGAGTACACTGTTGTTTAGGCTTTTGGTTCATGACTTACAGTTCATAACCATATTACATGTATGTCAGTTAAATCGTTTGGTATCGTCGATGAACTTTTCTACGGCGATGAATATGTCGGCATTTTGGTATAAGATATATCTATAGAACCATATACAGTAATATTTTGACTTCTAAGTTCGCATTTAGATTAGCTAAACGGACTCGTTCACGCTCGAATATTGGACAGTGGAGTAAGAAGTGCTCGACCGTTTCTAATTCTCCACAGTCGCAAAATGGACTTATATTCAAATGATTGCAAAACAGGTCATATTGAAGGTTACTGCAGTTCGTTCGCAGGCGACAGTGGTATATTTTACTTGGTCTTCGATGGGAGGATGTAAAGGGGTATATATGAGCAATAACGAGCGTTCCTTATCAGTTTAGACTATATGTAGTAACATTGGTACACATTGGTCTCATGGCCAGGGGAATGTCGTAGGATAGGCACCTTTGACATCAGATGACTATTTGAACATCTATACAATGTCAATTGAATATTGCATCACCCTCCTTTTTTTCTGGTGTTTAGGACTTATAGCCTCCTATAAACTGGTCATCGGGTTTTATATTCCCAACTCTACCAGAGTTTGATATTCTACATTTTAGTAACAATGTGTTCAAAGTGTAATTATTTTCGACAAATTGTAACGAACTTTAGCCCTACATGTAAATCTACTCCTGAAACATTGAAGTTATGGACATTATTTAACCCTTATAATACTAAATGGACTATCCCACTCAGTTATAAGGATATACATAGGACTGGTGTATTGTTGATTTAAAGGAGTGTTTGTGTAATAAAATCAAACGACAGACAGACGAACATATAATACAATTGCCGAAAGATTCATATTTGTTGGTGGGAACTGTTTAAATAATAAGTTAAACATGGTCGTCTCTTGAACTTATTATCTGAACATTTCCTAAGGGAACTACTCATCAATGAGTATTTAGTATACACAGTGTTATATTAAGCAATTGTGTGAACATAGCTTTTAAAAATACATGCATACCAGTGTAGAATCTACAGTCCTTAAACAAGAGCCTGCTCGTGTTACAGAAGTTTTATTCTGTTTACACAACATAGCGCAATTCTATTGGTTAATCACACACACAAAATGATATAAACGCTCTTTATTATTTCCATATCATAAAAACAGTAACAAATAACGCTCTTTATGTTTACCATATCCGGATCTAAACAAAAGCCAGGAAACGTAACGTTTTTTGCTGTTGTTCACATAACAAAGAAAACATTGACAATAATTAACATACTGTTTATGCCATATTTCTGATTAGTGTAAGAACAAAGTTTGTCTATATTTTACTATTCTGTCTGTTTAGCGGTTTTTGACGGCGGTGAATATTTTAACAGCATACCCACCGCCAACGCCGCCCGTATCTTTAAATGGTACGAACAAGTACCACTCTCTGTTACTTAGTATTCATTGCGCCCTATACTATGGGTGTTTACTGCTACGCTATGGCCGTGCCAATTGGGCGATGGTGACATCTGGTAGGACAACACCTTTCGGGTTTCACGCGATGGAGTTTTTTTTTTAGGAAATTGTAGTATAGGCTGATCTGGCCGTGTCAATGGAGCTCTAGCGATGGGGATATATCGTTAAGGATTGTGAGTGAAAACACCTTTCTCGTCGATCATGTTTATCCTCGACATTGTCCCACATATTAACCTACTATTTCAATAGTGATGTATCTCCGAGTGAATAATCGTGAATCTGCCGGAGATATAGCAGAACATAGCCAATCCTCCAAGGATTACTATACATCAAACTTGTGTTGCAATATATGGCTTTTGAAATTGACAAATGAGAATAGATCTGTAGACAAGGGACACAAACTAACGGGTGAAAATCCGTAATTTACTGCGGAATCCATTTCTGCGTTCAAGCATGGCCTTGAACGATAAACACAAAGGAGCGAGTTGCCACAAATCACAATTACTCCCGCGTCACGACCCATTATTCAAAGCCAAAATCTCTCATTGTCACGTTTATTTGGTTGGCCTTGTCGTGGCTAATCGTTTATGTAGGAATTATTGCTTTCTATTCTCATCAGTCGTCTCAAGAAATTCTAGGCCGACACAATCACACCCGGTAATACTATATAAGTGGAGTCGCTGAACGCACACTAACGGAATAATCGTTCACTTCCGGATTAAAGCAGTGGTCTCAAGAAATTATAAGCCGGCACCATCACACCTGGTAATACTATATAAGTAGAGTAGCTGAACGCACACTGACGGAAGAATCGTTCACCAAACTTCGCACACATATTGTCCCACTATATTATATGTCTGATAATAATCCAACTGGTTCCAGTTTCCGGTTAATTGGAACCCGGTAAATGCAAGATGGCGCCCAAGATGGACGCCATTTTCATGAGTGCACACATATGCATGTCGATCTCTGTACAGGTGGAGACAATATATCAAATGTACAACAAATATATCCTGGCTGGCTGGATACTTCCCGTGTATTTAAAAACTAATTTTACAATATCCATCCAAGATTACCGCCGTATTGACCGCCGGATGTAGAGAATTTTTGTATTTTTTTTTATAAAAGTCTCTAACTTTTCTGCACTGTTTTAAATTTAACATTTTCGCGGAATTCATGTTCCTCAAATATTAGCGCTGACCACTTCCCCAACATTGGGTACCATCTTTACTCAAATGTGCCTTCAATAATACATGGTCCTCAAATATTAGCGCTGATCATTAGGTACCATCTTTACTGAAATTGGCTTTCATTAATACCTAAATTTGATGTCCGGACAAGCTAGGTCGTGCATTTTTCCTCTAAATCTATCAATGTCATTTCAATAGCCCTTACTGTGTGAACTGTAACGATGGAATGCATTAGAAGCATAGTAATGGTATAAGTGCTACCAGTATAATCGGAAAACACACGAACTGTCAAAAAGTGGCTGCCAAAATGACAACCAGAAATTGGTTATTATTGTATAAAAGTTGCTGAATTGTCAGAAAAAAATCAGCATTTTAAGCAATGTTTGTGGCATGTTTCATGTCAGATATATAAGTCTCTATTTCCCGATAAATGTGTGCCAAATGTAACTATCTGGTGACAATATGGAAGTTAAGTAATGTAAGGAACTCGTCTGTATGCCGAATATTCTCAGTATCATTATAGCATCTCTAGTCCCACAACCGATAATAATATATAAAAGTTTCCCAAAAAAAAACAATTTGAACGGTTTTCAGATATATGTCACTGACACAATGCAGCAGAGCCATCATGTCTATATAGTAGAATAAGAAACTAGTCTATATAGTAGCAGTTGCCACTTTTATGTGTTTTTCGATTGATAATCATAAATTATTAATCTGGAGTGCGAGTTACACTATCGAACGGTCGATCAAATGACCCTCGTTCATCCAGATGACAACCTACAAACCTTGAATAAGAAACTAGTTACAGTGTATTAAAATAAACACCCTGTGTTGCGTGACAGATCCCAGTGCATACACAGAGAGCAGAGCAGTGCAAATTAGCCCGTTTACTCTTGCACACGGTCTTATATGCTTTTTTGTTTTGCAACCACAACGAATTAGTTCATAAAAGGCATCACTTGCACCAACAAAGTGTCAACTCCCACGCAGTCTGTCGGACTCGGTAATTGCTGCTCCCTAACTAGGCTCTGTCCCTATCGCATCCTGCTTGGTAGGCGGAACGCCGAATATGTTCACAGAGAGGGCTTAGTATCAGGGTATATTTTCCAAAGTCCATTGTCTCTAGAATAGGGCTCTTCTAGCCTCATTCACCGTCAGTGTATCTGAAGTCTTGTTGGTTTAAACAGTATTTATTCCATGAACAATACAACATAAATTACAACATATCAGAATATAACATCATGGACCGGATTCGACATCAAGCGGGTGTGCTTATGTGCGTCGTTTCCGGGAATCAGTTTTTATCCATCCCACCCAGCGAGAGAGAGCGACTGTCTGATTTATATAATATTATGTCGTACGATATACTATCCTTAAGGGGGAGGTCAAGTGAAACATTTTGTCATCTGTTACATACAGTAGAATAATTAAAAATAATATTGTTGAGCTCACCTTTACATAAATTTGAGGCAATCATCATTAAAGTCCTCCATTAGATGTCCGTGATCCATCTCATATTTTTGATCATCACAGAGATACGTTATTTCATATAATGCGTTGTCTTCACCATCACTGTCATCTAACAACGCAATGATATGGCCATCACACCACTGTGCGGTTCCTGGAATTGCAAGTAGATTTATCAATATATGTAATAAAAAGTGAAAAATGGCAAGAACCAGCAACACAATGTATAAAAAAGAACATAATCTGCAAAGTAGTTAACAACAACAAATTCAAAGGTGAAATATCTTAAAATTGATATTTGTACAACTGAAACATAGTATTATACACAATGGATGGACGTCAAAAGTTCAAATGACAACATTAACTGTACATTAAGTACATGTAATGCAATAACAAAGTGAATCAAACGAAGATTGTCAGTAATATTGGGATTAAATTATGCCACTTTTTGTATTCTCAAGAAATTTGGGGTGTTTGCTATCCAAGTTGATAAAACCTTGATGAACGAAAGGTACATGTAGGAGTTAGACAATCGCAATCTAGGGTTCATTCTTAGACACCTGCTTTGTCTCAGAATGAATCCTAGACTGAGATTGTATGTCATTTAACAATAGCTGTTGTGAGATACCAAGGGTCAACATATAGCAGTGAACCACTGATACCAAGAGTTATCCATGATGGTTTGTTATAGTAATAAGATAAATATGTCAAACCTGTGTCTTCATCAAT
Source organism: Siphonodentalium dalli (assembly GCA_032622095.1). NCBI lineage: Eukaryota > Metazoa > Mollusca > Scaphopoda > Gadilida > Siphonodentaliidae > Siphonodentalium > Siphonodentalium dalli. The sequence goes on from CP136063.1 coordinate 99,011,329, forward strand.
CCACTGATGCTTGATCTTCTTTCCCAAGAAGCAGGTTCTGTTTCCAGATACATGTAGTGAATCTATAGAAAGAAAGCAATAGAACATAAAGTGAATAATATGGTAAAATTCTCCCTATGGAAATATAAACTGATTATAAATGCAGTATACATGTCTGATCATGATGGAACAACTTGTTGAAAACAGAATAATGAATTAAGGGGAATCATAACACTCAAATAATTATGCTTAATTCAAAATGCAAGTTCATAATGAAGTAAGAAACTTGAATGCAAGTGTGGCACCTACATGTATTAACCCGTTCATGACTGGATCGTCCTGATAGTTTGCGAAAACACTGTGCCAATTCAGTCTTTTAGATATGCAAGTCTTCCATAGGGATTAGCGTACATAGCAGAGAATACATCGGCCTAACAATATTGACATTGACCTTGTAAGCCAGTGCACTCTGATATATGGGAGGCTCTCTATGGGATACTTGCATAGATAAGAGAATGCTCTGGCACAGGATCTGTAATGCTGCACCAACGTCGCTCCCTTGTTGAAAGAGTTCAATAGTAATACATATGTGTGGGTAAGAGTGAGGAAATGAACAAGCCCTTGCAATGAGGACTTCACTACTTCTGAAGACAATACTGTGGAAAAAGATGTAGAAGCCAACATAGAATGTCATGAAGTTCAAAAGTAAAATAATGATTTCAAGGGCTGCTGAACAAGGTCTATCCAATACCAACCCTCACTATCGGCCGACCTCTTTGTCTACTCTTTTTAGTTGACTTTGCAGCAGATTTCTTTCTTACTGTTTTGTCACCATACTGTAAAATAATAACGAATTGTAAGTATAGCAGATGATAAGCTTTTTTTTTTACCAGTAAATGAATTTCATTTGAAAATGTATTTGATCGTTCATGACAACTATTACCTTTAGTAATTACATTATGACTATGTTATAATTGTACCACTCTCCAGATAAAGTTTTGAAATATTGATACTACTACATGTAAGTACTTGTATATGAACAAGGATTGAGTAAACAAATATATGTATTGAATTTGAATTTTCCTCCGAGATCAAAGGATATCAGTCTAACAAAATTAGCCTAATTTCATAGAAATTGCATGTATTAGTAGTGTGTGATAACAATAGGATACATTATGGATGCTAGCCATGTTCCGATAACTGCACTTGTGACAATGTGGATAGAGTGGAAGGGTTGAATCCATATATTTCAAAGAAGTTAATAGAGTTAGTAAGCCATTGTGTGTAACCCATAAATCACATACCAACTTTCCTGGTTCTCGGATACCAGGTTCTTTATTAAACATAGGAGCAGCGAGCTCCGGTAACATTGCTTTTTGGTAAAATGCCGAGAGTTTAGGAACCATTTCATTCCAAAGATCCTGATCTTTATATATACGTTCAACAACCATTTGGTATGGATTTTTGGTTCCCGTCACGAAATCAACCCAATTTTAGTTCAGAATATTAAGCTGACCCTGACATTGGTAATAATATGCATGATTTCGTTTTAACAACTGATCATCAATTTCATCCAAACAAAAACTAGACTGATGTGTTGCAGCATATGTCAGAGAAGTGTTAGCTTTGTTCAAGAGCAGATTTTTTACTTCAAGAAGACCTTTTTGACCATCAGTCTGGACAACCAACTCGTCAGGACTTACAGCCAAAAACTTATGTTCAGGACTAATAGTCAAACCAACACACTTGACATTAACATTGTAACCTTTTTCAGCCTGTTTCAGAATGTATTCTTCTATAGTTGCAGGTTCAGCATGGAGACCAGCCGTAGTGAATTTATTTCCTCTGAAAGTTAGATAAAGCAAATTTCGGACAAGTACTTCCACTGATCTGTTGTGATCTTTGCTCATTACTTTCCCGAAGTTCGATGATGTAAGTCTTTTCTTTCTTTCGCTTATCCAAAGACCAGAGGAACTTTGATCTCTTGTACTCAACTCAATCTGCTTCAGAGACTCATCTGAGATGTTGATATGTTTGTCAAGAAAGGTTTGTTTCAACTTCTCAAGATCTTCAGTTGAAATATCTTCTTCAGCTTGAACACATTCAATTCCGTACTTCCTTCTGGCTTTCTTGCTGGAGTCAGTTTGTGCCAAGGCAAGCTTTCTTTTCCATTTCCTGTCTCTGTACTGGGGTTTAGCTTTGCTGGTTTTCGTTGACACATGCTTTTTTGTTCGATGAGTGTATAGTTTGAGGAAGAGGTCACCAGGTGATGTATTAATTGCTCTCTCCCAGACATTTGGCGACCATGATGGTCCCAACAAAGACCCCAAAACCAGCACCAAAGCAACGTGCTAGCCAAGATCCTCGGTTGCACCTATTATAGAACTTACACCCATCCAATTTTGACCTGATAGATATCCATGACTCAGCCAGATTTGTTGTTACATTCCCTATGAGTGAAACATTTGTTTTTCCAGCAGTTCAGGTTTCAAGCCGCAATCTTGTCTTGATGATTCCGTTGCCTCATCCGAGGTGCATGTCATACATATCTCATTCTGTTCATCTATGACATCCGTAATTGTATCTGTTATATCTGTATCTGCTTCTCATATAACAAAAAGACTACAGTACTAGATTTACGGTACAAGATGGCCGAGACTTACAAAAATCAGAGCACCGTGTATGATCACCAAATATATGATGGATAGAATTTTGGATGTCATGCTCAAGCAATCTCTTCCCCTCTGACTTATCCTCCATTGCTGACCTCATCTTGATGGCACACATCACATCACTCGTTAGCCTCATACTGACCAGTTTCGTAAGATTACCTCTGCCCTTGTATTCTGGCTTCTCTTGTACCAACGTCTCCAGACTGCCTCTCAAACAATTACACATGATTGGCACATTCTTGTTTCTTCACTCGACACTCCCAAATAGGTACTTTTTTCTGAAGATCTGCATGAATACTGCTGTCGCCATCACCGATGAAGTGCATATTCCTTACGCCATGCCTGGACTCTGATTGCTTGAAGCCTTCCACAATAATGTCTGATTCCATGGCTTGACTGCTTTGTGACCAGTTTTGATAACATTTGTGCTCTGGAATCTCTTGAGACTTGTTAGTGTAGAAGGTACAAACATAGCAATTCCTATTTCTCACACCAATATGTATAACTTTACCAGTAGCTGCACCAAAAATGACCCCAACACCACCCATGGCATTGCATGTATGTTTGTGTGATCTCTTTGACCAACCTCCATCTGTGATGACAGTAATTGCAGGGACGCCTTCATCGAAATCACATATCTCTTCAGCCAATTTTCTCTCTTCGATGCCAGCAGCAATCAAGTCCGCATTAAAGATCTTGTCCCACCATACACTGACTTCTTCAATTGAGGTGAATGTTGCCTGGGACATTGTTGGAGCACTGATGGTTCCCATTATTTCATTCAGTTGTGCAACACCACACCCCAGACAGATCGAAGATTGACAGCAAATCTTTTGTGAGTGGAACTACTCTGTATCAGTGGACTAGTCTGGAATGAAATCACCTTTCCACATGCATTGCATCTAATAGACATACAACTCGCAAGCCATTGGGTCTTATCTTCTTGCAGAAAGTCCATTATATTGCCATCTCTTTCATCATCCACTAAATGTCTTGCTTGTTCGCATGTCATGAGATGCTTTGCAAAAGCATTCATAGCTTTATTGAGACATGCTGTATGTAATAACCTGTATCCGTCTGCAATAACTTTGTCTTTCTTAACAAGCTTTAACTTCAGTGGCATTTTTTTGTTATGGACCAACTTGAATCTGACCTGTGGCTGCGCAGTCTCACATTTTGTTGCACGCCTGATTGATCGTGGCCAATGTGTACCTCTCTGATAACGATGTCCAATAGCAACATTGAACCTGATTCTTCTTCTCTTACCTTTTGATTCCCCCATTCTGTATTCTATTATTTTAGAAGGGCAACGAGACAGTTATCGTCAGGCCCTAGACAATACCACCAAAGGCACAGTATCAGACAATAATAGAGACTGAGAATCTTAGGGCAGCGAGACAGTTCTCGTCAGGCCCAAGACAACCACCAAACACACACAGTAAAATACAATAATATAGACTGATATAAATCTTAGGGCAGCGAGACAGTTCTCGTCAGGCCCAAAAAATCAAATACAAGCAAATGTCATAAGTCATAACCTGTAAACTTAGAAATTAATAACACAGAAACAAATATCACCACCAAATGCAAACCATTCTAACTAATTTAAAACTGAAGTCAATTCAGATGTTCAATGTTTTCTTTATGGTGCTGATTTCTAAACCAGGTTGTTGACTATGTTACACTGTGACCAAGAATGACATGGAAAGCCATTCACAATACTGTCACAGCTCATGCTTCAAGGATGGGTGATTTTAACAGAGTATACTGCTCCCAGCATCACACACTGATTGGGGAGGTCAATGCTATTCAGTCTGATCTGTACAGCTCAGGTTAAAACAACATGTTACCCAGTACTACATGTAATTAAAGTTCTCTGCAACAAAATCTGTGTTATGTTAGATCATCGTGTAACATGCCACAGATAAACAAAATTGTGGTTCTGGTTTCCCCACCCACCCTATTTTAAACACCTCCCCTAAAGATTTGTCATTGTTTTAAAAAATGTTTTAAGAACTTTAGCATGAAAACTAACAGTTCATTTTCAATGTCTCAGAATAGATTGTAATAAAGAAAATAAAACAACTATTATAAATTTTGTAAAGGACATAAAAAAAAACAAATTATCATGTCAAACTAAAAATAGATTAATAACAAAAATTAAGTCTTAAGTCTACCCAATGAAAATACTTTTTCTGGCTTCTAACCCGAACCAGTCATTTATTTTTCAATGGCCTGAAGACAATTTTTATCATTTCATACTTAAGTTTTATTTGCAAAGGAAGTGCAGCTCATCTACATGTATGCTTGTCCTTTCTTCCAAACAATAGAAACCATAATAATCATGTACAAATAAGTCTCTTCGACACTGATATACTTCCAATCTCGCAAAAGAGTCTGAATCCTTCAGAAAACTCCAACATAAACAAAATAAGTTGCACAATCAAACACAAGTCTCAACTCAACCAATCACTGGTGACTGCCCTGGATCAGTTGTTCCGATACTTCCAGGATCCTCATTAACCACAGGTCAGAGAGTTCATCGATGGAATGTACACCATCATTCAACAGCAAACTATTGACGTACATTCTAGGGGATCTTCCACTCTCCTTCCGGATCCTACTAATGTCACATATGAACTTGGGCTGGCAGCTCCAACAGACTCGTTGTAGGACTGGATCCAGCCATGGATCCTTGCCAATCTTCCATTCGGTTTGGCCAATATCTGGTCTAGATTCCTCTGTTGACTCTGCCATACTAATTTCACATTTGCCTTTCTTCTCATTCCAGCGTTGAATCGAAATGGGTGGAATCTCCAAGTATACAATTTTTAAGAGTGGGTATGGCTCATACCTGGATATTATTTCACGAAAAGAGTCAACCATATTTTCTACAGCCTTATCATCGGTTGCATGCCTGAGGAATATAGAGCTTTGTTGCTTTGGTTTAATGGTCAGATCACATGTTCCAAGCCAAATAAAAATGTTATAATTCACTTCACCACAACACAGTTCAAGCAAATCCTGATGCACTTGTCCCATCTTCTCTCTCAAAGTGACTCCTGCTGTCCACCATATCTGAATATTTGAACCCATGCCTAATCTTCTCACAGAACTTTCTAAATAACTGCCTTTACTGTCCGAAATAACGATGGTCTGAGAACTTCCACTCTGCGACAAATTCAATTTGTTGATCTCATTTAGCACATAATTGGGCTCTTGTTCTACTATTCTTGAATAAGACATTCTTTCACTTTCAGTTTGGCAATTTAATATTAAGACACCTCAGCAACAACAACAGCAAATTAAATAACAATAAATAAATAATGGCATATGAAAACGGCAGATGGCTCTTACAATATATATCAGAGGCACACGTGTTGCAATGAAAGACGATTTATGTTACCATACTTCGCCCTATATTCACTAGATAGAGGCTTGTTGACAAAAACAAATTGTGCATGCCACTCAGATTATACAGCAAGCAACTCAAAATTGGCAAGTCCCTGGATTTCAATCGAGAAATCGGATGGCGAAAACGTTTAGAAACAGTTTCACATAACATTTATTTTGTCATTTACTTACCGATCGGTATATATTATTTCCTTTTCTGAGCTTTTAACCTGTATTTTTTCATTTGTTTCAGACAAGCGACGGAAGTGCCCTGACACACCTTTGTGAAATGGTGAAGCTGATAATTCACCATCCTCAGCCCGGGAAATTGATAAACGTTGAATAATCGATATATCGTTGTTATATTCCACACAATTCAACATATACACTTGTTTTTAAATCTACAAATATCGATAACATATAGTTTAGACCATTTGTATGAAGATCAATTCGGCATATAAGTCGGAACTATTTCCCTCCATCCACGCGCAACGATATTCAATGTTATAGTCAAAAATAATACGAGAAAATCATCAAAGTTGCAGTTGAATATCGATGGTATGAGGATATGATCGAACACGTACGTCAGTCATATTTCGAAAAAAGATTATCAGGTCCGCAAACTATATGTTTATATTACATGTCATTGATTATTTGATATTATTTTTATATTGCAAATAATCGCAATTTTTATGTTGATTTTACGCGATAGGGGAGATAATTCAAAATGGCTGCACCCATTCACAGGCTTTCCGTCTTTCGTGGTATTAATTAATTTGGGATCTGCTCGCGACCATCTTGTTCGGACAAGAAATAACTGAGTGGAGCATCCAGGTGCGACATTTTTCTGTTTGAAAGTTCGACCTATGTCTCCACACTTGTTGTGAATGTTCTCAACTTTTGCCCCGGAGATTAACATGAGAATCGCCCATTCAAAATGTTTCACTTGACCTCCCCCTTAATCCAGATATTACTGTCGGTCCATGAAGCCGATTATTACTCTCTCGAGGTGGGGTGGATATATGTACGTCAGGTAATGGCATTGTGTAATTGTGTATAGGCATGAAGAATAATTAATGTTTATTGACAATGATGGTGTATCTCTTCCCTATGTTGCTGTATAGATTCAGATATGTACATGTAGAATAAACTTCTTGTCGCAAAATCGTCCAACATATTTTTCTTTTCACTGGCTCTTCTTTCCACTTCTTTTCATTAACGTGTTATTATATATGGTATATATATATATTAAATAGATATATACGTGAGATATAAGAGGGTCTTTTGAGTCTATTTTTAAAGGAAATAACAATACCGCATCATGTTCGAAATGCTGCTGACAATGTTAATGGGAAGAGATAGATCAGTAACGGTAATGGTAGTACGGTATAAGTCTAAGTTAAGAATAGGAGAGAAATGAGCTTAGAGTAGTAAATTGGGTTATGTCAGATAGGGTTTAGGGGTTTTAGAATGGTTTTTTAGTGTTTTTAAATGACTCGGTGACCTCGTACCAACGGACTGTACGGCATTGATACTCGCGCGAGTTATTGCTAAGTATTAGATCATGTAACATGGCGATATACAAACTTAGTTGGAGAAACGCTTTGTCATGGAGATGTGTTTCTGTACTTCTCTGAATTTTTTTACGTTGGTTTTGGGTGTTAATTCGGGGCATCCATAAAGAAGCTTATGCGTTGTCAGGTTGCAGATATCATTTAGTGACTGGAGAAGTGAGTTTCTTTCAGATGTATATCTATCGCAATTCATTAGGTAATGGTTGTTGTCCTCTAATTGTCCGCATAAACAATATGGGTGATCGGCGATGAAATTTGTGATAATTTAAATCACTGCAGTTGAGTCTGAGGCGGGTGTGGTTAATTTGTGTTTTTTTTGGTAATAGCTTCATAGTAATGTCGGGGTACTCCCTCTCTAGTACAGTTTAAGGACTTTGTGAATGATGCAAGGGACTCGTAACTTGTTGCGTTCGGGTCGATTTTATTCCAGAGGTCTATTGTTGAGGGGGTGAAAGATTTTTTGAAGGAAGTGGAATCGAACTTCGGGGCTCTCAGGGAATTAGCCTGTCAGGTGTTAACATTTGTTATTTCAACGTTTGTTGGGGGTATTATATTTCGCAGATAAGGAGGGGCTTGGCCGGAAATCATTTTGTAAAAGAGACGGAGCTTGAAACGTTTCCGCCGTACGGCGATGAGTTCCCATCCGATTTCCGCGAGGAGAGATTTGTTACTGGCAGATCGGGTTGCACCTGTTACTATACGAGCTGCTTCATATTGTACTTTTTCTATGTCATCGCTTTCTTCTTTGGTGCAACCACCCCAGACAACACAAGCGTATTCTAATACAGTGCGTACCAGAGTAATGTAGCGTCTTTCTAATGATGCTCTATCCAACGAGAAACGATGTTTACACGCTGAGCTTAATAAATTATCTATGTGTGGCTTCCATTTTCCGTCGATACTTAAAAAGACCCCAAGATGTGTATGAAATTTTACTTCCGTGATGGGTTCATTATTCATATAAGGGTTGGGTGGTCGATTAGATTTCTCTTCCTAGTGCGAGTTAACGCTTCAGTTTTTGAGACATTAAATTTTACGAGCCATTTGTTTGACCAGGATTCAAGTCGTTTGACACCATGTTGTAATCTTGGTGCACAAACAGTCGGATCTTCTATCGAAAGAGATATTGATGTATCGTCAGCGAAGAGGCGGATATTACATGATATGTCGTTAACAATGTCGTTATCCCATAACTACACGTTGGTGTCTTCCACGGAGGTACGATCCGAACCACTTTAAAATATTGTCACGGACACACACCGTGCTTATATAATAAGCCACCGTGCCACACTTTGTCAAATGCCTTGCTGATGTCGAAGAATAGTAGGCGGGCGTCGCATTCATCATCTAATGATTTCGCCAAGTGATGGTATATGTCGCATAACTGATATGATGTTGAATCTATTGGCACAAATCCCGACTGTCGTTCGGTTAGAATATTATTTGACTGGAGATATGACATTAAATGCTTTGCAACACACTTTTCAAAAACTCCTAATAAGGATATTGGTCGGTAGTTTTCTGGATTACTGCGGTCCCCTTTTTTATGGATTGGGACTACTTTTGCGCGTTTCCATTCAGTTGGGAAATATGCTTCTTTAAGAAAACGATTGTATATTATAGAAAGGGGGGTCCTGAGACTGAGACAATTCTTCAGAATACGCGGGCTTATTTGGTCGGGTCCAGAGGCTTTGTCGGCTTTTTTGTTACTTTCAGGGCATTAAAAACGTCGATTTCACTAATTAGGATATTATTTAGCATGGGGGTGTTTGTCTCGTCGACAGGCGGATCTGGCAGTTCGTAGATCATATTCAATGATGCCATATTGCAAAAATAATCATTTAGTACAGTTGCTTTCTCGTAATCTGAGGAAGAAACTATTCCATTCCACGAGAGGGGCGGGACCGCGTTTACTTTTTTGCGGGACATTTTGTTGAAAATCTTCCACCATTTTAGGTCGCCAGTTTCTGGATCTTGAAGGATTGATTCCATTTTTTGTATATGAATTTTCTTTGAGTTTCGTACTTCAGTAATCACTTCATTGCAGATTGTCCGATATTTTTGCCACATGGCTGGGATGTTCCTAGCTTTTGCAGTTTTGTGTATCCTTTTCCGTTGTCTAATGAGATACTTAACTCTTGGTGTCATCCATTCAGGCTCGTTCTGACGGCATTTGACAATTTTGCTGGGTACATATTTGACGATAAGATTATTCACATATGATGTGAATGTTGAGCAGATTTCATCAGTTCCCAGGTTGTCAATTATTCGGTTCCAGTCACATGAACGAATTTCATTGTTTAAGGAAATAAAATTTGCCTCGTCATACATGTAAATAAGACGATTAAAAGATTTGCTTCCTTTCTGTCTGTCTTCGATTTCTATCGTGGCATTTACCGGTACATTTTTGATTTGTATTAGTAATTATGCATAAATAATACATTACATATAAGGGATTGGAGGACAAGTTCTGTGATACTTAGTTGGACCTCCGCTCCCTACAGATCATACATGAAACATAAATATAACAATTTATTTTGGCTTTATATCAGGTTTTGGTGGGGCGGGTAGAATATATATATTTTGAGTGCGTGAGTATAACGGATATTTTACATGGGTGTTAACTATTACAAAACGGTGGCGTGGTGGGGGCAACGAGTATAATTATACACTCATATGACTAGTATGACAGCTGGCAGCATATATATGTATATGGTGGGGGAAAGCGTTAGTATGTGTGTTTGGGAAATGGTACATAGGAAGGGGTCGTTTGAGTAAGTAATAGAACAGGGTATTGGGGCAGCAAGTACAATTATGGTACAGGGTTCAGATTTTGTGAGTCTACAGGAGCTCATTCATTGCACGTCGCAAATCGTCCGGTAGATTTTATGAATTTTAAAGCTGTATCTGTTAGAATGCAATTTTCGTTGGCGGTTAAAGTTAGATCTCCTTTTATAAGCGCTTCATATGACGCGACTCGAAATGATCTCATGTGACAATTCTATGCATTGTTGTGAATAAAGGGTGCAATACAAGAAAAAGTGTTCTGCATCTTCCACAGGGCTTCCACAAGTACACGTGGGGTTATCACCAATGTGGTTTTCAACTTTGTCATGGTTCAAATTACTCCACTTATTTCTAATCCGACAGTGTATAATATTTGTTTGTCGGTCACCGAGATATACATGAGATGAATTTTTTCTCTTGGGGAGAATTGTTGATTTGAAAGCCTCGTAAGATTTTTGTTTTATGTCGTTTGCCAAGCAGTTCCAAACTTCGTTTGTTTTCGGAAAGAAAGATTTCTTGAAGGTTTCTAGATGACAAAAGTAATTCTCAAAATCATCCGTGTTGCGCAAAAAGTAACGACTCGTATCACCGACACGAGGTAGGAGAAGATCGGATAAAAATTGGGGGGCTTTACGATTGACAATTTTTTGCATAAGACATAATTTTTGTGCATCTCGACGAATCTGAAGGGGTTTCCATCCAAGTTCGTTAAGTAAATTGGCGTTTGACGAGGATCTAGTTAGGCCAGAAACAACTCGTGCTGCATCGTAATACAGTTTATCTAGTGTAGATTTTGTGATGTCAGGGGCAGAGTCCCAGACACAACTGCCATATTCTAGTATTGGCAATAAATGTGTTTTGAACAGTGTGTCGAGGGTCTTTCGTGATAACATATACCTTAATTTGTGAAAGCACAGTGCAGGCATTATTATATGTGTTCTATGGCAAGGTCCCATTGAAGATCGGATTGCAGAACGATTCCGGTACATGATAGCGGACTATATCGGAAAAAAAGGGATCCAGGGTACCAGATCCCTTCAGTTCACATAGATCATTTATGAATATTAGATCTATTATGGTTTCAGAGTATTCCGTGAAGTTGGTGGTGTCATGAATAACTTGTTTCAGATTACATTCTGCGACTATATATGGTTACAGGGTTGTACTGATTTTCATTAAAGTCTCCAGAGACAATTAGTTTGTGTGTGGGATACGAATTTATGGTGTCACCGATGTTTTCTAATATGTTGTGCCAACAATTCACATTTGGGGGGGGGGGGCGGTAACAAAAACCCAATCAACACTCTTTCTCTCGGTAATATAACTTCAAGCCAAATGCTTTCTAAACCAGGTTTCTCAATATATTTTCTGCGTGTATAGGCTACATCGTTTTTGATATAAGCGATCACGCCCCCACCTACAGTGTCCGTTCCTACTCTGTCAACTTGCTCGAGTTCGTGAAATCCGTGTATTAGTAAATCATGCTGGTCCGTTTTATCGCTCAACCAAGATTCCGTAGAACCGCATATATCGTAATTTTGTATTTCGGTGGCAAGTATGTCGATTTTAGGGAGGAAACTTTGTACGTTCAGATGGAATAGTGACAGTTGACCATTAATGGTGGGACCAGGGTTTGGTTTAATATCACCAGAAGTGACGAGAAGATGCCTGAACCAAAAGGGAATTCCAATTTGGTTATTGACCAAAAGATTGTGTCGGACATTTTTTCGCGTGTGCATAGATGTAGTTGAGATTTCAATTTTGTCGTTGTATCTCACCATAAACAGCATGAGTAAGGCCAGTAGTATTTCATTTTTGCCAGCGCCCTTTAGTTTTAATCCAATGTAAAAGATAAGTAATTCCGATATCAACGGGTCGCATCTATGTTTTCGCTTAGCATAGCGCGCGAGTATAGAACATGCCTACCCGTGAACGGTGCGAGCCAGGATCATTGGTGTCTATCTTGGTATATTTTAAGTGCGTAGGCAGTTCGTTCCTGTCATCGGTTCGTCGGTTTGAAGCCTGACTTAATAGCCGGAGATTGTATGAGTAATCATAAGGATCAGATGTAAGGATAGAGAGGGCATGGCGATGAATGTAAGAATAAAGGTAAGAATGATAAGCATGATATAGAGATATACACACATGAAAGTAGAAAAACATAAACAGTTCTGAAAACAAAACGTTATATACACTGCAATACTTATGTGTTTGTTTGTAAGTGCAATATATAAAACGATGACCTAAGATACCAATATTGTCGTGTGAATTAGTTCTGCCAATATTAGTACATATTGTGCGAACGTTTATGGATGAGAATGATCAGATGTGAGTTTATAATGTATAGTAAATGACGGACATCCGTGTGTAAATATATTATGTAAATTACGGTTGTATTGTGATCAAATTGGAAGTCCACTGGTGGACTTCCAATTTGATCACAATACAACCGTAATTTACGTGGACATACAGTCCCAGACTTATCACCAATCGGTTACAATAATAATAGTATTCGTGTTTGGCGTGCACATCCAGGTGAAAGATCGATCACTCTACCTGAGTACGAAGAACGATAACACAACATGGGCTTACGGTCGAAAGGGAGATAATACAATTCTACGGTCGCCAGTCAGTTGAGACCAATTATTTCATAACGAGATTGATCTGCATGAACGCCGCGAATAACTCCAGCTGTGGTGTAAGTTGGGAGTTTCCAACCCATCCACTGACCCATCCGGCATTTCACTGGGAAGAGCTTTCAAGAAAAACACTAATGTCTGGTGACAGTGAAGTCGATAACGTTGAAGAAGCAACGCTTGCATTGCGTGCACTCGAGAGTATGCTTTAAACTGTCATTGCCAAGGTGAAAATGGGGTATGGACCATTTTCGAGAACGGTAAGGATTTCGACCGATTTATTGGTCTCGATACATTGTATTGTGACGGTGTAATTTAGCCCTAGTTTATATACAACTAATACAAGTTAATACTGACAACTAGCAGCTAACATATTCATCCATATCACCGGTATTTACGACATCCCGTTTACCCTCTCAACTTTGCTGTATTCGATCCGTCCCTGTCTTATCACTGTCACTTCAGCCCAATGCTAAACGCTCTAGTATCGCTACGTCAACTAGTACAGGTAAGCTCGCAGCTGATTGGATGACACATGGTCGCGCGTAAATTGTCAAAGGTCAATCTTGTTTCGCGGGGTTTTAGATTAGTTGGTCAGAAAGTAAAGTTGTCTTCGGAAAGTTATTGTCTTAAAGTCTTAGTTTATTTTGTCGTCAAGATGTCGTCAAGTTGTTTAGACTATCGTTGTATACAGATCCTGACATAGTGGCCTATGTCCCATTGAACTGGGCCTATTCTATGCCTATACTGATGTATGATAACACTCTCTGTGTTATGTGAACAGACTATGCCAGTCTGTGGATGATGTTTGATTGTATGTGTTGGTGGTGATGATGATGATAATCAAGATGTGTTATTAAGATGAATAAATGCTATTGAAGACTACAAAAGGTAATATGAACTTTCCATAGACCCTGCCCACCAAGACTGAGAATTAATTGACGGAGCCCATACTGCCAAGGCTAACTATATAAATTTAATGTCAAAGGCTCAAGGACATTTAATAATATAAATGGACCCATAGTAACCCTATGACATTTGGCGCCCAACGTGGGGCTCGAACCCACGACCCCGAGATTAAGAGTCTCGTGCTCTTGGGAGCACAGTCAGTACTATTTCAGAGCGGTTTTATACTTCATTTTTATCGAAGTCCCCACTTCAGCCTCTAAACCAGATCCTGAACATTGAGTGTGCAGATGGTAAAAGTCTTCCGTACCTAGGGTACATACACTGTCCAGTGACAGTTTCTGAGTTTACTCGGAATGCGACAAGAGATTGTATTTTTCTTGTAGTGCCAAATAGCAATTATAACTTTTCAGTTCCAGTGTTGTTAGGTACAAATGTGTTAGCTGATTTCATGGAGATATGTAAGCAGCAGCATGGTTCCAAGTTTTTGCAGGTATCTAATCTGTCTTCTCCATGGTATATGTCATTCCGCTGTATGACATTCAGAGAAAGGAACCTTGCAAAGAATAATTTTGTTTTAGGGCATGTTAAATCTGCAGAGAATCAGCATGTGATCCTTCATCCAAACACAAAGAAAGTTCTTTCAGGTTTTATTGATCACAAGATGCCATATCAGCCTACATGTGCAATTTTGCAACCACTTCCAGATGATAGTCGATTTGATTTTTTAGAAATATGTCCGTACGTTGTTAAATATGATTGCAAGAGTAATGATTCGATTGATGTTCATCTGTCCAACATTTCTTCCAGAACCATTAGCATTGCTCCTAACTCTGTAATATGCCAGATTCAACCTGTTTCAGTAGAGGATACCGAGGAGTCTACGCCTGGTGAAACAAGTTCTTCATTTACAGATCAACTTCAGTTTGACTTATCTTCTTTGACAGCTGATGAATTTAAAGCTGGGATGAAACTTATTAAAAGTTTTTCAGATGTTTTCTCTCAGAGTGACTTGGACTTAGGTTTTTATAACAGGATTAAACATCGGATTGATATGTATGACAGTACACCTTTTAAGCAGCGTGCAAGACACATTCCACCTAGTATGATTGAAGAGGTCAGAAATCATCTTCATCAGTTACTTTCAGCTGGAGTTATTAGAAGATCCAGGAGTCCATTCTCTTCTAATGTTGTGCTTGTTAGGAAGCGCGGTTCTAATGCTCTTAGACTCTGTGTTGATTACAGGCAACTCAATAAACAGACTATACCTGATAATTATGCTTTGCCTAGGCCAGAAATGTTGTTTGATTCTCTCAAAGGTGCCAAGTACTTCTCTGTGCTTGATTTGAAAATGGGTTTTCATCAATTAGAGATCTCCGAGGAACACAAAGAGAGAACTGCTTTTTCTGTTTCAGGATTAGGATTTTACGAGTACAATCGTTTAGCATTTGGACTTAACAATAGTCCAAGTTCATTTCAGAGAATGATGGAGGATTGTCTCGAAGGTTTAAACCATAATATCTGCAATATTTATATTGATGACATCATTATTTGGTCGCAGACGGTTCCAGAGATGATAGAGCGACTTGAAGCTGTTTTTGACAGATTGAGGCAGTGTAATTTGAAGCTTGCCCCTTCAAAATGCAAATTCTTTCAACGTAAATGTACTTATGTTGGTTTTATAGTTTCAGAGCATGGAATTGAAACTGATCCTGAGAAAGTTGACAAAATTGTCAATTGGCCAGCTCCGGAGAATCCAGATCAGTTGAGGAAATTTTTAGGTTTCTGTGGTTTTTATAGGAAATTTGTCAAGAATTTTTCTGCAATTTCTAAACCTCTTACAGATTTACTCCCACCCACTAATGTTAAGAAGTCAAAGAATAAGCTTAAATCATCTTTTACAGGTAAATGGAAATGGGAAAGTGAGCAGCAGTCTGCATTTGATTATTTGAAAGATCGTCTTTCAAATCCCCCCATTTTAGGCTACCCCGACTATAGCAGACCATTTGAAATCCATATTGATGCGTCCCGGCATGGTTTAGGTTGTGTCCTTCTCCAGGAAGACGATGGCGTGATGCGGGTGATAGCATATGGCAGCCGAGGTACTACTGCCGCAGAGAAGAATTATCCCGCCCACAAATTAGAATTTTTAGCTTTGAAATGGACAGTGACTGAGAAGTTTTATGATTACTTATATGGAAATTATTTTGTTGTGTATACAGATAATAACCCTTTAACTTATGTACTTACTTCAGCTAAATTAGATGCTACAGGTCAAAGATGGTTGTCAGCCCTTGGTGCTTTTAAATTCGATATTCTCTATAAGCCTGGTAAGACCAATACAGATGCAGATGTTTTATCTAGGTTGGATGAGCCTTCTTCAGCTTTTAATCATGAATTCATTCCAGTTGAATCCGTAAAGACTATCTGTAACTCTTTACAGGTTCAGCAGCCTTTTGTTGAGAGTTTATGTGTTGACTCTGATGTATTGAAACCAGTTGATGAATTAGGTTATGATCTTGATGAGATGAATTACAAGGATTGGAGGAGAGCACAGGAGCGAGATAATGTTTTATCATTTTGGCTGACAGCAGTTAGGCAGAAGAAATGTCCGAATAGAAGGTCTTTGCCT
Organism: Siphonodentalium dalli; assembly: GCA_032622095.1. Lineage (NCBI taxonomy): Eukaryota > Metazoa > Mollusca > Scaphopoda > Gadilida > Siphonodentaliidae > Siphonodentalium > Siphonodentalium dalli. The sequence goes on from CP136063.1 coordinate 99,027,908, forward strand.
CCTTCAAAGGATCATTCTCCTTTTTTCAGGCATTTTTCGAAGTTGAAGTTGCAGAGAGGTGTTTTATATAGAGAGTCAACTTTTAATGGTAGTTCAACGTCTCAACTTGTATTACCTTCTTCTTATGTTAGACTTGTATTGAAGTCATTGCATAATGACATTGGACATCCCGGACGGGATAGGACTATTTCTCTGGTGAAAGAAAGATTTTATTTCCCCAGCATTGACAGTATAGTAGATAACTGGATCAAGAATTGCCATAGATGTATAAGGAGAAAGACTTCTACAAATTTTAGAGCTCCTTTAGTTTCAGTTTCTACTTCACAGCCACTTGAGTTAGTTTGTATTGATTTTTTGTGTTTAGAATCTTGTAAAGGTGGTTATGAAAATGTTCTTGTTATTACAGATCACTTTACTAAGTATGCTCAAGCTTTTGCTACCAAGAATCAGACAGCCAAGACTACAGCCGATATCTTATTCAATAATTTCTTTATTCATTATGGCTACCCACAGCGTATACATAGTGATCAAGGTGCAAATTTTGAGTCACAAGTCATTTCAGAACTCTGTCAGCTGTGTGGTATACAGAAGTCTAGGACTACGCCTTACCACCCCATGGGTAATGGCATTACAGAACGATTTAATCGTACACTCATAGGAATGTTAGGTACTCTTCATCCTGACCAAAAGAAGGATTGGAAATCCTTTATTGGTCCACTTGTTCATGCATACAATTGCACACGTCACGAAACTACAGGTTATGCACCATATTTGTTAATGTTTGGCAGAGAACCAAGGTTACCAATTGATGTCATGTTTGGTTTGCATAAATCTGAATCTGATGATGATCGTTCATATTGTGATTATGTTACTGACCTTAAGCACAGACTTAGAGAATCTTACAGGTTAGCTTCCAGTGGTATGTCTAAGTCTCAAGAAGGTCATAAGAGGAATTATGACAAGAAAGTGAGAGGCGCTACTATACATGTAGGCGACCGTGTACTTGTCAAAACTTTAGCTTTTGATGGCAGGCATAAATTGGCGGATAAATTTGATCCGGAGGTATATGTTGTGAAAGAGCAACCGAATAGTGATATTCCAGTTTTTGTGTTGCAGGATGACTCAGGTAGAACCAGAACTTTACATAGGAATCATTTATTACCTATTGGTTCAATTCCTTTTGATCTTCCAGTTGATGATCCAACAGTTAAACCCGATTCTTTTAAAGGTGTTGATGTTCCAGCTGGACAAGATCCTGTCAGACCTGTCCCTAAACCAAGAACTGTGAGGAAAGATTATATTCCAGGCACTGTTGACAAATCTCATAAAGAGAACAGACTTAATGGTCATGTTAGTGATAGTGATGAGGAGTCAGTGATTATGTTTATTCCACAAAATGTTCCAAGTGTTCCATTTGTTTCAGGTAATGTGGATAATGGAGGTCCACCTCGTCCTGATGACGATCGGCGTTCGAGGATGGATCCTGGTATTCCTTCCAGTGGTGACGACCGCACTCCAAATAGGGAGCATAGTGAAGATAATGTGATAGAATTTATTTCAGATACACATGAGCCGTTCGTTCAGACAGAACTTAGGTCCACAGGTGTACGTGTAGAGGCTGAGAATAGTGAGGAGATTAGTGATATTGTTCCTTCTGCAGCTGTTGCAGATGATGGAGAACGAGTTAGCGGAGATGGTGATAGAATTGTAGCTTTTGTTTCAGATGATGTAGCCTCAGGTGTTAGTTCAGATGTAGTGATTAGTAGATCTGGTAATGAGGAAATTTCTTCCCATACAGATACCAGTGTGCCAAGTCCAGTGCCTAGGAGATCGACAAGAGAAAGGAGTAAGCCATCGTGGATGCAGAAAGGAGACTTTGTTGTCAATAAATTGCAACCTATTTCAGGTAGCATGATAGACAAAAATGATTTAATTAAGAAACTTACGGACAATCAGTTATTTTCCAGAGTTTCCCCTGATGTTCTACAGTCAATATTTGAGTCAATACTTAAGTGAACTCTTGTTTTCAGGTGATATTAGTTCATCTGTGCAAGATGTATCCTTATTCAGTCTACTCATGTGTTTATTTCAGTCAACTTTCAGAACATTAATATTTCCGGTTAGTTACAGTTGTGTCTGTGACTATCTATCTTTACAGTGCTGTTATCTGTAACATGGCATCCACTGCCTTGTTAGGATATCTCTCACGTGTAATGTGAGCATTCAATCTGTGATGTACCTTGAACATATGTTGTGTCATATGTCAGATATTGTTGTGTCCATTGATTATCTTTTAATAAGTATTGTGTACTGTTGGGTATCATGTATCATCTTCGTACGATCAGAGGTATAACTTGTTTTCCAGCTGACGATCCAGTGTAGAGCTACGACTCATTTGAGGTACCAGTTTTCAAGGAATTTTTTTTTTCTTATATGCTCTGTGAGGTGATATTATGTTCCTTTCAACTTATGATTATGTTTTTAACATTTGTGTTTTTGTTTACTCATTGAAATTTCAGATGGACCAGTGTGAATGTTGTCTACTTCAAATAGTGAAGCAGATTATGACTTTTCAGCTGATTATTTACCAGCTGTCTTGAATTATTCATGGCATAGTTTCAGTTATTAGCAGGGATCGATAGTGGTGACTTTAAGTTTGATTTGATTAGTTCATGGATTACTTACAGCATTCTATGTTCAGTTTATTTCGGTTATGCTAGTGTTACATATAATCTCATTATTGCAGAGATATACCGGTACGACAAATTTTCGACTGACGATCCAGTGGTTTAACTATTTGAAGTTCCAGTTCTGCAAGAAAATTTTGTTTCTAGTTATATACTCTGGTGATATATAGTGTTCATATCATTTCTCTTTCAGCTAATCGGTTTCGAGATTAGTTCTGAATTCAGTTTTTGAACTCTGAATTTATTACATCGTGGTTTAGATGGTGCTCTACTATTATTTTTCAGAGTGTGAGAGTTTATTGATATTTTGTAGCTTTCAGTTGAATGATGCGGAGATCATTCGCCAACAGGAGGGAGAGTGTGACGGTGTAATTTAGCCCTAGTTTATATACAACTAATACAAGTTAATACTGACAACTAGCAGCTAACATATTCATCCATATCACCGGTATTTACGACATCCCGTTTACCCTCTCAACTTTGCTGTATTCGATCCGTCCCTGTCTTATCACTGTCACTTCAGCCCAATGCTAAACGCTCTAGTATCGCTACGTCAACTAGTACAGGTAAGCTCGCAGCTGATTGGATGACACATGGTCGCGCGTAAATTGTCAAAGGTCAATCTTGTTTCGCGGGGTTTTAGATTAGTTGGTCAGAAAGTAAAGTTGTCTTCGGAAAGTTATTGTCTTAAAGTCTTAGTTTATTTTGTCGTCAAGATGTCGTCAAGTTGTTTAGACTATCGTTGTATACAGATCCTGACATAGTGGCCTATGTCCCATTGAACTGGGCCTATTATATGCCTATACTGATGTATGATAACACTCTCTGTGTTATGTGAACAGACTATGCCAGTCTGTGGATGATGTTTGATTGTATGTGTTGGTGGTGATGATGATGATAATCAAGATGTGTTATTAAGATGAATAAATGCTATTGAAGACTACAAAAGGTAATATGAACTTTCCATAGACCCTGCCCACCAAGACTGAGAATTAATTGACGGAGCCCATACTGCCAAGGCTAACTATATAAATTTAATGTCAAAGGCTCAAGGACATTTAATAATATAAATGGACCCATAGTAACCCTATGACAGTATGATTTGAGGTGTGGTTGACAGCATGTCGCCAGTCAAGGTAATCGTCAGTCACTTTAAACGATGTGCGTTTTGTTGGCCAGTCAATATGTCTGTAAATGAATATAGAGCTTAGGATGTAACTTTTTTAAATAGAGTTACCTCCACTGGCAGAATCGATGCCGTCGAATTCTTTCATTAATCAAAATATGTTTAGTGGACAGATCGGTCATATGAGTTACTACGGGAATAGTATTAAGCTTGTGTATAAGTAGCATAACTTTCTTAAAGATGCAATCACGGTTCCAGATCCAGTTAGTAGTTCTTTCAAGAATATTTTTCATATTAGTTTGCGTCCATAGAAGAACAAAGCTTGACTTGTGAAATGGTCTGGAGCCTTGTAACACATTTTAGATAAATTTATATTTATGAATTCGTGGTGACTACAGTTATCAGTGCATGCACACTTTTGTGAGATTAGAGTGATGGGACAGACTGTGCCCTCAGTGTTGAATGGGCTATATACATATAGTTTCGCACACGAGTTCTATAACAGTTGCCAGTATATAAGCGACGGTTGAGTGATTATTGAGACCGTATACCTGGGCCACCAGGTGAACCCGCTCCATAGTCGTGTCCCTTCTCGAAAGGTTGTCCAATCCTCTTCATAAATCTATATATTCTACATGTATATTATGTTTATGTCAAATGTTTGATTTTTTGAAATAAATACTGTTTACACCAAAGGTTGTGTTGAAGGGACAATTGAAGGACGAGTAGATTATGGCTAGGCCCGGTCCTGCTAATACCACGGTGTTTGTGACATTGTATACTTCCAATCGGGTAAGGTATGTGCTCAGGCACTTTGATTACATATAGTGTGTGGCTGTTCAGATTGCATCTCGTCCCTTAATCTGGAATATATCGGGACAGCGGTGCCTTGTTCCCCCAGTTGCACCCCTTCTTAAAATTCGAAAATGAAGGGAAGCTTGAAGGAATGCAACCCTATTGAGCGCAATCAGGTCAGCGTGCACATAGTTAGTCAAATTTTCGTGGGTGATGTGCGTGGATTGGTCTATTAATGTAAGTATAATTGTAGGTCTTCTACAATTTCGAAGCTGCATTGGTTCTCGATTGCATGATCCACTTGTGGACATGTCCATATTATATACAAGCAACAATATATACCTTTCTCGCGATCCTACCGGCCAAAAATGTAGCACGAATAATTAGTAGGGAATTTGGTACTGTTTCTAGTTCATATATTGGAGAGTTTTCAGTTGCCAAGGGGATCAGTGCAATTACTATATTCGTATATAGTGACGACATATGAGAATGTATATAAGCTTGAAATACAATTAATGTTGTTAGACAATTGGGTAGTCTATATCATTTCGGAAAGCTGGATGCAGTTTATGGGACAAGGGAGTATCGGTGACTGTTTGATGAAAGTCGAGGGGCCTCGGTGGCTCAATCGGTTAGGGGTACCACTCCAAGCCGTTTCTCCCTCCAGCGCTGGCGATAAGGGTTCAAATCCACATGTTTCCACCGTGGACTTTGTAACTCGAAATCGTTATCTGATGGAGTTGCCAGTTACTCGCCGATGGCCGGTGGTTTGCCGCACATGGTTGACGAGTTTATCATCCATTGAAATCACTGTTAGATTAGTCGCAAGTGTGCGGATTTCCTCCACCACTAAAACTGGCAATGTCGTGATATGGCCTTAGTTGCTAAAGCGACAATAAACCTCAATCAATCAATCAATCATTGATGAAAGTCGAGTCGGTTAACTTGTACAAAAGTGTTGAATAACGACTAACGTAAGATATTTGTTCCGAGGAGACATTGAAGTAAAATTGTTTCAATATGTAGACTTGATTATAGCGAGGACATAGTAATTATGTATAATCACGGACATAAAGAAGAGTAACTCTATCGATTTCGGTGCACGCTCGATATAATGCGGATAGATCCTAAGATGGCCGATAAAAGAGAGCTGGAATGTGTAGTCTACCGTAAGTTAGAACTGTCATGCAGTTGGCGTTTGATCAGGGGTGGCACCAGAAAATCTCCGACAGGGGGGGGGGGGGGGGCTACACTAAATTACACCATATTGCTTGTTGGTATGTGAAATGAGCGCACATAGTGTGTGTGGCGAACCAATGAACAAAACCATATTGAAGTAATTATAGTCTCTTAGCTGGAGCCTGGAGAATTCTAATAGATCTGCAGTTGCTTATGATTGATGAACATTATCATTAATGCCTTGCTTCTTATATATCTGAACGTAACACATGACACATGATGGTTCCGGGCCGGTCCAAAATGCGAGGGAGTCGTCACAAAGTTTAGCAATACATCAGCCATAATTAGCAGATGAGATAACTCGAAGATTAAAACCCATGAATTGTTGTGAAAATTCCTATATTCTAGGGAGGCCACTTGTCTTCTGTGTCAGTTCTAATTTCTAATTTCATTAGTTGCAAGTGCCAGCATGGTGTTTCACTGTCGGGGATATAGCTAACATGTGGCCATACTGTAGGTACTCAATGGTTCTATAGACCAATGTGGCCATTGTGACGAATGCCAGAATAGCCAGCAATGATAAAGCACACATGTTTCAATAGATTTTCATTACCCCTAAAACGCTGATGGTGTAACAATACAGGGGAATACCCCCGGATTTAATGGGAACATGTGCCATGAATATTTTGTGTGGGATATATTCCGCTGTATGTTCTCTCTCTGACACTTTCCCACACTGACAGTCTGTACATGATTACTTCATCTTATACACACAACCGACTTACATATAGAAAATTCCCGACAAGTCCTCCCCGACGAGGGGGCTAGAGCTCCCCGACAAGGGGGCTGTAGCCCCGCCCCCCCCCCGTGCCCCCACTGGCGCCACCCATGCGTTTGATTGATTTGGCGGAGTAGTATCGCATGTCGATTTTATTAGCAAGGACATAGATGCCAAGTTTGCTGCCATATTGCATCGGATTCTAATGTATAATAATATGGTGTTTATGCATGGATATTATTTACCTCCTCGTCCCTATATGCCAGCTAATGGAACTTGTTTCAAGTTCTTATTTATTGTATACGACTTACTGTGTGTATTCGATTAATTTGGTGGTTGTAGTATGTACTAGTGCGCGTCGGCGGACACAGGGGAACGCATATACAGACAATGCTGAGTTAATCTGACATACCCACATGTGGGCTGTCAAAGTGTCATAACTAATGTTTATGTGCCACGAGGCTTACGTGGTGGGCTGAAGAGTTGCCTTCTGAAGTCGTAGAACTCTCCAAAGATGTCGATCCTGTGAACTGTCGTGTCCTAGTCTTTCACGAATCTGAAGTCTTAGAATATATTAAGACGACATTCGACGATCTGTATCACTCTAGCATTGATGACAGGAGGGAAGTGGAATATAGAGATACACGATTCTGTCAGATCTGGGTATGACTCCCACACACCCCATTCTGTTTGTGTCCTTCTGCCCGAAATAATGACGTACATTATCATAATCCGCCAGTGCATGGAATCAAGACATCGATTATGCTCTTTCACGATCGATCGATGCAGATATTTCGTGAGCCGGTATCAAACGATAGTGTTTTCCTGCAAGTAATCCACAATTCCGAGACACAAAGTTCAGCAGCATATGCAATAGCAAGAACCAAGACACGACACGTGCCACGTGTGGGAGGGTTCCACTGTCAGCTTTCTCGTGGTTACTAAGTCCAATCCCATCAATGTTACATTTGCTGGAAGTGAGTACATGAATGCCGTCTGTAACGAATAATTCGTTATCGCCGTAATCATGGCTGATCAATTTTGCGGACAACCAAGGGGAAGAACTCCACTTTATTGCCATAATAACGGAGAAACGATAACCATCTTTTTGGGATCTTTTCAGTCACTCGTCTTCTGCCGCCATCACCGCGAACATCCCCCAGTCCCGATGTTAACCCTTTACCCAACAGAAGGGCCCTGTGCCAATGCATTCTCTTATATATGCGAGTCGACCATAGGTCGCCTCTCATATATAAGAGAATGCATTGGCTTAACACATTAAAAATTATTAAATTGTTAAAGAATGTAAGAAAAAATGGTAAAAAGTGTTAAAAAAAGATTTTTTTTTAGGCCAATGCATTCTCTTATATATGCGAGGCGACCTATGGTCGACTCGCATATATAAGAGAATGCATTGGCACAGGGCATAACTGTAACCATCACAATGTGATCAAGGAGCCGGTTCCAATGATATCCATATTTGTATGGTTTTATTGAGACAGACCGAAGATAATTTAGGCTGTTGAAGCTTTATTTGGCCGGTTTTGGCCGGTTTGTTGGGTAAAGGGTTAAACTGTTTGGAAGAAAACTGTCCAATATGCAGGCGTTCTATCTTATCCAACCGTGTCACTACATAGGGGCGAAACTCTTGGCTGCACAATTACTAAACGTCGTTGATCCTAAACAGACTTCATTGCAGCCCCATCACAGACAATCATAGTGATATCTGGTCCTTCGTCGTGTGATTAGTTAGTTCACGCGATTATAAACAATTGAGAAGATCCGACTTCGTGCCGCTCCTTAGCTTGCCACATGAAGCTAATGATGAGGATTTGTGTGATTTTCTTGGCAAAAGAACTGTTCTAAATTGCCATCCAATGCGACTCGCGACTCTTCGATATAACTTGCTAGTTCTTCCAGCTAGATGGCTTCATTAAGAACGGTTTGATTTCGATCTTGCTTGTCCTGTGATCGATCCATTTGGCATTTTCTGTTATAGAAGGAAGTTAAGCATAGTCCTCCACATGTTCATCTATAAAATTAGTCGCTGCTCTGTGTATCTGACCACCGTCATTCTCACAGAAGAAACACACATCACTCGGTTATGTTGTAAGTTCCAGAGATACTCGTGTTTTCTTGGGAATCGGACCAGCAATTGCATATACTGATCTCTTCCATTTCAGCTTTCGGATGACAACTTCATATAACATTTATTGTGATAGGTCACCGCATTCACAGTCAATGTATATTCCAAGTCACTGGTGTCCCCAAATCGAGGATTTAGATAGGTTTGCGGCTCCGAGAAAGCATTTATGTTGTCCAGTATATACTTATAGCTGGGAGTGTTACCCGACGGGCATATGAGAGGGAACCCTGAATCCTCCTTCTGGTAAATGAATCATAACGACTGTTCCTGCTGAGTGTCGTTCTGGCCGGAGAACCCTGCTTTTGGTTGGTGTTGTGATGAGCTCGAAAGTCTTCGGCATTATGTATATTGTCGTTTGTCACACCGGTGGCCTCGTCTGTCTTTGACATGAAAAACAAAAATGCAACGAAACATAAGTCAAAACTAATTCTAATTATGAACAATATGATAATAACATTTAAAAGACATATTATGTACATGTTCGGGTGCGCGAAACTGATCATTATTTTTTTCTCAGGCGCTATGCCAACTAGAGGAGTACGTACGTGTAGCATTCTACTAACATCTCAAAGAAAATCTCAAAGAAATGGACCACACCATGTCCTCTTTAGAAAACATCTTGATTCGGGACGCAACTATCAGCGATAAACTAACGCAAATGATTTCGCCATCGAGAGTCATTGCATTTAATTCATATATAAAAATGACGGTGTGTTGTAAAATTTGATTAATATTCGTACAAATAACTACTTTGAGCAAGATTATTCTCCATTTCTATTTGATCACCCTACCGGGGTGTTTCATATCATTTTAATTGCATCTTCAACGCTTGACAATTCAAAATGTATTCAAAAATTTACGATGATTTATCAATCAGGCTACGCCTTTTCTCAATTTTATTAGTTATTATTTAAATGGAGGGAACAGTGGGCTGTAAATAGAATGCAATTACTCATTTTCAATATATTCGATTTACTTAGCCCATATAGCGGATGACATTGCTGGATGATACTCACAAGAATATTTCGTTGTTTACACACATTTATACACATTAATTGATATTAAATGACGTGGATAAATTTTGGGGGAAAATGCACCATCTTGACTGGACATCATAACGGCGGTGGTATTTAGGGTCATGATGAGTAAAAAATATTACCAAATGATCGGGCACTAGTTGCTGCTGATATATATTATGGTTAAAAGTCCCAAAAGAAAACTCATATTTTCAAACAGGGATAGAAAATTGAACAATCTTTATACAAAAATATATATTTCTGTACTTTTGGCGTCCATTGTGGCGGCTATTTTGGATTATCGTAGGCAAATTGGATGTGGATACAAAGACAGGCATCCATGGTATCGCTTCGGTGTGCTATAGTAACTATATATCAGCCATTAGATTGGATACAAAATAGATACCCCAAAATCATTAATTTTATTTTAATTTAGTTTTCGAAATGTCAAGGTCAATTTGAAGGTCAATGGGTCACCAGAAACATGGAACCAGCTAACTGGTTGATGTGGACCACATACCCAACCAACCCTGAAAGTTTCATGCTTTAATCCAAAAGTGAATTTTGAGTTACAAATTAAAAAACGCATATCGTGGCAGTGGGCCGGACACCTTTATTATGCCATGTTGTGATGTGTTCTCTTCTATGATAAAGTTGACAAAAAGGCGGGTGGCTAGATATTGGTAGACTGTTAATATAACACATGGTTATATATGCGAGATGTACACCAGCAAAATGCGTTCAATATGTTGTAATGACACGTCCGTATCAGTTCAGCATCACAATTATTGCTTTTCAGGGCTGCGTGATCAGTGCACAGTTTATTCTCCTGTTACGCAAATTCTAGCACGAAAAGTGCGTCTATTTTAGGCATAGAACTTTCGAACATACATCTGACCCGAACAGAAACATTAACCCGACAAGATATAAAAGCCGCTAATCTCATTGTCACTCAAACAACACCAGAAGAACATGAGTATACCCTTTCAAAACAATAACGCGATGTAGCAGGTTATGGCTAACCACTAACACATGGGTATGAGTGGGATTATCACTATTCAGAATGTGTTATGTTTGTAGGCTGAGTCATTTCCTATACATAACTATAATGGTTTGTGATAGGAATTTACCTCGACCAATATATAGAGCGACTAAGAACAACACACCGAATATAGTTTATTCTTGCGGCAACTCAAATGCTATATACTTTCGTACCGTAATTAACGTGATTATGTTTCGCGAGAAATGACAAGGGATGTACGCGGAACAAAGCGACAAAACGCTGAGACGGATTTGGAATGCGTGGAACCGGCCATTTCGCGAAGAATATCCCATGTTGCGGACTTGTTATTGATGTCACATCAACCCCAACGCGCTTTTAACAAATAACATCTTTGATGTCTGGTTTGTCGTTGTCACCCGGCTGTTTTTGTTAGTCACACAGACGTATTAAACATTATCCCTTTTAACGTGAACATAAAATAAAATATCTATAAAGCTATGTGAATCCAGTCTAGACGACATCCCTCTTTTACGTTATATGACCGTGATTTCCGGGGATTCAATTTCTTTTGATTCCAAATGTTAGATCTAGGATTGTCTCTTTGTTATGGTTTCACCATATCGGTCTGTGAATCGACTGAAGTTTAACAAAATCCAACGCTATTCACCATACTTTAAATTCACATTAGTTTTCAATGCTTCATTGGCAGTAGATTTTACCGGGCGATGTTTACGGTAATATTCACCGCTCAGATCGAAGAATCCAAAAATTTAAATGAGCTTCTGATGTGTGTGTGTGTGTGTGTGTGGGAGGGTGGGTGTGTGTTTGAGGGTGTGTGTGTGTGTCTCAGGTACATGTACCTTGTCGTGGGTGCCTTATGTACCCTCTGTCGGATTTGCCCATGTACCTTCTGCATGTCGGGTGTGCCTCATGTACCATATTTCTGGTGTGCCTCGGGTACATTCTGCCGGGTGTCTCAGGTACTTTCTGTCGGGTGTGTCTCGCGTACCACACGGGTGTCTCTCAGGTACATCCTGCCAGGTGCGTCTAGGGTACCCTCCATGTGTGTCTTAGGTGTGCTACCAAATATTTTAATGAGCTGCAGGTGTGTCTTATGTACCTTTTGCTCTGTGTGTCTCATGTACCTTCTGTCGGATGTGTCTCACGTTCCTTTTATTGTGTGTTTCTCGGGTACCTTTTGTCAGGCGTGTCCCAGGTATCCGACTTGTGTGTCTCGGGTACCATCTGAATGGATATCATTATGCCAGTGTAGGTGTTTCTGATGTACCAGACGTGAGATACAAGATGGCCGTTAGATTCACGACTGTTCTTATATATATAGTACAATATTATATCATTAGTAAATATTGATTTAAATTATATTTTATCACCTAATAATCACAACATTTAGATGGACTGTGGTACGAACCGTGCGTCAAGTGAAAATAACTCCTTTTCAAGTCGAGACGCCTTAGGGACACCGTCGTGTGCGTGTCACTTGTCGCGAAGTTATGCAATGTCAAATGCAGATCTATCGGACATATCCGAGTGGTATTGTCCATTAGAAGTTAAAATGATAATATTACGAAAAAGGGGGTACTATTTAGGGTAACAAAACGACTTGTACACTCCATGAGGCTCGATCTATACTTAGGTGCATGGCATTAGGGTGTCATCAACCACACGAACACGCAGTGAATATACATGTAGTTAGTTCAACATCAATGCGGATGTGCGATTTGCCGTCCATTTTACAAATGCCTGATATTTCCGACCATTCCGATTTATCCCCTGTAAACTGACGTCTGATATATTGCGTTCTGTCTGTCTATTGTACTATTATGTATACGACATATATGTACAGTTCTAGTTTGGGTACTTACGTCAACACACTTATTTCTGAAATAAATCAATTGGGGAGAACGTGATGTATCCAGCTGCTGGTCGACTACCAGCTATCACCTTTTTTGTATCATCTAATTACACGTAGCCTATATAGCCTCAGAAAGCAACCCACACAGGGGGGGGTCGGAAAAAAATTTCAGGCACGTATGGCATTTTTTCCATTTCGATCATTTTTTGTACCCACCCACCCCCACCGCCAAATTTTTTTCCGTTTTCGGCAGTTTTTCCCGACCATTTTTTGACACCCACCCCCCCTTTTAACACTAAAACAGAGATTTGCGGGGGGAAATTCACTGTAAACAGCTGTATATGAATTTCTGTGCATACTATTTATCATGGATGTTAACATGGACATGTAAATAGGAATGAGTAATTTTGAGGTCATTCGGCCAAAAAAACATGGCTGCCAGCGGCCATCTTGGATTTCAAAATTTGCAACAAAATACAACACGATAACTGCCTGCAGTCAGTTTACCAGTTAGAATTACATTATTTCTCTCATTCAAACTGATTCAAAGTGGTTTTGAAGCCCAACTCATTGCCAAAACACTAAAAACAAGCAGGAATTATTTTTTTTAGTTGCGGAAAAAATTGCTTGTTGGTGGCTTTGACCACCCACACACCCCGGCATACGTGCCGGAAGAAATTTTTTCACCCCCCCCCCTGACCCACACACATTTTATTTTATTAAAGTGATATGAAACACTCCGTTAGGGTGATCAAATATAAATGGAAAATAATCTTGCTCAATGTAGTAATTTTTACAAATATTATATCCAAATTGACAACAAACACCGCCATTCTGATATATGCAATCAACGTCGTATTCGATGCATCTGTCGGCGAAGCGAAATTATACTATATATGTAGTTCGGCATTAGACACTTCTATACGCCGACAGATGCATCTAAAACGACGTTGATTGCTTATAATTACGACAATCCGCATATAAGTTGGTGATTAAGCAAGTTTTTTTTAAAGAAACTATATTAAAAACATTAAAATAGTAAAACTATCCCAGTGATATTGGTGTCTGGACTTCAGCTGCTCTTTTAACCGAAATGGGAAATTGGGTCGAGAATAAATTGGGCGACCGACTGGAACTTGGAAGTTCGAGATGAACACACACAATACGATCTCTGTTTCGAACTACACAAAAGCAAGACACCACACCCGTAAACTGTTAAACTGTTAAATTTCACTTCTTTAAAACGATTCTAGAACATCTATTGTCATAAAGACAATCCGATTCGATAGCAATTCCGAAGCGGTGTTCCCAAACTTCCCCACCAAATTTGCGGTCTCCTGTGACAAACAAACTCGAAAAGTAAACAATCGCTACAAAGGTGCATTCTATGCTCTCGTGACCACTGCCATGTCATATTAGTATTGGCACGAAGCTGGATAAATGCTAATACTAATGGTGGAATCGTTATGTAAAACATTGCTTTATCCCCAACTAAATTAATGTACTATTTTGCTGCTTAATAGGCGATAATTTTTCGCTGAGAGTTGGCGTCTTAGGTTACCACTAGAAACGGAAGTTATTTCTTGCGATTTGATTGGTGGACTAAATAAAATTCCGGGTAAATTCGCCCGATGGATATTCGACTTTGTTTGCGAACTTTTTAAAGTATCACTACACCCAGTGATGCGGGAAACGACAATTACCTCGGCTGATAGAAATTGTCGCTACTAATTGTATCTGGGCGATGCTGGGAAGACGGCCATTATGTCACACCACCGCCCGGATTCTGTATGTGCATTGAATTTTCTAATATTATTTTTATAAATCCTATTGTATATGTACATGCTTTATCCAATAAACTATCTATCTATCTATCTAAGGGCCTTGGCCAATCAAATGCACGCATTTAAGTGAAAGCGAAAGTAGTTGTAATTATATGTTAATCAAATACAGTGACAATCGATGGCAAAATCGTTTTCGTTAACTTATCGCAGATAGTTGCGCCCCGAATCGAGAAGTAAATATTTACAATTGCGCGTAGTTCAGACGATGTTTTCTATGGAGTGGTAAGGTCGATTTGTTTAAAATTTTCGGCGATGTTACTAGAATGCTATAATAAATTATTCTTCCAGTTGGCACAGTGTCTGAATACTAACTTACTAGTTTCACGCACCAGAATAAGTACATAATATATCTTTAATATTATTCTAGTAAATGTATTTACTTTCAGTTTCATACAAACACATACAATTATCATGCATATAAATGTTTTATTATTTATTATGACATGACATATGGTTCTGAGACATAAAGAATGGTGGGTGTGAGAGGATATTTATTTTCAAGATAAGTTCGCTCTTTGACAGCTAACACATCACATCTACTGTCATTAAATAAACAGTATAAGCGAAGCGCACATATGACTTCATGGCCCTTTTGTGCAGGTACCGCAGGCCCCTCTAACACTGTTTCAGCTAGTTACATGTCAATATTTGAACTGAAATGTCCATTAGCTGGAAAATGTCCAACCGGATTTAGATATTGCGGATTTCACCCAGACACCTGGACCAATTTCAACCAAATTTGGTGTTGTGACTCGGGTACCCTGGTTGAGGTGGAGGTTGACATGTTTTTTTTATTTCAGTTTGTTTTGTTTTGTTCTTTTATAATCCAAACATTTAAACGATCAAAATGTGCGCGAAAAGCACAAATGGGCCGCCGCTGAATAAAGGCTTTGTCTCAGATAAAAATGTTCGTGCAGCGAACTCAGGGGCTGCAGGCACCTCAGACGCTGAATAAATGCTTCCAAAGGTAGCCTGTTTCAGCTAGTTATGTCAATATTTGGACTGAAATACCACCCATATTTTTAGATTTCGGTCTGCGGCCCATGGATCAAATAAATTCAAATCTTTGATGCGGAATGATGGATTGACTACGATACTGTTGTGACCATGGCAACGAAGCACACACAGATGTAATAATATCTTGATATTATATTTCCACGTGGCCACATCAAACGGCAAAATCTCCACCCTTCACTTCTTCTTGTCATCACAGGGCCCTGTGCTCAATGTGGGTTCGTCTTTGTTCGCAGATGACATTGGAATACAAAGAATCGTGTTTTTTTAATTGCGAATAACGTGTGCTCAATATAGAATTCTACGCAGTAGCGTCGATATTCCTTTCTGTAAAAGGCCACGTGAATATCGTTATTAAGTAAACCCACGCATCAAACTCGCCTAGATGTTCATCATAATATATAGATATATCACTTGAAACCCCTATTACATCAATAAAAAACATTACATATTGCCTTATCTGTCACTAGTGGTGAATAGGCGTTTGCTTTCAGCCAACTAGACATTTCGCCAACACAATGACTTTACATTGATTCAGGCAGATTAATACTATTTCGAAAAACCAGAATCAACACCAGACAACGCAAAAATGATCGATTTGTTCATTAAAGTTAAATTAGAAACAAAATCAAAGAGGCAAACTGGGGGACTATTCTCCGTCGCTAGCCTGAGAGCGCAATAATGCTGTATACGCTTGTGAAGCGTCTCATCCAACGATGTAAATGTATGCATGTTTAAGCTTCTTTTAATGATTTTGTTTTGTTAAAAAGGCATAAAGCTCAATTTTATCAAAACTCCTTTCATAAAATTTTATATCCCGACATAACTCGTTGGAGATCTTCTATATAATAGTATAAGCATACTATAACGCGACCATCTGAATAATACATATGGTGGTATACATCGTACACTCTTTATACGGTCACATGGGCCGATGTCAAACGGACCGTCGGTTGTTATACGGACTATGGCTCATACGGACCCCGGCTGATACGTATCCTGGCTAAAACGGACCCGGGTGATAATGATATTTCATATACTCCTTTTCTTTTGTTTCAAATAAATAACGGACATTCTGTTATATCAGTGTTATATGTGATGTAGAACATCGATCATTTCAGCTGTGGACACCCCTCATAATTTTACCCAGAATCATCTGCACGCGGAGACAAAACATCATTACGCGCGCTCCGCGTGTATACTAATGTAGAGATTCTTGTTTCGCCTGGGCGTATGGGTGTTTTATTTATAGAAAGGGAATTTTTGGGAGGATTAAAATTTGAACTGCGACCGGAGGCCGAGTCCGGTAAAAGGTGTAGTTGGGAATTTCAATTTCGTTTATTGTCGTTAACATTATCATGTCAATAATGTTGATTTTTGGTTTGTGATAAGCTATGCCAATTACAAATAAAAGAAATGAAAAAGATAATTTCTAAGTCTTTTATTTCAACTTTTATAGACATTTTTCGTTCTGCAGCCCACTGGGGGTTGTGGTCGGAGACGGCCGAGTGGGCCGCCTGTTCGTTAATTAGGTGCTGGTTGTTATTGTTATTTTAACGGAATTCTGAGTTGGTCATTCGCGAAACCAATATATTTTATATTCTATAATTACAATCCTGGGTATATAATATATGATCTTCAGCGCGTTACCATTTCTGACATTGGTTTTCTTGTCTTTCCTGTTGGTAGTTTCCGCGTGTAGTATGGCCACCTCAAAACGCGCTTGTTTCACTTTTGTGCTGAAAATTGAAAACAGCTGATTAATTTATATGTCTTCGTATCAGCCGATGGACCAGGGCCCGTAACAAACGGTGGTCTGTAAAAGCCAAGGTCCGTATCGACCAATGCCCGTATCAGATAAGGTCCGTATCAGCTGGCATTCGGTCGTGCATTTAGCACCTTGACTCACGATGAGTGGTTGAGTTTACCCTTCTCAGCCAATCGGCATAAACACGGAATAGGTTATAACAATATTCTAGTTTTTGAACCGATGAGATGTCCGATTGGTAAGCGTACATGCAGTAGAAATATTTATTTACGTGATCCAACTCGTATTCCATTCATTAAACCCATTCTATAATAATGTTATACAACGGTCATTGTATAACATGAAATAGTGCCAGGTGTACCAAAATGTATTATTCTTGGGCAAACGTGACCTTTGAATTCCGGCTTTTATGTTTTAATTCCACACGCTACGTACGATAATCGATGTTTGTGACTATTGTTGATTTAGTTTGAACAAATAGGTAATTAAATTTACGCCATTAAATACGTCAAAGTGTCTTATTTGCTGGGACTATTTCTTTACGCGGGCAAATGAGTTGACTTCGAACTTCTAAATTTGCATATTGATATTATTTCACTTTGATTCTGCCTCACACGGATATGGCTGAATAAAATCTTCAGTTTGGAATGATGATAATACAGTTCCATAGATACACGAAATAACTAACTGCAGCCTTTGTATGCACATTGTAAACATAACCAATTGTGTCCAAGCCATAGTATTTTCCAGCTGTTTATTGTACCATATCCTTGCCATATCAGAAATAAACTAACAAGGAACGCTCTTCGTTGTTTCACTCTGAAGAAAACCCGAGGGCCGATTTTTTTTCTATAAGTCTGTGAAGTCGTTAGTTCACGTATTTGTAGACTTAAAGGCTTGGTATCCTGAATAATACAACAAAACACTATCGGAAAGCACCCCCTATTATTAACATAATAATTATAGCCCAAGTCCCATAACTATCGCGTAATAAATAAGCCGAAAAATAAATTAATGATACCTCCAACGGTTGTCCGGCTATTTCCGTCGCTATTCCACATATGACGTCATATGAGTTGACAAACTTAAAACGCGGAATCTAAGTCTGAGTTAATTGTATCTACCTATATATTGCTTAATGCGTTGGCACCACCCCCCCCCCCCCCACCAATCACTCTCACTGACTCACTCTCATCCTTCCTCAATGATTTGTTATAATCTGCCATCATCATCATCTTTCTCATTCACCACGTGCAGCTGTAAATAAGTTACTTATTGTGCCATTTTGTTAAACAAATTGTTTGTATCAATGTATACCGGAGAGGGGCTCATTAAGTTTTGTAACTTGTGCCCCAATCCATTTTGTATTATACTACAAATAAAATATGTTTAAAAAAAAAATTAAAAAAAAATTATTGCTTGATAGCGTCCTACGGGAACGGGCAAATCGGTGAACTTCGTCACGGTCACCTTAGCACTTTACATAAAACGAAATGGATTTGGAACATGTAGATGTGTCCCGTTGACCGGTAATCTTCAACGTAGGTTTTCTCACTCAGAAGTATATGAATTCTATGAAATCGCAGTCAGTTATGCATTAACCTATTTATTGGAGGATTCAACGGTAAATCTCATTGACAAAGTTGTCAATTACGGAAGGCCAATCTGTTCATTGACAACCGTGGTCATTGCAGTAATGACAGGTTATGGTTATGAAAGTGAGTAGATGGTACTCGCCAAAATATGGAAAATTGTAGATACATGTATTGCCCCAGCGTGCCCTGTAATCGCTTACACGTTAAGGTTGGTGAATAAAATGGGCTATCTTTTGCACTTAACACAGAACAAAGGGGTGACACAAAAGTAGTCAGTGACAGTTTCATGTATTCAATCCACCGTGTTTTGAGACGGATTGAGAAAGTCCAACGATACTTTAGCGCCAATAATATGAACAGTTATGACTCCCGATAAAGCCAGTAAATCTCTCAATCAGACGCATAATATATATTCTGGGTTCTGAACACAACCCTGCTACTCAATAGCGTGTGTGGGGTAGCCACCATGCACGAGTGCTTGTGCAAGAGATGTTAATTGATAAAGAGAAATCACCTTAAACTTTCTTTGAATACTCAATCAGGAGAGAACCATTTACTGACCCAGTCCCGGTTGACTTGACAAATCTAATTTCGCACCAGCTCTACTTAGTCGTATGTATGTTGTCAATGAC
The DNA here is from genome assembly GCA_032622095.1 of Siphonodentalium dalli. Lineage (NCBI taxonomy): Eukaryota > Metazoa > Mollusca > Scaphopoda > Gadilida > Siphonodentaliidae > Siphonodentalium > Siphonodentalium dalli. Next base: position 99,047,364 of record CP136063.1, read on the forward strand.
AAATGACAAATACAGATGGTTTCATGACACTGGGATCAGAGATAAGAACCAATTACTGCTGATAAACATCAGCATCATTGGGACGCGAATCAATACTCTTACGTTAAATACGTTGTTTTTTAGTTTGAGTTGCATGCCTTACGATAAGGAAATATTCGAACTAGCACAGTAACCGATCTGGTCTGCCCATCGAATTATGGTCGATCCAAAGACTGGTACATAGCTGAAACTGTGATATGTTTAGCAACCGAATATAGCAGGCTCTTGGTACTTCACACGGTGAGCTCAACGTAAACAGTACTAGATTAAAACAATCAACACATCAAGAAGAAATTCAACAGAAACAAACATAAACGGACGACGACAAACAAAACATACATGTACAACAGAAATTTAATCTGAAGAAACAATGTGAATATGCGTGACTAGCCGATTGATTGAGCCGTGTAACTGACAGCCGTCTTGTAGCGATGTAGGACCAGTCGACCACGAACCCGGAGGTCGTCATGGCCGCCAACACTCACGGGTTGCACCCCATGCATGGCAACACGATGACACATTAGGGGATTGTTATCCCTCGCGGTTGGGCGGTGGTGACGGTGGTCATATCCTACCCTGGTTCTACCCCTGGGGCAGCTTGAAGATTTCATTGTATTAGAACATTCATTGTGACCATGGCTGTTGTGGAACAGAGTGCACGTTTTGGTTCATTCGTTTTGCAGTTCTATGACTCTTGGTCGTGGCCACAACATTGGCATTTGAAACACGGAATAGGAATGATGTGTATTGGTATGCACTCTAACACAAACTCTGAACAAACGCTTTAGAGTTCATTATCACGGTCAGTTTTTGCTGGCGATATAAGAGACAACGCAATTTCTGAGGCAATGATTATTGACGTAATGATCACCCGTGCAACATCACCAAATTGCGTGCATCCGCAAGAAATTAAAGAGGGGAGCGAACCCGGCCGTGACAATTTCCCGCAAATTTAACAAACCGCTGGCAGCCGGTCGTTAACATACTCATAAAACAGATATTCGCGAGAGGCACCGCTGGCAGCCAGTCGTTAACATACTCATAAAACAGATATTCGCGCAAGACATGGGCATTCACAGAAAGTGCAATCAAGACATTGTAACGTGTCCCCAAAATAACTACAAGTCATAGCATATTGTGCACCGAGGATGGCGTCTCTCTTCCATACACGATTTGTGTATAAATTTCGGGTGAAAAATAATTATTAGTCGAAGACAACCATAAACAAAATGCGATGGCATTTGTCGTTTTAATCACTTCTGAATGTAATCTCTAATATGTAATATGTTTTCCACGTGATGTTGGGGACAATAGCGCAAAAAAAAAAATGCAGAATAAAGAGTGTTTTTTTATTATTACCTGTGTTGTTCGATGTAAGTTGTATTTTTGCTGGTAGGAGAGGCTGCCATCTTGAAAAGCACCAAAGTGAATCGTGCATCTGTATATGGAAAATGTTCGATGCCTTGCACGTATATGTAACCACTGGTACGTGTATATAACGCAGAACGATTTGATAGATACATATGTATGTTGCAGTATGTGGTATTCTCTCCCCGTCCTATCAATATACATACATACATACTCTCCACTATTCATATTGCAGATCACACTTACCTTAACCTACATTTCCTCCTATCTGACAAATGAAACAGTACTAGTAACCCCCTTAATGATGTCAAATATGTTTTAACAAATTTTCCAATTATATTACATTTAAATAGTCTTACGAAGTGGCACGATTTTCATTTTGTGTTATTGTGGTTATGTCGCTATGTCATAATATGACGACGCTGTCAGTTTTATGGGTGAGGACAGCTCATAGGACTAACTGGGGGATATTTTATCTGATTTGACACCATAAAACCAACATTTTGTGACCGAAAATGGGATGTTTGTACCAAAAACATAATAACAAGCTATTGCATTTTGAGACCCAAATGGGCACAACAGACAGAGATATTCGAGCATGATCACATATGTTGGCGCAAATAATGTTTCTGGCTTCCAACATCGATGTTAAAAAAACTTTCTCCGTTCAACATTCAACAAAATCTATATTGAGTGCAGATGACAAATATTGGGTGCTATAATACTGGTCCAGCATCTGGAGCCACAGTTTCAAAAGTCCAGGGCACCTTCTAAAATTACACAAATTCGTGTCCAACCTTGTCTCAATATACTTACCACATGAATGATGTCAGAAACCACTGGCACATTATAGTTATAAAATTACTCATACTGACCATTCGTGTCTGTGGAGCACATAATGTTATTGGCAAGAATAAGATATATGTACCTATACCTATATAAACGAATCAGCTTTATCCATTTCTACGATGACAATCATATCTGCAATATCGAACCATATTATTGGCGGTTCATTATAAGCTATTGGAACATACGTACCGAACCATGCAACGGCTTTTCTGACTCCTCTTTAGATATATAGCTTCTATATAATTATACTACTTGCTTATCTATTCATGTAGCTTCATTTCAGGCAGCACGATGATGGCGATTATAATAAATTAATAATGATGACGATGGTGATGATGAGGATGAAAATGTCGATGACGTGATTATGCTGACGACGGAAATGATGAGGATTAAGATTATGAGGATGACAGCGATGACGATCACAATTAAATACGATGACGATGATGCCGATGATACTTTTAATGATGATGACGATGATGTTGATTACAATGGTGATAGTAATGATAATGACGACGATGACGATGTGAGCATGATTATAACAAAGGCGACGACGACGAAGACATATACTGAGGAATAAGCGACGCCGATGAGTGAGACGACGATGACGATGTATATGGTGGTGTTAATAATGATGATGACGATGAGATGATCTTGATGATGGTGATGAAAATGATGATGAAGGCGGTGGTGATGATGATAATTATGATTATGGCGATGATGATGATGATACTGATGATGATGCATGATGACGATGATGATTATGATTATGGCGATATTGATGATTATGGCGATGATGATTATGATGATGATAATGATGATGACGATAATGATGTTGTTTATAATGACGATAATAATGATGATGATGACAATGGCGATGATGATGTGACCATAATAGCAATGATTATAACAAAAACGACCACGATGAGGAAATATAATGACGAAGAAGCGACGCGGATGAGCCAGACGACGACTACGACGACGACGATGATGATGATGATGATGATGATGATGCTGGTGATGATGATGGTGATGATGACAAGATTAAATTGATTATAGCGATGATGATTATTGCGATGATTATGATGATGACGATGCTGATGATGATGATGACGTAATTTAGCGGTTAACGCTGTTCCCTCTATAAATGAACCAAAATTGGGCATAAAACTAAATAACCAGAATCCACACACAAAGCAGTATCATGACGGGACCAGCTTATCAATGACAAACACCCCAGAGAATCATTGTTGCAATCGATGACACCCATTAATGACTCGTGTTACTTTTATCAACGTGAGATTGTTTGACCGATATGGCGATGTCATGTTAAATGGATAATTTTGGTCTCAGTATCACTAAAATTAATCTCGAGATATCCGAATCCCAAATGCTGCTCATCTCTAGACCACAATCTGTATCCGCAACATTGTTAAGCATTTCTTAACTTATTCTCTCATTTAATATCAAGTCTGGCAATTTTAAATTTTACATGCAAAGTTTCAATACATTTGCATGGATTGTAGATATGGAGCAGAAACCTGGTGTATTTCATCATTTACTGGGCATGCCATAGATTGCCCTTACCCCTGTAGCATACTATATATCATACTGCAGTTTAGCATTTTCCATTGGAAAATACCGTGTGTGCATAGCTACATTATATTAGATAGTTCCAGGTGCAGGAAAACTATGAGATCGAGTTTAGGGTTCTTGCCTCACATCTGAATTAAAAGTGTCCACTTGCTCTTGGATTCATTCGTTGCACCTGTACAATTATTTGCAATAGTTGTACTTTGAACTTTAGATGATTTATTCACACAATAATTAAATTACAGCAAAGCATCAATAATAAATTAAAAGTCGGGTGCAATTATTGTGACGGAGTGGCATAACCAGGATTGGCTGTCTTCCTGTCAATTCAAATATCAATATATATTATACTAGCAGGTGACCCGACTTCGTCCGGGCTTTGACCTTGAATTTACCATTTTGAAGGTCAAGGTCAGGTCGGAGTCACGATTTGACCCGTCCAAAACACACCCCGAAAAAAATTACCCGTAGGTATCAAATTTCGTCGAAATCCGTCCAGCAGTTTTCCCGGCCATAGCTAACAGACAAACAAACTGACAGAAGTCCCAAAATATATATTAGATCATGTGTGGGTACCCGTTTCAAGGTGAAGGTCACCTCGGGCGGAAATACTGACCCGATGAAAATCTCCCCCATCCCCAGGAACGCTCTTTATCAACGACACTGCGGATACGAACGCTCTTTAACTATCACGCGATTAACCCATGAACTACCCATTGCTGTGGCGGGGGATTGGAGAATGAGTGCTCTGACGTTCTCAGAAGCGGTGCGCTGACATTCCATCTGTGATTTTACCCTTATATAGGAAGTTTGGGCTCAATCCGTCCGACAGTTTTTCCGGCCATAGCTAACAGACAAACAGACAGACAAATAAACAGAAGTCCCAAAATATATATTAGACTAGCCGATGAGCCCGACGTTGTCTGGGCTATTCAAAACCCAAATTTCAAGTCGATAGCTCTACCCGTTTCCGAGATCTGGTCTGCGCATGCGCGAAGCTGGCGTCGCACGGGCTCGACGACCCGATAAAATTCGTATCCGGGGCAAGATACATTCACATACCAAATTTCAAGTCGATAGCTCCACCCGTTTCCGAGATCTCGTCTGCGCATGCACGAAGCTGTCGTCGCACGGGCTCGGCGACCCGATAAAATTCGTATCCGGGGCAAGATACATTCACATATCAAATTTCAAGTCGATGGCTCCACCCGTTTCCGAGATCTCGTCTGCGCATGCGCGAAGCGGGCGCCGCACGGGCTCGCCAATACGACAACGTCCACCGCCTGGTCAAACTACACACACGTACCAAGTTTCGTCCCGATCGGTCGAGAATCGTAGATTTGTATTAATGACATACAGACAGACAGACATACAGACAGACAGAGATCTTCAAAATATATATGAGATGTATACATGTATATGTACAGAAGCCATATATATGGATATGCATGTATGCGTGTGCACGGCAATTAAAGAAGCCTATTATTTAATATTAAGGTGGACCCTGCTTGAGTAACACTGACTATAGACATGTGTTAAAGAGGGGTGTGTCTTTTTACCGGATTCCGGATTCCGGATCCCGGATTTCGACCCGGATTTAGGTGTCTTTTTACCGGATTTCGACCCGGATTCGGGTATGAATTTCATGCTTGTTTTATCACACATTTAACCCATTAAAAGCCTTTTCTGACACGCGGAAACTGGTTAGGAGGTGAGATTAAACCAATATAGGGCTGTCGTGCTCATTAAATCCGATTAATCGTATTTAAAGGTAAATATCGTGCCCGGATCAGCATACTTCTTATTTTTTTCATATAGACACGGCGGTTGGATTGATTTTACGTGATCATGATGGCATTTAAGGGAACACACCATATCCGGATCCGAATTAATTATCTCGTGATTATTGATCATATTTAAAGGTAGATATCATGTCCGGATCCGGTTGTTTTCTCTCTCTTTTTTTCCATATAAATGATCGTCTTTTTGATATATTAAATGTCACGTGGAACAAAGTTAAAAGTTGATTTTGAGACGTTATATACTAGGCTGTTGGATTGATTTCACGGAATAATTATCGCATTTAAAGGTACACATAAAAGTTTGATCTCCAGACTCCAGCACACTAAAACGTAAACGTATATTATTACATGAGATATATATATATCTCGATATGATAATATTTATAATTTGAAGCACGTTAGCAGGTTGAACCACAACACATTTACATTATTCATATTTTATGGTGTATATTATCAACAATATACATATCGCATGCTTAATTGTAAGTCGAATCCCAGTCGTGAAACTCATCCAGGTGATTCAAACTATTTCATATTCAAACAAAGGAATCTTAAAATCATAAATTTATATTAATCAAAATTATTTTAATATTTAAAATTCTATATGCCATAAGTATATATTATATTCCGAAAATGATTAGATTCTTGGATTGGCAGGCGGTTTAGAAGTTCCTACGTATAATTCGTACCTGGTTCCGCGTGACTCAGTTGCCATTTGATGAATTAAATACACGACTAATCATCAACATCTATAACCTGGTTCCACGCGACATTTAATGTATTAAATAGGCATTAATTTATGAGAAAAAAAATCCGGATCCGGGCATAATCTGTACCTTTAAATTTTATCAGTAAATACGCGGTAATTAATTCGGATCCGCACATGGTGTGTACCTTTAAATGCGATAATTCTTCCGTGAAATCAACCCAACAGCCTAGTATAACGTCTCAAAATCAACTTATAACTTTGTTCCACGTGACATTTAATATATCAAAAAGACGATAATTTATATGGAAAAAAAGAGAGAGAAAAAAACCGGATCCGGACATGATATCTACCTTTAAATATGATCAATAATTACATGCTGTGTTCCCTTAAATGCCATCATGATCACGTAAAATCAATCCAACCGCCGTGTCTATATGAAAAAATAAGAAGTATGCTGATCCGGGCACGATATGTACCTTTAAATACGATGAATCGGGTTGAATGAGCACGACAGCCCTATATTTGTTTAATCTCACCTCCTAACCAGTTTCCGCGTGTCAGAAACGGCTTTTAATGGGTTAATGTGTGATAAAACAAGCATGAAATTCATACCCGAATCCGGGTCGAAATCCGGTAAAAAGACACTTAAATCCGGGTCGAAATCCGGGATCCGGAATCCGGTAAAAAGACACACCCGTTAAAGAGACCATGTAGACAGTGTCCGATCATGGTAGTTGGCACTCACAACAGGAGGCGATGGCTTCTGAATTATTAATACACGAGTTAAGTATATGTCAGTTAATTATTATTTTTGGGAAGAAAACATTCTCTGCAAGTTTTGATTTTACATTTAAAGTTGGTATCGTATATAATGGTTAAGAACCTTGGCCTTTATTTGGTCTTTAAATCTCTGTCGGCTTTTTTTTTATTTTATACACTGTATACTGTTCGTGCACAACCTCAACTATGAGTACAGCTTTATTTAGGGAATATTGAATTCGACTATAAGCACATCAGACTTGTCAGCAATGGCAATGTAATCAAAGTAATCTGGTATGCGTGTAATTTACCTGTCAATGTTCCACCTCTCTTGTCAATCAGAGAGCATTGTAGTTCAAGTTGAATGTGTGTCGCGAAAACTGTTTGTTTGAGAGTTTGAGTTAGATTAACCAGCATCGTCCGCTTACGTGTGAATAAACTTGAATGGAGCGCATTGCGAATTAAGACGCACGTTCAATGTGTCACCGTGCAGCCAGGAGTCGGGTTATCTAGTTCAACTGCATAGTTGTTTACTATAGCTATGATTAACAATTCGGACAATGTTTTCCAGCGTTTTTCATAAATACACGAACATGTACTCTTGTGTGTGTCAGAATGCCATCAAAATGATTCTGATAATGCATGGACTATCTCAGAAACGGTGTTACCAATCTTGTTAAACTGTATATTATAACCCATGTAAATATCTACTCTCCCACGAGGAGGCAATAAAAGATATATATCTAGTTCAACTGCATAGTTGTTTACTATAGCTATGATTAACAGATAGATATATAGATATGTTTAATCTTCCAACCAAGATACATGGTACGAAGAAAAGAAAAAACAAACAAAAACGGAATGACAATAAACAATACCTATCCTTAGCCACGCGCGGAGAAGTGGAGTCTCGATTCTTATTGTTTCGGGGTAGTGGCGTATAGACCAAATTATTGGCACTGGCTAAATTTGACAATTTGATTAGTCTTTTTCCGCTTATATAGGGACCCACTTGTCGGCGTATCAACAGGAAGTTGCTATATCGCTGATCCGTAAAACTCCGTGAAACGTACCCAGAGATTTTATCACCGGAAAAAGAGGATAGCTCATTTCATAGCATATAATGCCGTTAACCCTTTACCCAACAGAACGGCCCCGTGCCAATGCATTATCGTATATATGCGAGTCGACCATAGGTCGCCTCGCATATATAAGAGAATGCATTGGCTTAACACATATTAATAATGATAAAATTGTCAAAGAATGTAGAAAAATATTATTTTTTTTTTTTAAATTGTTAAAGAATGTAAGAAAAAATGGTAAAAAGTGTTAAAAAAATATTTTTTTTAGGCCAATGCATTCTCTTATATATGCGAGGCGACCTATGGTCGACTCGCATATATAAGAGAATGCATTGGCACAGGGCATAACTGTAACCATCAATGTGGCCAATGAACCGGTTCCAATGATATCCATATTTGTATGGTGTTATTGAGACAGACCGAAGATATTTTAGGCTGTTGAAGCTTTATTTTGGGCGTTTTTGGCCGGTTTGTTGGGTAAAGGGTTAAAAGGTGTGCAAGCGCGATCCCAAACTGTTCATTCTCGAAACCCCGAATATACAACTCAACTGTCATATTAAAGCTCAAAGTTGCTAAGCTATCGCGGCATTTTCCCTTTTAGTAGTACAGCAATTTGAAGAATACTTCATACTAACCGTAACTGGAAAATTACCTATAGATAAAGCTACAAGACTCGTCCATATAAATGAAACACGGAATCGAAACTAACAAGTTCCCTATCCACCACAGTCGAAATAAATATATCCCACGTGCAAGGGCCCCAACTGCACAGTGCGTGTTAAGCAGGCGACACTTGAGTGTCAAGAGTGTTTGTTTCAACTTTACGCGTCTGCCTTTTACTTCTGGTGGTTCCCCATGTGAAATGACGGATTAAAGTAGAAGTAACTCTTGTTTCGAATAAGCTTATGGGTTATAACCGATAAGTTTGCAGACAATTTACTATAACGCGCGGTTATATAATGTGTCTTCAAATTTTTCGCAGGAAAGTATGTAATAAATTGAAATTACTCCTCGTTTCTACAAGTTTCGTAATGTTACACATTTGACCATGTATGTGCGGGCGGAATGGTCACGTGCGTCAAATGACAACACACGTTACAAGTTCTACCTGTTGTGATGTTGCCATATCCACGTATATTTACGATAATGAGCTTTGCGTGTGCATGCAATCGTCGAGCCTACCACTGACTATAACCAGATAACGAAATACAAGTAATTAAGGAAAAAATAATTACGGCAAATATAACCATGGCACATTACTGCGAGCGGCAAGCAGTTTGAACGGCACGATTTTCTCACAAATGGACTCGTAGCCTTCAATTCTGCGAAAAGGTTTTTGGACCATCCGAAAAATTTGAGACTATATACTATACCAGCTATTCGTAATTCTTACCAGTAGTAGTTCGTTATGTGAATATGTGTCTAATATACCATAAATAACGAAAAATCGCCATTAAGAGAATGAACCTCAACGAACAACGTCAGAATATTCAATAACCGTGCCGAAGTTATATAGATTGCATTCTCTGCGGTCGTATTTGAAAATTATTTCACACTGATACAGACTGGCGCGAACACATGGTTATTTCAATAAATGTCAACGTTATTGAAATTTCATGGCGCCGGCGTCTGGTATCTAAGTTTTATTCGATTGTATATCTCAAACTATTGCATCAATTGATGCGTTCTCTATTGATTAGCTTCTATACTTGACGTATTATTGTGGTTATACTGCCCGATGGAAAATATCAATTCGTGTAACAGTTAATCACACCATATTTAACCAGAATTCGTATTTATTAAAGGGATACTGTACTCAAACGTTGTTGTTGGTTTCTATAGTCTCTGAGTCGTAGAATAAGGTAACCAGATTGCCATTATTTGAAAGTTTGTTGAGTACGAAGTAATGTTATGGATGGCAGATTAGCCGGAATGCGAAAATACAAATTGTCGTTGTCGAGTAATTTTTGTAGTTTTCAAGCAAATGTATCAAATAAATGTTATATTATATGTATAAGAGTCCCATATACTCATTTAAGTTATTGTATAGTCACCAGTCAGTGAGTGGCTTGAGTTTACGCCCCGTATCAATATAACTGTTTACACGATCGTGTGTGCCACGCGTTGCCCAATCCACTATCCATGAATTTATTTGATTACGTCTTGTACACGGAAATTCGTAAATTATGTTATGGCTCCAGCCATAAATTAAATTTATATCAAATTATTCAGTTTGATTTTAAGATAACCTATCAACCTGATCGTTTACAGAATACATCGACTCAAATTACTTATTTTTCTATATAATATCGATATCAGATCGTTGTTATTACCGGGAATTTATTTAAAATGGCGTACAGTACCCCTTTAAACACATTGCATCGAATAAATAGTCGTGTTTGTCTTAACCGTAGATTGAATCCGAAGCAGCAAGCGATGTTGGTTGTTGTGAAATAACGTTTTACAAATGAATGTGGTTTGAGTGTTTTAGTGAAGGGTAGAACGCTGTGGCATTTTGTGTACATTGTGTGAACGGCCACAGCGACATACAACTCCCTTATTAATTTATATAAACTCAGCCTGAAGTTTTTTATTCTGAAATACAATAATGCCCTAAATAATCGACTCCTTAACCACAGATATTATAGGTAATTTTTCAAGACTTAGTCGGAAATATGGCTTGTTACCATTCATCGGAAAGCTCTCACAGCAAGACAGCAAGACTGATTCAATATTCTCCCATCAGTTATAAAGGTTACATCGGTGTAAATGTGTTTCGGAGTGACATCTAACGGATGCGGCAAACCGCATATATATGAGAGAATAAAATAGACACTGGGCCCTGATTGGTCAATAGTCTTGTGTGTTTTTTTGCATAAAAAAATCATCACACCTCTTCCCTGTAATTTCCCATAAGTAAAACAGCCATTGGCACAGGAATTAATAGAAAGTGCTATAGGGCAAATGAAGAAAATGCCATATAACAAATCGTTAATTTTGCGATTTGTTAATGCGAAAAAGGCATATAAGAAACAAACAACATTAAAATCTAGAATCTTTCATCAGGGCATTTCCGAAAAATGTACTAATCTTGAAACCATTGATCCTTCAGAATACTGGAGAATAATAAACAGTCTTCGGTCGAAAACAGATAGCTCCGATAATTTAAATCCAGATGAAACTGTTGAATTTTTCAAACAGTTACTATGTCCAATAGAAAATAGTCCACCTAATGAAGTATCATCACCGAAAACCGTGAAATTGCCCCTCAGCGACAAACCCATGGCGTCCTCAGAAATATGCTCTAAAACAGCTAAAAAATAAGAAATCGTCAGGATCAGACAACATTTTGAATGAATTATTGAAGGCAATTGTCCCAATTATTATTGATGACGTTACAAAGCTTTTCAATCATATTTTAGATTCAGGACACTGCCCCAGATCTTGGAGTAAATCACAAATATAAAAACACTGCACAAAAAAGGTGACAGGCATGATCCAAATAATTATAGGCCAATTGCCCTTAGTAGCAATTTTGGCAAACTTTTCAATAAGGTCTTAAACACGAGAATAAATTCCCATTTGGAAGACAATGGTCTCATAAGTGACAATTAATTTGGATTCAGAAAGCAACGAAGCACGACTGACAGTCTGTTCATTTTACGAACGATAATTAACAAGTACAAAACAATTTTTTTAAACCTATGTATGTTGTGCTTGTGGACTTTCGGAAAGCTTTTGGCTCGGTAGATATGTCGATACTGTTGGAAAAACTTAAAAGGATTGGAATACACGGGCAACTTTTTAGGATTATATGTTCGGTATACGCCTCGAGTTATTATTCAGTCAAAACGTATGCCGGTATATAATTGTCACTCAATTATATCGACTACAGGCGTTTAACAAGGGTATTCCTTGTCCCCGACATTATTCAAAGTTTTCATAGAAGATATAAGTTCAATTTTGACACATCCTGTGACCCAGTCCATGTGAATGGACGCTCACTAAATCATCTCCTGTTTGCAGATGATTTGGTAATGTTCTCGGAATCACCAAGTGGTTTACAAACATGTATTAAACAATTAGAAGAATATGCAATAAATAATAATCTTCAAATAAATTGTGAAAAAACAAAATGCACGACCTTTCGACAACGTAAAGTTAAAACAGATACTGTATACCATATTGGCGATATACAATTGGAAATGGCAGATGAGGATAAATACTTAGGTGTTACATTACGTTCTACTAGGAGGATGAAAAAACACAGGAAAACATAAGTTCATAAGCAATTAAAGCTATGCATTTCTTAATAAATTCAATGAAGTCATGGATAAACTTAACTCTAAGTACAAAATGGGGAAGAAGGCTTACATTTTAGGTGACTTTAATCGTGATTTACTCAACATATCGAGTCATAAAAAAAACTAGCAATTTTATCGACACTATGTTCGACAAGGGATTTATGCCGGTAATAACAAAACCCACACGAGTTACCGAATACTCAGCTACTCTAATTGACCACATCTACACCAACAATCTTGTATCAGAAGCTCATTCAGAAATTATTTTAACTGATGTTTCAGATCATTTTGCAACTTTTTATGCTAAAAAAAGAAATTCGATACCTACGAATACGAGACCACAGAAAACTTGGGAAAGAATAATGAATAGAAGTAACCTCATGAAATTTAAACAAATTCTGGCTGATCATGACTTCACTAGTATATATAATTCACAGTCGACAAATGAAGCGTATGACAACTTTATAAACATATATACAACTGCATTCAATGCAGCTTTTCCACTCAAACTATCCACTACACCGAAAAAATATGTAAAAAAAGAACCGTGGATGACCAACGGTATGATCTGCTCTTCTATCAAAAAGAATAAATTATATGCAAAAAAACTCAAAAATCCAACTGAATATAATATAACTGAATACAAAGAATATTGTAAACAATTTAACAAATTGAAGAGAAAAAGCAAAGCAGAGTACTATACCAAAACTTTATCAGAACACCGATGTAATATGAAGCGAACTTGGGTTATTTTGAAAAAATCACTTAAACTATCAACGAGCTTTTCACAGATTCCACAGAAACTTATGCATAACAACAAAGAATTCACAACACCAGAGTCAATCGCGAAAGAGTTAAATGACTATTTTGCCAACATTGGTCAAACAACGAGTGATAGCGTTCCAATCGGCAATGGAAAAACGTTTTCGTCATACCTATGCAAAGAAAACTCTAAAAATATGTTCATATTCCCAACCGATCTTGAAGAAATTATAAAAGTAAGCGAAAGCATCGCCCGCAAAGGTAGCACCGACATCGATGATCTCTCAACAAAATTAATGAAAAATACTATTCACGAAACGGCAACAGTCCTTACACATATATTCAATCTTTCATTTAAAGACGGCACATTCCCCGAAAAAATGAAAACCGCAAAAATTGTCCCTATAAATAAAGGTGACAGTAAAGAAAATATTGCAAATTATAGACCTATTAGCATATTACCAGTCTTCTCAAAATTAATCGAGAAAATTATTCAGAATAGATTATTCTCTTTCTTGTCCAAACATAACATTCTACATAATAACCAGTTTGGTTTTCGAAAAAAACACTCTACCATCCATCCACTAATGCAACTTTTACATTACGTGGCAGAGAAAAATGATCAGCCAACTAGAGATTCAACTGTGGGACTATTTATCGATCTGTCTAAAGCCTTTGACACAATAAGTCATGAAATACTTTTAGCCAAACTCAATCACTATGGAATTCGTGGGATAGCGAACGAATGGTTTTCAAGCTATCTCAGGGACAGACGACAATATGTTGAATTTCTTGGTTCAAAATCGCACTTTAACCCTATCACTTGTGGAGTGCCCCAGGGGTCCATCCTCGCACCGACAATTTTCCTCTTGTACGTTAACGATATGCCCCGCAGTACATCATTAAAATTACTTTCATTCGCCGATGATACCACTATATATACATCAGACCATAAATACGACCGCCTTAAAAAAAAAATCAACGAAGAACTAAGAAATGTCTTTATATGGTGCTGCTGCAACAGACTTGCAATAAATGTATCCAAAAGTAAATTTATATTGATGCATCCTAAAAACAATGAATCAAAGTGGAGAAAATTCAAAGTTATGCTAAATGGGAAAGCATTAACTCGAGTTGGAAATAATATGCAGGAAACTTCACTGAAATTTCTTGGCATCTCAATCGATGAAAACCTTACATTTAAATACCATATTGATATGGTCCATAAGAAACTATGTCACACGCTCTACCTCCTGAACAAAGTTAAACGAATTCTTCCGAAAAATGCACAAAAAACTCTTTACTATGCCCTAGTACATAGTCGCTTAACATACGGCATACATATTTGGGGGCACGCATCCTTCGATTCACTTTTAAAACAGCAGAAAAGGGCAATACGTATTTTTTGCAATGCCAGTTATAGAGCTCACACCGAACCTCTGTTCAAACAAGAAGGAATCCTGAACCTCAATGACATATTTAGAGTTAATGCAGCTTGCTTTATGTATGATTGGACTAGAAATAACTTACCGAAATCATTTAAAACGTGCTACTCTTATTCTCTCGCGAAAAATACGAGAAATGCGAATAATATACGTCTGATAACACCGAAATCATCATTTTCAGCATCCCTCCCAAAACACTCCTTCCCAGACATTTGGAATTCAATTGATAAAACACCAAGAGGATGTAAATTTAGAGCTACGTTCAAGAAAACTCTATCACATCAAATAATATCCAAATACATTGTCGATTGCCAAAATAAAAACTGTTACAGTTGCTCATTACAAAATAACCCCGGGAACTAAATGTTATAACTAAATATTATAACTATATCCTATAACTAAATATTATAATTATACTTATTGATATTGATGTCATTCTTTCTGGATATTTCACCCGTCTGGTCATAACAAGTTCAATCAATTTGCACACGTATCACTTAAAAATATCGTAATGAACTCGATGTGACCAGCTACTATAATGACACCCATTGAACATAGCCCATGACTATAATATGACTAGTATTAACGTTCACTGACTTTCTGTCCTTATTTATGTATTTACATTCAATCTCTATAGTCAACATTCGATGCCTACATGTACAATTGAATCTGGTCTGCGGATATTATTCTATATTATATCATATTATATTATATATATTATATATATATATACTTATTATTTGACAATTACCGCCAGGTAGTGGATAATTTGTTATTTATTTAAGGGACTGCAGGAAGACGGTCAGTATTGGCCATGCAGTCCCTGTACAATATCATTAATTTTGTATCTTTAGTTTAACTGTAATATGCTATGTTTATTGTACAAATAAAATCTATCTATCATATCTATCTAAATGTAAGAATATTCGATAAACTTATTAAACCCATTGTGTTATATGGTTATGAAGTTTGGTCAACCGATCTAAATTTTTGTTGTACTGGCAATAACCCTTGTGAACAAGCACACCTGAAATTCTGTAAACGAATATTAGGTATAGGTTTGTTCGGTTCTCAATAACCAATGACGCGATTGTTCAGCTTCTCAAATACATGAGTAGAATTTTGCATGCAATACAAGATACAGGTACAGATCTCAGGGCAAGACTGTTTCGAGATATTTAAGAAAACAAGGGTGAATTTTCAAAAATGAGCGAAGGTGTAAAATTTCAAACGATTATGAGAAATGATGATGCAAAGATTATAAATACCGTATGCAACATGATCCGGTTGTTCTTTCTCAGAAGGAGGTCTTTGAAAGTTTAGTATATTATAGAGAAAAACCTCGGAAGTTATTGGTGGTCATTGAATGACAATGCATTACATCAAACAGTTATATTGAACACAATTGATGTTCGTTTATATTTACATATATTAAGTTTTAACTCATTATGTAACTTGCAACTGCCTATATATTTGGTGTATTGCAATTAATATTCTATTCTATTCTACTCCACTCCACCCACTCCACTCCACTCATCTCAGTTCTATTCTATTCTATTATATTCTATTCTATTCTATAATGCCCGTATAAATGTGGTTCAAGTATTTATCGACCTATTTCGATACCGGGGAAAATTCAAAGGTGAATAGTATTAGGTGTATTTTGGAGCGCAAACCACCATGTGGCTTTAATAAATTCATGACCGTATGTTAAACTTATTATGTTAACATTTCGTAAGGGAGATAGCTACTCGTCAGTGAGTATTTAGCGAAGGATTACAGCTGACAAAGTTATAAATTATATAACCCAATTTCTTTTCCAGGGCGCTGTATACTACAGTTTCCTAATAACCGTGTTTTGAGTTGCGGAGAACGTTCCACGGTAATGACCTAATCTTATAAAGCGAGATTTTGTGTTCTATATTACTCGAGCAATTGTATTCTTGTAAATGACTTGCATAGTTTATTGGAATTTAACAATAGTCGACTACCCTTTGTTCGCACCATACCTCGTTGTGATGTAACTTGTATGATCTTCTCGGCGATACATCGGCGGGCCTCGGTGGCTGTTGGTTATGGGTCCAGCGCTGACGATAAGGGTTCAAATCCACATGTTTCCATCCTGGACTTTGCAACTCGGAAATCGTTATCTGGTGGAGCTGTCAGTTACTCGTCGGTGACCGGTGGTTTGCCGCGCAGGGTCGACGAGTTTATCAGCCATTGAAATCACTGTTATATTAGCCGTAAGTGTGCGGATTTACTCCACCACTAAAACTGCATGGCTAAAAGCTACATTAAACCCCAAATTAATCGATCAATCAACTGCGATTCATTTAAGCAGCGGGCCGGGCCGCTCGGTTTTGGGGCTGTGTGGAGTGCGGTGTATCATAACGATCCATTGTTTTGTTATTCTATAGTATACCGGAATTGTCTATCTTAGCAAAAAACAAGAACTCGCTTGACGGGCTGATAAATTACCAACCTTGGACTTTGAACAAAGAGCAATCGACTATGATTGTTAAATTCCAATAAACTGTAGTACATAAATAACACAGAATCGGTCAGAACGTGATGTTAACATTACTAGTATGCGAGGCTGAATTAGTGATTGTCACCACAGTTAAACGCGATCGAATGTCGATATGTACGATTATCGCTGGATATATTGCGCACTCATCAATTAACTCTTTTTCGGCGTGCTAAGTTCCGGGGGGGGGGGGCAAATGTCATATCATGTTGGGGTTCTGTGTCTCAAATTACGCACGGGCGTACATATATATATTTTGGGATGGGGTTCATAAACAGAGAGAAGTTGCCTTAGATAATTACAGAGTTTCCACAGACACGTAGTAACAGGGGCGATTCTCACCAAAGTATTCAACAATTGGGAATTATATGCAGAGATTGTGAGTTGGAGTGCACCACCCTAATCATCTTTCCAAAGGTCTATAGTTCATGATAATCACACACATGATTGAATTATGGAGTTGCTGGTTGGTGATTTCTAACAGTTGGAAATCTTGAATAAAAATTGAAGAATTTCTATCCAATGGGGTGAAAATATATAATTGCCAGGACTCGGAAATATTATCTGGTTCAAGGGGTGGACGTGCACTTTGGCAGCCCCTCCCCATGAATACATATACATCAACGTTACCGTGATGCCATGCCAGAAAATAGCACTGAGTTTGAAATTTAAGACTGGGGAATAGTTTATAATAGTTCCAATAGTTTAATTTTCCAGCTAATATTAACTATAAATTTTACTTTATACCACAAGTAGGATGTTGTCATACATTCAGTCGAAGTTGGACATACCCCTTCCACATAAACAAAAAGTAACACCAACCATCTGAGAAAGGAACATTTACTTGAATTGTATATTTGCACCCTCCTTGTATGGAAATATATTTATCTCCGGAAATTCATTATTTTTTTCAATTACGTTGTACATGTATCTAAATCGTGTGTTTTCGACATCCAGTTAAAGATTTCCTGTCTGATTTGACACCATAACTTCACCATGTGTATAAATATTTTTGTGTGGGTTTTATTATTTGGGCGCTCTATCCGCTCTCCTTTTTTGTTCGTATTTACATCATTAGATATATTGGGGTGGGGTGTCACGTCATGCGTACATTGGATTCCATATATTCTGCTCTAGTGCGTAATCGAGATGGATAAAACATCTCAACATGGAAACCGATATTCCACGCGATACCGATAGAATGAATTTTCACCGTGCGCAATTGTTGACAAAATAATCCAAGTATTGGAAACTAGTCACATAGATGTACTTTTATACATCAACTAAACCACTCGCCAAACAGGCATTGCTATATCCACCCGCATATATAATTTGAATAATTTCCCTTTACCCGGTAACAAGAGATCTATAGTACTCGATTGTGCCTGCTCTGGTAATTTACAGGAACTCACATACACTATTAAATTGCCAGTGTTCATAGTATTCGACACGTTCTCCGCGACTCAAACCACGGGTATTAGGAATCTATAGTACAGGGCCGGACAACACATTCATTTATTGAGTGCAACTGTATTAATCAGTTTATTTTGACGAACACAAATAAAACAATTTGTTATTCTATTGCATATACAGCACGCATTTGTTGCATAATTTATAATGTACAAATAATGAGCAACCGTAATTAGAGATCATTATTAATGCTTGTTATAATAGGCAGTTACACCCAGTACAAATATTAGATCGGCCCACTTGTTCTTGTACGACCTTGTACGACTATTTTGGGATACGGTTCATCTAACGATATGTGTGTTCTCGTTGTATATTTTCTGAATAAATAGATTCACTTTGTTGAGCCAGAACAATTATAATAGCATCAATTAAAATGGCCTGTTTGACCTGACACCATAATATCACTACGAGCACGTTTGCTGTATCGGTCAATTATTAGATCGAACCCATCAATACATGTATAGAAAGTTTTGATGGCAAGATATCCACTTTCAAAAGAGAGAGTTTTAAAGGCACGGGCAGCGTTCGTTGCAGAAATATTCATATTTGTTCAAATCGCCATCAACAGAAGGAATATTAAAACATTTGTAGTTTTGCTCATATGCTAAACATAATCAGCGCGTAAATAGTATATTGTCGTCAAGACGTACGATTGTGTACGTAAACAAGAACCTGTTCGTGTTCCATATCCGGATCTAAACAAAAGCCAGGTTCTGTAACGTTTTTTGCTTTTGTTTACATAACAAAGGAAAAACATTTGACAATAACATACTGTTTATGCCATATTTCGTATTGGTATAAGAACAAAGTCTGTCTATATTTTACTATTCTTTCTGTTTATGGCGGTGTTTTGACATATTTGTACAGCATATCCACCACCAACACTCTTGAGCCTTTGGTCATGATATGATAGACATGTATATAGCCCGTATCTTTAACAAGTTGTTTTTAATTTTTTTCAGGCCAGAAAAAGATCCCAACGATCGTCTCTGATAAAGAGCGTCGATGTTTGTGTCACTCAGACGCGGCTGATAATACAGAGCGTTATCAATTATGATATGTTGTAATGGTGATCGACCTAAAACCGTACGTGTGGTTTTGTGAATTTTCACGATGGCTATATGATATATGTTCGAACGATGGTGATTGCGATAATTTAAGGTTTAACCAAACTATCCGTAATGTGTACTTGAGGAAATTTGAAACAGAGCAACAATTAATTGCTATAACACCACAGGAGTGAAAAAAAAAATAAACATACATTAGATATAGTAAACATAGCGCCCGTTTTAAACTGATATATATTTTTAATGTATATCTTACTCGTGTTATCGACACGCTCTTGAATATGACCCTATGCTACTACAGTGGGTGGTGTTGATTCTCGTGTCATACCCTTACTCTGGAAAATTGGAATTAAATAAGTTTTGGAACCATTAAATGGGGATTTCTCAACAAAACATTTCTTATGGAGGAGTCCTGAATCAAGATATACTTTCATTTGAGGAAATACTGTGGCTGGTGTGTCTGTACGTACGACAAAGTAAGTGCCATGTGTATTTTTTTTTAACTTGTCACCAGCATATAGGTTTTATTGTCTACATATTAAATATGTTGTCCCAGGGTGGGGGTAGTAACACATTTGCAGGAAGGTATGCCGTTTTTTTGGCATCTGGCATTTTCGGGGACCAATCACCCCCCCCCCCAAACCTGCAAAACAAAATGTGTTACTACCTATTTTTTTTTACACCCACCCTCCCACATATCACTAATTTTGGTCCGAAACCGCATGCAATCCTACTTATATTGCTCATACCACTGGGAACTTATCACGTTTAGTCCAAATGACGGTTTAACCAGTTTTAGCACCTATGTTTTAATGCAACCTCATTTGGAAAGCAATTTCTACAATAAGACTGAAAAATTCTTACTTCATGCACTGCAGGTATAATTATCAATTTGATTATTATTTCACTAAAATGATTACCCATTCAGCAAATAAAAGTAGTGATATGGTAACAATTGTTATAAGTGAATGAAAACAATATGTTTTGCTTCTGAAGGAGCTAGTATACAGTTTGCATCAAATAATATCAAATTGCCTATTAACGTGGTAGACATGTGGTTCTGATCATTCGTACCGACCAACACGATCATGATTGCTGGCAATAGTCGATATCATGATCAGTGATGCCCTATATTGGAGGACAAACAATTAAAGACGGGACATAATGAGACTCGTGTGTGCAGACAGATCGTTGGTGAATACCAACGTAAAAGCCGCACATTAGTGGACAACACCCCAAAGCAATCGGCAGTAGAAATTGTCAGTAATTCCCTGGTCGAAGTGGATAAATAAATCTGGTTTCATGTAAGTGGTGTCTTCAAGAGGATCTTTGGGCACCATGACCTACATTCAACAACCATCTTTATTTCTGGGCGACAAGGATTCTACTTAAGGAGCGATCGGTCGAATCAATTGGGTCCACCTTTTTCCGACTTTTACAATTATCTTGATTTTGTATAGGGTCAGTTAAGTTCCCGCGCAAATACTATATTCGCTATCTTAAGCCTGGATGTTCTATCGGGGACTTGGCGACGCGGGTTCTGTATCCTCACCCCAACCCCATAGAAAGTGTTCGATAGTTACATGTATATTAAACAGCTGCCTACTTGTGACAAAGGTTACTGAGAAATTACCGCGAAAATGTACGATGTAAAAACGAAGGATGTACCAACTGTGCTCTATAAATAAATAATACGAACATTCATAATCTATGCCATAATCATAATTCTACTCGGATAATGTTCTTCACACAATCGCGTTCTTGTTCCTAACATGCCATAAACTACCATACATTATAAATACTACCATACGTCATTATGATTTCTCTAACGATGACTATGACTCCATACCGCTAGTCATACTTGTAAACTTGTAATATATACTGTTAGTTTGAATTATCCCAATATCTCACTCAACAAAAAGACTTTCCGGCGATTTATATAGACACCTTAACTAAAAGATGAGGTATCTCATTCATTGAGATATTCTCTACATAGTGAATATTATTTTCTTAGTATACCCATGCAACTGGAACCGAAAATGTCCATATGTTTTAGAAAATCTGAACAGTACAAAAACGTCCCTATATGGAGAGATAATACATTTTCAATCGTATAACTATTCAGGATTGGCTCATAACCACAACAATACCTGTTTGTGATATGCCCTAAAAACAGTCTGAACGCGAGCGTGGATATGAAAAACAACTATATATATAGAAGTGGCCGACAAATCATGCAGAGGAAGCCTATCATATTATTGAAGAAGTATTGAAGGTCGTGGGGTCCGCATGGTTCCAGCTACAAACAAAGGCAACCCCTCCTTCTAAAAATATTTAAAATATGAAATCTCTTGGAGTACAGTTTGACACACTCAAGTTCACTTTGGAAATTCCCCAAGAAAGAGGGTCAGAAATGCTTTCTTTCTTGTGTAATCAATATTAATGAAGTGTGGTCCCTTCCGTATAAAGTTAATTTCATATCTTCAAGCGTAAGAACCAGACGAATTTTTGTGTCCCGGATTTTGATGTTGCTATGGAAATTCGACTCTTCCAACTCAAATCAGCTCACGGTGCCAGATTCATTCGGTTAGACTTGCTCTGGTGGTAGCGTTTCTTTTCCCGTTATAATGGCATTTCGATTATGGACACAACACATTGGGACAGCCCGATATCACTAGTTCTTGCAACGACATCATGACTTCATGCGGCGGTATCTTTGAAAATGTATATGTTCAAGCCGAATTTCCAGAGGAACAAGCGTATTAATTAATTATAAATTCTTACAGTATAGGTTTGTCTCAACTTGTGGGGCTAATATAAGAGATGAACAAATACAATGGTTAGAAGGAAATACACAGTTACAGCGGGAGAACAGGCTAGAGCAGAAAACCATGCAGGTCATGTAGCTTCACAGCGTATGATGAAGCTGAATACCAAAAGATAGAGTCATCAAGTGTAGACGAACACAAAGTAATTGCAACCAGAATACTAAACTGGAGGTTCAGCTCTTGATGACATATCTATTGAACACGTTAAATGAGAAAGAGGTTCGCTACTGATGAACAACTTGAAGAATGACGCCAACCGCATTATATCCACTGACATGAAAGCACAACCAGAGCGTCGTGTGACCCCGAAATCTGAATTCGTGATACTACTCGGGCAATACATGCATATGCAGGCAGTTTGAAACTGCGATTACAGATCCACTTGTGTTGTATTGTGATCACATTACGTAAGGGTCACATAATTGTTCTTTACCAGAATCAACCGAGTCGAAGACGAGATTTATTCTGGTAAAGAACTATTCGCGTGCTCTGAACTACTTAGAGCACAATTGATCCCACATCATGCAATCGACTGGAAATGTGCCGTTGAGCGTTTTGACTACGACGAACAATCCGTGCTCTGGCCGCAATTGGACACACCAGCCGGTTAGCCACGACCAACAACGTGATTAACATGAACTGATCGCCGTTGAATGTGAATAGATATGTCCGAAACAACACGGACTGGTCCCACTTTGACGCGCCCGTGCGATTTGTCTGTTATGAGTTGCGTATGCATAACAATGGGATAATCACTGAACTATTCATTTGCCAGCCTTGGGAATTGGTGTGCTTTACCAAAAATCAGGGAACGATTGTAACAATGGGATTGTGCTCTAAACTGGGTTACTTCTATGAATTGATATGTCTCAAGCACGTCTCTATCTTCACCCCATATACTCGATGGTTGGGGGATCATGTGCTCGGGGGAAAAGGGCCACTCTCTCGGTTGGTAATTATCTTTCACTGAAGCATTTTCCACTGAAGTTATATACATGCTAATTGCTGCTTCATTGTGGATCGACAAGCCATTATAACCTATCGTTTACAATAAAACATACACTCGGCAATAAGCTAGGGGTTTCCAGTAATGACAGGAAAAGAAATGATGAGTGGTCAGCATGCAATTGATCGAAATACTATGGTCACCTATTACCCGCACCATTGCTTCGTGGCGGTGAAACAAATAATCGTTTGATTTGATGTCTGTCTGTGGTCTAGAATTGGACAATGTCACACATTCAGACAATCAGCGGGTTACTCGACAGACTTACGAACATTGATCCCCGAACGGGCGCCTTTCGCCAAATGAGAAAACAATATTTGTCTGCCACTAGACGCTCTACGTTAAATCAGACCAATGTTGCTCGTATCCGCCAGCGACAATTTAATGTTTCCTATGTACCAGACTGTTGATAGATTTTCTCCGATGGATTATACTTAACGTAAGGCGACTAATTTGTGGAATACAATGGTCGCATCTGTGATGATATAGAAGTCGGTACCTTGGGGATTTTATTGCGTCTGATAATGAAAGCGAAAATTTATAATTGTAATATATGACCACGCTGGCCTTCAACACACAACCTAGATCAGAGAAAGTGTGCTATTATAACAGTTTGTTTTCAACGTCATTTGTGATCGGCACGATGATTCATTGCGTCAGTCACAACTAGTTATCTTGCGATTTAATTGTTAACACCTCTCCTTGTTCAACGGATTTAGGTTGTCTTTTGTTTATAAAATGATGGGATTGAAAAAATTGTTGAAAAGGGCATTTCCGCCTCGATGATTTTGAGACATGTATATTCGATCGATATACAGTTTCATCATTGTGCGGTCTTTTTTCAATCCCGAAATTTGTACTCAATTTCGATGTATACACCAGAGTTTTCGATGTTTTAATGACATTTGACCTGTTATCTTCTTTTTTGCTGCATCCTATACATAAAAATGCAAAAACCAGAAAAGTTTATTTTTTTCAAGACCACTGTGGATGTTTCGACCGCACAATGATGAAATTATATATCGACAGAATATACATGTCTCAAAACTAACGGGGCTGAAATTCCTTTAACAATTTTTTTTCTTTCAATCCCATCATTTTATAGACAAAAGACAACCTAAATCGGTTGAACAAGGAGAGGTGTTAACAATTAAAGCCCCAGATAACTAGTTGTGACTGACATGCAAAAAGTAGGCAGACCGTATTTGGTCTGCATAATGCCACAGTCTGCCTAATGATGGTCAATGGTCCTCTTAGAATTAGGCAGACCTGAGAATTTGTATATTTCATATTACTTGAGGAATCAAAAATTCCCATTGATCACACCTTGGTGGTCACATTTAGAACAAAACCAGAGAAAGAGTGTTTAAGATTGAGCGGTTTTAAAGTTTTTTGTATATGTCTGCCTATAATGGTGGTATTAAACAGTTTGCAACACCACAGGTGATCAACTTTGGTCG
This sequence comes from Siphonodentalium dalli, assembly GCA_032622095.1. NCBI lineage: Eukaryota > Metazoa > Mollusca > Scaphopoda > Gadilida > Siphonodentaliidae > Siphonodentalium > Siphonodentalium dalli. The sequence continues at coordinate 99,072,431 of CP136063.1, forward strand.
TAAATGAGTCAATAATTTGGCTTTTTGGAGGTTTTGTCTTTTTTCTTGACCGATTCACCCGTGAGGGCAGTCGCACTATCGCTTTGCTGTGCGCTGCACGGGAGAACTTTAGAGTTATTTGTCAGAGCTCGGTGGACACAATGGAATCTCCTTTAATCCCAACCGAACTGCTGCATTCACTGCGAATGATCATTCGGGTTGACTGGAAGTGGTTTTGGACATCCATGTCCCTCCAGCAGAACCCTCTGCTGGTCTCACGGCTTGGGTTGTTGACCGACCGGAACCCACAGGTCCGGGGCTAGCTAAAAGGCACGGACAAAGAAGAAGAAGACCCTTTCGCGCCGCCACAGAGACGCCGTTAGGAGGGCCAACTTGACAGTGAGAGCTGAGAGACTCACACGAGGATTCACACGAACTTTGTTTAATTGCTATGCAGGTGATAACCCAATGACCACAATCAATCTGCAAGTCATTTCTTATAATCATATACAGTAAATTTTAATAAAACATTAATAATTTGAACAACTTTTCAAAACTACCACAACAATTGTATAAGTAATATATATTGTTCAAATTCCAACACCATGTACACAGTTTCCCCTAAAAACACACAGCGAGCGCGTGAACACGATCGGCTTGAAGTGACGTGGTTGGTTCATAGTTTTTTTGTGAAGTGGACACCATGCGCAGCGAGCTCGCGCACACGGTCGACTCTGATTAAGTGACATAGGTGTTCATCGCTTTTTTATAAAGTGGCCACTTCAGTTATTGTCTGATGAAAGTCGGAAATGTTCGTGTAACCGTATTGCGATTTGTACTCATTCTTAGATAAGCTAATTGTGTGAATGCAGAGGGCGTGTGGTTATATATAGTTGACGCTGGTTAATCCACTTCTGATTAAATCAGGAAACTAATTTTGAAATATAATCCAAACATCGCGTGACACGTGTTTCTCCAACATAATCCTCCCACAAATACGCACATAATCGACCTATAAAGTGAAAAATATACATAATGTGCTTATTTGATTCTGAAATAAGCAGATAATGGAGTCATGTCCGTTGTTTCGTTTTATGGCGTGGGCCACAATGAAAACATGTCGAAGAGCGTACACCTGAAAAGTCGTGAGTTGGCTCGTATGTGTCAATGTGCGCACATAATCTGCTTAGAATCCCTTCATTATGAGTCGATATTAAATGTGACTAAAATGCTCTCATTTTCAGCACATTTTTCGACTCTTAATGAGCAATTTCAAGCAGATTATCAACCTAAATCACGTTCTATTGTAAGCAGATAGTGGGCGGAATATGGAGCGAACAGGCTGGTTGCTTAGATTGAATACCAGCCGCTATCGAATCGTGAACCCCGATTATTTAGATATTTTTTTTACATTTTATCCTTGCTGGGCGTGTTGGCTGATTAAACAGACATGTTATTTCAAAGTGGAAGTCAAGTAACCAATTTGGATGGGAATTTTGCATACAAATGTCTGGAGCAAAAGGAACAATTGGAGAAGTTTATCACTTGTTTGACATTTTGTTGCTCCGGGGATTTGCATATAAACATCCCTTTTCAATTTTAGTCATTTGACCTCCTCCTTACGCTCCATGATCAGTATATCATGTCAAGTGGAATTTCGTCCATTGCTATGTGGCGTTACGGCATACTTTAGGTGGCGTTCTGACTAAAATTATGTCGGTTTGTTGTGACGAAATTAAAATGTGGCGTTTCGACGGTGTGGCGTTATGGCTATATTATCCGTGGTGATCCCGATATAAATTAGGCATTGTTCACCGAGAAACGCCGGGTACCCAGCTAGTATTGTCATACAATCTTTAATTCTTCGCACAGTAGTTTAAATTATGACGCTTCGCTCAATGGTCGTTTCGAATATTGATCTGGTAAATCAGATAAGTGTTGGCTATTAGTATACATATATATAGGTGATGTATAGCTTGATAGATAGATAGGCAGATAGATAGATATGTTTATTGCAGTTGCACAATTGAAAATAACGAACATATATATCATAAACAACACAATAACAAACATAATATAGTTAATTTATAATATTGATAATGACACATTTGCAATTCTCAACTAATGAGCTGTTTTCTCCGAATGAAGAATAACCGGATCATGTTGCACACATACGCAGTTACTTTTCCATGCTTGTTTTTCATGATATTTCGTTCATCTTCGGTTCGTTTCTTTCAATCGTTTCGAACAAATTATGTCTGATATCCTTATAGGCATCGCATTCCATGACAAAATGTGTCTCCATTTCAATTCTATTCTGTTTGCATACCGGGCACATTCGCTTTTCTAATTTTATCTTAGGCCGTCTGTGTCTCCCTTTTTCTATTTCTAGAACATGATTACTCGCGCGAAGTCTAGTAAAATATGCCCGAGCTTCTTGTAATTTCTAACATATGAGATATGGTTCAAGGATATATTCTTCCTTGAATAACCGGTACGTGCGTAATATGTTGTAACACGCAACGATATTTTCACCGGTGGCAAATAGACAGTCTAGCTACTCCATCAGATCCACAGTCGAAAAGCCAGGTGTATAGGTTCTGGACTCCAGCGGCCGAATTCTGGTCTCTGGTCTGGACCAGGCTTCGCGTAAACTATAGTGTAGACCGGGCCGAAACCACGGTGATCGCGATGTGTTACCTAGCTTCGGAGCGAGTAAGCTGGGATTATTGGTTCGCACTGGTCCGTATTCTCGTCTTTTTGAAACTCAGGTTTACGTAAACCAATGTTTGCCTTCTTATATTGTCATTCAAGCCTGTATCGGTCTGTTCATAATTCGAACCATGTGGCAACGTACAAGTTCTGGCAACAGAAACATATGTTTTTTTTGGAAGCATTTATCTTTATGTTAACCAAATAGGAATTGTGTTATATTGGTATGTTGTGTAAATGATAGATTATAATTATATATGCACAGGCCACAATATAATATATTCGATAATAATGTGTGTTATAGGTAATAGTCTACAACTGAGACCTATAGTACCCCCCCTGGTCTGAGATTTTTGTATAAAATTATATGGCATTGTAAATATCTGCGATCGGGACTCAGATACAACCCACCCAATCGGACCTTGTATTCTGGAATTTTTTTTCAAGACCCCCCCCCCCCCCCCCACTTCTGGACAATAATTTTCAATAAATTCAACCACGGCGATAGTTAGTTAGAATCTTTCTAAATGTTCAACTTATTGCAAATTCCCAAGTCCGCGAAACTACATTGCAGCACAACCTGTCAACCCCAATGAATTGAAAATTTCCAACAGGTACCTCATTATCTCCAGTTGTTGGAAATTACCACCTGATATCCCCTATAATAATGGTTCGAAATGTTTTCAACTGATAACCATTTCAGTTCAAACATTTGACCTAAATTAGGAAAAGAATCGAGTTTGGTACCGGTACCAGCTGCTAAAGTTTGACCAAAGTTTGGTTGCGACAACAACCATGAGTATGTTTAGGAAACCCGATGTTCCAACTTTAAAACACCACGCTCACAACATGACTTAAATATATGACATGGACGACAATTTCAGCCGTTACCGTACAGTCATAATAGTCCCGAACAGGGGAGTGGCAACATGAGCGAAACATGCAGGGGCGTGACTAAAGGGGTTTTGTAGGGGTCGGGGTGTTCAACTTTTAATTTCTTGCACCCCACTAAATTCACAACTCCAGAGACAACTGAATATCTCCTCTTTAAGTTTGCAATAGTCTAATTGATACATGTATATACCTCATTGTCAGAACCAGTTAGAAATTAACGAACCTAACGCAATAACCCAGGTATGGGTGGGGATGGGGTTGGAATGACTTGAACTGAATGTAATTTTAGTGTAATATTTTGACTCAAAGTTGAACAATATATAGTTGGTTCTTGATCTGAACACACAATATTTTACACTAAACATTGAATGGAAAGGACCCCGGTGTTCCCGTCGGTACAATGCTCAGTGCATTATGCCGCCATATGCCGTCTATATAGCACTGACGAAGCTGGTTCTAACACCGACAAGCGCGGATTCGCGATCCACGCTAAGTGAGGATAACCTGATTCGTGTAACTGGGCAAGTTTGTCGGTTACTTTCCGGGGTAGGTGGTTTATACACACAGCGGGGTGATTTATCGGTCAAATTTACTCTCTGCATAGACTCCCCCATGCACCCATAAAACTGATAACGTCGTGACATCCGCATATAGAGGGTGAGAAATCCGCACCACCCCTGCCCCTGTCAAACGGCGAGGGCACACAGGCACCGCTATACAATACGGAGATAAGCCGCTTTCACGCGCTCAGGTTTGGCGACACCAATTAACACGGCAATCTCGATCCAGCGCGCAGCTCGCTTTTGTCCATAGATTGTACAATAATCCGCCAATCCCAGCTTGGGACCAGGTGGTTTCGCGAGATGGTCCTGACTTGGAACACCGTGATTATTAGGGTGGTCTTGACCAGAGACCAGAATTCGGCCGCAGGTGTTTGAACTGTTTTGTTTATACTGACTGGGTCACAACATTGATGTTTATTATATGATCATATGTTTCCTTCCCCAATTCCTATGTTAAAACGTAACGAAATAATCGAGATATCCAACGATGTTCACCTCATTAATGAAACAACAGGTTAATAACAGTTCTGAGTAACGTCAGATACTTCAGGGGTTAACATAACTTATTATCAGACCTGAAAATAGATCATGTTTTCTCAGCGACGTTCAACGTCTAGTCCAATCAAAACGCGTTTCATATAATAGAACATTTATCGCAATGTTTCTTGGTTGACACGAGAAATTGTCAGTATTAGGGATAAACGTATATATACATGATCATTCAAACGCATGCATTACGTTGCCCACCGGCAAGTTTAACCAACCGACATCGTGGCATCGACTCGTTCAATCCTGCACCTGCCAAATCAAACTATAGTACAATTTCAACCTATGATTGGTGTGAAATTTCCATCTAATGTTGTTGTAGGTATTAAATTTCCAACTGTTAAAACTTTGGACCAAAGTTGGGGTGAGAAATCAGTTGGAAATTTCGAAGTACTAAGCAGTGGGATCGTCCATGTCGGGCGAGGCGTAAATTTCCCGAGCCCCCTCTCCCATGCAGCACACAGCCACACACCTCGGCCAAATAAAGTCAAATTAGCAGCCACTGTTTGAGTACATTTCCACTGTATGTATGGTTTAGTTGCGTATACTCATAAAACTTGTAACGGTGCATGACATGTATATATATTCAAACATGTTTCCACAATGGAAATTCTCCCGTGGAGCTGTTTGGTCAGTTGGTCTCGACGGTCCGTCAATATTAAAATTATAATTGTTTCCAAACACAAACATACACATGCATAATTACAAATCGACAGTACTTTTCACCTGAAGCCCCCCCCCCCCCCCCATCTTCGATTTGAAACATACATAAACTACAATTGTTTCCCACCCAGTGCCCACTAAATGGTTGTAATATAATTCAAACTGATGTTGTATTCAGTCAAAAATTGACTGAATGCATGTAAACATTCTACTTTTGGCCTAAAACAGAACATTCACTCTATATACTGGTTGGGAAAAACAATAAACACAATTTAAGTATACGTTTTGTCGGACATGTCCGATTGTTGAGAATATTGACCTAAAGTGGAGACCCCACAGCCCTTGACGCTACGTCCATGTCAGTCACACTGGGTGACAAACGCGTTGTAAAATTTGTCCTACTTATAATATAGCGTGGTATCGCATAATTGACAATTTAACTCTCGCATATTCACCAGAACAGAGTTCACTCCATATTTGGAGAAATAAACATATCTCTCTAATCCCATTTTTTGTTGAGCTCGACCGCTCAGCACAGGTTGGTAAGTTTACTTACTGGCATGGGACAACAATGGCAGTAGTTTGTAAATTGAGTTGTTGATCTTAGAACTTTAATGAACGCATTTATACTAAATCCGAAATATAGATATCCTGATTGATCATTGTTGAGTACTCTATATGTGTATAATCAACCGAGGCACAATTCGCTTAAAGTGATATGAAACACTCCAGTTGGGTGATAAAAATATAAATGGAGAATATATTCTTGTTAAAGTAGTAATTTTTACAAATATTATATCCAAATTGACAACACACATCATCATTCTTATATATTAATTAAATGCAGTGACTCTCGGTGGCGAAATCGTTTTAGTTAGTTTATCGCCGATAGATGCGTCCCGAATCGAGTAGTAAATATTTACAATTGAGCGTAGTTCGATCACCATGGAATGGTTTATTGCTCGACATGAATTAACATGTTACATGCAAAACATATATACATTATTACATATCTATATACAGACGGTGTTTTCTATGGAGTGGTCGATTTGCTTCAGATTTTTCGGCGATGTTGGTAGAATGCTACATGCTCCCCTGCAGGTTGGGATAGCGCCTGGATACTAACTGATCAGTTTCACGCACCCGAACAAGTGCATATTATGTCTTTAACAGATTATCACTCATTGTAATACGACCCTGCCTAACTATGCTTAAAAGCCATGTCCTGATTGGCCAGTGGCCCGAGTTACCATGGCTATCTCGTTCCAGTTTTGTGGTACAATTCAACTTTTCCCAATTGTACCACGAAAAAAATCGGTTTATTCAGATCGCCGCACGCGACTTTTCCCGTCTTTTCTAACTCCGCGCAAACGGGGCATCAACGGAGTACACCCGCACCCGTATCCCTTTGAATTTTGCTACATCTTGACAATCTTGCGAATTTTCTAGCGATTTGTCGCTTGAAACCAGTTTGGTTGCCAATGAATATGGTCCAAATGATGTTATGGTATATTGATATATGTTACGACCAAAGAAAGTTACTTAATAAGTATATTAAATGACAAAATAAATCCATGGGGCCGGGCTGTGCATTCGTCGATTCGAATCTCGATCATATTCGATATTTCGGAATCAAGTTGAAAATGAAAGCGTTTGTTCACCAGTACAGAAGGGGAATAAGATTAGTTTAGTAAACTAGATCATTTAGATCGCTTTGTGTAAGGAAAATGGTCCATAGTCGATGATCATATTCATGTTGTCCCAACAACGTTCAAAACAGAAATGACCCAATCGTATTTCCTGTACAATTTAAATGAAACGCACGGGCGCCGCTGAAAACACATCGTTTTTTAGCCAATCACAACGATTATTTATAGAAGAGGTGCCTCGAAAAGTCAACGGGGGAATTTCATAACAAGACAAGACATTACCAGTGTACTCCATGCAAAGAAATCGAGTACGCCCAATACGAATTACACCACGAAATGTTTTCTCACCTGAGACCGAAAAAGCGCAGCATTTCGTTGACTATTCAGTCGAATTGTGACCATAAACTTTCAGTCGTATTACAAAAGAAATAAATACACGGTGTATCGGTGTGTATGGTCAAGTTGTACCACAAAAAAAATGATTGTAGGACGCTACGCGTCGTCCTACAATCAGTTTTTTGTGGTACAACTTGACCATACACACCTCTACACCGTGTATTTATTTCTTAAGTATATAGTAGACATTTTAGTCAACGAGATTTTAAGTGTGTCCGGAATTTTGCACTGTATGCCTACCCCTCCCCACGTGTACTCTTAATATTCTATTATGGTGTCATCCTTGGTTAAGTGGTGCTGTTATATATAGTTTGATATGTTGGTGGTGAAAATTATGTTATTAAGAAAAAGTGCCGTTATATTTAATATATTATCATATAGATCCGAGCGATTCGAAGAAAAAACATTACCTGCATGTATGAAACTTTGAAGAATTGTACATTTTATAATGGTTTAATTAAGCCTCCTGTGTTTGTTCTTTCAAAACGTTTCTCGACAACCAGAGCAGCAATTATTAAAATATTTTCGAATATATATGTTCCAGATAGTTTCATGCAGACACAATCATGACTTTTCTGGGAATCGCTAATTAGCCGAACAGCGTGAAAATGAGAATTTGAAAAAATAGCAGTACAAGTTATTAGCATCACCATCAACGGGACCAGCAAAATCATAGCAAATTATAGCAGGACCATGCACTTCACCAATTAAGGGTAACAAACACGTTTAGAATCACCCCCCATATTTGTACTATAGTGATGCGATCGCGTGTGTGCGTGCTATGTACTATTACGAAGTAGTCTATATATACTTGGTAATATTAAACGTCACCAAAGATTCGACAGTAATCATTTTGGTATAACCCTTATGTAATTTAAGACATTTCCACGCCCTAATCTCTTATAACATATTTGCCGAATTGATATGCGAAACATCCCGAAATATCTCAGTGTCTAACCGGGGAATTAGTAACGTGGGAATATCATGTCTGGAACTTCTCTCGTATATTTCCATGAGACAGTGATATCAATTACGAAGAGAACACCAGTACTCCGTCGCGGTACACACGATCTGGATGATATAAAGCTAGCAATGCGGTACAGGCAAACCACAAATTAAAAGTCTTTAAAGGCACGTGAGGCCTTAGTTGTCGAAAATATCCATATTTGTTTCAATCACCGTAAACAGAAAAACAGTAAAACGCATAGAGTTTCGTTCATATATACCATTACCATCGCGTAAACAGCATGTTATCATAAAGACCTACTATATTTTACCTAAGCAAGAGCCTGATTGTGTTACAGAAGACAGCGCAATGCTACTGGCTAATCACACACAAATGGCATAAACGCTCTTTGTTAGTTCCATATCAGGAATTCACCCACAAAGAACGCTCTTTATGTTTACCATCATAATATAAACAAACACAAGAAAAGTAACTTTTTATGCTTTTGTTTACATAACAATGGTCAACCATATGACAATAACATACTGTTTATGCGATATTTCTTATTTGTAACGGACAAAGTCTGTCTACATTTTGATGTTCTTTCTGTTTGTGGCGGTTTTTGACGGTTGGAAATATTTTCACAGGATACCCACCGCCAAGGCCAACCGTACCTTTAAACTTACTGAATCCATGATAATTGACAATTACTTGTGGAAAAATACATCACATGCTGTATCAAGTGTTATGCTGTGCGCCCGTTAAGCATTAATTATACGATTGGGGATTTAATGCTCAACAATTCATTTCCTTGCTTGGCCATTTAAAGGGGTACTGTACGCCATTTTTCAATAAATTCCCGGTAATAACAACCATCTAATATCGAAAATATATAGAAAAATAAGTAATTTGATTCGAAGATGTATTCTGTAAACGTTCAGGTTAATAGGTTATCTTAAAATCCAAGGTAAAAATTTGAATTAAATTTAATTTATGACTGAAGCCATATTTTAAACTACGAATTTATGCGTACAAGACGTAATCAAATTAATTGACGGCTAGTGGATTGGGCAACGTGTGTCACACATGATCATGTAAAAATATATGTTGATACGGGGCGTGAACTCAAGCCACTCACTGACTAGTGACTACACAATAACTTGAACGAGTATGTGGGACTAGTATGCACATGATATAACATTTACTTTTAATTTCTCGACAAACGATGATTTGTATTTTCGAATTCCAGCTAATCAGCCATCCGTAACATTACTTCGTACTCAACAAAGTTTCAAATAACTGCAATCTGGTTACCTTAATTATTCTACGACTCAGAGACTATATAAACCAACAACAACATTTGAGTACAGTATCCATTTAATATCACTTAATACTCTATTTAAGGAGCAACCGGTGGCTCATATGGTAAGGTGTATGACAAATTAGGCCAGCATAAGCCGTCCGTCAATGTTGAAGGTGGTTCAAACCCAGATATGACCGAACTTTTGATTCACGCCCAGGATAGAATAACAGCATTCGTGTATCTGGATAAGTTTATAGGTTGCTTTTGTCGTTTCTACGAGCATTAGAGTGATTTCCCCGATTAAATAAACTTAATTAAAGATGCATAATCAGAATTAACGCTCCCAAATTACTAGTTCTTTGACTTCGGAGGGGGGGGGGGGGGGGGGTTAAACAAAATATTTAATTAGATGGGAAAAAAAGATGGATAACCATAAAATCAAGTGGCGATACTAATACAGCCAAATTTCGTGATAATCAAGTGATAATACGGCCATATTTCGTTGAACTGAACAAAATATTGATAAATAACACGGTTTGGGAAATTTTATACCGTAGTTGACAGTGTTTAGCATTATTTTGTTGCAATTAATCGATTCTGATAACCACATGCGTATTTTGAAGAAATGTTGTTGTTGTAATTTGATGATATGGAGACCGTATGATCGGATTGAGTACCTTTAAAGATGCATAATCGGAATTAGATCTCCAACATTACTATTTCTTTGGATTTGGTGGTAAAAGCTATTTGATTCGAGTCGAGATCCCCTCCCATCAAAGCTCAGAGTGATCAGATATCGATTTTTTTAATTTTTTATTTATCGAGATATGTACTTATTTGTAGTCTGGAAAAAAGTTGTCAAGATGATTCGGTTTCATTGTCGCGTAACAGTCTACTCGAGTGGGAACGGGTCATAAGGTCTGTAAAATAAACATGATTATAACAAATCGTTGATACGTCGTAGTGTTTCGTCTTGCATATGTGATTTATATACAAACTCCAAGCATGTTAATACTAAACGAATATCCGGTTAGCTGCATGCATACGAACGACAGCATTCACGTGCGTGTGATCAAGGCATCGCGTTATCATTCATTCACCTTCTTGAGATCGCAAATCTGAATGCTGAGATGGATGTTCAATTAATTTCAATTCATATACATTCATAATAGATATGTACACAATATTTCGAATATGTTATGGATTCATATTTCAGATGACATTCGCAGTCCAATTGATTAGTCTCAAATACACATAAAAACACTCGAAAACTCATCAAAACTCCTTAAGTGATACGCATATTTACTGCACAGATGATCGGCGTTTGGTGACATCTTCATCTGCGGCGTTAACATCTTTTTGTGGCGACAATGGTCCATCCATATCGGGCGGTTATTGAGAACGACACTGATTTTTTAAATTCTGTTCAATCCTATGCTTCATTGACAGATTCAACTATATGCCGGCATTTGTTTTGGCAGCGTGGAAGTCCAGGAACTATACTAGTGGATGGATGTTCTCGAAAATTTGAGTGAGCAAAAGCAAAAACACTATTGAAAAAAAATCGCTAAAAAATATTAAATGGTTTGATCTGGGGAAAACTGATTGCAGCGGGTGGATAAATACTCCTGCTTCATGTGGACATACACATGCGTTGTTCGTTGTCTGTTTTACGATGAGAAACAAACATATCCCCATATCATATACGTGAAAATGACTTTCCATTTTCTCGGTTTTGGCGATACCCGCGGTTTTGGCGATACCACGTACACGGGGGTGAAGAAGAAATTTTAAAGAGCGTTTCCCTAACCACACCCAATAAGAAAGTTGATCAATTGTGGTGTTGTAAATTCTTCCATACAAATCTCCGTTATTTCGTAAAAATACGTTATATATATAGAGTTATCACCCTTCCGATTAACTCAGGATACTTATATCGAAATGTAACGAACCTCGCGTGTCACCTGTTACTGGGTTTGAATATCAATCGTTATCTAATCGTGAACCCCGATTAAGTATCTTTCGCTATCGAATCGTGTACGTGTTAAGTGATATCTGTTATAACCCTTCCTCGTATTTAAATTCGCGCAGTACTAGTTTTCGCACACCCATCGGTCAGCGAATTTAAAACTAAGCGAAAAATAATACGACTCATAAGTTTATACCAATTAAAAATAGGAAAATAAAAGGGCTACTTTAGATAGAAAATAGACAATTATACTTACATGCGGAGAAACGAATCTCAGCGACATTATCCATGTACATGCATATATGCTACAATATTGTCAGGCGTTTAATCATGGTTAGATCTTTCGTGTTGTAATGCTTCTATAATAAGAAATACACATATTCTAGCATGGAGGGGCAGGAAAACATATCTCCGTATTCACAACCCTGCATGGGATGACACTGTGGCCAAATAGTCTGAGTTAGTTACTCATTTAAAACACGCAACCAAGAGTTGATTCTTTCTTAAGTCAGCAAGTCAAGTCAAGCAAGCAAGATGTCAGTACTTCTTTCAAGTTCAATTCCATAAATATTTACTGAATATCAGAATGCTATATTGTACCATGCATTCATATAAGCATGCATCAGATGCATCTTCACATTGGAATGATGACGCAGTTGTGTTATACTTGATGTATATTTTCTTCGAGGTTGTCTTATATATACACACATGTATCATCAGAAATAATTAAGAACTGAAACTGTCATCAGATACAAAACTTTTTCGAAAATATTTTTGTCAGTTTGGAATTCGCGCACCTATATATAATATAGGGGGAAAATCGTTATAACTGCTGATCACTTGAAAGCTGAATGATCAAATGATAACAGAACTAATATTGCCCTCGGAGTACTAATCGGAGGTAATACTGATTACAGAAAAGTTCTCTTCAGAATTCCTGTTTTGAATTCACATATCAGAATATGCGGGTTTTGCACTTTCTTTACTAAATACTCATTAACGAATAGTTCCCTTAGAACGTCCAGATTTTAAGTTCAACAATGGTCGTTTGTTGAACTTATTTAATATTTGAATATTTCTCACCATTGAATATGAATCATTCTACACTTGTATTATAGTTTCACCTGACCGGCTTCATATTTTCCTGAACATCACTCCAAATAAGAATAGACCATTCCACTGTGTACTTTTATAAGTGATGTGGGAATCCACCAAGTAAGGACACTTTAACAGGGCTTTTTTTCTCCAGTGGTTTTGCATGAAAATAAAAATGTAAATTATAAGTTGTTTTTCGCTATATATTGACTAGATCAGTCGAAATGTTCTCCGATGGTATATATTTATTTATTCCACACCCATTGACGTGAGGCACATGTATGCAATGGAATCCCAGCCCTGGACTACATATTATTGTATACCTCTAGTAATATAAGCCAGACTGTTGACGTTGTACATTACGTCAACGACCCGCTTCAGTGATGCCCCGATCATTACTGGTTATTCGTCAGACTTAAAGATACATAATGCAATTCGACGGTCCCCATATCATCCAGTTACAACAACGGAATTTCACCAAAAGCTGTTTTAGTTATCCAAATTAGTTGATTACCAATAAATACTCACAACAATGCCAATCACGATATCATATTCGCCTAAAAAGTCCTATAATAATGCTTTTTTCTTGGATGTTTGGACGATAGGCGAGTGTGGTTTACAACCTCCATGTTTAGTGATTCCTAGTTCAAATTGGAATTCCGCAACACATGTTATCAAGTAAACACATACATGTAGTATTTCCATGTGTAACCAGCATGCTGCAATATAACATGTCTATTTGCATGAATAAAACATGGCAAAACGACTCGTAAATAAGTATATATGTATAGGCACGTCAACTATCACAACATACCCTATTCTTGTTGATGGCGATACTTTTCATCCTCTTATATTCCGAAATTAAATTGCGATTGCCACTGATCATACAGGGAGTCGTGACCTTACCAGCATTTCTATTTCTGGAAGAAGTCGGGGGAATTTTTACCAGGCCTCCAAATATTCCAGGTGGTGAAAAATAACAGAATAACTCTAAGCTTTGTTGGGTGTGTTCCTCTACTCAATTCAAATATCCCCCCCCCCCAAAGCCGAAGAAATAGAAATTTAGGGGAGTTAATTGGATTATATGTCTTCAAATCACAATAAAGGTAGATATAGTATCAATGAAGGTGACAGTCATGGATTGAACTTATTTGACACAACAGTGTAGAATAATTACAGAGCACAACTTGCAACATAGTCTCGAATGTTTTATCGAACTCACTGCAGAAGGCGCATACATGTAGTTACATTTCATACATTTAATAAATGTTTCCTTGCGCTGCCTGCAACTCATTCAATAAAAGATTCTCAATTAAAGATGCATAATCCGAATTAATGCTCCCAAATGACTATTTCTTTTGCTTCAGGGGTGAAAAATATTTAATTCGTGTCGAGGAATCCACCCATCAAAAACTCAAGAGTGATCAGATATAGATTTTTTTAATTTATTATTTCTCGAAATTAACCGATGGTCTCGGACAAAATTGTGGATGAAGATGGATAACTCTGTTGCCATATTTCGTTGAACAAAATATTGATAAATAACACGGTTTGGGAAATTTTATACCGTAGTTGACAGTGTTTAGCATTATTTTGTTGCAATTAATCGATTCTGATAACCACATGCGTATTTTGAAGAAATGTTGTTGTTGTAATTTGATGATATGGAGACCGTATGATCGGATTGAGTACCTTTAAAGATGCATAATCGGAATTAGATCTCCAACATTACTATTTCTTTGGATTTGGTGGTAAAAGCTATTTGATTCGAGTCGAGATCCCCTCCCATCAAAGCTCAGAGTGATCAGATATCGATTTTTTTAATTTTTTATTTATCGAGATATGTACTTATTTGTAGTCTGGAAAAAAGTTGTCAAGATGATTCGGTTTCATTGTCGCGTAACAGTCTACTCGAGTGGGAACGGGTCATAAGGTCTGTAAAATAAACATGATTATAACGAATCGTTGATACGTCGTAGTGTTTCGTCTTGCATATGTGATTTATATACAAACTCCAAGCATGTTAATACTAAACGAATATCCGGTTAGCTGCATGCATACGAACGACAGCATTCACGTGCGTGTGATCAAGGCATCGCGTTATCATTCATTCACCTTCTTGAGATCGCAAATCTGAATGCTGAGATGGATGTTCAATTAATTTCAATTGATATACATTCATAATAGATATGTACACAATATTTCGAATATGTTATGGATTCATATTTCAGATGACATTCGCAGTCCAATTGATTAGTCTCAAATACACATAAAAACACTCGAAAACTCATCAAAACTCCTTAAGTGATACGCATATTTACTGCACAGATGATCGGCGTTTTGGTGACATCTTCATCTGCGGCGTTAACATCTTTTTGTGGCGACAGTGGTCCATCCATATCGGGCGGTTATTGAGAACGACACTGATTTTTTAAATTCTGTTCAATCCTATGCTTCATTGACAGATTCAACTATATGCCGGCATTTGTTTTGGCAGCGTGGAAGTCCAGGAACTATACTAGTGGATGGATGTTCTCGAAAATTTGAGTGAGCAAAAGCAAAAACACTATTGAAAAAAATCGCTAAAAAATATTAAATGGTTTGATCTGGGGAAAACTGATTGCAGCGGGTGGATAAATACTCCTGCTTCATGTGGACATACACATGCGTTGTTCGTTGTCTGTTTTACGATGAGAAACAAACATATCCCCATATCATATACGTGAAAATGACTTTCCATTTTCTCGGTTTTGACGATACCCGCGGTTTTGGCGATACCACGTACACGGGGGTGAAGAAGAAATTTTAAAGAGCGTTTCCCTAACCACACCCAATAAGAAAGTTGATCAATTGTGGTGTTGTAAATTCTTCCATACAAATCTCCGTTATTTCGTAAAAATACGTTATATATATATAGAGTTATCACCCTTCCGATTAACTCAGGATACTTATATCGAAATGTAACGAACCTCGCGTGTCACCTGTTACTGGGTTTGAATATCAATCGTTATCTAATCGTGAACCCCGATTAAGTATCTTTCGCTATCGAATCGTGTACGTGTTAAGTGATATCTGTTAAAACCCTTCCTCGTATTTAAATTCGCGCAGTACTAGTTTTCGCACACCCATCGGTCAGCGAATTTAAAACTAAGCGAAAAATAATACGACTCATAAGTTTATACCAATTAAAAATAGGAAAATAAAAGGGCTACTTTAGATAGAAAATAGACAATTATACTTACATGCGGAGAAACGAATCTCAGCGACATTATCCATGTACATGCATATATGCTACAATATTGTAAGGCGTTTAATCATGGTTAGATCTTTCGTGTTGTAATGCTTCTATAATAAGAAATACACATATTCTAGCCTGCATGGAGGGACAGGAAAACATGTCTCCGTATTCACAACCCTGCATGGGGTGACACTGTGGCCAAATAGTCTGAGTTAGTTACTCATTTAAAACACGCAACCAAGAGTTGATTCTTTCTTAAGTCAGCAAGTCAAGTCAAGCAAGCAAGATGTCAGTACTTCTTTCAAGTTCAATTCCATAATGTCCATAAATATTTACTGAATATCAGAATGCTATATTGTACCATGCATTCATATAAGCATGCATCAGATGCATCTTCACATTGGAATGATGACGCAGTTGTGTTATACTTGATGTATATTTTCTTCGAGGTTGTCTTTTATATATACACATGTATCATCAGAAATAATTAAGAACTGAAACTGTCATCAGATACAAAACTTTTTCGAAAATATTTTTGTCAGTTTGGAATTCGCGCACCTATATATAATATAGGGGGAAAATCGTTATAACGGCTGATCACTTGAAAGCTCTTGAAAGCTGAATGATCAAATGATAACAGAACTAATATTGCCCTCGGAGTACTAATCGGAGGTAATACTGATTACAGAAAAGTTCTCTTCAGAATTCCTGTTTTGAATTCACATATCAGAATATGCGGGTTTTGCACTTTCTTTACTAAATACTCATTAACGAATAGTTCCCTTAGAACGTCCAGATTTTAAGTTCAACAATGGTCGTTTGTTGAACTTATTTAATATTTGAATATTTCTCACCATTGAATATGAATTATTCTACACTTGTATTATAGTTTCACCTGACCGGCTTCATATTTTCCTGAACATCACTCCAAATAAGAATAGACCATTCCACTGTGTACTTTTATAAGTGATGTGGGAATCCACCAAGTAAGGACACTTTAACAGGGCTTTTTTTCTCCAGTGGTTTTGCATGAAAATAAAAATGTAAATTATAAGTTGTTTTTCGCTATATATTGACTAGATCAGTCGAAATGTTCTCCGATGGTATATATTTATTTATTCCACACCCATTGACGTGAGGCACATGTATGCAATGGAATCCCAGCCCTGGACTACATATTATTGAATACCTCTAGTAATATAAGCCAGACTGTTGACGTTGTACATTACGTCAACGACCCGCTTCAGTGATGCCCCGATCATTACTGGTTATTCGTCAGACTTAAAGATACATAATGCAATTCGACGGTCCCCATATCATCCAGTTACAACAACAACGGAATTTCACCAAAAGCTGTTTTAGTTATCCAAATTAGTTGATTACCAATAAATACTCACAACAATGCCAATCACGATATCATATTCGCCTATAATAATGCTTTTTTCTTGGATGTTTGGACGATAGGCGAGTGTGGTTTACAACCTCCATGTATAGTGATTCCTAGTTCAAATTGGAATTCCGCAACACATGTTATCACGTAAACACATACATGTAGTATTTCCATGTGTAACCAGCATGCTGCAATATAACATGTCTATTTTCATGAATAAAACATGGTAAAACGACTCGTAAATAAGTATATATGTATACGCACGTCAACTATCACAACATACCCTATTCTTGTTGATGGCGATACTTTTCATCCTCTTATATTCCGAAATTAAATTGCGATTGCCACTGATCATAGCGTTTCTATTTCTGGAAGAAGTCGGCGGAATTTTTACCAGGACTCCAAATATTCCAGGTGGTGAAAAATAACAGAATAACTCTAAGCTTTGTTGGGTGTGTTCCTCGACTCAATTCAAATATCCCCCCCCCCCCCAAAGCCGAAGAAATAGAAATTTAGGGGAGTTAAATTGGATTATATGTCTTCAAATCACAATAAAGGTAGATATAGTATCAATGAAGGTGACAGTCATGGATTGAACTTATTTGACACATTTGACACAACAGTGTAGAATAATTACAGAGCACAACTTGCAACATAGTCTCGAATGTTTTATCGAACTCACTGCAGAAGGCGCATACATGTAGTTACATTTCATAATGAAATGTTTCCTTGCGCCGCCTGCAACTCATTCAATAAAAGATTCTCAATTAAAGATGCATAATCCGAATTAACGCTCCAAAATGACTATTTCTTTTGCTTCAGGGGTGAAAAATATTTAATTCGTGTCGAGGAATCCACCCATCAAAAACTCAAGAGTGATCAGATATCGATTTTTAAAATTTATTATTTCTCGAAATTAACCGATGGTCTCGGACAAAATTGTGGATGAAGATGGATAACTCTGTTGCCATATTTCGTTGAACAACATGTTGATAAATAACATGTTTTGGACATTTTATACCATAGTTGACAGCGGTTAGCATTATTTTGTTGTAATTAATCGATTTTGAAGAAATGTTGTTGTTGTTGTTGTAACTTGATGATATGGGGACCGTCTGATTGGATTGAGTACCTTTAATATGCGCATTGTGTTCTGTCTATATCCCTCCTATGAATGATGAATATGAAGTTAAAATGAACCTTGTCTATTTCAAGTACACAAATTTAAAACTTAATTGAAAAATATTACTGCGAGAAGTTAAATACGACAAAGATGTCAGCCCTTTTAATTCAGATTGTTTGGCTTCGGCAATCTGCTACGGCAACCCTTTACCATGGCCCAGTTAAATGGCTTCGTCATTGCCGATTGCCGTAGCCAATTATGAGGGCTGAAGATGTGTATGAGAAACAAGGCCCAAGGGCATATTGATCTTGTCTTAAAGGTACTCAATACGATCAGATGTCATCATATAATCAAGTTACAACAACAAAATATTCAAAATATTCTTCAAAATACGCTTTTGTTATCAGAATCGATTAATTACAACAAAATAATACTAACTGATGTCAACTATGCCAAAATTTTTCCAAAACGTGATATTTATCAACATGTTTTTCAATGAAATATGGCTGTATTATCACTTTCGTATCAAGTAATTTGGACGTGCTACCAATTGAGTTTAGCGTTATCCATCTTCATCTGCAATTTTGTCCAACACAATCGGTTAAATGACTCGTTTCTGCGCCAGAAATAATTAAATGTTTCGAGAAATAACAAATTTCAAAAATCAATATCTGATCATAGTAATTTGGCAGCATTAATTCAGATCAAGTACCTTTACAAGAGAAAAATGAGTCATATTCCTCGTTGGGAAATGTTTCTGATAATAAGTTCAACACATTTGTTTGTCAGTCTGGAGTAAACTACATACCCACATATAATAATCAGTATCCGTATGAATCTGAGTGTATGGTTACAAAAACTGGTTGTTTGGTGAACGTATTATCTGAACATTTCCTAAAGGAACTACATGTACATGTACTTGTCAATAGCGAGTTTGCGATTTCAAACCGGTACGGGTACGGGTACGCGTACGGGTAGCTACCCATACCGGTATACGTTTTGAAATCGCAAACTGTTTTACCGGTAGAATTCATCACATCGACTGGTAATGTATGGTGAGCCAACTGCAACAAAAAAGATATTATGATATATAGATTGTTATTCGCGTTATTGGCCGATGTTATACTTAGCGTTATGGGTTGTTGGAAATTTGTATTTAGATTAGATGAGCCCCAGGATAATCAGTTGCTTTCATCAAGGACGAGCTACATGTAGGTGGCAGTTGGAAGAGGACGTTGCTATTCTATCACTCATATTGGTAACATTTTCAACAATTGGATTCTACAAGTCATAGACCGATCGAGTGTTGATAATAAATCAGTTGGAATGTTTAAACTTATAGAAAATAGATTATGATAGCTCAAATATACAATTACGTTATATATAGTTAAAATGTCCAACCAATATTCGGTGTAAAATGTATTGTTTTAGACCAAGGGTCTAATATTGTCCTACATGTACTTTCAGTTCGATATAATACCGCATTTGTCCCTTATTTTAGTTGGGGAATATTTAGTCATATTAAAGATGCATAATCCGAATTAACGCTCCCAAGTAACAATTTTTTTGGCTTCGGGGGTAAAACAATATATTTTATTCGAATCGAGGAACCCACCATCAAAAGCGCAGAGTGATCAGATATTGATTTTTGAAGTTTGTTATTTCTTGAATTGTGCAATTATTTGTGGCCCAGAAAAGAGTTATCAAACCGACGGTCTTGGACAAAATTGCGGATGAAGATGAATAACTGTAAAATCAAGTGGTAATGCGGCCAAAATTTTATACTATAGTTGACAGCAGTTAGCATTATTTTGTTATAATTAATCGATTCTGATAACAAAAGCGTATTTTGAAGAAATGTTCTTGTTGTAACTTTATGATATGGGGACCGTCTGATCGGTTTGAGTAGCTTTAAGTAAACCTTTGTTTGGACTCTTTCAACAGATCGAAGGGTCGGCCCGTCGGGGCAAGGGAATATTTATCCCAATAATTGGGATTGTTTTCGGGATCTAAACCCGGAGGTAGGTTGAAATGTTTAACTTGGTCACAAAAAAGGTGTCAAAATGTACATGTAGTCTGTTTATTATACGTATTGAATAAAGAGCGTTTGCTTCACTTCTGTGCGAAACACAGAAAACAGCTGAAACTCGCTTTGCTTATGCTTAGATTGTGTGGAGTATGTATAGGTATTTCGTGTCTTTGGCGACCTATATTATCCCCACTACAGTATACACCAGTATTTTGGTTCAAATGTGCCATGTCCGTTCAGATAGTAAATATATATTAAAATGAGAAATCAGTCCCCACCTACATACGATAAGGTAACTAAACGGTAATTGTATTCAAATGTGCAATGCATAGATAAATCCACGATATATTTATGTCCTTGTACAATGGGTTGAGACAGGGACGTGACTTTGGTCAAATGTTCAACATTTGGAAATTTGATATACCTCACACAACATTTGTTGGAAATTTCACACAAACAATAGGTTGAAATTGTTTTCGTAGTTTGATTTTCGAACAATTTATCAGTGGAGAATTTGTAGTTTTTAGACCAACATTTGCATTTTCCCTATTTTTGGTAACACAATTTGGACTGAAATGGCTGTCAGAAACAGTTGGAAATTGTTCAAGTTTTGGGAGGGGGTGTCAGGTCTCAAAATGTTCAACAATTGGAAAGCTTGATGCCAGCCAAGGGGAGGGCGTGCAAATGGAATTACGCGCAAACTTGTGAATTTGATATGGTTCGAGATGTGTAGTTAGAAATTCGAAGGTGGACACCCTTCCTAACGCGTAGACCATCTATAGCCATGTCCCTGCAATGGGCCGAGACTGCGTCTATAGCACCATCTACTCACTATATTAATCACAATCTGTCATTAATGCAGTGAACAAAGTTGTTAGTGAAAAAAAATCGGCCTTCCGTATTTATCTAAGCGCTAGAAGCCGCCTCGAGAATTTGAACACAAATCCTGGGTTAAAATGACAACTTTATCAATAATATTTGCCCATGAAATCTTTCAATTAATAGGTTAACGCATAGCTGACTGGAATTTCATGGAATTCATGGACCTTTGAGTGAGAAAATCGTAGTGAAAGGCTACCGGTCAATGGGACAAAGCTACCTGTTTCAATTCGCTATCGCTTTATGTGCTGCATTGAAAGTACCCAAGTGACCGTGACGATGTTCACAGATTTACCCGTACCCGTTCCCGTCGAACGGGTATCGCAAACTCGCTACTGAGTATTTAGCATAGAATTGGTTAAAAAATTTACTCTAACTTCTTCTATTTACACTGTATATATACATGTATAGTAATGCCCTAAACAAGACTCCTTAACCACAGCAGTGAGAACTTTCCGATGAAAGGCAACAAGCCATATTTCCGACTAAATCCTGAAAAATTACCCATAATTCTGCTGTGGTTAAGGAGTCGATTATTTAGGGCATTACTGTATACTGATAATTATAAATAATTGGGTTATATTGTCACAAGTCAATGAAAACATAATTTGATGCAAACATATATATATTATCAATAGATTCTAACAAGTAAAACAGAGCTAGTTTATCTACTGTAGATGCTGTGTTGTGAATTTATCTTAATTGAATTTGAAGGTATGCAGTAATAACTAGTGCATCAATACTGCTTGTGTCTTTGGTAATAAAATATGCTCACATCCACACCTGGCATGATTCAAGCGCATTAGTCCAGAACGAATCAAGTGATTCAAGTTGAATATCAGATGTGCCACGTGACGCCAAATTTCTAGAATAAAATTGACACAAATGATGGCTGTCAGAAGTTCACAGCTGAAATATTTGTAACATGTAAATGTCTGTGTCTCTGAGGGTTCCATAAAAATCCGAGATCATGATTCTGTTAAACTTGCTAGAGGCTGTCCTAATCCAGCACATGCTCCAATCTTTCTGGGCGCTTCTTCCGCTTCGCTGAAAAATCCAGATATGAAGACAAGTAATAAACCTTTCATTCCTGAAGTGTTGCATGTGGAATGAGTAACACCGTTTAAGACTTCTTATTCAGGCCTGCAGGTTTCAAAATTACAGTAATACCCTAAATAATCGACTCCTTAACCACAGCAGAATTATGGTAATTTTTCAGGATTTATTCGGAAATATGATTTGAGAGCTTTCCAATGAATGGCAACAAGCCATATTTCAGATTAAATCTTGAAATATCACCCATAATTCTGCTGTGGTTAAGGAACCGATTATTTAGGGCATTACCCTATGTGAACCTATTTTTCGTTTGCACAGTTTGTGCTGAGGTAACCCATAGCATAGGTTAGCAGAAGAGTTACACAAACTGTTATAATCACTACAACTGGTATTATTAACTACCAATGGCCAACTCATTGAAAGGTACGGTTGGCCTTGGCGGTGGGTATCCTGTGAAAATATTTCCACCCGTCAAAAACCGCCACAAACAGAAAGAACATAAAAATGTAGACAGACTTTGTCCGTACTAGTATACAAATAAGAAATATCGCATAAACAGTATGTTATTGTCAAATGTTTGACCATTGTTATGTAAACAAAAGCATAAAAAGTTACTTTTCTGGTGTTTGTTTATATTATGATGGTAAACATAAAGAGCGTTCTTTGTTGGTGAATTCCTGATATGGAACTAATAAAGAGCGTTTATGCCATTTGTGTGTGATTAGCCAGTAGCTAGCATTGTGCTGTCTTCTGTAACACAATCAGGCTCTTGCTTAGGTAAAATATAGTAGGTCTTTATGATAACATGCTGTTTACGTGATGGTCATGGTATATATGAACGAAACTGTATGCGTTTTAATGTTTTTCTGTTTACGGTGATTAGAACAAATATGAATATTTTCGACAACTAAGGCCTCACGTGCCTTTGAAATACCATAATAATTGAATGTCTCAAATTAATGTGAGAATCAGTTATCGCGGGACCTTCATAAAACTTTGGTGTGACCTGTTTTTCATCCGCGTCGTTTTCATTTTGGATAACCTCCAGGCGAACTGAATGGCCGGTTGCCTCAAATTTGCAGGCCTGCATATTTTAGTTATAAATCTTCTCAAACTTTTGACTATAACATGGTCTTCATTTGGAGATTAAAGATACGGGCGGTGGGTATGTTGTTAAAATATTCAGCTCGGTCAAAAGTCGCCATAAACAGAAATAATAGTAAAATATAGACAGACTTTGTACTTAAACCAATAAGAAATATGGCATAAACAGTATGTTATTGTCAAATGTTTTTCCTTTGTTATGTAAACAAAAGCAAAAAAACGTTACAGAACCTGGCTTTTGTTTAGATCCGGATATGGTAAACATAAAGAGCGTTATTTGTTAATGTTTTCCTGTTAGGCCTAAACAAAAAATACGTTTGTTTCCGCTAACCCGACCGACCCTATTTTAAACCGCCGACCCTAAACTTTTTATTGCCATTGCAAAAAAAAAAAACAAATTGGACCAAAAAAAAAAAAAAAAAAAATGGGATTTAAATTTTATTTTTTTTAATTTAGGTCCCAATTCATATCATAACAAGATGCAAAACATTTATATATTTATATATATTGACATAATAAATTTAAGATTACAAAAAGATTTAAGTTTAACAGTTGGAATCATACTGTAAAGTATGTTTGCCTTTATCTAGCTTTCATCTGTGAAAACTTCAAATAATTTGAGTTCAGGTACGGTATGTTATCATTCAGCGTTCAGACTTCAGTATTTCAATCAATTACAGCACAGGAACATTAACAATTTGATCAAATCAACCTGGTTATCAAGTGGGATCTCATAATACCAAATGAAAAATTAACATAGAGATTAGTACCATATATAGTCATTACTATCTTAATACATGTACATTGTTTCTGTACTACATGTACATGAAGGATTTCTGTATTACATGTACATGTAGTATATTATGTATGGTATGTGTCTCACTTGAATTTTATAAAATAGCCTATTTATGAATTAGAGTGATGGTGGCAAGTCTAATTTCAAGCAGGATAAGGCTTCCGATAAGCATAATCCATAGAACCAAAAGATATCTGACAATAACTTATAAGCATTTCCAATCCATACATATATAAAAAGTTCCAAAGTTATGCTTGAGAAACTTGATAAAATTGACCTCTCTGTAAAATTCAAAATACTGACTCAAAGAGCCTTAGATTAGATCTAAATGCAATGGATTTTCAAAAAATTTCCAGGGGAAGAACCCCCACCATCATCAGGGGGTCACCCTTCCCAAACATTCCTCCGATCAGGCCTTCAGGTTATGCCTTCGGCATATTATTGCCCAAAAACAGGTGTCCCCAAAAAATACATAGATCCTTCACTAAATGCGGAGAAGGTGGTGTTGTGAAGCCATCCTTAAGAGATCGGTACAAGACGGTCACTCCAATATGTGTAAAGTGCAGTGGTGCTGGACTGACTCCAGTTGTCGCCAGACCATATAGGAAATATTAGGATTATCAAAGACTATCTTAGTATATAAACTAGTATATATGTAAATATTAAAGCATATGTAAGATTGAATTGGAGTTTCTAGTTCCTCTGTAATCTGGGTTAACCTGAATGGGGCTAAGAAGTGCATAGTTTGGGTTATTGACAAGTATTATACAGTTATTTTTAAAGATTACTGAAAAAAAAAAAGTTAACAAAAAAAAAAAATTAAGCCTACCTACCTACCCTAATTTTGTTTAGCTCGTTAGCGGAAACAAAGGTATTATTTGTTTAGGCCTTATGGAAATAATAAAGAGCGTTTATATCATTTGTGTGTAACTAACCAATAGAATTGCGCTGTTATGTAAACAGAAGCAAAACTTCTGTAACACGAGCAGGTTCTTGTTTACGTACATCTTGATGACAATATACTATTTACGCGCTGATTATGTTTGGCATATGAGCAAAACTATATATATTTAAATATTCCTTCTGTTGATGGCGATTAGAACAAATTTGAATATTTCTGCAACGAACGCCACCCGTGCCTTTAAAGCTTTCTATACTGATTTATCAATGGGCTAGTTAGTAGGGTCTAAGTATCATGTGGTTATAGACAACATACCAATGACTGTGTTGTGGTGTCAAATATGATAGAGCATCTTTAATTCAGAACTTTGCTGCTAGACCTTAACTTTTATTGAGTTGCATTTTGTTAGTTTAAGTTAACTATTTATATACTAAATGGGTTCTCCCATTCAGTTATAAAAGAATACATTGAAATGGTGTATTGTTCATAGGGATGGGTGTTCAGATAATAAAAGCAGACGACAGACAAAAAAACATATATTAATACAAGATCATAATGATTCATATTCATTGGTGGGAAATGTTCAGATCATAACTTCAAACAAGAGCATCGCTAGGGCGTGGCAAAATACGCCCTTTAGCTATTTCGAATTGTACTACCGCAAAAATAAAATAATACTTTGGGCTTACATTTGAAGAATATCTGATATACCCCGAATTTCAATGCCAAAATGCAGTCAAATTCTAAGTCGAAAAATGGCTGTAACTCATGTGAAAATAATTAGACAGAACCTATATACGAACTTGGCCTGTAGTTTTAGCCGGGAAATACACAAACATGTACCAGCTTTGGTTCAGATCAAATAATCAAAACTGGAGTTATCGGTCGGAAACCGAAATGTTATGAAATTGGTCAAATTCTAAGTCGAAAAAGGGCTGTAACTCACACTAAAATAACTGGACGGAACCCATACTCGATCTTGGCCTGTATCGTTAGCTGGGAAATACACATACCAACTTTGGTTCAGATCAATAATCCAAACTGGAGTTATCGGCCGGAAACCAAAAATGTTAACAGATGGTCAAATTCTAAGTCGAAAAAGGGCCGTAACTCATGTAAAAATAATTGGACGGAACCCATATTCGAACTTGGCCTGTAGTTTTAGCTGGGAAATACACATACCAACTTTGGTTCAGATCAAATAATCCAAACTGGAGTTATCGGTCGGAAACCAAAAATATTAACAGACGGTCAAATCCTAAGTCGAAAAAGGGCTGTAACTCATGTAAAAATAATTGGACGGAACCCATATTCGAACTTGGCCTGTATCTTTAGCTGGGAAATACACATACCAACTTTGGTTCAGATCAAATAATCCAAACTGGAGTTATCGATCGGAAACCCAAAATGTTAACGGACGGACGGCTCGACAGACGGCTCGACGGACAGACAGACGGTACGACAGACAGCGTACAGACTGATTACATAATACGACCTTTTTAAAAAAAGGGCGTATAAAAATGACCAACATCTAAAACATATGGACGTTTGTTGAACTTATTATCAGAACATTTCCTAAGGAACTATTAATCAACGAGTATTTAGTACCGGTATAGAAAGGGTTAATGGTTCTATCGGTCCTACTTGTTTTTAACCCTGTCGATATATGTATACAGTAATGCCCTATATAATCGACTCCTTTACCACAGCAGAATTATGGGTAATTTTTTAGGATTTAGTCGGAAATATGTCTTGTTGCCATTCATCAGAAAGCTCGCACTGACTAAATCCTGAAAAATAACCCATAATTATGCTGTGGTTAAGAGGTCGAATATTTATGTCATTACTGTACTCTTAATATTGACCTAATAGGTGCCTAACTATATAAGAATACTCTCTGATTCTAGCCTAACAACAAGAACAACATGTCTAGCCTGCACACGATCAATATAACATATGCCATAAACCAATTTATAAGGCCACCCCATTTATCTAAATATATATACACACCTGGGGGGGGGGGGGGCGATAGGACGACAGTCAAGTTTGATTATTTCACCCCTAACAATATAAATCATTCTACTTGTTTCATATTTGTATTGCTATTTTCTGTTCATTTGTATGTTGTAACTAAAATTATCCTATCCTATCCTACAGACATTATTTACAATGAAATAAATATTGTACTACTGCCTGATGAAGATTACATGTATGTTATAGTCAAACTAAATTAGGTATTAAAAAGTTTTGCTTACAGTATTACACATCCAACTACTAATTACAGATATAGTAATGCCCTAAATAATCAACTCCTTAATCACAGGAAAATTATGGGTAATTTTTCAGGATTTAGTCGGAAATGTGGCTTGTTGCCATTCATCGGAAAGCTCTCAGTGAGAGCTTTCCGATGAATGGCAACAAGCCCTATTTCCGACTAAATCCTGAAACATTACCCATAATTCTGCTGTGGTTAATGAGACG
The DNA here is from genome assembly GCA_032622095.1 of Siphonodentalium dalli. Classification (NCBI taxonomy): domain Eukaryota; kingdom Metazoa; phylum Mollusca; class Scaphopoda; order Gadilida; family Siphonodentaliidae; genus Siphonodentalium; species Siphonodentalium dalli. The sequence continues at coordinate 99,100,143 of CP136063.1, forward strand.
ATTATTTAGGGCATTACTGTACATTGCAAAAAACTGAATCAAAGAAAGACAATACATGTAATTAATAAATATGACACCAAAATAAATCCATGAAGGGTCAGAAAAAATTATGTATGCATCAGGTTCAGCCACAAATACCACATTTATAGAATCCGGGCTATTATCCGGCTCAACAAATAGCAACAGGGGTAAACCATAGTCAGTGGAGAGGACAAGCTGCGACCACCATTATGCTTAATTAATTTCTATCAAAATAAGATCTTCCCGCACAGGCAAATCTCATTCTCCAACAGTCTGCATAGCGTTGGTCGATGCTCAACCGGTTAATACAAGATTGGATTAATCATCTTTGATATAAGTTTTGTTTATACAAAGTATTGGACTCAAAATTTAATATGAATGATCATGTAGGCGGCAAGGTCACACGAGTCAGATGACTTTCGTTGGCAATGGCAACACATGTTACATGCATGTGTCGCTGAACCTGGGTATTAAATAATGTTAGCATTCTCCGAACTTACCTGTCTCCAGCTGTGATCTGTTTCTGTATACTTGCATCATACACAGCGGTAGGTGGCATCACTTGTCGTCTCGCGTCTCGTGTGAAGTAATAATTTGCACTCAGCTTGTGATGTGGACCATCTGGTAGTAGAGGATTTGGTTGAGTTCTAGAATAAAGAGTGAGTTTTATACTAAAGGCCCTCAAGGCGTTCACAATGTGAATAGAAATTTATTGAAATTTTGCCGATCAGATAATAAACAACAAATTATGCGAATTATACCGTATTGGCATATATATATCATCTAAAATCATAGTGTATCTGCTTCTCGACACAGGGCTTAAAATTTGTTAGAGAATCAGAATCGATTCTCAGAAATGATTCTCGCAAAGTGAAACATGAGAATCAATTATGATTCTCGCATACATACCGGTACATTTATCTCTGTTCTGATATATAAAGGAATACAATGGTATAATCGGTGTGGTTGGAAGATTGAAATTCAGAAATATTAATTGAATGCTACATTCTTTCAGTGGGGAATGTGCCTGTATGGGTATTGACATATCAGTTTGATTCACTGAAATAAATGAGCAATATGTCTTTAAAGGCACAGATGGTCTTCGCAGTGGGTATTGCTGATAAAATAGCCACATGCGTTAAAACCACCACAAACAGATAGAACATTAAAATATAGACAGACTTTGTTCTCATACTAATCATATACATGTACATGTATATCATGCTAATGTCAAGTTTACATGTGTATGGTTTGTTGTTACCAGTAGTTTGTTATGTAAACAAAAACCAAAAAAGTTACAGAACCTGGCTTTTGTTTACACAACATGCTATTTATATGATATTTATGGCAGTTTGAACAGGTGTGACTATTTTTCACATCATACCACCGCAAAGGCCATTCATGCTTTTAAGGAAGGGTAATGTAGACTAAATGCTGGGGTAAAATTAATATCACTGTAGGGCCATATACATGTACCGGTATGTGTACTATCTGCATACATGTATAAATGTATCAATAAAATAAACTAACCGTTTACTCCATTCTTTTTCAAACCTAACTGGGTTTATTATCTCTCTCTGAAAAAATAAAAATAAATCAAAATGAGTTAAATTTGTTTTAATTTAGGTGAAAGGTTTGGTCAGACGCCACAGCGCTAAGATGGCCCTTCCTTGGCATTTTTACAGTGTAATTGCCAAATCCAACCCGCTTTAGAATTCATACCACAACACTCACCGATATCCTTTTAATTACCAAGGAGAAGGTATATAACATCCACCAAACTATGCGAACTTGATGTGTAATATTTGAATATTGTAATATTTGACTATTTGTCGCTAAAACATGCATTCTGAATTTCTTATTAGTGAAGAGTTGCTCTATTAGTTTTTTATTTCAATCGGGAGCACAGTGTCATGACAACGAGTGTAAAATATGTCACTGGGCAGCCAGGAGTTGCGTAATTGAGTCAACTGGTAGTGTAAGTGTGTACTACAGTGTAAATGGCCAAGTGCTGTTAAAATACATTAATCCCACCAATGATATTTGATATATACATTGTACCAATGCATATATATTATTTTCACAATGAGAAAGCCGCCATATTGCATATGTTCACCATTACTCATTCACTTAAAGGGATACTGTACTCAAATGTTGTTGTTGGTTTCTATTTCAAAGTTCAAAGTTCAAAAGCTTTATTTATAAAGTCAGGCATTTTAAATTACAAACATGAGCATTAAGCTCTTAACTGACTTGTAAAACAATGAATATGTACATAAACAGTAACGTGAATAAAACACAACCTATCTGAAAAATAAATTACATGTATATTAGCTAAAACTTTGTAAAAGACGAGTATAATCCCTGAGGACAGGTAGCCCTGACTCGATCAAAAGTGTAAGACACAAATTTGTATATTCATATACGGCACAGTAATGTGCACAACGAGTCCATATTTCATTCCTGGATAACACGTTTTGTTCCATTCAGAGATACCAGACCAGAGAGTGCGGATTAAAATACAAAACATATCATATAATTAGGCACTGCATTTACATTGAAAACCATTCCAGGTTTGTAACATACATTCAAAGTCTTTCATCGTCTCTGCGGTTCTGCATGACTCTGGAAGAGAATTCCACACTTTAGGTGCCATGAATCTAAACGAGCTTAAACCGAAAGTAGTAGTATCAGGTGATGGCAGTTCCAGAGTCTCAGAATTTCTAAAAGAGTATGAACTATGTTTAATATGTTTCACCAGGCAGTCCAAATAGGAAGGAGTGCTAATGTCCTTCTTTAGTATTTTGAAAACTGTGAGTGACCTAAGTCTGAGTCTTTGGAGATGTAGATGCTCACAGTTTGCAATCTTTAGGAGAAAGTCATAATCAGATGTGTAGTCATTATAGATAAAACGAAAGGCTCTCTCCTGAATTTTCTCTCTCCAGCCTGTCCGTAGAGGACACACTGCAGAAATTCTGAATCCCATTGGGTCATTGACAATTCAATCTAGAAAGCTTCACAATTCAGATCAATTGAAAGGTTCAATACCAAATATTGTTAATATCTTGAATTAGTCAGAGCACAAGACTAATAAAACTTCTAAAAAAAATTTATAGGAGAGGTTTGAAAATGGGTAAGATACCACCTTTCTATGCCCTTCCCACTGAAAAAAAAAAGTTATCTGTGTCTACAATCCAATAAAAAGTTTTGGGTTGGCACCTTTTTCTAGGGTAGGTAGGGAAACCCTAAACACAGGTATTTTATTTTTTTGGCCTTAGATTAGCAATAGCATTTGGCGATCCCAACTTTTTTTGGATGTTGAGAATCGATGTCAATCGATCTGGGGTCCGATTGAAGTCTCTGAGCTGTGGGAACCTTATTCTACAAATGCCAGACACTCTTAATTCAAACTTGGAGAAAATGAAATTAATCTGATTTTAATGACCACTGAGTGATAATGTAAACAACAAGGGTGCTTCATTGATAAGACCATTAATCTCATTTAAATTACAAATGACATGAATTACACTCTCTGCCAGTCTCTGGGGATGGATAGCACTATGGCATAGCAGTTGTTATCTACCCATCTGCCAGTTGTATAAACATGTATCCATCAGAGCACATGGGTGGCTTGCTGTAGTAGAGAATACAAAGATTAAAGTAATTTACTGAACATTTCTGTACATCTGTCTGTTCCTGATTTCTCCCAAACCCCTGATTTCAACCAAATATAGTGGAGTGACTAGAGGTACCTCCCCTCCCCTCCCAAAGATGTAATGTCATAGGTTCTTCAAAATTTTAATGAGTTTTTTTTAATTTTATTTATTAAAAATAAAATATTTTATTTAATAATAAAAAAAAAATTTATTAAAAATAAAAAATATATATATATAATTTTTTTTTTGTTAAATTGAGCAATAAGTTAAATTGAAAAAAAAATTAAATAATTAAGATTTATGTCCATAGCCCCACCCACATTTGACCCAGTGACCTCATTTGATCAAATCTGAACCACAGTCACCCAAGGTACCCTCGTACCAAATATGAACCCATTCGGCCCGACAACTTCAGAAAAGAAGTCATTTTAAGAATTACTATGTGGAAAAATAGTTATGGTCCTGACATCAAAACTATTTGACTTGGTGACCTCATTTGAACAAATCTGAATGAGAGTCACCTAGGGAACATCCACACCAAATATGAACCAATTCGGTATGATGGTTTCAGAGGAGAAGAGGTTTTTTAAAAAGTTGACGGACGGATGGACGGGCGGACCGATGTTGATACACTTGTGAGTTGCGATCTTTTGTTTGAGTGACTTGTGGGCTGCACCCCACAAGTAACGTACGGAAAATCCAATTTTAAAGATTTTAAAGATGTCCATTTCCATGGCCATAAATAGGGAATTGCACCCCACAAGTAACGTACGGAAAATCCAATTTTAAAGATTTAAAAGATGTCCATTTCCATGGCCATAAATAGGGAATTAGGGGTTACTGGGGGCTTGCTTCCCTCATATGGTGTACTTATTGACTTGAAATAGGGGAAAAACCCCTATTTTCATATTATCAGCATCCCTGTCCCCAAGAATTTGTATCTCCATCCCAGAGATCTAGAATATGTTATAAAAGAGACATAACCTGCACAGATCTATACCATTTCCATGGTCATAAAAGAGATCTTGGGGTTACTGGGGGATTGCTTCCCTCATACTAGTATGGTGGGCCTATAGCCCTATATAGACTTTAGTGATGTGTTTAGGCCTATGCCATTTAAAATTAATTCAGGGGGGGATCAATGCATATTAATTTTTATTTGCGCTTAAGCACAAATGATAGACGTTACATGTATTTGCGCTTAAAGGGGTACTGTACGCCATTTTCATTAAATTTCCTGTGACAACAACGATCTAATATCGATAATATATAGAAACATATGTAATTTGAGTCGAAGATGTATTCTGTAAACGCTCAGGTTAATAGGCTATCTTAAAATTTTATAATTTAAAAGTTAATAATTTGATATAAATTGAATTTATGACTGGAGCCATAAAATGGCGTCAATTAAATTACGAATTTCCGTAATCAAACAATTTTTACAAAGTAATTGAGGGATACTGGATTGTTAAACCGATCGCACACACGATCGCTTAAAATATTATGATGATACGGGGAGAACACTCAAGCCACTCACTGACTAGCGACGATACAATAACTTAAATGATTAATATATGGGACTAGTATGCCTATAATATAACTTTTATTTGATTCATTTGGTTGAAAACTGTACAAAAATTACTCGACAACGACAATTTGTATTTTTGCACTCCGGTAAATTTGTCATCCGTAACACTACTTCGTACTCAACAGACTTTCAAATAATGAAAAAATTGTTACCTTATTCTCCGACTCGGAGACTATAGAAACCAACAACAACATTTGGCATACAGTACCCCTTTAAGCGTAAATAAATAATAAATGTGAAAAGGGCCTCGCATACTGGTCCAGCCTCCAGGTGCTACCACAGCCGAGTAACCAGGGAGAAAATTAACTGGTATCACATCGCAATTTGCTACACAAATTTAGATAATAGCTATGCAATTTGGTATGAATTTTATATGATTTTAGAAAAATGCTATCTCTCTAATTATGTCATTGTGAGGATATTTGCTTATCAACATTTCAAAAGTAATTTTCTCCCTGCGAGTAACTTTATAACCCTGTGGTGACTCCAGTAGCGTTCTTTAAAGTGCAACACCGAGGCGTGTACACAGGTCAGCCATTAATGTCAGTGCCCGATCAGACAGCGTACTGCACCCACGACCAGGGAAGGATCCAGGGCTCTTTTGATACATGTTACAGGTTTGGGCGCCCAAACTCTGGTGGCTTAAATGTCCCCAAATTTCAAGTGGATAGTTTTATTGAAGCTGAATTTTCTATATTTTGAAGGAAATCTTCTATTATAATTCAACATGCAAATCATCAATATACAGTTGATATAGAGCCTTTATTTGCTTAATCAAGTGTCCAGTGAGAAATATTTTAACCCTTTCATGACTGGGGCTTCTTGAAATTTTGCAAAAATCCTGTGCCAATGCATTCTCTTATATAAATGAGAGTCTCCCATCTAAGGAGCCTCGCATATATAAGATAATACATTGGCCTTTATCTTGACCTTGTAAGCTAGTGTATTTTCTTATGCGGGATCTTTAATGCTGCACCTAAGGGATGGGGCGACCCCCTCACGTACCTACCCCCATCTCGGGATATGCCTTCGGCATATCATGGTCCCAAAACAGGTGTCCCCAAAAAATCCCTGGATCCATCCCTGCCCACGACAACATTCCTGAACAAGTGTTGTAATGGGGGGGAGTTGGCATTTTGCATTCAGATCTTTAAGACTTTATTCAGTAATCTTGAATGAGACTCTTTTTTTTCAGAATACCGTGACCAGGTTGCGATCCCCGGTCCGCTAGCACGAGAGACCATGCTACCTCTCGGCTACCGACTTCCCTATGCTACCGACTTCCCTATGATTAGGATTATTTTTTGGGCAATTAGTAGCAGTATAGTACTACTAGTACTAGATCCAGATAACTTGAGCAGCATTTCAAAAAAATTTGTTGTTGTTGGAATCTGATATGGGGACCATGGAATCGGATTGAGTACCTTTAATTTTATATAATAGCAATTATGCTCCTGTGGTTACACTGTTTGAACTTGAACTTGAAGGTCGTTCTAATTTAAATTCTAATATTTTTAACGAAATTAGGAGACAAAACTTTTAATGCGAGTTAACGATGGTTATTGTGTGAACAATGGTAATTTTGTAAGGCAAAAACAATTTATGTAGTTCTAAATTATTCTTACCCTTGCCATCATGTTTCTTAACCTCGCCATAAAAGGCGTTAACTCGCGAGTCGCAGACATTATGAAAACAAATGGGCTCCACTCGATTGGTTATCTGAGAACTCCGATTCAAACTTCGTTTAACACCAATCGAGCACGCTTGGTTCCACATCGGCTTGCGCTATTCAGAGATGCGTTAACGGGGACCCCGTGATTTTAATATTTGGGCCCCACATCGTTCTTTTTGCGAATATCAACATGGAAGCCAAGTCGCAACCAGTAAAGCTCGCTAGAGTCAGTATATTTTGCGAAGAATTTCGTGGTTATTTGAGAACTCTTGTCAATTTATCAGTACCGTTTGATCTCTAGACATGTTGACATTTTGTGTTCACGCGAATACTATTAATGAATTTACCACTGTAGGTGTTTATTTCCTGTGTTTCGACATTTCGTATAAGCACGTGCGACAATCAAATTATCAATGGCAATGCGGTTATGCCGACATAACATGTAATTTTACAAAGTAATCTGGTAATGAAAAACATATTCTGCATCTAAAACTCCTATCTTGCCATTTTTGGTGACAAAAAATTATATTTGATAAATCGCGACTACTTATTTCTAGGCTTGCAACGATTATTCGATTAATCGACTAACCTTCGGCAGGTGCGGTAGTCGACGGTTATTTACTTTCGTCGACTAATCGCCCGAGGGGGGGGGGGGGTCGGTATGGGTGTGTAACATGTGTATCGATGTCATGCCTAGAAGTAACTGTTAACCGCGTATGCAGCACTATTCCGTTGGGGTGTCCCCTGCCTTTGATGTCGCCGCCCACGTTTGGCGGTCATCTTCAAAGAATTATGTGTGCGACATGTTCACACAGTACATGCCTGGCTGGCGGCATCCTTCAGTTTGTCTTTGATGTCAGCGCCGACTTTTCACAGAGTTATCGCCGATGTGTGGGTGAATTTGATCAGCTATTGGTTGGAATATCTGTCAGCGTGTTGGGCCGTGGCCGGACCTTGGAAGGTTGCAAATAATTACCATTACATGTATTCTTATGTGGTGCCATTGTAAAAAAATGTCTTCAAGAAAACAATCCAATGTTTGGGAGTTCTTTGACAAGGGGTTACGTATATATAAACTATTAATTTGTTTATTGAGAATGTCCAGGTTATACACGGCAGTAATTGTGACTGCATCCCCGTCACCCCAGGGTCCCCCACAAAAGCTCAAATACCTCCCACTGTCTACCTATGTCCTCGTTAACTTCATTGTAAGTGCACGCATTTCGCCGCAATTTCACCGATTAATGTGAAGCACGTGACCTGTCGAAATACGTAGCGGCGGCTTGGGAGTCAAAATCGAGATTAGCTTTACTTATTGCAATTTTGCACAGTTACTGTCAAATTTTAAACGAGAGATATAACACTGCGGTGCCAAGTCCGAGAATGCACATTTTTGCGAGCACCGTTTACAGAAGGACACTGGTTGACATCCTCGTTCGTTTCTGAAGGCACCGTCCGCCGTATTGATTGTGTCGGAAGGAAAACTTTGCTACCGTCCATCGTTAGCCGATTAGATATGACATGCTGATGGCACTTGCATGTGTACCGCTATTCTCATAGTAATTGACCAGAAAAACGGGGTGATACCCCGGTCATGACCGCGGTGATACCGGTAATAAACGGTAGCGGTATCGAGACGGTCATGGAGTGGAGTTACGGTATTGGCGATAATGATACCGTGGTCTTTTAGCGGGCACCGCATTAATTTTGTTGAATACCGTGGTGATTTTCATGGAACTCTTTTAGGGGAGGTATTTACTCACACATACTTGTTCGCGTTAACAAGCGGTATCAGTACCGCGGTATTGGAGGATACCGCGGTATAGTACCGCCATATTAACGGGGTGACACCACGTTATTGGTGGTCAATTACTTTAAGTTTAGCGGTATTTCTCCGTGTCTCAGATGCATGGAACTGGCATTTCCACCGCTGTTGTAAAACGGAACATTTTCGTATGCATGCGCGAACCATGGTCGCTCCTGCCGAACTGTGCCCCCCCCCCCCCCCCCCCCCCCCCACCCACCCAGGACCGGACCCACAGGGCTGGCGATCTAGAAAATCCAGGAGGGCTATTAATAGCCCTCCTAGATATGCCTAGGAGGGCTATAGCCCTCCTCAACTTTTAAAGTTATGATTTATTTTATCTGAGTTACTACTGCCGTTAGTTTGTCTATTTTTGATGTTGTATAACTCCATTTAAATTAATTTTCTTCATGTGGAAACAAAGTGTCCACAGAGTTGTGAATGTCAAAATCCCCCACAGTAATTATGGTAATAAAATGGTTTTATATGTTGTGATAATCTATATGTACAAGAAACAAAATGTAAGAGTATTTGTACTCAACAATTGGTCAGTCGGTGTCCAACCCATGCAACGGAATTGGTAGATCCATTTGATCTTTGTGTCATGGCTTACGCCATCAAAGATCCATGGTGTGCTTAAAACAACATAGGCGGCTATAATTCCTATAAAAGTAACAATTAGGACCAACGCATATGTATTTATCAACTAAATACAAATACAAGTGTGAAACCATCCACTCACCTACGTGTCATTTATCCTTAAAATCCGACAGATAACAGAACGTAAACACTGACATGTCGTGTGTTCGTCGACCATTGCATGTGACCCGTAATTTCATGAATCCCCCTGTGAGTTCCCCGAGCGCACGGCAATGTAATCACATGCGTTCACATTGAGTGTACAATTCAGGTTGCCCTGATACAATTCAAGTTGAGGGGAACTACAATCTGCGCATGCGTGTAGTTTTTACAAATTACCAACTCCAATTTGTTACACATGCGTACTGTTAACATCCTGGTACAGTAATGCGAGTTGCAGAATCATGTTTGCCATGCACGAGACGCACGTAGTCATGTGATATGTTAGCTCCTCCTGCTTCGGCCATTTAACCACGTTTTGTCAACATGTTTTCCGACTGGATTTTTGGATTAAATTATTACGGAATTATACACACGTTCTGGTAGGTGTCAGAGCTAATATATATTGCAATATTGTTAACATTAATGACTATGTTAGTTGATTCTTAAAAATAAGTGTATTTTAATAAAAAAAATTTAGATAGCCGTCTAAGCTGATGCGCCGCCGCGGTCAGACGTGGATGGCCATAGCCATATTACCACGTCTGGTCAGACTACGGAATTGGGTGAGTTTGTCCACATTAAAAGCATTCTCCATGAAAGTGTAATTTTACGTAAAATACACAATCAAGAACAATATTAAATCCAGTATATTTGCACTTGAATGTTGACTGCTTTTTCTCTCAAAGTAATCCATATTCCATTGTCGATCGCAGACTGCTGCTTGCAGCGGTCAAGTCGCTATCTATAGATTTACTGGGTGTTTGCAATTGGGGACATAGAAAATAGTTTCTGAACTTTAATAATTGAATAACAGTGTAAACTAGAATACGTGGATACATTTAGCTAATTATATTAAAATATTGTCAATCGAAGCGATAAAAGACGGCTGCAAGCTAAATACAATTTTCACTGATAGGAACCGGAAACGGAACGAAAGGTTGAACTTAATTGGGACAGTGACATTTGGTTCTCACTATCCACAAACATGTGTCATTTTATCCAGTGAAATATATTGTAAGCTCAATCTTATGAAGAGAAATTATTTATTTTGGTCATAAAATGTGTGAGAATCGATCAAAAGATCAGATTTACGAAACAGTTCGTTCCGGAATTTACTGATTCCGCTATAATTCCCATTTGACATTACCGTCACGCATGCGCACAGTCCCCACACTGTACAATATAATTACGATTTCGATGCAGTATTTTACTCATTAAACACAATAAAATAACTAAATAATAAATGTCCTATCGTAGACGAGGCGGGCTATAAAAAGCCCGCCTTGGAAAATTCTAGGCGGGCTGTAGGCGGGCAGCCCGCCTTGAGATTTCCAGGCCTGGACCCATTTATTTTTCCCTAGCGGAAACCCTGGATATAGCCACGGATGTATCGGCGAATTCATCTTTCAATCAATACCGCAAACTCCCAACAGAACCATTCATATGCATTGCATTTGATAATTTTTTAACCACCGAATATTGTCTCCGGAGAGCGTAAATTTCCAGTTTGATCCGTCTCAAAAAACAATGGCGGATATGTTCCTCTAAATTCACACCCGCACGGCTTACTATAATTAAAACTCGGTCAAAAGATCAACTAAACATCTAGCGCTCAGGGATTTCTTGTCGGCTAATAATTTATTTACTCATACAAATCAACACATCGTCAGTAAACTTATTTCTAGAGGCGAAATCTGTCGATAATTCCAACTTTTTTTCATTTTGTTTTCTTCCCATTTTCGCAGTTCCTCATTTTAATATTCATTATGACCTGACCTTTCCATGACTGCCTCAGTAGAAACCGCCAATCACCGCTCAGTATTAGAATCGAGGTCAGGTCGTAATGAATATTAAAATGAGGAGCTGCGGGAATCGTAAACAAAAAAATGAAAACAAAATTAGAGTTATCGAAAGACAGGCCCCTGTGGTGTTAATTCAAAAGCCATTCCTCAGACGGTAGTTGACTTCATGCTGGATTCGTATAATGGATAGATAATTTTTGTATTAATTGGATTGGGAATAAATACACTGCCACTGAAAATAACTATTAATATTTTAAGTGTTTTATTTTTAATTGAACATTTCTTTGATACAGACCTTGCTTTGAGGTAAAATGTCTGCACCGATCGTGGCAGCGACTGCCAGACCTAACCTGTGTTGATGGTTGTAGCTCAGAATTAAGCCCCATACTGACTTACCGATTTATAATGCGCATTCCGAGTGGAAATAGTGGGTTTAGAAAGTTGGGACTTACCCTGCTTGACAAAACAAGTGTCCACCTAACCGCGGTGCAGTTAGCGTTGCCACCGTGGCTGAAATGCAACTACACCGCGGCTCCACCGGCTAACTACAGTTGGGCCGCGGTGTACTTACCGTTCGGCCATGGTGTAATTGCCGCTGTGTACGTTCATTAAACTGAAAAAAGACGATACTAACCAGAAATCTAACCACGGTGTACATGCCGTTCGGCTGCGGTGTAGTTGCCTTTCGGCCGCAGTGTACTTGCTGTTGGGCCACGGTGTACTTGCCGTTCGGCCGCGGTGCTCAACTGCAGTTACAAACTCTGACACCGCGGGCCGAACGGCAAATACACCGCGGTGCCAATGGACACTTGTTTTGTCCAGCGGGGTATATGTATATACCGAAATCTACCTACGGTAATTTAAAATGCAAGAATATGACTACTACTAAACATTTGCCGACAAAGCGTTACCCATGAAGGTGGAGACAACTTCAGACAACTGTGCACGTGGTCCACGCTACTAATCATGTCTTATTCAGGCACCAGGTGCAGGATTCCTTGCAATCTGTTAATTTTCAGTGTCGGTTGTCACTCGTCTTGTGTAAAATGGGGCCAATATTAAGTCAAGGTTGGGGAGGGGAATGAGGCCGCTGGCCGGCCTGCCGTAGTAGCGGAAACCCTGGCTCTATACCAATATAGTAATTGGTGTATTGAGTAAAACCATAACCGACACCAAAACCTGGTTTTTTCCACAGAAACTAAACCGAAAAACCTAATGAAATTTCTAAACTGCACATCACCAGGGAGCAAATTACTTTTGAAATTTTGATTGGCAAATAACCTCCCATTGACATGATTAGATCGCATTGTTCTAAAATCAATCAAATTCATACCAAATTGCATAGCGGTTATCCAAATTTAGGTAGCAAATTGCGATGCGATATCAGTTAATTTGCTCCCTGCACATCACTACATCGGAGGCTGTTCTATTTTATTTCCCGTCATTTACGAAACGTGTGCGCACAAGGGACATACTAGTAGAGTTATCTTTCTTCCCACGAAATTCTCACTTAGTCTGTTGATTGAGTGGGTGAGTGTCTAGTACACGGAGCGCAAATGAAATGAAAGTTTTGTCCACTGCATCCCCATTTACGGTACGGTAGTAAAGTGTTTTATATGCGTGGAGCTCCGTGGTCCAGTGGTTAGCATGCCGGACTTGTATTCGCTGTCAACACTTCGATATGGGTTTGCAGCGCATCGCCGGTCACTGAGTTTCCGCACAGCAGTGGCTTGGACGCTTTGAGCGACGTGCAATTGTCAGATTGTCTTGCTGTTTCAAAACCTGCGCCAAGTTGTGACCCTTGAGCAAGGTCACTCGTACTGTGTCGGCTTCGCATCACTCATGCGTTAAACGAGTACCACTCGGCTTGTCATACTGATGAGTATCGGAGCCTGTTCTGATCAAACTAGAGCAGCGCCTGCAATGGCTGCAGCCGGTTCATTGGTTGGCTAGTACAAATGACTGGGGTAATATTGTACCAAGCGTGTTAGAGCAAGAAATTGGTTAATCACTATATAAAACTGGTCATTATTAATATTATATTATTATATGCGGAAAGCTGCAAATAAAATTTCAGAAATCTAAACTTACATGTAGTGTTGGTGCACAGCTGCGATCATTCCACGATGGTTAAAGAAAGAGTCCCTTAGTCAGACCCAAAAATACATATCTGTGTCCTTGTTTCGAGGAAACATGGATGTCTGAATTTACTGCCAATACACTTCTCTAGGTATTTTTCCATTGGTAATGTCTGACAGCCCGAATTCCAGAAAAAAATATCTGTTCACAGTTAACTTACTTTGGGCGGCACCTATCCGTTGTGAATTTGGGCGTGAAACCGGTTTAAATGGGCCCTGGATTACTTGTCGGCATGGTCATACATTGTTCATAGACATAAGAAAACATATACTCTACAGTATTTAAAGTGGAACTGAAACGAGTTATTAAATCTAACAATATACATGTATGATGTAAATGATGCATATTTCATCCCTCAATGACAATACAATCGTTGCCAGTCGGTACTACATTTGAATCGACTACCCGAGACCGATAACTGTAAAGAGCTATGTTTTTATTTTGATTTTGCACGAAACAAGTGATATCATAGGCAGAGAGCGGCGTGTTATTTGCATTAGTTAATGCATCCCTTATAATTCATTGGCTACATGGCAATCAGCAAGGCCAAGGCATTTGCTAAAGCAAACTGGGCCACAGAAAAGGGTTGTCATAGCAGATTGCCGAAGCCAAACTATCTGAATTGAGAGGGCTGTTTCATGACTCAATTCTCGAAATATACTGGTATTCTGGCCTTCAAATGTTCACAATCTTTCTTATTTGTGAACTACAGTAATGCCCTAATTAATCGACTCCTTTAACCACAGCAGAATTATGGGTAACTTTTCAGGATTTAGTCGGAAATATGGCTTGTTGCCATTCATCGGAAAGCTCTCCCTGAGAGCTTTCCGATGAATGGCAACAAGCCATATTTCCGACTTGTTGCCATTCATCGGTAAGCTCTCCCCGAGAGCTTTCCGATGAATGGCAACAAGCCATATTTCCGACTAAATCCTGAAAAGTTACCCATAATTCTGCTGTGGTTAAAGGAGTCGATTAATAAGGGCATTACTGTAGATAATATGCTGGTGACGTGATAAGTACAACACTTTTCTATTTTGTATTCCATCTGGCAAATGCATGTATCTTATTTTAAGTCAGTTGTCTATGATGAACAGTGTTCCCACCCAATAACGTATGCACATTATATTAGAGTTAGACTAATTATACCCCCACTTTCGAAGAAAATGGGGGGTATACTGGATTGACTGCGTCCCTCCGTTTGTCCGTCCGTCCATCCGTCCGACTTCACAACTCGGAACAAATATGAACCGATTTCAATAATTGTTTGTATGCAATCTCCTTAGGACTGCCTCTCCGCATGGTGCTAATTGCGGTTCGGTCCGACTTTTTGTTTTTTAAAGTTACACCTCATTTTCGACTTATTTTGACTTAGAAAATTCTGTCCGACTTAATAACTTTAACAAATATGAACCGATTTCAATAATTTTTGGTATACATGCTTCTCACAATACCCTCTCTACATGATGCGGCTAGGTATTGGCTCACGACTGTTTTTCGTAATATTACACTTCATTTTCGACTTATTTTGACTTAGACAATTCTGTCAGACTTAATAACTTCAACAAATATGAACCAATTTCAATAATTTTTTCTGTACAAGCTTCTTGTGACACCATATCGATATTATTAGTCCGAATTTTTCTTTAAAGTTAAAAATCTTTTTTGTTTGGTTTACGGATAATGCGGGTTGAATTTGCAACGGTGGGGGTATGCTAGCACTCGAGTGCACACCTCTTGTTTGGTATAGTCTCTTATGGGAGACTCACAAATATAAGACAATGCACTGGCTTTGTTTGTTTGTCTGCTTATATGAGACCAACGGCTGGCCCATCCAAGCTGAAAATTTGTATATGAGTAATTTGACCCGGGGGAGCATTTAGATTGGCCCCGTTCGCCTCAGATAGGCCCCGTTCGCCTCAGATATCTTAAAAGGGCACTAATAATTGTCCCCCGACATTTCGTCAAATGACTATAGTAATTATCCCCGGCCATGTGTGTGTATGTTTGGACGTCCGTCCATCCATCCGGAACTTTGTCTGCATCTGTATTCTGTCATTTTGTGGCCAAATCCTTTGGCATGGCTACAGGTCATACCTTTGGTTGGATCATCATAAAATTTGTCATGGATGTTAATATTGAAATGTAGATGGGAACGAGTCATTTTGGGGTCATTTAGCAAAAAAACATGGCCGCCAGTGGCCATCTTGGATTTTACTCTTGTATGACTAAATCCTTTGGTACACCCTGCTTGTCTGATCGTCACTAAAATTCACATGGATCCTCTTGATGACCACAAGATGGGAATAATCTAATTTTTCTGAATTTCATTAAAAAACATGGCTATCCTCTGCCATTTTCGGCAGAAATACTGTGGCGACAGTGTGTATATATTTCTTTGATGTCTTTGGCTTTGAAACTCTGCGGGATAGGGAGTGCATTGGGTGCATTGGTCCATTATAGGAACAAACGCACAATATATATAAACATCGGAAATCGGCCGATTGTGCCTCCAGTTATCGGAAATCGGTCCGATAAGCTTTTTCATTATCGGAACATCACTACGTAGTACTACATGTATCTGTTATGAAAGCTTTATACATACTTTATATTTATTTTTCAGGTGACTAAAGTCCTTGGTCGAACTGGATCACAGGGACAGTGTACACAGGTATGTAATCAATTTTGGTTGTCTTATATCACATTTTTATACAATTTCCTCTAGGAAATGAGAAATAAATGAATTGTAGGTGCAGAATATTTGGCAATTTGAAAAAAAATATCGGATATTCGCAGGACCCTATTTTGGGGTCATTTGGCCATAAAATGTGGCTGCTGGCAGCCATCTTGGATTTACTCTTTGCATGACTGAATCCTTGGGTACGGGCTACAGGTCGTACCTTTGGTCGGATCATCATGAAATTTGTTTGCATGGCTGTTAACATTGAAATGTAGATGGGAACGAGTCATTTTGGGCACATTCGGCCATGAAACATGTCTGCTGGCAGCCATCTTGGAATTTTTACTCTTTGCATGATTAAATTCTTTGTCACACCCTACAGCACACTTCCCTCATCCGATCATCACCAAACTTCATATTAATCTTTATATTGATCTACTAGATGGAAGCTATCAAATTTTTTTGAATTTCATTGGAAAACATAGCCGTCGGCAACCATCTTGGATTTTACTTTATATATATCTCTTCATGTTGTTAATCAAGTATTACTTAGAACTTTCCACATTCCTGATCGCTCCATTGACTGTAACACATGAAATTATTCCCTTTCCAAGTTGAGCTACAGTGTCATTGACACTTTCATTGTATTGACTGATTAATTTATTTCTGAAAAATATATTAAGGCCAAAACAAAATGAATGCGTGTTTCCCATAACCCGACCGACCGTCTTCAAAACCCCCCGACCCAAGTTCAGTTTATTGGTTTTAAATAAACAAAATCAATCTATAAACCGACCGACCGCACTGATAACCAAACTATGTACGCGTGGTTCCATTTTATCTGAATCACCTCGCGAGATAAATGATATCTTTGATATATTTAGGCCAAAGCGAAAAATAGGTGTGTTTCCACTCCCATCCATAAAAAAAACAGGGGCGGGGGGGGGGTGGTTTTTCACTTTATTTTTTTTTTTTCACTTTATTTTTTCGCGGGGAAATTCAAATATCATATTTGTGCTATCTTTCTAATAATTATGTCATTTATGAACTTATTGTGAAGGCTAACAAAGTATGTACTGAATTTCAGTGCCTTGTATTTAATCTACATGTGCAAATTGTACATATGTTCATTAATATTCAATAAAACAACTAGTTTCAATATTTACAACAGTGTAGAATAACTTTCCACATAATTGGGCGTCAAGGCCTTTGGGGTGATTCTTTTCATAGCCTTGAAAAAAGGTGTTGCAGTGGGGAACCTTTGTCATTTTGTTTCTGCCTTGCGCCATGTGTATGCATTTAAAAAACTTAAGTGCCAACAGGTTGCTGGCAATTGTTTGGGAGGACATGTTGACACTATTTCCCGGATGTTGGCAAAATTGTTTTAGATCTTCCGGTAAATATACACTCCGGCTTCCGTTCGGTAAATTACCGTAGGCCTATATCATCCGGTTGTTACAGTCCGTTCTTTTCAGACACCGTTGGAAGTTTTGGGACAGATGTATTCTTTGCGATTGCGTTCGCGTAAATATTGTGTAGCATTATTTTGCCGGTATATTTGGGCATGTCGTTAGTTGACATACATTAATAATGCGGTCATAAACTCATCACCCTAATGCCGCCATGGAGCTTCATTTTACAGTGTGTCTGAAAACCACGTGCGCGTTTGTTTTTGTTTACAATCTGTTGCTATATCGGTCACAACACGGAATTTTATTGTCAGTGGGTCGATTTAATAACCAAATAAGGAGACAATTTTAGTATGCTTGTTTATGTGAGAGGTCTATATATAACAATATAAATAGCAGGCCTCGCATTATCAAAATCAGTGCGAGGCTGCCAAGGAGGCCCCGCAAAAGAATTTACGAGGCTGCTTTTGTTCGTTGGGGGCCTACATTTGTTTATAGAATCCAAATTAACCTAAAATTGGCTATTCCAAAACTGCTAACCGACAGTGACATAAATATTTTACTAAATTAGTAAAATTACTACTATTTTGTTTAGGCGAGAGATTAATGTTGATGCATTTCCTCGACATAGTTTGCAGTATGCCTTCGTGACAAATGACCGACCTTTATCATCAACTGTTGTTTTAATTTCAAAGTTGTCTTTAAAAGTAAATTTGTCAAACGTAGAGACAAGAATTGTTTTGTCTTTCTTAACTCTTTCGTTGCCGAGCTAATTTTACACCTAAATTGCCGGAGAATTTATGAGAAAACTGATTTTATTGTGGAAAAGTATGATACAATGAATAGTCTTCTTCTTATGAAATAATGTTTCAAATATCAAGGACATGTATGCATGTGATTAGCCAAAGAATTGCGGGTGAATATTTTGCCGAAGAATATTCACGACAATTAAGGGGCATAACTCCTTGTAACCCAAGGGAAATAACTCCAAATAAGGATTTTTTGCAATAATCCAATTGAAAAATGGCCCACAACCTGCTATATTCAATATTGGTTTTCTGAGACAGTATTCCAACGATGATGATCTGATAAATCTTTCTACTGTCTTTCTCATTTTAAAAACTTGTAAGAGTAAATTAGGGTCTAGTTCTGTTATAGCTGGACCATATGTGACGAGCTACACAATGCAGCAGCCGATTTAGACTTTAGTTGCGACAGTTTACTACGAAAATAGCTAGGTTTTTTAATTGAGGAAAATGGCAATTTTGACTGTCAAAAACAAAACAAAAATTGTGATATATAATTAAATCTCTAACTACAAGCTTATCATCATTGTGCTATAAATACAATAACAGAAATAACACATATGCATGTGGTCTAAACTGTCACTGAGGCACGCTGGGGCCTGTGGGAGTTTATAATCACGCCGTTTGTTTTAATGAATTACGTTTTTACCTTGAAAAATAGGTGATTCATTCAGCAAAAACGGCAATTTTGACTATAAAAATAATAAAACAATCTAAAGTACACATAATCTTTATTGTAATGTCAGGTTGTCATACTATCATGTTTAAATTAGTTAATGCATTGGTAAAATGCAGATCTTTCATATAAATAATTGTCTAAAAATATATTTCTTAAATTGTCGGCCATTTTGGATTTCCGACTGCGGATCTTACATTATGTTTACAAACTTATTTCATTATTTTAATTTTCAAACGTCTTAAAAAGGATTAAAATTCAGATATATACTGCAGAATTTAATTAGAAACAATTAAAACAATAATTTTATGAAACTTGAAAAACTTTTTTATTATTGTCATTCAGTTGTGATCAAAATAATTACGGTTACAATTATGATTTAGATGCACGTTCCGGACCCCGGATTGAGTCCTCTTGACTGGAACCCGCCGTGTGGTCGCGTGGTTGTTGACGAGGCCGCCGAAGAGACCTCGTTGACTTTTTTACGGGGCCGGGCGGCCACGGCCTCGTGATAATGAGAGGCCTGAATTAATACTACACTATTTATTAAATAGTGTAGTATTAATTCACGTGGAAATAGTAAATACATCGTATTTTATTTTTCGGGATTTGGAAAATAAATAGTTAGTTTCGTCGGGGGGTTTTGAGGTGGGGCGGGCGGGGGAGTGGAAACATGCCTATTTTTCGCTTTGGCCTTATATATTTTTTGCAAAGCCACATCGTCACTCTTCAATCGGAAAGTCAAATTACGACCGGAAATACCGGAAAATCACGAGTTATCGTTCCTCTTCGCTGACCGGAAGCACCTGTTTGTGTTGATATGGGTTATTTATATTAAACATGGATGTTCTCAGAGGTTGATTCGAACCGAAATTCGAACGCGAGAACAAGTTCATTTCAACGATGGCAGTCACACATGGGTCGATTCCCATGTGCATAATTCACGTAAGGCGAAGTTCGCAGCGACAGATGTATCTATTGTTCTCAAAATTTGTGTTCGGCTTCCGTGACCTCGCGATAACTTTAGTCCCCGTGCATTGATCAGGACATACCTTGGTGGTGGGTGTAACGGTTGGGGATGAATATAAACCTACGAGTTTCTAACTATTAATATTTTCAGTTCCATCCCCTTTCCGTTGGGACCACTACCAAACTTCAAATTTTGTTGAATTTATCATTTGCACCCCTAGCCCCCTACCCATTGGATGCCAACTAAATTTGCATCTATTTTATTTGGGGCTGATGAATTGCCAACTTGTCCATATTGCATATTTTAGGTATTAATTTATCATGTTTGAAGTTTATATTTAATTTTACATTTACTTAATATTTTGGATTTTCCAACTATCGAACATATACTAGGCATCAAATTTTTAACCATTGATCCCCCCACACACACCCCTGCCATTGATCCAAACCAAACTTGGTACCGGTAGATGTATATGATAAAATCATATCAAAATACAGATCATTAAGTTCATATATGAATTTCTTTGTTTGATTCAAACCAAACTTGGTATCTACCGGTAGTTCAATCGGGTTAAAATAAAGGTCAAGTTCACACCATACATGTATGGGTTATTTTTTACAGAAGTCTCAGTTATATTGTATGCCCCCTTCTCAACTTAGAACAATCACAGGCTTTGACTATACCTGTGGTGCACCACTGCTCCCACCTGACCATAGCCAGGCTGCAAGGATGGTGGTGCGGCGGGATATTGTTTGTCGGTCTCCAATAGAATTGGGATATTATGGGGCAGCCCTTGGGGCCATTGATACCTGTGCCCATTGTGCAGGTCCCAATGGGGATGTAAAAACATTACAGGACAGTTTTCCCTATTTGTATTAATTGTTTTAATGCAGGGCTGATGCCTGTTGTGGCAGGCAGTGCCTGTTTCAGGTTTATTAAAGTAATTTTAGTAAACTGTCTGTTATCTGTTTTATGTTTCCCCTCAATATATCAGTTTGATCACCAATTTGTTGGTTTCTCTGGGTCATTGTATGGTATTTGATGGTTGTTAGGCATGGCCCACACGAGACCATAAAAAATAAAATTAAAAAATAAAATAAAATGAAAAGCCTACCGCCCGCACCCAGAGGCGGACTGGCCGATCGGGAGACCGGGAAATTTCCTGATGGGCCTGAGGCCGGAAAAATTCTGATTCCACATGATTTTCTATCAAGCGAGAATCCGAGGGTTTTTTTTTACGGTTGGGGGGGGGGGGGGGGTGGTATATGTGGTTGGGCCGCCCAACCACAACTTGGGCCGCAAATGAAACAGACGTGGGTCGCCACATGTGTTGTTTAACCAGCCGTGTATCCAATAAGATGGTACTCTTCTCACATAAATTCATGAGGGCAGAGGCGGACTGCATGGCCGATCGGGGAGACCGGGAAAATTCCGGACGTGGGCCGCCACATGTGTTGTTTAACCAGTCGAATTGGCTAATCGTAATTTTGACATTAAATGAACTTGTTGGCATCATATAACAGCCCGGTGTGTCCTGGTCTCTTGTCCGTAGCCGTGTGCATTTGTCTGGAGTTAGACCGCTAGATGTTAGATTTTATGCAATTTTTCAGGTAAAAATATCTGAATGGTCTCATACCGGGAATATATAGAACCATGGTTTATGAATATATAGGATATTAGACCAGAGGTGCAAATGGAATTATGCAAAAACATGTATTTGGTCTGCATCTGATTCAAGGGGGGGGGGGGGGGGGGGGGGTGGGGGGGTGCAGCAAATGGAATTATGCAAAAATATGTATTTGGTCTGATTCTGATTCAGTTGGAATTTTCCAAGGTGGACTGTGGATGCCGCCGCCCCCCCCCCCCCCCCCCCCCCCCCCCCAAACAGATGGGCCGGTATTATATTAATTTCCCGGGCCCTTTTTTGGCCCAGTCCGCCTCTGCCCGCACCTATTTTTTTGGGGCTCGTTGCGGGAAACACGCATTCATTTTGTTTTGGCCTAACCCTTCAGACACATGCTTTCAATTTGAAATTAAAATGGATGATATCCAATATGAATTATCTATGCAATAGGTAACAGGCAGATATATCTACATGGCTATTTTAGGTGATTCCTTGTTTTGAAAATCAATATGGTAGATGTTGTTAACATTTCCAGGAACCTGATTTTCCCATTTGTTCATATTGTCATGGTTGATTGAATTTTAGGGCCACAGAGCACTTAGAAGATTAACATTGAAGATAATGGATTTTAGTGTCCATGCTACTTGTAAAACATTGTAATTTGTGAAATCATTTGATTGAGGGCTACACGTACATGTACTTACTTTTTTATATGAAGTTTGGTAATCTGTTTTGATTTAGGGGTCATAGGGGCCAGCATCCTTGTCATATTATGTCTGTATATTATAACATTGTATAGATAACACTTTTGTAATGTATAAATAGTGTTGAAACGATTAATCGACTAGTCAAAATCGACGCGATTATTGAATTAGTCGATCCCGAAATCTGCTAGTCGACTAGTCAGGGGAAAAAAGCACTACCTATCTGCTATCATGACAGCAGTGCCATTGCATGGCCATATTATCACATAATCTGTAACAGTTAACACATATTAACTTTTTAAAGCCTTATTGTATTGTTCCTTTAACGATGCCACTGCCAGTCATGCACGGGCGGTGAACTCCATGGCATGAACTGAACCCAATGTATGCAAGTATAGGCGCGGTTTCTTTTATGTTGATCATCAAAGACATGAAGTGTAGCTGACGACTGAACACTGTCTAGTTCGATGGGACGCAATTGACCAGTGATAACTTCTCACTGTGGCACGTGTAATACTAGAGTAATGATGCAACACAATGGCTTCAATGATATACGAAACATAATTCGCGACAAGTCAAGCTGGTAAATTCAACTCAGTAACTGAATAGATTCTAGATCATTATAATACCCACATACCCTCCCCCCGCGACATGCATGAGGCTCCAATTCAGAAATACAATAGAACACACCCGACATCTCGTTAGCGAGACTTGCCTATTTATTTCCTGGTTACCGGCGACAATTTTGTTTAAATAAAATGTTTTTATTACCTGCATTCCCCAAAACGTGAGATTATATGGAGGTTGCAGGAGAGCCGCGTTTAAGACATCAAATTGGGAGACTAATGGGCAAAACGGGAGATTATATCGTTCACGTGCTTTTCGTTTGAACGTTCTGAAATGAAGAGTTGGATAATCAAAACTGCGATGCCACATGGCTCATTTTATACGTCATATGGGCATAGAAACGGGAACTCTTAGAAGGGTTCCGACTAGTCGACTAGTAGTCGATTACCTCTGGCGACTAGTCGATTCCTTAAAATCGCTAATCGTTTCAACACTATGTATAAACGACATATATTTTTTAAAACCATACAGCCCTGTTATGAAACACTTAAAGGCACGGGTGGAGTTTGTTGCAGAAATGTTCATATTTGTTCAAATCGCCATCAACAGAAGGAATATTAAAATATATATAGTTTTTTTCATAATCGGCGCGTAAATAGTATAGTATATTGTCGTCAAGACGTACGATGATGTACGTAAACAAGAGCCTGCTCGTGTTACAGAAGTTGTGCTTCTGTTTACATAACACAGCGCAATTCTATTGGTTAATCACACACAAATGATATAAGGCCTAAAAAAAAAATACGTTTGTTTCCGCTAACCCGACCGACCCTATTTTAAACCGCCGACCCTAAACTTTTTATTGCCATTGCAAAAACAAAAAAAATTGGACCAAAAAAAAAAAAAAAAAATTTATTTTTTTTAATTTAGGTCCCAATTCATATCATAACAAGATGCAAAACATTTATATATTTATATATATTGACATAAGAAATTTAAGTTTACAAAAAGATTTAAGTTTAACAGTTGGAATCATACTGTAAAGTATGTTTGGCTTTATCTAGCTTTCATCTGTGAAAACTTCAAATAATTTGAGTTCAGGTACGGTATGTTATCATTCAGCGTTCAGACTTCAGTATTTCAATCAATTACAGCACAGGAACATTAACAATTTGATCAAATCAACCTGGTTATCAAGTGGGATCTCATAATACCAAATGAAAAATTAACATAGAGATTAGTACCATATATAGTCATTACTATCTTGATACATGTACATTGTTTCTGTACTACATGTACATGTAGTATATTATGTACGGTATGTGTCTCACTTGAATTTTATAAAATAGCCTATTTATGAATTAGAGTGATGATGGCAAGTCTAATTTCAAGCAGGATAAGGCTTCCGATAAGCATGAACCAAAAGATATCTGACAATAACTTATAAGCATTTCCAATCCATACATATATAAAAAGTTCCAAAGTTATGCTTGAGAAACTTGATAAAATTGACCTCTCTGTAAAATTCAAAATACTGACTCAAAGAGCCTTAGATTAGATCTAAATGCAATGGATTTAAAAAAAAATTCCAGGGGAAGAACCCCCACCATCATCAGGGGGTCACCCTTCCCAAACATTCCTCCGATCAGGCCTTCAGGTTATGCCTTCGGCATATCATTGCCCAAAAACAGGTGTCCCCCAAAAATACCTAGATCCTTCACTGAATGCGGAGAAGGTGGTGTTGTGAAGCCATCCTTAAGAGATCGGTACAAGACGGTCACTCCAATATGTGAACAGTGCAGTGGTGCTGGACTGACTCCAGTTGTCGCCAGACATAGGATTATCAAAGACTATCTTAGTATATAGACTAGTATATATGTAAATATTAAAGCATATGTAAGATTGAATTGGAGTTTCTAGTTCCTCTGTCATCTGGGTTAACCTGATTGGGGCTAAGAAGTACATAGTTTTGGTTATTGACAAGTATTATACAGTTATTTTTAAAGATACTGAAAAAAAAAAAGTTAATAAAAAAGTTAAGCCTACCTACTACCTACCCTAATTTTGTTTAGCTCGTTAGCGGAAACAAAGGTATTATTTGTTTAGGCCTAAACAGTAACAAATAACTCTCTTTATGTTTACCGGATTCTAAACAAAAGCCAGGTAACGTAACGTTTTTGCTTTTGCTTACATAACAAAGGAAAAATAATTGACAATAACATAGTTTATGCCATATTTCTGATTGGTATAAGAACAAGGTCTGTCTATATTTTACTATTTCGGTTTTTGACGGAGGTGAATATGTTAACAGCATACCCACCGCTCGTATCTTTAAACCCAACAATATAAGCTTTCCTTATTAACATGTCAGATCTGATCTTATCTGTCTGACATGTTTGATAAACAAAAAACAACTGGGAAGAATGGGTGGGGGGGTGGAGGGTAATTAAAGTACAATTTATATACGAGATGGAATCCCGCAGATGTATGTTCTAAGCGGACTGGCTTGTCAACAAATTATCATTTCTCTTTAGAAGTGAATGAATTTTGAATATATGGCAGATCGAAAGTGGCAGAGATAGGGATTTTATATCACTTTTGCTTCCAATGAGTTAACTTAAACTCCTAAACATATCTTCCGAAATTACCAATCGTTGGATCTCACAGTGAGAGGTCCTTGGGTGAATAGGGACAGAGTTATGAGATTTAAAACTAATCCTCCCCACCCCAAATACTTTAACCCCTTCTGCCTTCTTATTAAGACAAATTATTTGAGCTTTTGATTCCAAGTTGGGTACTGATATATGTATTCTTGTATTCATATCATGGACAAATTTTCAGTTATACATGTAGCTAATCGCGATCAACAAGGTATGGGTTAAACATCTGCTGATCGTGATCGGCCTCTCGTTACCGCAGTTTTAAAAGTTAGGTCATTGTTGACTTACAATTGTCCACCCCAAAAAAATTGGGGGACTATTGAAATCAGTGGTGTCTGTCCCAGATTGTTTCCGGATGATAACTTTAGTTTTAGTTAGGCCAAAACAAATTAGGGTAGGTACATGTACATGCAGGTAGGGAAATTTTTATATATTTTTTTTATTTTGATATTTTCTATCCAGCTTCAGAAATATTGAACTACCTCGACCGAAATGACATAAAATGCCAACTCGGGTTGAGGGGAGAAATTATTACTTTATCAACACGGTGGAAATAATGTATACATTAAGATTGATAAAAGATCAAACTTACTCATGCTTATAAAGTATGTTTTTTATTATTCACATTCCATATTTTCATAAATTTGGCTATAAATTTGGTACGAAATTCATGTCGCTAACTTTTTATAGAATCACATACTACCGTCATTATACCGTACTTGTATTGTGACGACTACATCCCATTGTCTGGAGGTAGTCATAAGTACACCCAACCTAGCATGTCTGGTTTTTTGGAAACAGTAGCTATACATTGTACATGTACACCTAACATGTGGTGATAACCTCTATACATGTACATGTATATATACAGATAAACACCCCACCATGTCTGTTGATAGTGTTCCTATGTTCCATAAGACCCAAACAAGGCATAAAGCAGGCATGAGATCCACTCTCAGGAAATTAAAATTGAAAAATGCATGCCCATCAGTCAACAACCCATCACACACCTGGGGGCGTTTGAGACAGCAGTCACTTCATTGTCACTTTTCACAGGGATATGTTAGAAACCATGTGGTAAACAAAAATTGTTTTGTTTTTTGTTTTAAATATTTGACTTTTTCTCAAAATATCAATAAAAAGATTAGGGTCGGCGGGTTATTTTTAGGGTCGGTCGATGTACGGAAACATAGCATCTTTTTTTTTTTTGGCCTTATCAGATTGTTTTCAAATTTTGTATGTGGATTACCCACATGCAAATACAGGCATAGTAAGCCATAGTTCGATTTTTGGTTCGATCTGCCCATTTTTGCGAGAGTAATGGTCCTTGTCAACTCAGAATTTGCCAATTGTTTTGGTTTCCAGGTGATATGTAACTTAGTTTTGGTTATCTTATTGTTTTCAAATTTTGTATATCGTTAATCATACTCAGGTCAAGTTCGAATTTGGGTTCCATCCGCGTCTATTTATTTTTACCAGGGCTATGGTCCTTGTTGACTTATGATTTGATTATTATTTTGTTTTCCGGGTGATAGCTTTAGTTATTTAGTTATCCGATTGTTTTCAAATTTGGTATACATGTATGGATCTCTCATATGAAAATACAGATCAAGTTCGAATTTAAGGTTCGGTCTGCCCAGTTTTACTGCAGCTATTCTACAAAGCCACCGTTTTGGGGGACATTGCGGCCAGATTGCCTTTTATTTAAGAGTCTGGGCCCAGTTTGAATCTGGTCTACGTCCGATGAATTTTGTGTGACAACTTATAATTTGAAAATGCATCTGATGAATTTTTTGTCTGCCATTGTGCGATTCAGAAATAGTCAACATAGGACATTGGAAGCAAAGTTTGATTCAATAGTCACTGGACATGTGGCCTAGCAGGCTTTATTTTTCTGAAAACCCTTCGGGATGAATAATAGACCATTCCATTGTATACTTTTATAACGGAGGATACCTTTATAACGGAGTAGTAGAATCCATTTAGTATAATCTTCAGATGATTGTTACAATATCTGAAGGCTTTTCAATATTGGCTCATTTCTATTTCCAGGTCCGAGTTGAGTTTTTGGATGACAGCAACCGATCCATCATAAGAAATGTTAAGGGTCCAGTGCGAAGAAGGTGATATCCTGACTCTACTTGAATCTGAGAGAGAAGCCAGGCGGCTTAGATAGTGCTCACAGAAATGGATGATGCAGGTGTGTAGAACATTTTTTATGCAGTTGGTTAAATTACTGTAGCTCCCTAAGTAAATGACTCATCTAAGCGGGGTGGGTACCCCCCCCCCCCCCCCCCCCCCCCCCAGCTAAACTGCATTTTGGTTTGACTAGGCCATCCAGAGTTAGAGTATTGTGTGGGTTAAAGCACAATCATCAACTAGTATGAAACAGTAACTCCAGTACAATTGCAGCTCCATCAAATTTTCAGGAATCACTTTAATTTTTTTTAATTTGCACAGCAAAACATCTCCAAATTGAAGACCCTTCGGACCCCCTTCTGTTCAGTTTATAGAAAATCGCGCTACGATCAGAATGTATTGACGTCATTACTAAGAGTTTTCAAAGCACAACCAACTCATTACTGAATATCAATAAAGTACCAAATAAAATATAAATAATATAGATAGAACACGGTATAATAAGAATTAAAATATGGTATATTAAGACATAAGACATGTATATAGATAAGACAGGAAGCATAGAAACAATAAATTTTACGGTGATTTGAAAATGTCGCTGACAATATTAATGTAGCACATGTATGCATTGTAGTTTCGTACTGTTGAATATGCATACCGCTGGATTTAATTAGAGATCTTTGTTTGGCAAATGCTTTGAACCGTTTGATTGTTCTTGTTTCGCTTATAATCATGGATGCCGAGGCAACACAGTTAAACTAAATACATACTAGAAATGGAATACGCGAGGTCAAATAGAGTTTGAGACTTGTAACAAAAGTTGATGGCTGTGAATATGAATATGTGACTAAAGTATGGTGTCGGATATACATGTGCCAAACACGTGGATCGATTGAAACTTGGGGAAATGATGCAATCGATACATGGTTTTTCCCCCCCAACTCTATTTCTGTCAATCTGTGTACTAGTATGATAGGTGGCGCTGTTTTTCACCGCGTGTGAAATGGCGTCTGCCAGAGTTGTGAAATGTCCCATTTATCCGAGGTCTTCCAAATCCAGAAATGAAATGATTGAATTGCAGAAGTAGTAGCACTGTATTAATTTAAATTGCCTCTCTGTGAGAGCTTTCTGATGAATGGCAACAAACCATATTTCTGACTAAATCCTGAAAAGTTACCCATAATTCTGCTGTGGTTAAGGAGTCGATTAATTAGGGCATTACTGTAGGTTGTTTTTATTTGGCTTCAAGATAATCTGCGTTATTGTTCTGAATTGAAGTTTAAAGTGATGTGAAACACTCCAGTAGGGTGATGAAAGAGAAATTGAGAATAATCTTGCTCAAAGAAGTTATTTGTTACGAATATTGATCCAAATTGATGATACATACCGTAATTCTTATCTATTAAGTGCAATGACTCGCGATGGCAAAATCATTTGTGCTAGATTATCGCCGAAAGTTGCGTCCCGAATCGAGATGTAAATATTTACAATTGGGCGTAGTTCAGACGATGTTTTATATGGATGTTTTTGAAATTTTAGGGGATGTTAGAATGCTTCGTTTTCCAGGTTGGCATAGCGACTGGGCACTAACTTATCAATGTAACGTACCCGAATAAGTACATTAATATGTCTTTAACTCAACTGCATGTGTTATGAAATCATTACATGAAAAAAAGATACACATTTACTTCGCATTTGACTAAATTGAGGCTGTTTTTGGTACAAAATAACAACATATTGTTCAGGAGAGCAATTTGCCCTCGTAAGCCATTCTCAGGAAGGGAAAAAAAAAAAAAGAACGAGATGATAAAAAGAAATGCACTACCATTTAATACAGGGTTCGCACGCATGTACTGGAAACTTGAATATACTGGAAAAAGCAAATTCAACTTTCCAGTACTGGAAATATACTTGAAAAACGATCTCCGGTCGATCGATACTGGAATATACTGGAATCGGCCGATTTTATGTAGCACCGGTCACTGGCACCGGTTGTTATTTTTCGTAACACCGGTAAAACACAACGCGGTGCTTCCTGTTTGACCATTTATTTTCTCGGGTCTTATGTCTACAGCACCGGTTTATAAATTTAGAATAGATGTGTAGTTCAGCGCGAATTCTACATGAATTATAAATTTGTACATTTACACATTTAACACATTCAAAACATGTGCGGGAGGTGTGTTTTTCGCGAGAATTGGCTTGAGATTACCGAGTTTGGTGGATGGTTGGCTGCCGTCGATGGAGACCGACATCGTGCGAAGTGTCTTGTATTAGTTGTATGTTCAAAGAGTGAAAGACATTTGACATTGGAAATATGGGACAACAGTCAACATGCACTTTGTCGGTGCTAGTGGCAGTGATAATTCTACCACGTCCACGATTCGAAATGCACAGAATGCAACAAGAGAATAGTGTCTGAAATCAGAAATAATATGGATATTACACACTATTTCAGCTCATCATTCATATATATCGAATGAGAAAATTTATGTTCTATTCAAAGAAATGTTTCCCGATAGTATTTTTGCATGGTTTTGAGGTGCTGTTTATAGACAGTGATTTAAATATCACTGACATAATGAAGCCAACATGTGAATTATCATTAAAAAGGATGTTTGGGTGAGTTCATTGGTTCAAATCTTGGTAAATTTTGGTGGCCGTAAGGAGTCGTAATACTGAAGTTGGGGGCCGTAGAGACTCCCGTCACGTCTCTGGTTAAGTCTGTGACAGTACGTAACCCTAACCCTAAACCTGGGATCGAGTAGAGTAGTCCTAAACCTTGGATCGAGTAGAGTAACCCTAACCCTAATTCGCCATACTGGAAATTCATAATATCAGTACTGGAAATATACTTGAATATACTGGAAAATGATTCCAGACAGGGTGTACGAACCCTGTTAATAGTTAACTGTAGTAAAGAGAAAAAGACATTTTCCCTTAGTACCAGGTACCTACTCAGTAGTATCTTGCTCCAGGAATATAGCTAGAAGTTGATATGAAACAAATTAGAGAAAGTCTAAATTTTTTGCAAAGTTTTCATCACATTTTAACCATTATTTTAAAATGAAATTTCTTAATTCACAATTTTTCCCATAACACATATAGGACTACTTTATGAAAATTTATATGACAAGCACAACATTTTAAAGACATTATGTATTTGTTCGGGTGCGAGAAATTGAAAAGTTAGTATTCAGCAGCTATACCAACTGGAGGAATGTAACATTCTACTGACATAGCCGAAAATTTGAAGCAAATCGACCGTACCCCTCCATAGAAAACATCGTCTGAACTACGCTCTCAATTGTAAATATTTACTTCTCGATTCGGGACGCATCTATCGGCGATAAACTAACAAAAATCGATAGTCACTGCATTTAACTAATATATAAGAATGATGGTATGGTGTGTGTTGTCAATTTGGATATACTATTTATAAAAGTTATACTTTGAACAAGATTATTCTCCATTTCTATTTGATCATCATACCCTTATATAACTGCCACAAACCACTTGGTGCGTGTCATTTTGATGCATCCAGGCTTATGAGATTCATGGTAATTTATACCTTATATTTTTTTAGGTATGGACAGTCGGTGGATGCAGAGAAACATGTCGACGGGTGTGATAACTCTGCTATGGGGATTCAAATAAATTTATCCTTCCATCAAATCTGTTGTTCGTATTTTACCCTCGGTCATCTGAACATTTGTCAATTATTGGGCTCTTTTCCCATTTATTTGTATATATCATAATTGTGTCACTGATTGTGTATGGAAAAAAGTGTATCGTTGAATATTTATGAAGAAACTCCGCCCGAAGTAAGTCGAGGCCAAGTATCTACATCGTCAATCAAGTCTCTAACCCAAAGCAGATTTGATAAGATATATAAAATTATAAACATTTGTCGGATGGGATCGATAATCATACATTCATGAGCTGTGGAAATTCACAATTCATATTCAGCAATCTTTAAATCTCATATTTATAACTGAAATTTACAAGGTATATTGGTGTTGATTGTGCCCTGATTTTGAACATCAAACACACCTCAACTATTTAAAACTGTTCATAAAGATGCACATAATCCCTTTCACTTTTGTAAGTACAATAACTGCTAGAACAAATATCCAATGCATGAGTTCCATATAGCAGCTATCTGAATATCTGAAACAACGGTTGCGAGATTACATTGGTGCCATGGGATTCCTGGCCCTGTAAGTGGCAAGAAATCATTGCAAAGATTACGGTAGGGTTCTCTATTCTGAACATTCTCTTTTGCGAAGGTTCTTTTTTCCAAAGGTTCGCTGTTCCGAAGGTTTTCTAGTCAGGGTGTGATTATTCAGAAATGCATCAAAATGTTTCCAAATGCCCCACCCCAAAAAAAAAACAAACACATCGAATGAAAAATACCATTACATTAGTATTCCTGTAGTAGTTTTAATACATCCCCATTCGAATTGTTCCAGATGTCAGTTATTATTATCAGAAAGACAAGTTTATTATGGAAACATGGCTATTGCATGACTGAACCAACATAAGGGATTAAAGTCTGGCCGGAATGGCATCCCGTGATCCTGTCTTTGGAAGAAACATAAAATGTCAATGTGATGCATGTGGGTTCATCGCCCATCTAGTGAGCGATATACCGTCACGCAGTACATTATTGAGTTCCCAGCACTGATTTACATGTATAGATAGATATACATGTACTGTCACCGTCATTATCTTCCTTTAGTTTGCGTATTCTTATCTCCAGTAAAATTCTCCACTTCATCCGTCTTTGTGGTCATTCAATTTGTTTTTAATAACATGTTTTTAATGTCATTACATATACCTATTTATGCCAGTCCACGCTTGAGTCATAATCGATATAACATGTCCTTACTAACTTGGTAAGATTGCATAATTATGTTTGTAAGACAGAATTCGTGGCGAAAAGCTCATTGTTTCTAACAACAAAAAAACCTTCGGAATAGACATGACCCACTGGGGCTCAACGATTCCTCGAGGATCGGATCTAACAGGTTCAAAATCGGATCTAACAGGACTTCGATTCCGACTCAAACAAGATTTTAATGCCAAAATGGTGGCTTTTGTATGAAAATTGACAACAAATCTCTGAATATGGTAAGTATTAGCACTATATTGCCTATTGACCTGGCATATTATTAGTGAAATTCGATTGTAGTAACCCGAAGAACCTGTATATGACGTCTGGCAAAGATCTATGCCATTTATGCGCCTTAATTACGCTGAGATCAGTCAAAATCGATGGGGAAAAACATAGCACCGAGGTTCAAGTCATATTGTTGAATGGGTATAAATATGTATGGTAATAAAGTCCTATGCATAATGTGTTATTACTGTTTGAGTGCATATTAAAACAAAAATGAATTCAATTAGTCGTGAGTTTTTAGCTCACCTGAGACGAAGTCTCCGGTGGAGCTATAGTCATCACTCCTCGTCCGTCCATCCGTCCGTCAACAATTCTTTAAACATCTTCTCCTCTGAAACCATCAGACCGATTGGGTTTATATTTGGTGTGGATGTTCCCTAGGTGACTCTTATTCCGATTTGTTCAAATGAGGTCACCAAGTCAAATAGTTTTGATGTCAGGACCATAACTATTTTTCCACATAGTAATTCTTAAAACGACTTCTTTTCTGAAGTTGTCAGGCCGAATGGGTTCATATTTGGTATGAGGGTACCTTGGGTGACTGTGGTTCAGATTTGTTCAAATGAGGTCACTGTGTCGAATGTTGGCGGAGCCAGTGACATAACTAAAAAAAAAAAAAAAACCCCAAAAAAATATTCAGATTTATCTCCTTGCTCAATTTAACACACAAAATATTTTTAATAATTATTTTTTTATAACATGTTATAAAATTTGAAAAACTCACATAATTATAACATCCTCTGAGTTATGAAACTTCAGTCTTCAATGAAATCACAGAAACTTTCCATTACCCACCCCCCCCCCCCACCCTCACACAGGGTTCGTACACCTCCTGAAATTCCTTGAAACTCCTTGAATTGGTAATAACCTTTCAAGGGCCCTGGAAAACTCCTTAAATATATAAAGGTATATGAATCTCCTGGAAAACTCCTTAAATTTTAGTATTATTGGTTCATGATGCCCTTTTAATGTTAATAATATTTATTTAGAATCTTCCGTAGTCGCCAATCTAGCGACAAATTATGTCTACCACATACAGAGCATTTATAATGAAACAGACTATAGTTGGGGTATGCAGTAACACTGGAAATCCCCAATCTATTATTGTATATTTTTACCAGGAAGAAGTTAAATTATGGGATATCTTTTGTGTTTTACACACGTGCGTGAAGCGTGAAAATTGTGTCAAATTCTTTTGTCAATAACAATGCCCGGTGGGAAGTGTATTTTTAATCCGGATTGGCTAACAAAGGATCAATACAAACTATGGGTTCAGCGTCATGGTTCAGATAAACATCGTGCGTATTGTGTCCTTTGCAAAAGTTCGTTTGATGTAGCGAATATGGGTGAGTCGGCGTTGGTCAGCCACACCAAATCAAAAAAGCACAGGACAGCCAGTGGCGGACAGACTTCATCGCAGACGCTTGCCAACTTTAATTATCAAATGCCAGCATCTTCAGCAAATAACAGTACCACTCATTCTACAAGCAATGCTAGTATGACAAATCAAAATGTACCCACGCAGCAGTCGCAATTGCCTATTTCCGCGGCAGCAGCTAAAACCGATACACTGACGGCAGAGATACTGTGGTGTATGAAAATGATTGATGACAATTACTCGTACCGGTCATCTGAAAAGACAAACAAGTTATTCCAAAAAATGTTTCCAGATAGTCAGGTGGCTAAAACATTTGCATGTGGAGAATCCAAGAGTAAATATTTAACCTGTTTTGGCATTGCACCTTATTTGTCAGGCTTACTGAAGGATGTTATAAATAAGGAGTCTGTGTTCGTGTTGTTATTTGACGAAAGCCTAAACAAGAAACTACAGGAAAAACAATTGGATGTCCATGTAAGATACTGGAGGGGTGACCAAGTGGTGACACGTTATATTGGCACTGAATTTATGGGTCATGCAACTGCTCAAGATTTATTTGACAAATTTAATTCGTGCATTAAAGACTTGCAATTAAAAAATTTAATTCAGATATCAATGGACGGGCCTAATGTCAATTGGCGGTTCTTTAAAATGATGCAGGATGAACTGAAACGTGACGGTAACTCTGAGCTAATCGACATTGGCAGTTGTGGCTTGCATGTAATTCATGGTGCATTTTTGGGAGGTGCAGTTGCGACTGGGTGGAGTGTTGGCAGTATTCTATCCAGCATGTACTACCTATTCAAGAACACTCCAGCCAGAAGAGAGGACTTCACCAAAATAACTGGCAGCAGCATATTCCCCCTGAAGTATTGTAAGCACCGCTGGGTAGAAAATCTGCCAGTTATTGACAGGGCTCTTAAGATGTGGCCATCTATTAAAAAATATGTTGATGCAGTAACGACTAGAAAGGTTCCGGACCCAAAAACAAAATCGATGGAGGTCATCGCAGCTGCAGTGAAAGATGATCTATTTTTGGCAAAGGCATATTTTTATCAGTCAGTTGTCAAGGAAGTACACCCTTTCTTAGTTAGATATCAGACTGATAAACCTATGGTGCCCTTCTTACGTAAAGACATCGAGAAATTACTGCGGGACGTTCTTGCAAGGTTTGTAAAAGATGCAACATTAAGTGATGCTACTGACGTGAAAAAACTGGTATCAATTGATGTGACTGACAAAACAACATGGAAAGATTATTCAAAGATTAACGTGGGTTATTGTGCCGAGCAACAGCTAGGGAAGCTAATGTCAAACAAGAGGGTGAGTGATAAAGGACGGTTGGAGTTCAGGATAGATTGCCGTAACTTCTTGATAAAACTTGTTGCCAAAATAGTGGAAAAATCACCACTGAAGTATTCAATTGTTCAAAATATGGCTTGTTTAGATCCAACTAATTACGGAAAGAAAGAGAAATGCACACAATACATGAAGAGAATTCTTTTCCATCTGTGTGAATACAATTATGTAGTGGAAGCTGATTGTGATGATATCATAAAACAAATGCGTGACTTTATTTCTGAGGCATTACTTGACGAAAGATTCAAGAAATTTAATTACATCACTGACAGGATAGATGACTTATTGTATTCAAAATTGGCAGGAGATCCCCAATACGGCAAGTTGTGGAAGATTGTAAAAGCCATGCTTGTCTTATCACATGGACAGGCAGCTGTTGAGAGGGGTTTTTCGACAAATAAACAACTTGAAGTGGAGAATTTGAAAAAGGAATCATTGGTGTCTCAGCGTGTTATCAAGGACTATTTGATTGAAATTGAGGGACTTGATAATGTGATTATTACAAAACCGCTATTTAGAGATGGGCCGATACTAGTGTTATCGGTAACGCCGATACCGATAAATTACGTTTTGTTATCGGCAGATACCGATACCGATATATTATACAGACCTGTATATATCCCAATAATATGAATACAATTTAAGTAAACTGAAACATCCGTGTATACTGTGTAAGGATATATATCGGCGGATGTCGACATAGAAATCGGGGACGACACGTAGCCTACAAGTATATATACATTGTGAACATGGTAAGTATACTGGACATTACTAGTAAGTGAATTCCCGACGGTAAGTATATACTTGGGGAACGATGGCATGACATCAGGATTGCCCACGGAAATAATTATGTTTAAAGTTTGGGCTGCACGCGGCATCAATGTCAGAATATTGTGCACGCATAAATTAAAAATCTTTCGAGTTAATGGCAGTCTTTATTGACGATCAAAGAACTTCCGCATACACATTGGAATCTGGACAAACATTTTGTCATATATACATTGAAAATAAATTCCAATTCAGTCGTCAGAAATAAATGCTACAAATAAAAACACGGAGTCTTGCGTGGCTAAATTGTCCGTGAATGATATCAATCAGTGTTGAGTGAAAGCTCGCTTTGTTCTAAGCCGCCAGCACGTAACGTTGTATACATCAAGTATTTATCATGTCGCAAAGCTTGTGGCATCACAGAGGTGTTTAACTTTGTCTTTGTTCATTCTTGGCGCCCTGTGAAATCGTACATTGCCCTACTGCTGGTGTGTTCAACTTCACGTCAATCAAACTGTAAACATGGCTATATTAGCCTGGTCCCCGCCCACAAATTATATCGATAGATAAGGAGTCACGGGACGCTATGCTATATTGGAAACATGAATATTAATTACCTTTCGCAGATCGGGGAATTCCCACCGATACGGAAATAAAATTTACCATGAGTGTCTAGGCAGGATATTTGTTCAATATATTATGTACACAATATTATTAATCGAGGAATAAATATTGTTTATACTAAACTTGGTCGAGGTTTACTAAGACTGCACGGTCACGTGACGATTTTTCCCGACCCTGTGTACAGAGGGATTATTTGTTCATCATCTTATTCACATCCATTCAAATTCACTAAATGTCGGGACACCACATAAATTGGTTTCTATAGAGTATAGACAAAACACAATTAATACCGGTTATTTCCGGGCTATATTTGTACATTCATGTACATCATTACGACAGAGTCTAAGACCGGATCAGCAGGGGTTACTGAGTACGACTCGGTACGTGCTCAACTTGGCAGACCATCTCACACCTCGTGCGCGCGCAATTGAGCTCTTTGTGGAAGCCAATGATCGGTGTGCATGATCAAAGCACAATGCAGTCACCGGATGTGTGACTTCATGGCATGGACTGCACGTGTCTGTTTGATGTTGCCGCTAAACATTTGAGTGATGAAAGCATGGAATTGACATGTTTGTGAACATGATGACTCGATGAGCATTTGTACTTGAGTGTTGCATTATACGCAAAATATATGCGACGTGTGATGCTTGTAGGCCTAATTAGAAAGTTTTTACACACGGTCATTGAAGTTGCTCAGCCTGAATTTCAAAGGCCGTTCATCCCGACACTATTCAACACATGTTTATTTGAGCTTTCACTCTGTCAATCAGGGTACCCTATTGCTCATAATGCTCACTGCTCAGTGCTAATAGATGTTTGCGATCCCGATTTGTTTTTGTGTCACTGACAGTACACTGTAGCCCATTGCAAGTATCCATAAAGCGATATACTATGTCTGCATTAATTACATGTAATTATGCTTAGGCCTACCACTGAGCGATTTTTATCCAAAATGATGTACTTTATACACACATATGACACCTTTAAGTTACTGTTACATCGTTTTGCCGTCATCCATACGAATTTGTAACGGTTCTGTAGTAATCTGTGCAACGTCTTCTATATCGGCGATGATATCGGCAAGTTTGTGATATTTTGCCGATACCGATATGTTACCGATAACAAAGTTATCGGCCCGATACCGATTATCGGCCCACCTCTACCGCTATTGGTATCTGCCACCAGTGCCAGACTGAAATACCATGCATACTTGGACAGTCAGAGAAGAGCAAAGGAAATCACAGCCCAATCTCTGAAACGTAAGGCCACAATCGATGAAATTGACTATCAAAAAGAAAAGAAGGAGACTGGAGGAGGATATTAAACTGTTGAAGCAGTCAGCTGATGATTTTGCAGATAAGGCAGAAACAAGTAGGAAACTAGACTTCATAGTAAAATCAAACAGCCTTAGGAAAACTGCCAAGGAGAAAAAAGAGTTGCTTGCAGCAGCCACCAAGCAGCTTGATGACAAATTAAACGAACTCAAAAATAACTAAACCAGATTTACTAGACAGTGAGGCGTGTAAATAGTGTATTATCACAGTATATATGTTCTTATATTACAAAACTGACTTTGGATTTATGCACATAGATGTTCGTTATTAGATGTTTGGTGCAGCTGTTAAAATGTATAATGGTAAGATATTTCCATTCACATAATATAATGGTAGACATAGTAAGATATGGTTATAGTATAACATACAAGATTGCAAAGTTGTCTCTTTTTGACTATTATATAAGGGCCCAGAGGTCTAACTGCAACAACTAGAACAGGCTGTGTTATTACCCTTTCGATTTAGTGTAACATTACACCTAAAAACATTGTAAGTGACAACACAAATATATGGTACCTTAGTATTAGTATTGACTCCTTGAATTTTCCTCATAACTCCTGGAAAACTCCTTGAATTTAGCTTTGTCTCAGGTGTGGGAACCATAACATGTTTTTAATGTCATTACATATACCTATTTATGCCAGTCCATGCTCGAGTCATAATCGATATAACATGTCCTTACTAACTTGGTAAGATTGCATAATTATGTTTGTAAGACAGAATTCGTGGCGAAAAGCTCATTGTTTCTAACAACAAAAAAACCTTCGGAATAGACATGACCCACTGGGGCTCAACGATTCCTCGAGGATCGGATCTAACAGGTTCAAAATCGGATCTAACAGGACTTCGATTCCGACTCAAACAAGATTTTAATGCCAAAATGGTGGCTTTTGTATGAAAATTGACAACAAATCTCTGAATATGGTAAGTATTAGCACTATATTGCCTATTGACCTGGCATATTATTAGTGAAATTCGATTGTAGTAACCCGAAGAACCTGTATATGACGTCTGGCAAAGATCTATGCCATTTATGCGCCTTAATTACGCTGAGATCAGTCAAAATCGATGGGGGAAAACATAGCACCGAGGTTCAAGTCATATTGTTGAATGGGTATAAATATGTATGGTAATAAAGTCCTATGCATAATGTGTTATTACTGTTTGAGTGCATATTAAAACAAAAATGAATTCAATTAGTCGTGAGTTTTTAGCTCACCTGAGACGAAGTCTCCGGTGGAGCTATAGTCATCACTCCTCGTCCGTCCATCCGTCCGTCAACAATTCTTTAAACATCTTCTCCTCTGAAACCATCAGACCGATTGGGTTTATATTTGGTGTGGGTGTTCCCTAGGTGACTCTTATTCAGATTTGTTCAAATGAGGTCACCAAGTCAAATAGTTTTGATGTCAGGACCATAACTATTTTTCCACATAGTAATTCTTAAAACGACTTCTTTTCTGAAGTTGTCAGGCCGAATGGGTTCATATTTGGTATGAGGGTACCTTGGGTGACTGTGGTTCAGATTTGTTCAAATGAGGTCACTGTGTCGAATGTTGGCGGAGCCAGTGACATAACTAAAAAAAAAAAAAAAAACCCAAAAAAAATATTCAGATTTATCTCCTTGCTCAATTTAACACACAAAATATTTTTAATAATTTTTTTTTTATAACATGTTATAAAATTTGAAAAACTCACATAATTATAACATCCTCTGAGTTATGAAACTTCAGTCTTCAATGAAATCACAGAAACTTTCCATTACCCACCCACCCTCACAGGATCCCACCCTGCCAACAGCCCCTTCACCCATATCATATCACAACTTACCTCTCTCCAGAAGCAGTTATTATATCTGCCAATATTATATCTACAAGAGGACTCAGGGTCAGAGAGATAGTCAGGTCATTAATTGAGATCGGAATGACAGATTAGAGATTAGAATGTTATTGGACAGGTTTGTGTAAACACTGCACTAGCAATGGTGCTTGTTATTATCAAATTAAAACAAAATTATTTTCTCAAGCCTGAATTTAGTGTGTCTGACATTTGCAGAATGAGGTCCCCAGGGGTGAATTTAGTGTTGCTACCCTGTACAGCAGGCTAGAATCACCAACTTCAACAGTAGAACTTCAATCTGTTTCTAGGTTTCCCATGGCAGTTGAGGCCTAATCAGACTGAGTGTGAATTCAGTGATGCTAGCCTGCCTTGCGGAATAGTGTCATTCAATTCACCTTTTGGGGACGTCATTCTGCAAATGTCAGACACTAAATTCAGGCTTGGCTGTTTCATATTATTTTCTTAACCACCACTTATCCAGGTGTCCAGGTGAAGAAAAATTGGGGGGTATATTGGATTGAATTTGTCTTCTGTCTGTCAGGCAGTCCTTCTATCCATCTATCTGTTGGGATGTCTATCCATCTGTCTTTCAACAATTGTTTTCTTCTCCATATTAAAGACCAAATGTGTTTATATATTTTGGTGTGCATGTTCCCTAGGTGACTCACAATCAGATTTGTTCAAATAAGTTCATCAGATCAAATAGGTGCAAAGCCAGGACCATAACTGTTTCCCCGCCATAGTAATTTTTAAAACAATTTCTTCTCAAGAACCATTGGGCCTATATAGCTTATATTTGGTATGGAGGGGCCTTGGGTGACCGGGGTTCAGATTTGTTCAAATGGGGTCATTTTTAGGAAAAGAGGCCCCCATAGGGTGAGGTGAATTCAGTGATGCCAGCCCACCTTGCGGAATAGTGTCATTAAATTCGCCGTTTGGGGACCTCATTCTGCAAAGGTCAGACACACTTAATACAGGCTGTTCCAAAATTATTTTCTTAACCACCACTTATCCAGGTGAAATCATACCCTGATTTTTCAAAGAAAAATGGGGGGGGGGTATATTGAATATTGGGGGTATATTGATATTACTAGATGAATGGATCTCATAGATGGGGATTCACATTTGTTCTAATATGGGCAGAGATAAGAGATTTAACTCTCCTCTATGCTGTTTGGTACTGGTATAATAATATTGATTTCCAGGCAGCCTGGGTGGGGGCAACGTTTGAGGCAATGGGTAGAGGGGGTGGAGTTTTGGCCCCCTACTTTAATCAAAATTTAAACAGTTGAAAATTTCATGCCTGATACAACATTAGTTGTAGATTAGATGTTCACACCAAAACATTTCATGCCTGATACAACATTAGTTGTAGATTTTCCAATATTATTTTCTTAACCGCCACATGACCTTATTTTTATTTTTATTGATCTCATAGTTGGGGATTTACATTTGGCAATGGGGAGGGGGTGGAGTTTTAACCCCCTACCTTGATAAAAATAAAAACAGTTGAAAATTTCATGCCTGATACAACATTAGTTGTAGATTAGATGTTCACACCAAAAAATTTCACCATTAGATGTTCACACTAAAAATCGGTTGGAACTGTTTTCATAGTTTGGTTTAATTCTCCAACATGTATGTTTTTAAATCACCAGTCCATATATGTTCCTACTTCAGGTTAAACTGTTGGACAGAATTGGCCACAAATTTTAACTTTATGGGGTTGTCAGGTTGGTAATTTTCAAATGAGGTCACCTGGTCAAATAGGGGCCAAGCGAAGGACAGTTTTCCTCTTAATATGCTTCCTTCACAAGGACCATCAGGTCTATTTTACTGATATTTAGTATGAAGGGTTCTTTGGTGTATGGGATTCAAATTTATTCAGATGGGGTCACCAGGTTAAATAGGGTGGGACCAGGGACATAACTGTATGTCTCTATAGTAATACTTAAAATGTCTTCTCAAGATAGGTTGGACAATTTAGCTTACATATAGTATGGAGGGTCCTTTAGTGTCTGAGATTCAGATTTGTTAACATGAGGTCAACCTGTTAAGAAATGACGGGGCTATGGGGACTTAACACTTTTGTGTCTAATAAAATCATTAAAATACAAAATTCATTAAAACATCTACCTTGGAACTACCTGACTGATTAATCTGACATACATGTATGGTGTTTTGGGTCCATGGATAATTGGGCTTCAAACATGTCTAAATGGTTTTATAAAAAGGCGCTTGTGAGATTGGAAATTTCCAACAATTGAGAAAGTTTGAGATGTCGGTTGTGAAATTCCAACCTAAGACTTGGGAGTCTGGAGCCCGGTCGGGAGGGGACTTGTTGAGCTGGAGGAGGGGGTGGGGTGATCAGTAGTGTACAGTTGGTAAATTCAAGGTAGATATTCACTGATCTACATACATGAAGCCTCTCTAGCCACATATCCTGTTTAGATCTACTTATTTTAAAATGATTATGAAAAGGTCTGACTGTTGTGGTCTCCAGAGTCCCAGTCTTATCAGTCTTTGTAGTCTGGTGAGCGACCCCACAGTCTTTGACTGTCTTGTTTTTTTAAGCACTAATTTTAAAAGTATAACATCGGCTCCGATCCTTATTTTGACATATTCCGACCCCAATCTGTAGAAATTGATCGGCTCCCGACTCTTAACACACATTAGTCAATTCTTTTTCTGGAAATTGTTGAAATGTCTCATTGGCCATGGGTATCAGATTCTTGCCGTTTTCATTTAAAATAACCCATTTTCTGGTCGCTAGAATACCTGACACTATAAATTGTGTTTTTGATCACATTTATCTTTAAGATAGTGTGTTCATAACTTGGAAGATCTGACATTTTTGTGGCTGACCTATTAACCACATAATCTAAGGATATCTAATCGTGCCATTCATGCTATCATAGGTGGTGATTAACGAAGACTCGCCTATATTATGTTGGGTCGTAGTAGGGTCCTGCGAATTGGAGATTTTGATCGAATCGAATCGAATCATACCTGTGTCACAGGCACTTTGTAGAAAACAGTGTTTACATAATATATATATATATGACAAGGTCAGACAATGTTCGGTTTCCCATTCCCGAAATTTGTTGCATTTCTGACTCACCGAACCGATTATGGCCGCGTAAACGGCATTGTCGCTTGTTTTTCTTCTTTCAAAAGTGAATAAAAACCTCCTTACACTGTCAAATGCAGTGGAATGTCTAAAAACAACTTTTGTATACTTTGAAGTGAGAAAATTGCTTCAAACCAGACCGTGAACATGCACTCCACGGTTGGTGGTTAACGGAATACGATAGGGGAACACTCCGACGTTCGTACTCAGATTTCACCAATTTTCGTACCTTGCTTGCCTGTACCAAGAAAATGACCAATTTGATTCTATTTGTCGTTATATATATTTATTACCCCATTCGTTATTCCTTTTCATAAAAATAAAATAAAACAAGCCGAAGATGATATGTTTAAAATGTCTTAAGCATGAAATTGGTGATAAGTTGTTATCAGAGTACGTTATACTTGTGATAGTTACGTTACGCACACGGTGTTCCCATATCGTATTAGCAAATGTGACTCTTTCTCATTGGTCGATATTTAATATACATAATGTTTTTTTTCTGACCGTGGTTTCGTAAACAAAGCCACGTGAATATCGACCAATCAGAAAGAGGGCATATTTTGCCATGATTAATGGCGAATC
Organism: Siphonodentalium dalli; assembly: GCA_032622095.1. Taxonomy (NCBI): domain Eukaryota; kingdom Metazoa; phylum Mollusca; class Scaphopoda; order Gadilida; family Siphonodentaliidae; genus Siphonodentalium; species Siphonodentalium dalli. The sequence goes on from CP136063.1 coordinate 99,144,063, forward strand.
AGGCCATGTTTATGGTTCGATTAGAAAGATTTCTTCCACTTGAAAGTACAAAACAGGTTTATATCGGCATTCTACAGCACATTACATGGTAAGGAGGGTTTATATCACTTTTGGAAATAGCAATATACGCGACAATACCGTTTATCCGACCAAAATCGGTGCAGTGTGTCAGAAAATCAACGTTGACATCGTTCGGCGCTATTCCGTACCGAATTAGTGACTCCCCCTGTGGTAGTATATAAGGTATATATTTCAATATGTTTTTGCTACAAGTTCCCCGTGACCTGTGTGTTGCATTCTCAATTAGGAATGTAATGTCAATGATTAGACGATTTGTGAAACGTTCTATGAACTTCCATGAAGTTTCATCATAACTTATGTGGCGATCAACCGTCTTTCCTGATACTATTAACTTCAACTGAGAATTGTCGAGAGAAAAAAAAAATATTAAAACGTCCAAGCGGTCGTCACGACGATTAAACATATAACCACCAAACGGATTATCGGAATTAAAATCACGCACAATTTTTAGAGTTTGCATGTACATGCACAATTGCAAATCGTTATAAACTTGTAGATGCAACAACAGTCGCAGGGTAGCCTGTTTATGTAGTTTATGCTTAGATGGGTCGTTGTCCCAGACGCGTGCGATTTACATACCATGTTACTTCATCACACGTGTAAGTTCTAGCACTGCATGCAATCATGCAGCTTTTATCATGTTTAAAATAAACATGAATAACGGACGACAAATTGTCAAGTTTTAAGGAGCGCTCCGAAACTGAAAGTCAACATCAAACGAAAACACCGCCTACGTGCACTTTTCGACGCCGGGGACACATGTTGTTTGCATTCTCAGCGATATTACATAACGCTGAATCTGAGACGTATAGTCGGCGGATAACACTAGCCGTTTTTTGATTGATTGTTTATTTTGTACAATATTTACAAACACAATGCTGACACTGAAATATTCAGATATAAACATGATTATATTGTACAGGAGTGACATGGCCAAATAGGCCATCTTCCTGTCGCCTCTGTTTGGAAAGGAAACTTAAATAGTAAAATCACAACGTTGCTCAGTCTCATCGCTATTATAATTTACGTGCGTCGTCGGTCCATCGGCGATCTCCGAGCTTTTGGCTACCATGTTCAAATCTAGAATTCAGATGCATTTAGTCGTCCTATATAGTCTCTAATTACTGGCTATACTTATATTTAATATCATACGGACATTCGCGATGTACAATAAGTATTGTAAGCAGCATATATTCATAATTTTTGGAAATATGGCACAGAAACAGCTAAGATCGACGTGTGTACTTATCCGTAAACAGCCTACTTTTTTGTCAGTGTATATTCGAATATTCGCAGGACCCTAGGTCGTAGACATGCCCAAATAAGATTGCATTTACCTAATAATATAGTCAGTTTAAAATGTAAAATAAACCGGTTATATAAGATCACGTATGCTATTGCGTATAGTCATAATTATACTACACTGTGGCATTGGGGTCGTAAACATAGTGCGAACGTATCTGGTGATCATGTAAGGGTCGGAGTATTTGAAACCTGTTAGATCCTGATCCGAACCACCAAATCACCGATGAGTCGGAGTATTTTTCGTCATATTTCTTATACATCGTAATTACTGGGTCAATAACTAAAATTGTGGGCTTATTTTGATATGTGATAAACACTAAATTCATTCAGAACCCATTCCTGTGCGATTTGACATATACAAAAGTTAATAACAAGTCGGGAGATGCTCGTTTAATTATCAATGGGAAATGCATACACAAAAGCACGTGCTCGAGTCAAACAACCATTTACACCTTTGTTTCGGGTCATTGTCATTGATTCTGTCATATCCTGAACCAAGATACATTGAAGTATACACGTTATAACTCACCTTTCTGTCATTTTCTTCTTCTTTTGCTGGTTAAAAACTTCTGGAAAATTAAAAAAGTCGGAATGGGGTCGGAGCCGATCAAATTGGGGCCGGTGTAAAAATCTGTTAGATCCGATCCTCGAGGAATCGTTGACCCCCATTGTGACCCCCTGAAGATTAATTGAAGCTATCACTGTCTTGTTTGGGTAACTTTCTTTTCTAAATTGAATGGCCTATTATCCGTTCATCTGGAGGGATGTTCAGGCCATAAAGCAGACGACAGAGGAAACTATAATGGAAGTGTAGAAAGATTCATATTCACTGGCACGAAAATAATAATAAAAAAAAGTTCAGCAAATGACCAATGGCTGTTTGTTGTCCCCCGAAAAAAATATTTCGGGGGACTATTAAAATAGCCAGTGTCCGTCCGTCCGGATGATAACTTTAGTTTCGGTTATTAGATCAAAAGCAAATTTCATAGGTGAGTTTATCAGACCAAAATACAGGTCAAGTTCGAATATGGGTTTGCTCCGCCCATTTTTGCTAGAGTTATGGCCCTTTTTGTCCGCCGACCCAACGGGTTCGGAGGACTATTATAATCAGCCTGTGCGTCCGAGGTTTCCGGATGATAACTTTAGTTAGAGTGAACTAAATTAAATTTGGTATGTGGGTTTGCTAGCAGAAAAGACAGGTCAAGTTCAAATTCTGGTTCCGTCCGCCAATTTTCACCAGAGTTATGCCCCCTTTTTTGACCGTCTGTTAACATTTTTGGTTTCCGACCGATAACTCCAGTTTGGATTATATGATCTGAACCAAAGTTGGTATGTGTCTTTCTCCCAGCAAAACACAGGTCAAGTTCGAATTCGGGTTCCGTCCGCCAATTTTCACCAGAGTTATGTCCCTTTTTTACTTAGAATTTTTGCCAATTTGAGGTTTCCGGATGATAACTTTAGTAAATGTGTACTAAATGAAATTACATTTGGTATGTAGGTTTACTAGCACTAAAGACAGGTTTTTATGCGCAAACAACGGTCGTATCAAGCCGACGCTTAGAGGCGGACATGAGGTCTACCGACCTTTTATTTTACTTAGAATCTTGTAATTTTCTGGTTTCCGGATGATAACTTCAGTTTGTGTGATCATATCTGAACCAAATTTGCTATGTGAGTTTATCAGCCATATTTACAGGTCAAGTTCGAATATGGGTATGCTCCGCCCATTTTTGCGAGAGTTGTGGCCCTTTTTCGACTTGTTTTACATAGAATATTTCTCACTTTTTCGGTTTCCGGATGATATCTCAAGTTTGTATCCTTTAATTGCAAATATCGTTTTTATGTGGATCAGTCATATCAAGGTACAGGTCAAATTCGAATTTGAGTTTGATCCGATGATTTTTCTCAGAGTTATGGGTTTTTCGACTTAGAAAATTATATTTTTCTTGTAATTTTATTAATTTTGTGCCAATTTGGGGTTATATTTTGACTTTAAGTGTTTTTTTTTAGATTTGGTTATTTGTATGCATGCAAGTAATGAGACAATGCACAAGTGTCTTATCCATATAGTATACTTCTACAAAGCCTCCGCTCCAAATGAAGCCACCGGTTCGGGGGACACTGGCCGAGCGGCCTTTTATTGAACTTGTTATCCAAATATTTCTTGAGGGAATTAATCGTCATTGAGTTTACACAATGTACCCCGACGACTACAGTGTCATCCCCCCCCCCCAACAAATAACACGCACACCCACTACATTCATTTCGTCAACACAGGTCCCCAGAACAAAAATTGATCCCACCCCAATAAGACTTAGTCCTATAGAAAGTATCCAACTTGGCCATGCCTAATTTATCAAAGTCCACAAACGGATCAAAATACACAATAATAATTCTTGCATTACATAAAGACCTCATATTTCATCTGACTTACAAAATGCACTGTGTAGGAACTGTTACATCGGAAGTCGTTCTATCGCCGGTATTGTGATGGTTCTTGGCTGATTTGTTCGGTTCCTTGTGATTAAAAATAACATTTTCGGGACAAAATCACGCATAATTATAGATATCTTGAAAGTGTTATACTTTTCTGAATGAGCAGAAGTGCCGTATTATCGAAACCTGAACTCTAGATCACAATTAACTCGGAATTAGCGAGCTAACGCGTAAATATCAACATGTTATCACTGAAAATCAAGCAACGTAAACGCAATTCCTTTGTTTTTGGTGGCGTATAAAATTTGAAACTCATTCTGAACAGTGAGTGTAAAGTATACCCGTGTTATTTTTCTGTACAATAGCCGAGAAAATATCCCGATAGCGATTGATAATTTGGAACAGTAACCTCGTAATCAACACATGTGCGTGTGACGGTTCTATACATGATATTTATTCGAAAAATTTCTGCACTTAGTTCCGAATATTGTCTTGTGTATCTGACATTTTAAACAAGATAATGACTTAGCTTATGCCATTTACATAATACAACAGGCATATTAAGAAATAATATAATAAACCTAATAATAATAGTAAGTGACATTCATTGACCGAAACTAAATATAGAAAGTCACGAGGGGTATAATATCATAATCATGCCTGCCAAAAATAAATAACAAATGGTGATAGAAATGTACTCTCATGAGATGTTATTTCATTTAATTAATACAGGGCCATGATTGAAAGATCCAGATGGGACAATGTTTCGATGCCAGCACCAACATATTTCTTCCTCGAAAGTCCTGCCTAAGGGACATTTACGCATGTTTGTCGCCCAGACATGAACTTATCTTATGAAATCACGTTCAACTGAATCATCGATGTTACGGCGTGGCCGGGAGATATGGGTGGTGGTGAGGGGGCGGGCTGAGACAGGGAGGAGTGCTTAATTGGTATCTGCCCCCAAACTTTGGTCACATTTTTCAACAGTTACAAATTTCATACCTTGCACTAGATTGGTTGTAAATTTCACACCAACAAGATTTTGAAATTGTTCCCTTGGTTTGATTTTACAACAATGACTGAGGAAAGTCCATCCTTATGTACATACACACATTGTAATAACAATGTATTCGTTTAAAGTGTAATTTTCCGCCGCGCTCATTTAAAATAATATTAACAATATTCAATTCTATGTAATCATCGGGGCCGACTTCTCTCAGGTCGACTTCGCGTCGGGTTGTCTTCGTATTGGGTCGACTTCACATGGGCCCGACTTCACTTGTACTCTTTTGACCAATAGTCACATGATTTTGTAAAACTTCCATTGGCTGATTGAGTTACCTTTAAAGGTTTAGTATTGGTACCCGTATTTACATTCCGGAATATTCCTGAGGATGCGTGACTACTCATGCCGAAGACCAGTTGCCCCGGGGGTGATCTTGCATGTTCGGGGCGACTGCTATAGTAAGTCAAAGGCGGGTGATCAAATATTGTTTGCTTTCACTTCATCCAATTTTTATTTTATTTAATATTACCAAAGATAGCATGGCTTCATGCTCTGTTTAGAAGTTAGAACAAACAGTGATTGCCGGTCAGATTATCCTGAACAGCAGAACAAGTGCGATGAAGAAATGACGAATTCTAGCACCTAACCTATATAATCAGCATACAGCAAGCGGATGCCCTTCGGCCCTTTCGACAATCCCGGGGCTAGCTACCCCAAACAACCCAATTTAAAAAAAAAAGGATGCCCAACATAAACTTCATAAATTGCGTAATCAAAACAATGTTTGGTGTCAACGAACTTTTAACGTCTTATTTTTTTGGCCTTTTGCTGATTAAAATGGGTCTACGAAAATAGACAACATAAAATACAAGACAGATAACTCTATTTATTATATACTTGCCCATGAATTATAAGGATTTAGCAGTGAGATATAAGTGATATCCCATTCTAGAGTGATATCCCACTAGTGAGTGAGTGAGTGGGGGCCATAGGCAAGTAACTAAAGTATATAATAAACAGAATATCCACACATTTTCAGTGGATATGGGTTAAATCTCATTCGTGATGACAAAACATTTGAATTTCCACCCGTGGCTAAAGCCACTCGTGGAAATTCAATGTTTTGTCATCACTCATGAGATATAACCCATATCCACTGAAAAATTGTTGATATCATCTATATATCCCGTCTACGCTCACGCTTTCCGAAGTCCAGCGCTATGAAATTCCACTATAGTTAACCGGTTATTGACTCATGGCAATGCCGATGTTGGACCTGCAAAACGCGTTATTTTTCAAACTAGCTGGCGACTTGGTGAATTTTGATGGGTGTAACACAGCTTATTTAATAAGCATAGGAAGGCATTGTAATTCATTGAAATTAATGACAAGTGGTGCAAATTTCAACTTAATGCATATTTCATTGTGTTTATCTTTAGTTAATTTCACGACATAGTCAGTTTGAACCATTATCCTGCTAAATATTAGCCATAATATTACCCGTATAAAACCGATTAAATAGGGAGTGAACCGACTCAATCAGGAGAGAACCCAAACAAATATCAAAATTGGCGGGTTTCGTCGTTATGTCTCGCGCAATGGAATTTTCGTTATTATTACGCTCGTTGGGGCCACCGATTGTGAGGAGAATGGAAAAATTAATCGAATTATCAGCTAGATGGCACCAAAATTGCGTTTTAACTGTCAAAAATCGCGAAAATGTATAATTTCGATCATAAGGAACCGTCACAAATCAGTCAAGAACCATCACAAACCGGCGATAGAACGACTTCCGATGTAACAGTTCCTACACAGTGACAAAATGGCTGGATTTGGAAAATTTAAATTTGCTTTCGGGTTTACGATACTGATTGTTTTCAATAAATACAAGGATACGATGCCGTGATTGGTTATATATATATTCTTAGCATTGAGTATGTTTTTGAAGCGCAAGTCGGTGTAAAAATCAAACTATGACCCAGCTTAGCGGACACCAACTCGAACGAGTGATTTTAACAGCCGGTTTTCGTCAGACCTGTGCTCATAACCGGAGTTTTTCTGAACCAATTTTTACACGGGATACATCAAATTGAAGAGTAATAAAATATCTTCCTACCTATTTATGAGGCATTTGTGTAACAAAAGTGTTGAACCTGTTTGTGGGCTGATAAAAAATTAGGCCGGCCATTGGATACCTTTCTATGGGATTAATTATTTTGGTGGGGTCAATTTTTGTTCTGGGAACCATGTTCTTAAATAGATACAGTGATTGATTGTATGGTCATAGGTGAAGTGAATAGGTATACATGCAGGGAGTTATTATATGATCACGAATGATGTGAATATGTATACAATGAGTGACTATGGTAATGGATGGGGTGTACACGCATACCTGATGTGATTGCTTGACCATGGTGAGGTGTATGGTCACACAAGGAGTGGTTGTATGGTCATGGGTGATGTGAATATGTATACAAGGAGTGACTGATCATGTGTGGGTGTAGTGTTATACCCGGTGTGGTTCTATGGCAATTGATTTGGTGTATGAATATAGGGAGAGTAGCTACATGGTCGTCTGTGCGGTGTTTATGTATATATGGATTGACTATAGCTATGTGTGTTTAGAGTTACTTGCTTTAAGTGACTGTTATGTTATTTAAGTGATTGTTATGTGATTTATAAGTACTGGCTGTTGTAGTCTTCAGATTCCCTGTCTTTACTGTCAGGCGAGCATCTCAACAGTCATTGACTGTCTTGTTTCTGTCTCATGAGACTTTTTGAAAGGCCCGCAATTGTATTGTTTATTGTCTCATTGTCATCGGAGGGCTACAATGATGACCCTCGCCCGCCCGGAACTTTTGTCAGATATTGTACATGTATGTATTCTATCATTTTGTGGTCGATTATTTTTTTTTAACTTTGCAGATATATCAACCAGCATGGGAACCTACGCATTTGCGATTTTGAGTTCGGTCGGTCTCATGTTGGCGGAGTTATTGCCCTTTTTCGACATAGAATCGTACATCCTGGGACGCATCTTTTGTCAGAGCCTGTATTCCGTCGTTTTCCAGTCATTTTTTTAAACTTTGCACAGATGTCACCAGCATGTAAACCTGCTATTCTGAGTTCAGTCAGATTCATTTTTGGCGGAGCTATTGCCCTTTATCGACATACAATCGTACATTAAGGGACGCATCTTTTGTCCGAGCCTGTATTCAGTCATTTTCCGGTCAATTCTTTAACTCACCTGAGACGAAGTCTCCGGCGGAGCTATAGTCCTCACTCGGATTCACTCCTCGTCCGTTCACCCGTCCGTCCTTACGTCCGTCCATCCGTTCGTCAACAATTCTTTAAACATCTTCGGAAACATAAGACCGAATGGGTTCACATTTGGTGTGGATGTTCCCTAGGTGACTCACATTCCGATTTGTTCAAATGAGGTCATTGGGTCAAATAGTTGCGAAAGCAGGGCCATAACCATATTCCTCCATAGTAATTCTTAGAATGACTTCTCAAGAACCATTGTTCAGATTTGTTCAAATGGGGTCACTGTGTCAAATAGGGACAGAGCCAGGGACACAACTCATAAAACATTGTTATGGCAGTGTTAACAAAATCTGATTGGAGTGACAGCTGACAGGCCAGAAAAACTAAATATCTGTTTTCTCAGGCAATTACATATATGGGAAACTGGGTCAGAAAGAAGGAGGCATTTTTCTTAGCTTGGTCAAAAAAGTGGCATAGCTAGGGACCTAACTCTTTCCATCCATAGTAATTATTAAACATATCAAGAATCACCAGGGCTATTTAGCTTATACTTGGTATGGAATGTCCTAGGGTGACAGGGATACAGATGTGTTAAAATGAGGTCACCGGGTCAAATAAGGGCCGTACCAGTGACATAACTTGTCCATCCATTGTAATTCTTAAAATGTCATAAGGCATATTTAGCTTATATTTGGCATGGGTGACTAGGATTCAGATTTGATTCAGAATTGGATCACTGGGTCAAATAGGGTCGGAGCCATGGACATAATTATTTCCCTCAATAGTTACTCTTGATACATCTTCTCAAGAACAATTTGGCATATTTAGCATACATTTTGGTATAGAGTGTCATTGGGTGACTGGAATTCAGATTTGTTCATATGGGTTCACCGGGTCAAATAGGGGTGCGACCAGGGACATAACTCTTCCCATAGTAATTTTTAAAAAAGCCATCAGTCCTATTTAGCTTATATGTATAGTAACTAGTATGGTGGGTCCTTGTTTTTAAATCTTGGCACAGATTTCAATAAGCATGAGAACCTGCGATTTTCAGTTCAGTCTGAGTCATTTTGGTGGAGTTATTGCCATTTTGCGACATGTTTTTTTATATTTTAGAGTTATTGACCGTTTCTCGACACATTGAAGATGTGCAACTTATTTAGTAAATACTTTGTATCATATTGGTGTAATCAATTCCTCCTACAGTTAGTAGTATAGGGATCTGAAATCCATAAATCCTTCAAACCCTCGTTGGGGGACATTTTGGTCAGCGACCTCTCACAAACATGTTAAATTTGAATCAGACAAAACTTCAAATACCATATAGAGTCGAACTCCTTTGATTGGGACACTCCTGTTATTTCTGTGAGCATTCAAAAAGTCCCACAACATGCTTGGTCAATTTCTAATTTTCCCCTAAGTTCCCCAAGAGTATTGGCTGTGTTCATTTGTCTCGGGTTAGGGATCCCAGGGTATTCCAATGTTATTATATGCCGATGTCAAAGTGACGCTATATTAGGGCACAATTTGTACTAGGACCCACAAATTACAATATTTTCAGATAACTTGAGAATTTAATTGTTATGTACATTTGTCTATACATGTACTTAGTTGTTACATAACAGTATGTTCTATAATCAAATTTCTAGATTATGATTCCGGTCAGAGCTATTTATTATCGCCAAGGGATGTGTGAAACATCGACCTGTCGTTCCGAATTCCGTTAAAAAACATGGACGATAGCTGACATCTTTAATTTCACATTTAGATGCACTACACATCATGCAGCCCACAATTATTAACGAAATGTTTTTGAAAATGTACGCGTTCACATCTAGATGCACGGGGTAGGAACTGCTCCATGAGAAAAGATCCTCTTGTGATTTTCGATCCAGTTCACTATCGATCCGTGTCCAGTTCACTTGCGAGTTTTTTTGTACTTGGTCCAAAACAGACGCGCTTTACATCATGTACCAAACAAAAGTGAGTCTGGTGTGAAGTTTTAGTTCAAACATATGTGCACACTTATTTTACCAAAAATCTGTTGCATAGATATGTTCGGGTAGTGAACGGATCTTATCAATGGTGAACTGGGACCCATCACTAGTGAACTGGAACATTTCTTAAAATGGATAGGATAAACTCTACTATTCCACATTTACTTAACAATTTCCAACTGGTATGTCCTGATAGCTCATGTAGCTGGCAAGGTATATACAACAAATGAACTGCATATATATCTCTGTTGCGTAAAACTTGCGTTATTCACCATGGGATAATCCTCAGTGACCTTGACCAGATCGGATAAGAACTGGACCGAAGATCGGAAGAGGTATCAGCCTCGTGGAGCAGTGCCTACCCCGTGAGATGGGAGCTAGTGAATTTGATTGATTTTCGATGAAAACCCAGGCCGCTGTTAGGTTGATTTAGTATTACATAGACATATATACCAATATTCCACATTCCTTATCGCTCCATTAACTGTAACATTTGACATTAGCCCCTCTCAAAGTTGAGCTCCAGTGTCATTGACACTTTCATTTGCAATATCCGATATGATTTGTTGCAGTTTCTCATTAGTTTAATAACTTGCTGATATAACTTTGGAAACTATAGAAAAGAAAATATATGTTGAAATTGCCAGGTGATTGATTCATGCCATGTTCAAGCCAAACTATTCACATCTGAATTCATCCACACACCGTACATTCCACATGTATAACCCCCGGGAGATATAGAATTAGGCCCAGTGAGTCCCTCCGCCCGTAACATATTTGAAGCGCTATATCTTGTTCATCGTCGGATTTTAATGATCTTCGTTATGTTGGTGAACCAACATGGGGGTATTTACAAACAGCGTGTTTGTCCGTTTATATTTCCCAGAGTTACGGCCTTTATTGGGTAATGGGACTTAACGTGAAATTTGATTTTAGTCTTTGCACAACTAAAGTCTTTGGCACACCATACAGGCCAGATCCCTCAACTGATTGTCACCAAACTTCATATGGATCGTTGGTGTGGCCTCTAGGTGGGAGTAGTGACTCAGCAGTCAATTTGTGCTGATTTTTGTCCAAACACAAGGCGGGGTTCGGTGGTATGTTTGGGCTGTAAAAATGAATAAGAGAGAGATGTTTATTCCTCCAAATATGATACAATGTATATATATACACAAATTATCTGGTGACATATATACACAATACAATATAACTGTAGAAGACTAATTTTAAGTAGTTAGTTTCACTCAGGTAAACCCGTCCATCAGATGGTGACAGTGTTAAGATACCAGGAGGTCAGATGACTTTAGAATCACCATATCGAAACCGAATAAAAGTTCGCATATACTTATAAATATGTTGCGGGAATCATTACTGCAAGACAAGATGTCAACAAACTTCAGTCCGCACATAATTCGCAATTTAAGCGATGTGTAAATAGACAAATGTTAACCAAACAAATGGATATACGTTACTTAGATATCCGATATGATCGATATAGATATGTTCATGAAAAAATCTTAATCAGAGCATAGGATGAAAATAAACCGCACACATTGCTTGAAAAGAAGATATTCATCGCATAGCAGTTCAATTTGCATTGGCATTAGTGACGCGGACCGGACGCTTTGGACCGGTCCGGTCCGCGGTCCAGATGTGGACCGCGGTCCGGTCCGGACCGGGTGTCACTGGACCGGACCGGACCGCTTTTTGCCGCCGGTCTGGTACTCTCCGGTCCGGTCCACTATTTTACTTCAGTTTTTATAAACTATCGCGAATATTATTGCGTATTTGCCGTCATATCAATTACAAACGATGTATTGACGCATTGAAGTGGTTAATATCTATTAAACATTTGATGTCACGAAAACAAGCTATAGATGTACATATGTCACTTTCCTTATAATGAAAGTGCGAGTGTGGGCGGCCGGCTGATTTGATGTCCAACACTATGTAGCACCCTACCAATGTGACCAACATGCAACTGAATGAGTATGGAACTATTTGTCATAAACAGTGTAACATGGCATCAACTAATCAATTTGGATGGATATCGAATTGAGTATTCTATTGTTTTTCACAGTTATAATTATCGAAGAAACATGCAAACCACATTACATATATAGTACATACACAAGACAGTCACATTAATCCAATAATATTATAGTAGTTGTACTTAGCCTAGGTATATAACTGTAATTGTCAGGACTATACAATCAGCCATCACAATCTCCAAGACTGCAATATTAATGTAGTAGTCACATTAGTACACATTTGTATAATTGTCATCAGTATAGCTATTTCGTTTAAATTTCAATTTAATGAAAATAAGTATGATACGAATCATGCATACGATCAGTTGGGTGCCATGTTAGATTGGTTATAACACATTCTGACCCTAGCTATAGCTATATATCTGCCCAATACATTTAATTAGTGCATGTTCGCATTACTAGAAATACTATTATCGTGCATCGTTCCCAGTATATCCCACCAGTGACAGATAATGATGCATACAGTCGGCAAACAATGTAAGTGTTAACATGTATGGACTCATTGCAATGCACTGAACTCCAGTAACCTTATAGTTTGTACTATACAGAGTAGAAACTTTTAGAAAACAGAGAATTCATTAACATATAGCCTATTATAGGTGGACCGGACCGTTTTGGACCGGTCCAGACATGTGTACCGGACCGGAATGGCATGGACCGGACTGGACCGCATTGGCAGTGGACCGGACCACCCAATGTGGTCCGGTCCGGTCCGCATCACTAATTGGCATACAACCGCCAAGGCAGTATGCAAGGAATGTATCTGTATTCATGTTGTCAAGAAGTATACATGTTTCAATTCCAAACTTGTCTTTCAATGAATACCAAAATTCGTTTTGTACCAACTGTGTAAACTCGGATGTGCACTCCGAATACCTATGAAACAAGAGATTTGAATATGTCTGGTTGCAGCGACTGCATTGAGCGTCATTATCATAGGTGGTTTTGGTCAAAATATTGGCCATCTTGATGCAGATTGGAAAATAATCTGGTTCTTCTCGAGAACGCTGCCAAAGTTTCCACAGTGACTGGATGTTGGGTTTTACCTTGAAGAGAAATGACAAAGAATCGTCTCTCTGACCACTCTGGCTCACCTCACGCGAGTAGTGGGAAGAGAGAAAATCTTTGACAATGCGCTTCCAAGTAGACTGAGTCGGAAAGATACCCGTTTCCGTAAATGATTGAATATACTGGTATAAGTTGAATCTATGAAGAGTATCTGTGCTATCTTTCAGAAATCCTGTCAACGGCCGACCGTAGATTCGATTTCCATGATAATTGAATAGGAATATATCAAGAGCTGCTCTGTGATTCTGGGGTAAGTTAATCATTGTTCCAAGAAACAATAATTTTCTCCTGTGAATTTCGTACTCAATAGGGAGAAGTCCGAGTAATGATAGGGATAATATAGTATTACTGCGTTTCGGAATGCGCTGTAAATTCGTAATACACATGCGGTAAGCGCGTTCCAATGTCGTATACTGTGTGTGTGTGACAAACCCCACGCACCATGATTCACAACGATAGAAAGCTTTGGGAATAACGATATGCTTCAGAATCTTTAAGTTGGTTAAAGGTTTATATATATATACCGGAATATAGACTCTTATCTACACGTGTTTATAACACATTTTAGCTCACTGTATGGGGTCTATATATGTCGTCGAGAAATATTAAAATATGTTGTTTGAGACTATATTTAAATTATACTAGTATGGGTGACAGGAATGGAATTCGATTTTGTGATGGTAAACAGTGGATTTATGTCCCCCCCCCCCCCTTTATTATCAAACTGTATTTTCACATGAGGAAAGATAAATTAGTAATTAAAATTAAAAGTAATGCAAATCATAAAACTGTAAAACATATTGTCGTCCTGATTCGACAGATATAAATATTACTAAAAAAAATAAATATATATATATAACTAACAAACGGAAAAAACTAAAGCTAAATCGCTTGATAAAATGCGTTTGCGTAAACAAAAAAACTATACATTTTTGCGTTATTCCGTTTGTGTAAAACAACAAGAACACAGGTCTAATTATTTATACGGGACTAAAGCAATACGATGTTTATATATGTTGTCATCAGTAGTTGGACCCGACGATTACAAAACAAATATTTAATACCCTACTTATATTAATATTACATTCTGGAATTCTACCTTATGCATGGTGCTCACGACAACGTGTCGAACATATTTCAGGGTTATATATTCATGTGAAGATTGTCGGGCAGATTGAAAAGTCAAATATGAGCCAGTATGAGCGAAGGTTTTTTTGAGTAAGTTATATTTGGCGGCGAAAGATTGGGTCGAACTGATACAATAGATATGCTTCTTAACTTGTGATTTATATTTTAAAGTTCCCATATAAATTGGGGGGGGGGCAGTGCGGGAGCTGATACGGTACCCTTGCACCACCATAACTTGATTTCACCTCACTGATTTTCTTACTTATTATGTTCACTTAAATTATTAAACGCATTAGACCCATATGGGCTCACTTATAATATAGCGACAGCTCCTTTTCTTGTGCACGAAACAATCATATTTGCGAATGTTTATGTAGGCGGACATAGTATATTAATACATGAAGTCGGAGTCACTGTGCACGGTTTTCAGTATATTTAAGAAATATTATCAGGTGAATTTTGAATCAATGCGTTGGTATCCCATAATGCATTAGTTGCAACTGCTCATCAATCAGATCTCGCACTGATGAGTACAGAGTTGTGAATCGAGTCACTGACATCATGTCCAGAAACAAGATGACGAGAAGAAGTACAGTTACACACAGAATAAGGTAATATTTGCGCTCCAAATTCCCGCTGAAAACGTCCCAGAATCTCTTCGATTGTTTATTATAAGAAAGTCTGGGTCTGGAGTTTCCGCTTTTATGAAGTTGGTTGTCATGGTTACCGAAAATGAAAGACCGAGAGATTATTGATTGCTGCATTTCGTTGGAACTGTGACGGAATGCAATAAATGTATCAGATAACGACTTGCATAACGACAACCCGTGCATAAGTATTCTATCGGAAATTGGTTGAAATCCATCGTGATTGTGGTTACCATCATGTTCGTTTTGGATACACTTCAGTTTTGAATCTGTGGATGTTTCACCGTGGGTAGAATCAACGCCGAGTTTCAATCCTTTGCTAAATGCGCCATCTGCAGTTATATGGACACTGTTCGGCGAGGAATTGTTGATGACGTCATGAGAAATATCTTCGTCTTTAAAGCGATTGCACAGACCCACACCAATGGTACCAATATCGGCGACTCTTTTATTCAGTTCGGCAAATATGTCATCACCTTCGTTGTCTGAGAAGTTTCCATCTTTTGAAAATGATATAGCATCATTGCTGTCAGACGCGCGGCAAACTCGCCTGCGAACGAACCCATCATCTGGTGCATCGCCAATGAAGACTGAATCTCCTTGATTATTGGATAGCGTTGTCTTATTGGAAACAAGAGATACATGTGTTGAGAAATCAAGTTTGTCCACACCATCAATTGTCAATGAAGGCGACTCTGTCGTGGTCATGTGGCGTTCAACTTCATGCGATTCCTTTGAGGCGAATGTTGCCAAAACTGCGAGCATGTCGTTAACTAAGCATTGCAGCTCGTCAGCAACCAATAGTTCTCCTTGTAGAACCCCGATCTGATTGGACGTGACGCAAGCTTGCTCCGTAGACTCTGTTAGGTTCGTGATATCTGCCTCTCCCTGTTGCTCGTCCACTATGATATCTATCAGATTTTGAACTTTGCTCCTCTGGTCGGTGTACTCATGCTGTTTCTCTTTGAATATATCAGATATCTGGCAATTTTGTAGCCTGCAAGAATATATATTTCAAGCTCCAGATCTGTGATCAGACATGTATTCTTCATAAAATGTAAGTACCGATAATTATTGTCAAGTTTAATTGAGGCTCGAATGTACCCGTAGTAAGTCACTACGTGTACGATAACTCATGGCATATCGTGGAATAAGTGCACGTCGGCAATGGCGACTATTTACTTGACCATGCAGGGCTATATATTATATATACACTGTACGAAGTTACTATAGTAATTGTCTTGTTCGTATGCATAATGAATACGCACGAGAAAAAGTTACATTTCGTCGCGGTTTGCAAAAATAAGTACGATAGTCGGTATACGATGTTACACACATATACAAACTTCTTTATCGTAGAATTCGCGTGTGGTCGCACAGGGATATGCATGTCAGAAATCCGTGCAAGGAAATAACAAAATATACTATATAATTATGCATGTACATGTACTTTCCGGTTTAAAATAAAAGATCACAAATGGCTTAATTTAAAAATGGTGTATCTCATCTGACCAGATTTACAACAACAACATATTTTTTTTTATTATAAAACTCGATTTCAAGACTATACAAATACATTTTTGTGTGAAGAAAACAGACAATGATTGAAGATTGGGTATATTATGTGTCTATCGAGGCCACATAATTTAAATAAAGTAGTTTATTTCTGCAAATAATCTGAATCTAAAAGGAATTTTGTAATGATGGACAGTGCTAACAGCCTAAAACGATATCGTTCCCCCTCTTGCTGTATAATACGCACCGAATGCGCCTGAAGTGTCTGTTCGAATCTAAAATAGCCAGTAAAACTGTCTCGAAAGGTTATACATGTATATATCATATACAAGGGAAAATCAATATAAAATCAATTATAATTGATAGAAGCGTTTCCGGGCAGGTGTCTTCTATTCATATTTATGATGTAATGCCCCGAAAGGCATGTAAAATGTTAGGAAGAGATAGAGCATCATTATTATAAAGACCCACCTGTGTAGTCGTTCTTCTATTTTCTCGAATTGAGCTCGGATGGCATGTAAACCATCCGCATCTAATCGAACATCTGTCTTATCCATAATCATGTGCCTGTTTGATCTTCGTTGAAGTTCTCGAACAAGATTGGTAAAGGAAATGATTATGAGCTTAAGCTGCAGTGTATGATCTCGTTCATCCGGTGAGCAATTGTTCTGACAAGTGAATTCGTCGTCAACCTCCGTTCCACGATCGCAAAGTTTCACATATCTTCTGAGATCTCCGTCTGCTAGGTTGAGTACACTAGTTTTTGAGATGAGTCTTTCAATCTGTTCACTAAGCAATGACTCAACCCGGTGAAGAACACGCGAAGTCTTCACACTGAGTGCGTATTTCTGATAGGATGACATTAAGATATACGATCCTCATAGACCATTCGAGAATCGAGATGCTATTCTCCCGGTCTGAAAAGCAGCGCTCGACAAGATCAAGAATTCCGTTATATTGTTACGTCATATGCTGCATCTGTGGTATGCCGTTGACGACCAGTTCTGTTTCTGGTTCAGGGGCAGACGTCAGCATGCAATGGCTGTTCATTGTATAATGTTGTGCTCTGTGAACGACGAAGACTCCGAGGTTATAAAATGGCAGCATTTCATGGACTCAAATCATGCATCGGAATGAACATGGTCACGACATTATGGAAATGCGAACATGGTCACGGCGCAGTGGTAACAAAGAACATGTGGAATAAAGTTATATTTTACTGTGTCGTTCCGGGCCTTGCATGCATGGTGTCGGATAACGTTACTACCCCGGCCACTCGCGCAATAACCGAACAAGCATCGGAACAACATAAACATGTACATAATACTTCCTTCCGTATACCTCTTAGCGTACCCAGGTTGATAGTATAGTTTCGGTGACATGGTGGTACATGTATGTCGTTTTCCATAGCCGGACCGACTCACTGGAATGCTCTACCGTTGATCACCCGAAACTGTCTGTCTGTCTTGGATATGATGAATTCAAAGGTCTTTCCAAAATTCATTTATTCACGGACCTAATGAACCAGCTTTCAATGCGGGATAAATAACTATCGCACGTTTGAACTGTGAATTTGTGAATTTATTTTAATGTTGTCAAGCCCATTGAAACCTCGGTGATATGTGCGCTATACAAGAAATGTGTGATCTGATATGACATGATTTTACAGAACCCTGAAAACCGTCAAATGAAATAATACATGGCGTACTCTCTTATCTGTTTGATTCACTGAAATAAGTGCATAATATATCTTCAATTGCGAATCTGATTACTCTACTTTATCATATAAGTATGCAGTACTTTTTCAGTAAACCGCATTAGCGTACTGGAAAATGACGTTTCATAATTCTCACATGGCTCTCCGTGCGGCAGAGATGTGATTTCTTATAATTGTACACTTTAAATTTAGTACATAACTTAAAGACATGTTTACTTTGCACGCGCTTATTTCGGTGAATCAAACTGATAAATGATGACTGAGTACCCATGTATAAGCCCCGAAAAGCCCGTGAAACTATCTGGCACGGATAGACGCACGGCTAGACACACGGACGATTGCATGTAATCCAGTATGCCCCCCCCCCCCGTCTTTTGGGCTGGGGGTATAATTATCTAGGTCTCTCACACACACACCCATCTCTGTCAGGACCAACCCCCTCCCACTCTCCACGCTCTCGGCATCCACTTATCATAAACTTTTAACCTCTTCACTGCTAGTGACGTTATGACGTCGAGTGCTGGGTCGTTGACGTTATGGTCATTTTCCAGTGGAAAAATATAACGAAAACCATAAAACTTACTCAGTAGAAAAGCTATTATCATTCACAATCGTGGAATTATCATAGACTGTTTAAAACTTCGAAATGCAGGTGTTCCGATGAACAAATCTCTGGTTTCCAGTTATCAATAATGGCCGAGATGCTAGTATACTACTCATGCAGTATGGACGTATAGCGCACGGCGAGTTTAGTAAGACACTAGTGTATTATCGGTACACACAGTGACGTAGTAGCGCAATGCTATCGATAATTGTTATGTTAATTAGAACATAATTATGATTTGTGCGGCGTTATTTAGTATTGACCGAGATAAACATGGATGTTAAGGTTGAAAAATTTGTCAACACGAGGAGACATATTTAAAATGGAACTATGCTTGTTCTCGAAGGTGTCTTAAATTTACTACCTCTATGGTTGTGAAAAGGAAATAAATATTATTTTGTTTTAACCCCAGCCGTTTTCCTTGCTAAAATGTGATTATGTGATAAAAAGAATATTTAAATTAGTCGCAATAATATGAGAAATTTGTTAACCTCGTCCACTAAATTAAATTTGAGCCTCGCTAAAGCTCAGCCTGAATCGAATTTAGTGCACTCGGTTAATAAATTTATTATAGAATTGCGACTCATTAGAGGTTACAGTGAAGTAATTATTTCCCATAGGCCTCAGTGTTAACATATATAGACAGAACACAACGCGCATCTTAATCGAGAATCTTTTATCGAATGAGTTGCGGATGGCGCAAGGATATATTTCACGAGAGCGTAGCTCGAGCGAAATATAACTTTGCACCGTCCGCAACGAGTTCGATAAAAGATTCGAGATTATTATGCAAGTTGTATTCTGTATTTATTCTACACCGGTCAGTCAGATAAGTTCAACACATGAATGTCACATCCATTGTTACTATAGCTACCTTTATTGTGATTTAAGTCTGACAAATAACCAGTAATTATGGGGGGAATCACCGGAAGCGGGTGATCGACGTAATGTACGTCATCTTTCTTGGCGACAACGTCAACAAGAATAGTTCCGGCTTGTATTCCACTAGAGGTATACACGTATATGTATTCAATGGCTGGGATTCCGTTGAATACATGTGCCTCGCGTCAATGGGTGTGGAATAAAATGACCTGCAGCCCTGACGTGTGATAAATGAGTACATGATCACCAGGATTGGCATCTGCGCAAAGTTTCTGCATGAAAAAAAATCATATCGCCAGGCATGGAATATACTTTTAAATTTGGGATTTATAATCTAGAGTCAGACTTGCATGAAAAAAATATTGACATTTTTTACCTCACACCAAACAAATTCAATCTAGGAACGACGTGCTTTACAATGTGCCAATTTTTTTTGTTTGGAGTCTGAAATTTCAAGAGGAGTGATTGCATGTATTTTATATGTTTAACTATCGAAACTACTATTAACCACCCAGAGCCCATAATTTTTTTAATTCTCTCCTGCATCTTGGTCCAAAATCCGTTGGAGGGCGCTACCAATCGAATTACTTCACTGTAACCTAGAGCTCCTCTATATACGATCGCATACAATGTATATAGGCAGTCGGTAATCATTGTTCCTCTGGAGACAGAAGAGTTCCTATAATTACATGGTCTTTCTTATGTTGCTTGTTGACAATAGAGCTATATAGTATAGATTCTTCGTAAATAATGTAGTGCACTAGTTTGGAAATTTGATGATGGTTGGACACAATGGTTAGTGCCGTTTTATCGATGAAAACGAAAGAATAGTTATAACATGGCAACATTGATCGAAACAAACACCACAATAGTTGTTACCAGTGATGTGCATTGTAGTGTGAACATGTAGTTATGTAGTTAAAGGTACTCAATCCGAACAGAGGGTCCCCATCTCAACAGATTCCAACAACAACAATCCGATCAGAAGGTCCTATATTACTATTTCTTTGGCTTTGGGGGTAAAACATATTTGATTCGAGTCGAGGAACCCATAAACAAAGCTCAGAGTTATTAGATATTGATTTTTGAAATTTGTTATTTACTCAAGATGAGTACTAATAATTGCCTTCAACTGCCGTAATCTGCTCGGGATGTATACACCACAATCTATTCAAACAGACAAGGATGGATAACTCTAAAATCAATATTTTTGACCCCCCCCCCCCCGAAGCCATTGAAATAGTAATTGAGAGGAGTTTTATCGAATTGAGTACCTTTAAGGAGACTGTTTTGCGGGTCGCAATATAGGAACTAAGATGAAGACTTTTGTATTTTCTACCATTTTACTCTTAGTATAGATGCATACGTTGGTCGGCTTTGCTTCGTGTATAAGACATTCATTCCGTGAGCAGTAATGGGGGGGGGTCTTGTTCCTCTCTTGTCACAAGACTTGCGACAAGATGGTGTGCCTCAAATATATCTTCAACAAAAGCTTGTCAGAATAATGAGAATATGAATTTCTGAAACACAAATGAGACAGTGTGAAAAATTTGACACCCCTTGTTAGAAACTGGATATGCATGTACTGCGTACTGTACGCCCAAGAAGAAGATGGGTTGCCGATTGCATTAGTCCGAAAATGGACGCCCCACAGATAAACCTGATGGACGCCCCACATATAAACCTGATGGACGCCCCACATATAAACCTGATGTTATTTCCTCAAATATTCAGCTGTGCGTGATCCTTCTTGTAATATTAAATAAATAAAAAATAAAAGTTCCCGTACCGCTGTGCTTTTGTGTGTTGATAGCACTCGAGAACTATTTCCGATACAGCTAAACCAATGGGCGATCGTATTACAGGGAGATAACTCATGGTCGGAGGACATGCCGACTTCCGGTTATATAATGTTTGCATTGTAACTCTCGATTAATTTCCTTCCACATGGTGTAAACATCAAAATAAGTGTGAAATTATTACAAAGATCCAACTCTTGAGTTGTGCATTTATTGTCATATGGCTCAGTATGGCTTACGTTAATTAATTAAGGCGAAGCCGGGATTTAATTGCTTGATGTATTTTAGCGCTATATAAAGCCCGATCTGTGTTTTTGCAGTCACCGAATACAATGGAGCTTTAATGCCTTTGTCAAATCCGCGACATGGGAAATAACCGCAATATTGTCCCCGATTAGTTGCTATGTACGTATTGGTATGCGTCGGGAAATAACCGCAATATTGTCCCCGATTAGTTGCTATGTATTGGTATGCGTCAATGTTGGCCAGTAAATTGCAGTTGCCTTTATGATACGAAACAATGCATGAGATATTGACAAAAATGTTAAAATAAATACCTAGGTCCTCGGATAAGAACACTAATCAATTATGCATGGTCGTATTGATGTTTAGACTACCCACATTCAATATCTAAATAATTGATTAATTTTGGAAAAAATGACCTATAATCGTTTTATCAACAACAACAGAACCAGTTTTTAAAACGGCAACGGGTGCGAGATACAGAGCACGTTTTGTTAAAGTATAATCCGGCAGTATTTATACACTCTCGGATATCTTCTCGTCGAAATATATAATAATGAAAACTACATTTTCTACATTCTTACTCTCATTGAATGTGTTAGTTGGCTTCGCTTCGTGTAAGACATTCACTATCGTGAGAAAATGGAGCGGGTTTGTTCCCATGAACCAGGATATGTACACAATGATGACAGTGGCAGCATCCATAGAGCTGGAATGTATCCGTTCGTGTCGAAAGACAAGTGGATGCGCAGCTGTACTCTTCAGTAACAGCTTGTCAGAATGTGAATTCCTGAAACATAAGTGGGACAGTGCGGAGAACTGGACACCCATTGTCGGAGACGGGATATACTATCCACGAGAAGAAGGTGGGTTGTTGTATTACTTTATATATGACGTCATATCTATACGCGAGATCACTGCGTCGCGGTAACTTTGGATTCATCCAGCTCCCATTCCGCGGTTTTAGGTGTTACAGGTCAAAGTTCTGTAGGTGCATTCCCTACATGGAACTTTTGAATATGGCATTCGTGAATACTCAAAAGTTCCATATATGGAATACACTCACACTTTTGCCTGTAGCTCTTAAACCGCGGTACGGGAACTGGATGAATGCAATATGGCCGCGATTCGGTGATCTCGCTTGTAGCGTCTACGTTAGGGTGTCCAACTTAGAATGTCCAACTACAACGTACTCTTTGAACCTGACTGGTGAGTCTCGTCAGGTATAAACCTCATGTACCCACATCTTCTGGTTAAGTGGACCTGCTGATTTGATATGCTGTTGGTTTTTTTCCTACTGAATTTATTCCAATTGAACGTTTAAAAATGATTACTCCGGTCTAGATTTTTTTATCGTTGTCGATCGCCGCTAATCCACTGGGCACGGAGCCGAATTGTGATAGGCCGCCCGTAACTGAAGTTAGGCCGATTTAAAGTTCCATCATGGATTATATAAATAAATGCAGTCTGAATAGTTAATGTTTCCTCATGTGACGTCACATGATGGACTAAGTAGTCCTAGCGACACGCAGTGTCAAACTTGAAAGGCTGACTCAATTTGCTTTTGTCCACAGGTCCCCAAAACAAAAATCGACCCCACCACAATAGTACTTAATTCTAGAGGATTAAGTACTATTGGGGGTGCGGTCAATTTTTGTTCTGGGGACTTGTTCTTTTATCTACGGTAATCAATAACTGATCGTTTATACAGAAACGGCTGGACCATCGGAGCTGAATTTTTTTAGATGGAGGTAAATTGACCCGGAAAATCTTATTATAGGTCCCGTTGACATCAGATGTCTTAAAAGGGCACTAATTATTAATAAAATAAACTAATTATATAACCAAATGTTGCTATCTGCATGGTCGGTGAAATTTGAAACATGGGGGAGGGGTAAATTGGCCCAGAGTGTCAAGAGATAGATGCCGTTGACTTCAGACGACTTAAAGGGGCAAATATGAATAATAAAGAGCGTTCCTTATCAGCTTAGAAGATATGTAGGAAAATTGGCACAGATGGGTCACCGCTCACCTGACCAGGGGTTTGTCGTAGGATGGGCGTCTTTGAGGTTTGACGTTAAAGTTTGACCGCAGATGACAAGACCGGAGTAATCGTTTAAAGAAAAACTATGATTTATAAAATGAGTATGAATGGTCAGGTTTATAAAATGGAACAAAATAGAGAATTAAACAAGAGAAGGGGACTTCCAGTTTGAATATTTTCTCAATATTTGTTCCTTTATAACATGATAGTATAGGGTCCCGCTTCTGAAAAGGAAAAATTGCACTGGAAAAAAAATGCAATTCCATCTTTACTCATAGCTTTTCATTGTCGATTTTTACCTTCAATTTTCCCTGTGATGCCAATGTTAGCTCATTTAATTCTTCTGTTGCTTTAAGTGGTATGAACATTGAAAAGTATACACAGTTCCTGTATTATTGTACGATGTTCATCCTTTGGTAGATCATATGGATTTATGGGACCTACTCATATAATGAAAAGCTATGTTCTAATAAAAAAAAAACAAGTTGGTGCTGAGTATTTGGTTTTGATCAAATTCAAAATTATAGGACAACGCTGAAAACCAAGTTTGTTTAAAAAAACCCCAAAAGTTTAAGAGTTTGTATGCGAAAGATTTAAAACACCTGGACAATTATTACCATGACTTTGGCAAGTTTCAAGAGGATATAAAGCCTGCAGGCGGCGTGTAGTAACAAAATAGCAGGAAGCTATGCCGTTGTTTTATCTTGTATTTTTGAGGACCCACCACCACCAAACCTGCAAAAGAAATATGTTTTACTCCAAATTTGTTGACACCCCGCCCCCCCCCCCCAAACAACTATTTTGGTCCGGAACAGAATATAACCCCTACGCATATCGCCCATACCACTGCATGGGAACTTATCTCCTTTAGTCCAAATGACTGTTTTAGCAGCTATGTTTTAATGAGAATTGATTTTGTTTTTCAAAATACTGACTGATTTATATTTGTCTACCACATACATATATTAGAGTTTAGAGATCAGTGCGTAGTGCGAGTATGTTTGGTCAGCCTCGGTGGTCAAATTCCACACTGCTAAATGGAAATTCTAAATGCATCTATGTAGTGGACAAATATAGTAACCATTCAGAAGCTGATAGCTACTGCTCACACTTGCGCCATTATATTATAAAGCATATGCATCAAACTTTACAAAAAAGTGATACATATCCAGTGTGATATCAATCCTCTCGGCATGCTATTACATGAACCGAACATGTCTTGGTCTATTTGGCTGTACATGTAATACCCTTTTTAAGCTGACAGCATTGTCTCAGGACAGTGAACTCAATCTTGACTTTCGAGTTACTGTTGACATTTCCTTGACATATCAGTTATTAAAGGTATTCAATCCGATCAGACGCTCCTAAATTACTATTTCTTTGGCTTCGGGGGTAAAGAATATTTGATTCGAGTCGAGGAACCTACCCATCAAAGCTCAGAGTGATCAGATGTCGATTTTGAAGTTTGTTATTTCAAATGTTTATGGGACAGAAGCACTCTGAGCTTTGATGTGTAGGTTCCTCGACTCGAATCAAATATTTTTACCCCCGAAGCCAAAGAAATAGTACTTTAGGAGCGTCTGATCGGATTGAGTACCTTTAAGCTCCAACTCACATAGAGTTAACATATTTGGAAATTCGATACATAGAGAGAAGATTCACTAGGCTGCAACTGGAACTATTATTTGCTTAATTGCTGATATAATCGGGCCTAAATCGCTATGCAGGATACACACAATTCAATAATTTTCTGATTAGTCAGTCAATCAGCTCAGCATTATTCCATACCACATTTGTTAGTCAACTGGTGCATCTACTATTGCACTAAGTTACAAGCATTTACTATACGAGACTTGGATACTTTTTTATGTCATGTGGGATGGTAACATATTTAGTCATCTGAGTTTATATATATATATGCAAATAATTCACTGATTGACTCGATGCACCGATGACAGTTATTGTCTATAGCCATTGATAGTCACATTTATGTTTGAGATTATTGTTTATTTCAGTTTTGCATTTCTGGAAGATCTTTATGTTTACACGATTGTTGAAGTTTCTAGTCGCAACTGTATCTCATAAGTTCATTGAGGAAAGCCCGGATTTATTTGGGTTATGCATTTTTAATTACAAGATTGTTGAAGTTTCCACACTGGTCTGTGGTCTATTTTAAAGGTACCCAATCCGATTATGCACCCCTAAATTACTATTTCTTTGGCCTCGGGGGTAAAAAAATATTTGATTCGAGTCGATGAACCCACCCATCAAAGCTCAAGAGTGATCAGATATCGATTTTTTAAGTTTGTTAATTTTTGGAGATGTCGGCCAGAACCTCGTGCCCAAACAGACAAATTGCGGGTCTAAGATGGATAACTCTAAAATCAAGTGGTTTTATTGTTAATAGTAACCACTTGATTTTAGAGATATCCATCTTACATTAACAAACTTCAAAAATCGGTATCTGATCACTCTGAGCTTTGATGGGTGGGTTCCTCGACTCGAATCAAATATTTTTTATCCACGAAGCCAAATAAATAGTAATTTAGGGATGCCTAATCGGATTGAGTACCTTTAACTTATTATTTTGAAGAAAATATATGATTCCAGATCTCACTAGTTTGTTCGTTCTTCTAAATATGACAATTTCGGGTTCTTTTCGAAGGATGTTGGGAATGAAGTTTTTCACCTCACCGCCCCATATATGCGATATGTCATAGCTTAAAGTAATGTGAAACGCTCCAGTAGGTTGATCAAATAGAAATGAAGAATAATCGTGCTCAAAGTAGTTATTTTTTACAAATAATATATCCAAATTGACAATACACACAGTCGTTCGTATATAGTAATTGAATGCAGGTGA
This sequence comes from Siphonodentalium dalli, assembly GCA_032622095.1. Classification (NCBI taxonomy): domain Eukaryota; kingdom Metazoa; phylum Mollusca; class Scaphopoda; order Gadilida; family Siphonodentaliidae; genus Siphonodentalium; species Siphonodentalium dalli. The sequence continues at coordinate 99,170,719 of CP136063.1, forward strand.
CCCTCGAATGTGAAACTGTTTTCTTTAGTTTATCGCAGATAGTTACGTCCCGAATCGAGAAGTAAATATTTACAATTGAGCATAGTTCAGACAATGATAGAAGCCTTTCCGGACAGTGGAATTCCACACCGTATTACCGATCCGGATTACCACCGGTCACGATGCGGATCACTACCGGCTGTTTTGACAAAAGCGTGCCACGTGGCATCATTGTAGTTGGATCATTTTCGCCCTACATTCTGTGGAAGGTGTGAATGTTTTCTCCCTTCGTGTATAGGAGTAACTGGGCTAGCGGAGGACGCCGATAAATCGGATAAGTATACAATATATGTTCACTTATTCTTATATTTGTAACGCATGTTTACCATTGTGTTTCATTATTTCGAGCAGTAGCTGATATGGATGGTTCATGTTTTATTTCTTTATGCGGTATTCTCGTGGTACGAAAAGATAGACCATTTACTAAGTCATTCGCCTAATGTACACGTTTGTATGTTCGATTTGTGGCCATCTGGGACGTTTTGAACATAGATACCCATGAAATGAACGGGTACGGATCTGTACCGGCAGGTGATGCGGATGTGTACCGGTGAACGGTGAACGGTGCCGATCCGCATCCTGTTTTTTGGAACCCATGAGTATGGAAATCGATACTACGCGTTTAATTTACATTCAACTTGACAAACCATATTGCCATTTTGTACAGTTATGGACATTCTTGTATACGCAACAGAAATAAGAGAAAATTCCATGCATTTGCATCATGTATTGTGCCAATGAAGATAAATAATGGGCCACGTGCAACTAGATCCTAGTAACATATGCTACCTCTAAGGTTATCGTAGGCGATTATTTTTTATTTTCTTGGCGTGGCCATTTTCTAATGTATGTAAGAAAGATGGCGGCAACAAACTTTGTTTAGGGGTCTTTCTACGATGTTTTGAATGCAGTGACCCTCGAATGTGAAACTGTTTTCTTTAGTTTATCGCAGATAGTTACGTCCCGAATCGAGAAGTAAATATTTACAATTGAGCATAGTTCAGACAATGATTTCTACGGAGTTGTAGAGTCGATTTGCTTGAGATTTTCAGCGATATTACTTAAATGTTATACACTTCTTCCAGTTGGTACAGCGCCTGAATAATAACTTATCCGTTTCACGCACCGAACAAGTCCAAAATATGTCTTTAATGCCATCTCCACTATAAGGTCCATATGAGGTGCCAGTAACATACACATGGTTTTTGTTTGCAGTTATAATGTTATAAACTGTTAGAAATGTCAAATATGGGTACACAAGGTCTTTAGTACAAAATGTGCATCAGGTTGTAAAAAATGCGTGTTTTGCCTCTTGGGCCAACCATGCACCAACCGACACACCTTCATGTTATATTACCCACTCCCGCTGTAGGTCGGTATGTTGCGTAGTGATATATCTCATCAGTCGCTCCCAATTACGTATATATAGATTTAATGCTGTTTAAAATAAGGTGTACGAAGATCGTTCCTAGGCGACGCGCTGTGACAGCCAAAATGACTGAATTGTTAAGTTCGCACGTTTCCGTTGAGTAGAGAACTCACCATCAACAAAACGTTGGCTTGGGTACCCAGGATCTCTGAAACTTTTATTAAACTACCGATATCTAGGGTATTAATCTCGCCCAACTGACGCGCGACCTCTACCAGAGAGACAACATCTTAACAACATGGTGGCGATTTTTTGAATAATTAACACTTTCATTTATCATATACGGCGGATTTATGGTGGACACATCTGACATAAAGGGTTTTTTCGTCAAACTGGGCACGTATGGATTATAAGCCTATTGCATCGAATCAGACGGCGTATATCTATAAGACTATTACGTCATGTCTATAGGTATTGGGCGAGATTTTGGCGAACCTGCATGGGTACCATATAAGAACGTTTCAGATACCTGGGTATTGAAATTTATCTTACAATATAGCTATATTTCATCAAATACACGCGAAAACGCCTAGGCGGTTTCCGATCTTGTATCATGGATGGCAACAAGGATATCTTCGATGGCAACAGCTGGTGCACGTGCGTTTCGACAACTGGCTTGTTTTCAAAACAAAACGTCTAAATAACCAACTAAAAGTCGTAAAATAATATACTCGTGTGCTACGAATGTAAAATAATCAATAATTAGTTCAATAAAGTTGACAAAATCTGGAGACAGGGCCCAAAAAGCTCAAAATAACCACCCAAAAATGTTTGGAAATCGAAAAAGTAACGAAGTTTACACATTGTTAACAGCGCGCACGAATACGGACTATTTTGACAATTTCTATTTTAGCGAAGTAGGGAATTCCCCGTATTTCAGTACGGTCTTGATCAAAAGCTACTGAACGCATTTTTTATTCGATAAAATACAGAATGGAAAATCAAATTAATTTTATCTTATGTTAAGGATATAAAACACAATACTTACGAAAAGTCCGTGATTTAGTGCATTTCCTCTAAATGAAGTTTAATGGGTTATTTTAGTGCGAGTCAGAACTCGATTGTCGAAGTGTCGGAAAGTTCAAAATTCACCAAAACTCTGAATGGACAGTCATCTCCGGCAATGCCTCTCGCCAACACTATCACTATCCAAGGAGATTGCACCATAAAATAATACAATTATCCTGTTAAAAGTGACAATTATGTCGAACATATGAAACGAAAATATCGTCGCCTCTTCATTGAATCGGATTCCAGCCAAAGTGAATTTGAATAGTGACGTGAATTCTCAGAATTTGACTTATCACAACGTCGCGTGCTGAGAATATTGTGTACGTTGTGTGTTGCGCGTAATAAAATAGTTCCTGTTTTAAATTGAGTTTTATTGCATTTTTATGGGACGAATTGTAAGATAAATTGGTTATCATCACCCTGTATGTTTCCGAGATCCGTATTCAAGTCTCGCTGCCTTCTCTGGGCTGTCTATCGACTCGTCCTACGGACTCGTCGATAGACTGCCCAGAGAAGGCAGCTCGACTTGAATACGGATCTCAGAAACACACATGGTGGTGATAACCTATATGTATCTTAACAACGTTTCAGTGATCCTGGTTACCCAACTAAACGGAAAGATGCGAACATGACCAATTCAGCGTCACCATGCAGTTTATTAAAGGTGGATTATCTCGTTGTAAACATGTATTATATAGTTACCGGGGTATAACATATTAGATCTGAATCGATGACTCCTGTCCGGAAATGCTTCTATCGATTAATATTGATTTTATTTCGAATATTTTCTGGTCTAAAAAGGTGTGGTTGTTCAGCTAATGAACAATAGTAGTTACTGTTAACAGAGACCAGAAATTTTATTGCGTAATTTTGTCACAAATGAACGTTAATTATACCCATTATCGCTTATAACTATGCAATAAAACAATACAACCAATCTGGGAACAGCCTAATGCTCTCTCTCTATCGCTATATGATATCACCCGAATGGTTTGTTCTAAAAATAGACAAATAAAATGTCCCAATTAATCGACTCATTTCATAATAAAATATTCGAAATAAAATCAATAATAATTGATAGAAGCCTTTCCGGACAGTGGAATTCCACACCGTATTACCGATCCGGATTACCACCGGTCACGATGCGGATCACTACCGGCTGTTTTGACAAAAGCGTGCCACGTGGCATCATTGTAGTTGGATCATTTTCGCCCTACATTCTGTGGAAGGTGTGAATGTTTTCTCCCTTCGTGTATAGGAGTAACTGGGCTAGCGGAGGACGCCGATAAATCGGATAAGTATACAATATATGTTCACTTATTCTTATATTTGTAACGCATGTTTACCATTGTGTTTCATTATTTCGAGCAGTAGCTGATATGGATGGTTCATGTTTTATTTCTTTATGCGGTATTCTCGTGGTACGAAAAGATAGACCATTTACTAAGTCATTCGCCTAATGTACACGTTTGTATGTTCGATTTGTGGCCATCTGGGACGTTTTGAACATAGATACCCATGAAATGAACGGGTACGGATCTGTACCGGCAGGTGATGCGGATGTGTACCGGTGAACGGTGAACGGTGCCGATCCGCATCCTGTTTTTTGGAACCCATGAGTATGGAAATCGATACTACGCGTTTAATTTACATTCAACTTGACAAACCATATTGCCATTTTGTACAGTTATGGACATTCTTGTATACGCAACAGAAATAAGAGAAAATTCCATGCATTTGCATCATGTATTGTGCCAATGAAGATAAATAATGGGCCACGTGCAACTAGATCCTAGTAACATATGCTACCTCTAAGGTTATCGTAGGCGATTATTTTTTATTTTCTTGGCGTGGCCATTTTCTAATGTATGTAAGAAAGATGGCGGCAACAAACTTTGTTTAGGGGTCTTTCTACGATGTTTTGAATGCAGTGACCCTCGAATGTGAAACTGTTTTCTTTAGTTTATCGCAGATAGTTACGTCCCGAATCGAGAAGTAAATATTTACAATTGAGCATAGTTCAGACAATGATTTCTACGGAGTTGTAGAGTCGATTTGCTTGAGATTTTCAGCGATATTACTTAAATGTTATACACTTCTTCCAGTTGGTACAGCGCCTGAATAATAACTTATCCGTTTCACGCACCGAACAAGTCCAAAATATGTCTTTAATGCCATCTCCACTATAAGGTCCATATGAGGTGCCAGTAACATACACATGGTTTTTGTTTGCAGTTATAATGTTATAAACTGTTAGAAATGTCAAATATGGGTACACAAGGTCTTTAGTACAAAATGTGCATCAGGTTGTAAAAAATGCGTGTTTTGCCTCTTGGGCCAACCATGCACCAACCGACACACCTTCATGTTATATTACCCACTCCCGCTGTAGGTCGGTATGTTGCGTAGTGATATATCTCATCAGTCGCTCCCAATTACGTATATATAGATTTAATGCTGTTTAAAATAAGGTGTACGAAGATCGTTCCTAGGCGACGCGCTGTGACAGCCAAAATGACTGAATTGTTAAGTTCGCACGTTTCCGTTGAGTAGAGAACTCACCATCAACAAAACGTTGGCTTGGGTACCCAGGATCTCTGAAACTTTTATTAAACTACCGATATCTAGGGTATTAATCTCGCCCAACTGACGCGCGACCTCTACCAGAGAGACAACATCTTAACAACATGGTGGCGATTTTTTGAATAATTAACACTTTCATTTATCATATACGGCGGATTTATGGTGGACACATCTGACATAAAGGGTTTTTTCGTCAAACTGGGCACGTATGGATTATAAGCCTATTGCATCGAATCAGACGGCGTATATCTATAAGACTATTACGTCATGTCTATAGGTATTGGGCGAGATTTTGGCGAACCTGCATGGGTACCATATAAGAACGTTTCAGATACCTGGGTATTGAAATTTATCTTACAATATAGCTATATTTCATCAAATACACGCGAAAACGCCTAGGCGGTTTCCGATCTTGTATCATGGATGGCAACAAGGATATCTTCGATGGCAACAGCTGGTGCACGTGCGTTTCGACAACTGGCTTGTTTTCAAAACAAAACGTCTAAATAACCAACTAAAAGTCATAAAATAATATACTCGTGTGCTACGAATGTAAAATAATCAATAATTAGTTCAATAAAGTTGACAAAATCTGGAGACAGGGCCCAAAAAGCTCAAAATAACCACCCAAAAATGTTTGGAAATCGAAAAAGTAACGAAGTTTACACATTGTTAACAGCGCGCACGAATACGGACTATTTTGACAATTTCTATTTTAGCGAAGTAGGGAATTCCCCGTATTTCAGTACGGTCTTGATCAAAAGCTACTGAACGCATTTTTTATTCGATAAAATACAGAATGGAAAATCAAATTAATTTTATCTTATGTTAAGGATATAAAACACAATACTTACGAAAAGTCCGTGATTTAGTGCATTTCCTCTAAATGAAGTTTAATGGGTTATTTTAGTGCGAGTCAGAACTCGATTGTCGAAGTGTCGGAAAGTTCAAAATTCACCAAAACTCTGAATGGACAGTCATCTCCGGCAATGCCTCTCGCCAACACTATCACTATCCAAGGAGATTGCACCATAAAATAATACAATTATCCTGTTAAAAGTGACAATTATGTCGAACATATGAAACGAAAATATCGTCGCCTCTTCATTGAATCGGATTCCAGCCAAAGTGAATTTGAATAGTGACGTGAATTCTCAGAATTTGACTTATCACAACGTCGCGTGCTGAGAATATTGTGTACGTTGTGTGTTGCGCGTAATAAAATAGTTCCTGTTTTAAATTGAGTTTTATTGCATTTTTATGGGACGAATTGTAAGATAAATTGGTTATCATCACCCTGTATGTTTCCGAGATCCGTATTCAAGTCTCGCTGCCTTCTCTGGGCTGTCTATCGACTCGTCCTACGGACTCGTCGATAGACTGCCCAGAGAAGGCAGCTCGACTTGAATACGGATCTCAGAAACACACATGGTGGTGATAACCTATATGTATCTTAACAACGTTTCAGTGATCCTGGTTACCCAACTAAACGGAAAGATGCGAACATGACCAATTCAGCGTCACCATGCAGTTTATTAAAGGTGGATTATCTCGTTGTAAACATGTATTATATAGTTACCGGGGTATAACATATTAGATCTGAATCGATGACTCCTGTCCGGAAATGCTTCTATCGATTAATATTGATTTTATTTCGAATATTTTCTGGTCTAAAAAGGTGTGGTTGTTCAGCTAATGAACAATAGTAGTTACTGTTAACAGAGACCAGAAATTTTATTGCGTAATTTTGTCACAAATGAACGTTAATTATACCCATTATCGCTTATAACTATGCAATAAAACAATACAACCAATCTGGGAACAGCCTAATGCTCTCTCTCTATCGCTATATGATATCACCCGAATGGTTTGTTCTAAAAATAGACAAATAAAATGTCCCAATTAATCGACTCATTTCATAATAAAATATTCGAAATAAAATCAATAATAATTGATAGAAGCCTTTCCGGACAGTGGAATTCCACACCGTATTACCGATCCGGATTACCACCGGTCACGATGCGGATCACTACCGGCTGTTTTGACAAAAGCGTGCCACGTGGCATCATTGTAGTTGGATCATTTTCCCCCTACATTCTGTGGAAGGTGTGAATGTTTTCTCCCTTCGTGTATAGGAGTAACTGGGCTAGCGGAGGACGCCGATAAATCGGATAAGTATACAATATATGTTCACTTATTCTTATATTTGTAACGCATGTTTACCATTGTGTTTCATTATTTCGAGCAGTAGCTGATATGGATGGTTCATGTTTTATTTCTTTATGCGGTATTCTCGTGGTACGAAAAGATAGACCATTTACTAAGTCATTCGCCTAATGTACACGTTTGTATGTTCGATTTGTGGCCATCTGGGACGTTTTGAACATAGATACCCATGAAATGAACGGGTACGGATCTGTACCGGCAGGTGATGCGGATGTGTACCGGTGAACGGTGAACGGTGCCGATCCGCATCCTGTTTTTTGGAACCCATGAGTATGGAAATCGATACTACGCGTTTAATTTACATTCAACTTGACAAACCATATTGCCATTTTGTACAGTTATGGACATTCTTGTATACGCAACAGAAATAAGAGAAAATTCCATGCATTTGCATCATGTATTGTGCCAATGAAGATAAATAATGGGCCACGTGCAACTAGATCCTAGTAACATATGCTACCTCTAAGGTTATCGTAGGCGATTATTTTTTATTTTCTTGGCGTGGCCATTTTCTAATGTATGTAAGAAAGATGGCGGCAACAAACTTTGTGTGGGTTAGATTCAGATATATAATATAATTAACGTTTTAGTCGACCTACCGTTACACAAATTGCCACTTTCAGCCGGTAGTGATCCGCATCGTGACCGGTGGTAATCCGGATCGGTAATACGGTGTGAATTCAGTTCATATTTATTATGTTATACCCACGAAACTATTTAAAATTTGTTATTTAAAGAGATCCATCTTTAAATATCTCTTCCAGAGTTCGTAACGGTTTATATGGAAACATACAATCAGATACCTATCTCAACAACAATGGACTTCTTCGTCGACAACGACAAGGTAAATTATTATGTTATTGATATCAGTTACCATGATGTATGAAAATGTATATGATACATATTGATTAAATGTTAAGGCACCTCCATGGGGCCTGTTTTATTTCAGGCTTTGGCTTGTCATATCAAGTGATTATATACTGGCCGAAATCCCAATCGTTATCGGAAATGGTCTATATGCCATGTTCACCCCTCAGGGTACAACTCCACCGCGCGGGAGGGGGGCTACGGTTGTGGGTGTTTCCGAACCGTTCTCGGAAATTGACCATACATGTATGTGATTTTCAACCCATCGGGGCGTGACCCCCGGGGTGGTGGTTCATGTTTAGGGGTCTTTCTACGATGTTTTGGGGCCACCGAGCCATTGGCTCAAATTGACCGAATTCCAAAATTCCAAAATGGTCCATAGGCTATTTTTACCCACTCTGGGCGTCACCCTGAGAAGTGGGGGTCAGGGTTGCGGTGTTTCTAGAGCGGATTTGAGGTGTACCCCACTTTACTCTCGTAAAATGCTGACGAAACAGGACATATACGTGGGTAAAACTCATGTAAACTCATGCAAATCAGAACATAATCTAGTTCCCGGTTCGATTTTCTGCCAATTTGACCGACCCAAATAACCCATACAAACACTCAACCCTGACCCCACCGCGGGGTGTCACGCCGGGGTACACATTTAGGCGGTTGGCCAGAATCCGAATGGTTATCGAAAATGGTCCATATGCCATGATCGCCACCTCAGGGGCACAACACCACCCCACGGGAAGGGCTTATGGTTGTGGTGTTTCCGAACCGTTCTCGAAAATTGACCATACATGTATAGGGGATTTTCAACCCCCTCCCATTGGCTCAAATTGACCGAATTCCTAACCGTTCTCGAAAATGGTCCATAGGCTACTTTCGCCCCCTCTGGGCGTCACCCTCCAAAGTGAGGGGTCAGGGTTGCGGTGTTTCTAAAGGGTATTTGAGGTGTGCAACCCAGCCATGGGTTCAATTTGGCCGGCATCCGAACCGTTCTCGAAAATGGTCAATATATTATGTTCACATTTGTAATAATAATTATTACGCGCGCCGCGTGTACACTAATGTACAAATTCTTGTTTCGCCTGGGCGCTGGAGTTTACGCTGGGGTTTTTTTTTTTTATAGAAAAATGGAATTTTTGGGACGGATTTAAAAGTCGAACTCCGCGACCAGGAGGTCGAGTCCGGATTTTCAATTTCGTTTGTTGTCCTTTACATTATTATGTCAATAATGTCGATTTTTGGTTTGTGACAAGCTATGTCAATTACAAATAAAAGAAATGAAAAAGATAATTTGTAGTCTTATATTTCAACTTTTATAGACATTTTTCGTTCTGCAGACCACCGAGGGTTGTGATCGGAGACGGCCGAGTCGGCCGCTGGTTCGTTAAGTAGGTGCTGGTTGTTATTGTTATTTTAACAGAATTCTGAGTTGGTCATTCGCGAAACCAGTATATTTTATATTCTATAATTACAAACATGGGTATATAATATATGATCTTGAGCGCGTTACCATTTCTGACATTGGTTTTCTTGTATATATTGATGTCCTGAGTAAACATGCATTATGAAGATTATTTGAGCGTAGAAATAAATGATTTCAATTTTTTTAATAGAAACCGATTCCTATTTGTTCATGTTTATGGTGGGGGGGGGGGAGGGTAACAAGAACAGTTCTTAAGATATTTTATTTTCGACCTAAATTGTTCCTACTACCAAATTACGTATGCATAAAGTTTGACCCTTTAAAACACACTGGTATAAGCCCGGTACAACATAGTATACAAGACTCAAGGAAAACATTGATATACCCTGGTTAAAGCCATGTGAAGGGCATGTAAAATGACACACTCTTGTTATGCAAATTCCAAGTAATGGCATGGTGCACCCCACTTTGCTATCGTAACATGCATGCTGGTGAAATATGACACATATAGGTTATAGGTAAAACCCATGTAATCACATGTAAATCAGAACACACTCTAGTAAATGTGTGATGGAGTCATGGTGTAACAATTTATACTCTGGTAAAACAATGGTAAACACTGGTGTAATCTGATAAAAGCCACGGATAGCCCAGTGTAAAAAGTATATACCATTTTAAAGTAAAGGCATTGTGTACCCCACTTTACTCTCGTAAAATGTTGGTGAAACAGGACATACATGGGCAACCCCATGTCAATCAGACCATATACTCAATTCTTGATGGAGTTATCGTGTAACAGGTTATATTCTGGTAAAACTGCTGTAAAAGCACATGCAAAGGGGACATGCCCTTGTAAATTCAAAGCAAAGCCCTGTTGTACACACTTTACTTTCGTTAAATTCTGATGAAACATGACATACGCGGGTAAAACTCATGTAAACTCATGTAAATCAGAACATACTCTAGTAAATTATGTTATGGAGTCATAAAACAAACAAACTATATGTTAATAAGATAATGGTTTTACAATGATATACTCTGATAAAAGCCACACAAAGCCGATGTAAAAAGGACACGCCCTTGTAAATTCCATGTAAAGACTTGGCGTACCCCACTTTACTCTCATAAAATGCAATTGAAACAGGAAATACGTGAGTAAAACTCGAGTAAACATGTAAAGCAGAACATACTCTAGTAAAGGTTTGATGGAGTCATGGTGTAACATATTATACGCTGGTAAAACCCTGGTCAAACGGGATATATACCATGGTATAGCACCTGTTTAAAATCACTTATTTTTGGGAGAAACGCTCTTTAAAAAACACTCTTTATTTTTTTTAACTTCTGAATATCTCCGTTATTTAGCCAATATAGATTTCTTCGAGGAAAATGCGCTATTTTAAAACGCTTTACTTCAAAGTCGTCAGTTACTCCAAACCATAGCGCTACAACTATGGTGAATTTGGTTGGTTCCAGCCAGATAGATTTTCTGAATTCAACATTCCCTAGTATTAATGTTATGTGGCAGCTAATAGCACATCCTGTGATTTAAAATGAGGTGTGATAATACCCTACCCAACATACAAGTAATACAAGGGGACTGCTGTGTCTTTTACGGGGGAATGGTTAACAGAAAGTTAACAGGATGGGGCAATACTGGTCTTATAAATATGTCAGCAAAGTCCAATTAAAGATACGGGCGGCGTTGGCGGTGGGTATGCTGTTAACATATTCAGCTCCGTCAAAAACCGCAATAAACTGAAAGAATAGTAAAATATAGACATACCTTGTTCTTATACCAATCAGAAATATGGCATAAACAACATGTTATTGTCAAATGTTTTCCTTTGTTATGTAAACAAAAGCAAAACATGTTACAGAACCTGGCTTTTGTTTAGATCCGGATATGGTAAACATAAAGAGCGTTATTTGTTACTGTTTTCCTGATATGGAAATAATAAAGGGCGTTTATATCATTTGTGTGTGATTAACCAATAGAATTGCGCTGTGTTATGTAAACAGCAGCAAAACTGTTGTAACACGAACAGGTTCTTGTTTACGGTACAACATCGTCCGTCTTTAGTATTTACGAGCTGATTATGTTTGGCATATGAACAAATCTATATATATTTTAATATTCCTTCCGTTGATGGCGATTTGAACAAATATCAATATATCTGCAATGAACACCGCCCGTGCCTTTAACAGAGTAACACCCTGGTAAAATTGCACCATTTTACCTGTTCCAATCACAACGGTAAATATACCACGGTGTGTTCATCGTGGTTTACCAGAGTGTTTGTATAAGAGGAGATACCAGTTGAAAAATTCCAACCCAAGGATGATGGTACAAATGTCATTTGCATTAAAAGCCGGTACACTGATGAGGCACGGGCGGCGTTCGTTGCAGAAATATTCAAATTTGTTCAAATCGCCATCAACAGAAGGAATATTAAAATATATATAGTTTTGTTCATATGCCAAACATAATCAGCGCGTAAATAGTATGTTGTCGTAAAGACGTACGATGGTGTACGTAAACAAGAGCCTGTTCGTGTTACAGAAGTTGTGCTTCTGTTTACACAACTCAGCGCAATTCTATTGGTTAATCACACAAAATTGATATAAACGCTCTTTATTATTTCCATATCAGGAAAACAGTAACAAATAACGCTCTTTATATTTACCATATCCGGATCTAAACAAAAAGCCAGGTAACGCTGGGTAACGTAACGTTTTTTGCTTTTTTTACATAACAAAGGAAAAACAATTGATAATAACATACTGTTTATGCCATATTTCTGATTGTTATCAGAACAAAGTCTGTCTATATTTTACTATTCTTTCTGTTATTGCGGTTTTTGACGGAGGTGAATATTTTAACAGCATACCCACCGCCAATGCCGCCCGTATCTTTAACCCCACTGTATTGCGTTTCTTCGCAGCTCCAAGTACCGCTACCAGGTGGAAACTATTATGGTCGCGGCATGAACGTCCTGGTTATCAACGAAAACACGGTGAGTAAAGAAATGATATGAATATAATCACAGTCCATGGAATAACCCTTTCATGACTGCAGCTTCACTGGTACATCATTACATATTGTTTCCCATTGCATTATCTTATATATGCGAGTCTCCCATATGGAGCCTCGCGTATATAAGAGAATGCACTGACTTGTAAGGTCAAGGCAGATATTGTTAGGCCAATTTCTTCTCACGTATTTAAGAGAATACATTGGCAGAGTGATTTTGCACACAAAAAATCAGCAAGGAAGCTCCTGTCATTGAAGGGTTAAATGCCCTCTTAACGGCATTAATTCGATCCCTGATTATTGGTTTCCGACCATCATTATTTATTATACGCTCACCAGTGAATCATAGAAAAAATAGTAGTACGGTAATAATCGCTACCCCCCCCCCCCCATGCACACAATACATGGATATAGAAATGTGTACTTCAACACTATCTCGTGTGCGTGTGACTGACATTAAAGACATATTATGGACTTGTTTGGTGCGTTAAACTGTTTAGTTAGTATTCAGACAGTTTGCCAACTAGAGGAATGTAGCATTCTACTACATCGCTGAAAATTTCAAGCAAATCGACAGTACTACTGGATAGAAAACAGCATCTGAACTACGCTCAAGTGTAAATATTCACTTCTCGATTCGGGACGCAACTATCTTCTATATCTATATTTGCGAATGTCTGTCTGTCTGTCTGTGTTCTATAGAAATTCACAGGGTACCATCTAGATGATGCCAAAGGGGTCTACTAGGAGTAGCTTTTTACGAGAAAGATAATGGTCGGGGTTAGAATTTTCTAAAGTGACGCCGTTGTTGTCAGGGACAGAAAAGGGGGAGGGGCAGAAAAACAATTTGTCGCCGATTGCCACCAAAGTTATATATAATCATCCCCATAATATGAGGAATCTAATGACGTGGTTTAAATATGGCAAAAGTCGCGCCGTTTGCGTCAGGGGTGCCCGGAAGGGGGGGGGGGGCAGATATTTTTTTCTGTCGCCGATTGCCACGAAACTTACATATAATCATCCCCATGATATGAAGAATCCAACGGTGTGGTTTAAATATGTCAAAATGGCGTCGTTTGAGTCAAGGGTGAGCGGTAGGGGAGAGGGGCACCAAAATTGATAAAACTAATTTTAGCGCCGATTTCCACCATATTGATATATATTCTTCTTCATGATACAAGGAATCTAATTGTGCGATTTAACAACGCCAAATTGTTAATTGTTGTTATTGGATGAGAGATTGGGAGGGGTGGGCACTAAATTTGATAATAAGTCGCCGATTGCCACCACACTTATACAAAATCATCCCCATGGTATGAGGAGTCTAATGGTGTGGCTTTTATCTGTCAAATGTGGCCTCATTCGAGTCAGGGTTGCATTGAAAGGGACAGGGCACCAAATTTGATGCACACTTATTTTTAGCACCAATTTCCACAAAATTGATACAAGTTCTTATCCATGATACGAGGAATCTAATCGCGATTTAAAGACGCATAGTGATGCTGTTTGTGTGAAGGATGGAGAGGGTGGGATTGGCACCAAATTTGATAAAATTGTTTAGTCGCCGATTATCACCATACTTATAAACAATCATCTCCATGATATCAGGAGTGTAATCGTGTGGTTTAAGGATGTCACAAGTGGGGCCATTCGAGTCAGTGGTGTATAGAGATGAGAGGGACACAAAACATGTTTAGTGTCGATTTCCACCGGATTGATACATATTCTTCTCCGTGATACGAGGAATCTTATCGTGTGGTTTAGATACACCAAATTGGTGCCCTATGGGTGAGAGATATGGGGACCTTAATTTTGATATGAATTTGTATACTCGCCAATTTTCACCAATTTCATATATATGCATCTCTAATCTCTAATGAGTCTTAGTGTGTGCAGCTTGAGACTGAAATAGGGACGGGAGGGTCACCAAAACTGATACAAAATATTTTTAGTACCAATTACCATCAAATTCAGACACGTTCTTCTCAAATGATACAAGAAATACAATCGTGCTGTCTGTCTGTCTTTTTGTCTGTATGTGTGCGTTCTATATATAACTTCACGTGGTACAATCGAGATGGCACCAAGGCGTTCTAAGAGGTGTAACTTTTTACAAGGAAGATAATGGTGCGGGTTAAAATTTTCTAAAATGACGCTGTTGGTGATAGGGGAAATTAAAAAAATATGGTGAAATAGTTTTGTCGCTGATTTCCACCAAACGATACACAATCACCTGCGCAATATGGCGTTGTTCGAGTCAGCATTGCATCAACAATTGATTTAATGAACCAAATTCCACCAAATTCATACATTTTTTTCTCTAATGATATACCATGAATTAAATCACATTTGGTGTCGTTTGCGTCACAGATAGCGAGCGGATATGCACTATCATTGATAATATTGCTATTCGCCGATATCAACATATAAGTTATATACAGTCACCAGGTCATATCCATATCATTTTAAGTAGTTGGGCGTTCACATTTCACAATCCCGACATATGGACAATTATATCTTCTTAACAGTCATATTTATATGGGAATGGCAATCAAGGCATTCACACAATGAGCTAGCAAAAATAGATAACTATAGAAGAAGCATTAAACGTATATTTATCATTCTATTGAAGAGATACATATATTCGTGCAAACTGAGAGACCTCGAACCGTCAGAGGATTGCATATATATATAAATAAAATTTAGTATGTTCCATTCAATATAGTTTCCACAAAAAGTTACAATTTGTCATGATATATGGAAGGCCTGTTCAAAAATAGTGGTCACAGTGTGCAGTCAGATATAGTTTATTCTGGTATAGACGAAAATACAGTTAGTAGCACAAGACTTTTCATGATCCTACCAATACTGACATATGACAAGGGTTTTGGAACAGACTCATCGACTGACATAAACAACTCAAAATCTCGCTCTGTGTCTGGCACACGTAGCTGATATATATGCGCAGCAACATTTCGTTTAAACTAAGAATATTTAGCCAATATATAGCACCATGAACAGAGGAGCACCTGGAAATTTCTTTGAAACATCTGTATCTTCATGGAGATATGATAGCCAGGTGTCCTCGAGATCTTAGTCAACCCACTAGATTGATTGATACATCTCAATATGTAAAACCCAATTATCATCTTTTATCGAACTAATGTGTTTATGATGTTCATGTATCATATTATAACGTCTAATGTATACGCAGTTGTAAATAAATAAATACTTCATTATTGGTGGAACGGATTAATCGCGATAAACAGAACGACAATTGACAAGGTGAACCACTACTTATATTCCATTCTCTATTCCCAACAAATATCCACAGCATACATTAACCTGGGCAACGCTGGGTAACCCTGCTAGTCGGCGATAAAGTAACGAAAACGATTTCGCCATCGAGAATCACTGAATTTTATTAATATATAATAATGGCGGTCTGCGTTGTCAGTTTCGATTTAAGATTTGTAAAAATAACAACTTTGAAGAAGATTATTTTCCATTTATATTTTATCACCATACTGGAGTGTTTCACATCACTTTAATATCGTTTTCTTTTACTTTGTTCCACTGAGAAAATGTTGAAAACCAAGTTTACCATATGAACTAACGACCACCATATGAACTAACGACCACCTAATGTCATTTTCTTTTTGAAATATTAACATCAGATCATAATTACTTCCCTTCAAAACATCTTAAATGCATGAAATCAATGGATAAATAATTCCATATAAACTTAGTGTATTACCGGAAGCAATATGACCGGAGCAATAAGGATGAAGTAACAATTCTCAATTAAAGTTGTTTTCGCTGTGGATTGCGATTCTATGTGACGTGTGCTTCACTATCTGGGTGGTGTGTATTTTGATCACACCATTGATCATGTGTTATACTCCAACATGGCTGCCTTGTTTAAATAATATGCACATTGTCTGTTTTCTTGAGAACCCCTGTCTGGTGTATTCATATATATATATATAGGGTAGAATAATTTCATATCATTCCAATAATATATACAAAGTGTATAAATTCCATTGGATTTATCTCCTAGACAATATATTTATGGCATATTATGTACAACGGCAGCCATGTTGGACGCCATCTTGGATTCTAAAAAATTCTCAAGAGTGAGAACCCAGAAATTGAAGCACATGCCATCCAAAACCACACTCCGAAGAGAAAAAACCTTCACTTAGAATTTGTGCTTACTTTTGACTTAACGTTTCCGCGAGAAAGCCTGAAGTTTCACGACCGATTTGTTATAAACTAGTCTGTAAAACTGTAGAAATGTTGTCTATATTATACCAGAAAAATCGAAATAAAATCAACATTAATTGATAGAATCGTTTCCGGACAAGGGTCTTCGGTTCACATTTATTATTTTATACCCCGGACACTGCATATATAAAACTTGTTAGAAGACTTACACTGTTTTTAACACACATGAATTGAATTGGATGTTTATTTGCACATTTATACAATACATCAGTGGTACATATATGTATATACAAACTTACATGTGCAGGGGTGGCATGGCCAATGCAGGCCGTCTTCCTGTCACCCCTGTAATATAGCGTCATATGTATAATCAAGATGGCGTTCATAGGTGAATAATGAATATTTACAACAAGGATGAACGTTGAAGGGTTTATCAATGAGAAATATTCTTACAAAACAAGACAGTTTGACTTTCGAATATGTGTTTAATTTTAGGGCTAAGCTAGTTATGTACGTTCATGAAATTATATGTATTATTAAATTGCCCATTGTATGTATATTTGATATAGGGTGCACTAGATGACAAGGCAAGCTTCGATACGTTTCAAAGTGCGGCGAGGACGGTGGATCTCATGGAATGTCTCGATGCTATTCCAGCAGGCAGATTGGTACTCATGCTGACATGGGTATGTAATATATGATCTTGAGCGCGTTACCATTTCTGACTGGTTTTCTTGTAATTCACCTTTACCCACAAAATATGACGTTTCATGGGGCCTCTCGCTCGATCGAATCGTTCCTGGCTCATATGTGAGTTATCGGTCTGTGCCTTCCCATAAGAGACAAGTACGGACCATAGTCATCTTAACCTCGCTGCTATGACGTCCGTAACTATTACGGACGTAAATGTGCACGTTTTCGTGCTATATATGGTCGGTAGACATTGTGGTCTAACGCAAGCCTCTCAGACGTCTTCGCTTATATGACAAACATATAGGCTGTATCCGGAGGAGAGATTTACTTATGTCTTGCTTATCCGTGTGATAGCCCATACAGCCTATGGTGATAGCGCATGGGTCGATCATGTTAATTGTGTATCAAGCCATACCAGTGCTTAAGTAGTCATGTACATGTAACACTAGAATGTCCATCTGTAGCAAGTGAACGCAACACAAGTTGGTATGATATCATTAACACATTGGAATAGCTGCCTTCGCATACCAAGATTCCCTACCAAAGCGCTCGCAACTAGTGGTATTTTTTTTGGAAAACGTTCCATCGGAGTTAAGTTCTTCAAGATGGGACTTACTCTTTCCATTTTTTCCTATACGGTCCTTGGCAAAAGCAAGCATCAAACTCTGGTATTGTTTTCACCTTCAAACTAACAGCCGAATGTTGGATAACATGATACTTGATCACCAATCGATACAAGCAAGTCTAGTGGAGTCGAATTGAAATACACTCAGAATGCCTTTTTTTTACTTCTTCGCTCGTCGTATGTCTGTTCTTGTGAATGAAACATTGCCATCATATATATGTCTGATATTAAGATTGACTCATATATATATGTGGATGCGTATTTTTGAAATTTCAATATTAAATTTATGATATTTCCCAAATATACGTCATTAATTATTTGCAAATAGTGACCTGATGCATGCATCTTTTTGTTCTTGTTTAGCTTGTTTCCGTGCGACATGACTTCCCTTATCATGTACATGTAGGTATCGCCTCATCTCTCCTGGAAATTTGATAAGGAATGGCCGTGAATGACTAATTATATTATTCTCGTTGCCATTTTTCTAGTAGTCAGAATGATGTGCGTATAGAAACGATTATCGCCCCCCCCCCCCCGCAGGTCGGCTAATCAAATTTGATTACCTGCATGTGGGGGGAAATACGCCTATAAGGCTTAGCTAGAGGTGGCTAATTATAGTTTCCCATGTTAAGCAAATCTCAAATATGAACGCGATTTAAAAGTGACTGAGGTAAATACTGTTCATATTTGGCAAGTGGTAGCTCTCATTGAGCATAATGTCTGACATAGTACGACTGGATGTGTTCATTATGGTGAATATTTTGTTGCTATATCAACTTTTATTAACCTGGATAACTTAATCACAATTTCGGGAGCCTGGGTAGCTTTGTCTCAGACACCCGCACAAAAAACTTTGAAAGTGACCAATTCAGCTTTAATAACAGTGTACACAATTGACTTATATAATTATGACATTTCACGACTTTAACATCTGAGGTATATTCCTACATGCTTGCATATTTTTCAGGACGAGGCTTCGAGACATCTTGACACCACATTCAAAGACTTCATGACAACAAACTTTCAAACTACTTTGCTCAATGGGATAGGGGACAGAGACACATGGGCGCTTGTTGCTATCAAGGGAGGCAAGTACAGTGAAATGTGATGTACTTAAAGTCGATAATGAAAATAATTTGCTGAATAAAACTAAAATTTACCCTGAAATTCGAAATGCGCTCGGCTAAGATTGTGTTTTTCTCGGGAACTTATATCTTAATTATCTTTTCCAATACATGTACATAAATAGGTATTGCCCAACATATATACGTCTTCCACTAATTGATATAACTTATAACTTTAAAATTGACCACGGTGTGCGGTCACCGATCACGTGCTCGCAGGTATTGTACTCTATAAATAGGATGACCAGCGTGGATATTGTCATCAATTGGCAACATAGAGATGTTGTTGGAGTTTCGGCAGCAATAATAGTTACGAATTTCATTTTAAAGCTGTTTTCGTGCAGTAAGGGTTAAGTTCGAAGTAGTAATAAAGCACACAATTCCTTTATACTGACATTAAGAGTCTAAGTAATGTGTTTGTAATGGGCTCTCGGGGTATAGATTACGACACTTCGCACGAAACAACAAAATGTAATTATAAATTTGTTTTTACAGTTAAAGGCACGTGAGGCCTTAGTTGTCGAAAATATCCATATTTGTTCCAATCACCGTAAACAGAAAAACAGTAAAACGCATAGAGTTTCGTTCATATATACCATGACCATCGCGTAAACAGCATGTTATCATAAAGACCTACTATATTTTACCTAAGCAAGAGCCTGATTGTGTTACAGAAGACAGCGCAATGCTACTGGCTAATCACACACAAATGGCATAAACGCTCTTTATTAGTTCCATATCAGGAATTCACCCACAAAGAACGCTGTGTATGTTTACCATCATAATATAAACAAACACAAGAAAAGTAACTTTTTATGCTTTTGTTTACATAACAATGGTCAACCATGCATATGACAATAACATACTGTTTATGCGATATTTCTTATTTGTAACGGACAAAGTCTGTCTACATTTTGATGTTCTTTCTGTTTGTGGCGGTTTTTGACGGTTGGAAATATTTTCACAGGATACCCACCGCCAAGGCCAACCGTACCTTTAATCCCCCTTGTGTGCACATTACTGGCGACACTGTACACTGCATATTTATGCTATCCGTGTGTTGTGACAAGCGATTATAAAACAATAGGTTAATCAGTCGAATGTGAATGGCGAGCGGGGGGGGGGGGGGGGGGTGTTAATTAGTGGGTCGGCTTTGTTGCCAACTAAGACACAGGATGGAATAATATGTATGCTATGATTGCTGTGATGACATATGCTTCAAGTTTGATAACTGTCTTAGCAACATTAAACGTAATTTCTGGTCTCACTTAGATATTTATTGTTACTTTGTTATATATTAATAATACTAGCTTGTTTCACTAGCTAATTTTACTTGTGTATGTGGTTAGGTTTTACATTTTATAACCACAATAACAAAATGAGAATTTACTTCAATTTCCCAATTAAATAAAATTTGGCGAATCATTTGGAAATTTGGCAAAAACAAATTTCATTTGGCAAAACAATTGGCAAGAGAAAATTTGGGTCCAGCGCCAAACATGATTAAGACTCGTACGTCATCTCAACATCTCAACATCGTTATTTCTCATTCGTACATAATTTCTTTGGCAGTAAGCGCATACATGCTTATTATGGCCGGTTCCGATACATAAATTACATGATTATATGGCGTAATATATACTGAGAATGGCGACGTTAACTGAGACATAACATATAATGGTTTCATGAATGCACCACCTCAGAATTCCGTTAAAACAAATAATTCTTCAATTTATCACAACAACCACACCAAAAAGCCTCTAAATGCGGACCAAAATTCTACTCATATTAAATACACCCCGATACTTCGCAATACGACTTTTAGTCTACATTCGAACTACACTTCATAGCAATGTTAGCTGTTGTGTTATGCACTGTGTCTTCAAGAGTGAATCTTCAAGGGTGGCCCGGCCATTGTTCACATCTAATTATCGAAAGCAATTAACGCGGTCATAAAAGTTATATACTGCAACAATGAAACATACGCGAAGTTACATTCGCGAATACATACATCCTGTAAAAAGTCTAACCGGTACGCAATATAACGAGTATGTTATTAATAAAAGTTACACCAGAGCTCCTGTGACGTACACCCTAGAGGGAGTAGTAATGCGATATCAGGCCTGCATATACGGTAGCGTAGGTTACATATTGCGTCAATTTTTATAGTAGCATTAGTCATTAGTTGCGAAATTGTTTTGTGAGTACTATAAAGTTTTGGACTTGTGGAAATAGTTCGATATTTTCATTCATAGATAAATCGTCAGAACCATGCAGTAATGCTTTCGTTTCAATTTTTTATTTTCAATGTACATGTTTCTCTCATTTACGAAGAGAATACAATAATGTAAAGAGTGAGCTATCTCAAGTTTCATTGTCTTTTGAGTCACGATCTGGAATCACGTGCTCTCAAGAACACATGCACCAAAAAATAATTTGTCACGAGGTCAACTGTCGACCAGACACAGTGACCAATATGTACTGCTGAGATATATATCATTATTACGACGATTTCGAAATTGAATTGACCTGTCCAAATCCAAATCATCCACACTTCTTGTCTAAATTTTACAGGAACGGATCGATGAAAACAACTTAGGTCAGTGGCTTTTTATACTGGATAAAATTGGACATCCTAGGACCTATGTCGTGAATCTTAGAAAATCCAAGCAAGCACATATTTGCTTGAGTATGCTTGAGTAGCTTTCTGAGTTACATGTATTATCGAATATATATTAAATATTATACTACTTATAATGAAGTAGTTCTTTGTAATTGCAGTGCGGACATTTTACGAAGAGTTGTTGGACAGCTACTCTGGAATATCGCCGCGGCTGGGACTGCGAATTACCATGGAACTCGGAACGGACAGCGTCAACGTTGTCAAGAGAACATAACTACATAGAGGGCAAACACGAGACATGAACGATGGGGTGTATTCGAATCAGTGATCTTCTGTGTACTCAAACAATATAGGTCACCAAGACGACGCCGGTCATCCGGTGAAATAGCGCCGAGAACAGATATGTACACGGTGGGGAATCACATGGTTTCGAGGTTTGTGAGTATCACGCATGCAAAATTTACAAACGCACAAAAACATAATATACGAGGAACTGACACAAATTTTAGTAGTTTGACTGTTACGAGCATATGCTAGTTTATTTTTGAAACAGGTTAATACCTTATTTGTTCGGAAATACTTAGTGGTTTTCTATAACCTTCTGACCAAAGTTGCCAGTCGGGGGTGCGTGGAATACACCAGTCAACACATCTTGGAGAATCCTTCGACTGACAACTTTGGTCAGCATGTTACAGCAAACAAATATGAATTTGGACATAAATGAGACATCAGCTTGTTTGAAAAAGACTATAGCATCTGATCGTAGCTGTCAAAATAATATGTAATATGTCATGTCTTAGTTTACTACCTTTTTTCCTCGCGTCTGGTGGCGTTTTAGATCGCTTCAGTCATTTTGAATGCGTGATACTCATCAACTCGAAACCACGTGATTCTCCATCGTGATATAGGCCATTAACGTGGTTTCACTCTTGGTTCCATCGATTATACATATATACTAGCAGGTGGACCCGACTTCGTCCGGGCTGTTTCCCCTCTGCTTTTCGGCGAATTGCGCGATTTGACCTCGAATTGTCCATTTTGAATGTCAAGGTCAGGTGGGGTCACGATTTGACCCGTCCAAAACACTGCCCGGACAAAAGTACCCGACAAAAGTACCCGTCGAAATCCATCCGGTTTTACCCGATTTGACCTCGAGCACCGAACTGAAATATATTAGCGCAAAACGGCGTAGAAACAGATTTGACCTCGGCACGTGAAAAGTTGACCTCGGATCTGAAAATTAATATGCCTATGCCACTTCCCGACCGATAGTATCCTCACATACGAAGTTTCATCGAAATCGGGTCGGCCGTTTTCGAGTTCATCGCGAACACACAGACCACACGCAGATACACAGACAGATCTTCCAAAATATATAATAGACTAGAAGGTGACCCGACTTCGTCCGGGCTTTGACCTTGAATTGGCCATTTTGAAGGTCAAGGTCAAGTGGGGTCACGATTTGACCAGTCCAAAAACACTGCCCGGACAAAAGTACCCGACAAACGTGCCCGTCGAAATCCATCAGGTTTTACCCGATTTGACCTTGAATTGATAATTTTGAAGGTCAAGGTCTGGTCGGGGTCACGATTGCACCCGTCCAAAACAATCAGTGGACAAAAGTAACCACACGTATCAAATTTCGTCGAAATCCCATCAAAATTGGCGATTTGACCTTGAAGTTACCCGATTCCAATGTCAAGGTCACGTCGCACGGGCAAATGAATATGCTTATGAGACTCGCCATAAGAAAGTACCCCCACATACCAAGTTTCGTCGAAATCCCGTGATATTCGGGCGTTTGACCTTGAAATGACCCGATTTCAAGGTCAAGGTCACGTCGCACGGACAAATTAATATGCCTATGTTCGTCCCCGGCCGAAAATACCCCCACATACCAAGTTTCATCGAAATCGGCTGGGCCATTTTCGAGTCCATCGATTACACACACACACACAGACAGATACACACACACACACAGATCTTTCAAAATATATAATAGACTAGAAGGTGACCCGACTTCGTCCGGGCTTTGACCTTGAATTGTCCATTTTGAAGGTCAAGGTCAAGTGGGGTAACGATTTGACCAGTCCAAAACACTGCCCGGACAAAAGTACGTGACAAACGTGCCAGTCGAAATCCATCCGGTTTTACCCGATTTGACCTTGAATTGATCATTTTGAAGGTCAAGGTCTGGTCGGGGTCACGATTGGACCCGTCCAAAACAATCGGTGAACAAAAGTAACCCAACGTATCAAATTTCGTCGAAATCCCATCAAAATTGGCGATTTGACCTTGAAGTTACCCGATTTCAAGGTCAAGGTCACGTCGCACGGGCAAATGAATATGCTTATGAGACTCGCCATAAGAAAGTACCCCCACATACCAAGTTTCATCGAAATCCCGTGATATTCGGGCGTTTGACCTTGAAATGACCCGATTTCAAGGTTAAGGTGACGTCGCACGGACAAATTAATATGCCTATGTTCGTCCCCGGCCGAAAATACCCCCACATACCAAGTTTCATCGAAATCGGTTGGGACGTTTTCGAGTTCATCGCGAACACACAGACACACACACACACACAGACAGACACACAGATCTTCCAAAATATATAATAGACTAGAAGGTGACCCGACTTCGTCCGGGCTTTGACATTGAATTGACCATTTTGAAGGTCAAGGTCAGGTGGGGTCACGATTTGACCCGTCCAAAACACTCCCTGGAAACAATTACCACTATGGTCCACTAAGTATCAAATTTTGTCAAAATCCGTCTGGCAATTTTCCAACACCAACACCCCAAAAATGGTGGAAATTGGGCAAGCGGATACCGGGAAATCGGCCCAGCGGATACCGAGATACCCTATGTATCAAATTTCGTCCGTAAAAATCCGCCAGTTTTACCCGATTTGATTTCCACTAAAGTATGTAAACGCGCATCATATACACACGCTCATTAATTATCAAGCTTCAACGTAAAGATAAATTAGCATTGTGTGGTAAATTTTAACTAATTATTTTCTCGCAGTCAAAGTTGAACAATTTCGATGTTGTTGACATTGACGGCTTGGGGCCACCGGTAGATTCCATTTAGCAACAACGAAGTATCATTTCAGCTAAATGGATTTTTGGATGAGATTCCAGACCCGCGGGGTAAATGTAAACAGCTTGAGCCTATGCGTGGTGTGAATATACAAAAAATAAATCTATCGACAATACACCTAAGAATATTAGCTGTAACAAAATTTATATATCAGAAATTGTAATAAATGATATATTTTGGGATAGATGCACGATTTTTAATAGCCTGCAAATTGACAATATATATTGTAAATGTTATAATTTTGGGAAAAATACACGATGCGTAATTGCATGCCTGCAAATTGCTAACGTTCGTCGACGTATGAATATAGAGTTATCCTCCCTGCATCGCAGTGCTAAATCCGGCGTGATAGCACTGCGGATCCCGAGATATGAGTTTTGAAGGTCAAGGTCACGTCGCACGGGCAAATCAATAGGCCTATGTTAACCCCCGGCCGAAAATACCCCCACGTACCAAGTTTCATCGAAATCGGGTCGGTCGTTTTTGAGTTCATCGATTACACACACACACACAGACAGATACACACACACACACACACACACACACACAGATCTTTCAAAATATATAATAGATAATAGGCCCCACTGATTCCGGTAAATTGTTCCATATAAGGAGATTATTCTCTGTGAGAAAAAGTACATCATGATGTCTCTATTTTTCTGATGCACTTGAAGTTTTAACAAGCGTCCTCTCGTGCTCCCATATGTTGCGCGCACGAATAATGAATGCAGGATCAATGATGTATTGTTCTGCCAGAAGTGTATACACCTCTATGATGGCTCCGCGAATCTTTCTGTATTTAAAATAAAACACCAAATTCAATATAGTTAAACAGTCGTGGTATATATGTATATCGGCGTAACCAAGGGATGAGCATTGAGCATTGTGGCTCTTCTTAGAACGGTTTCTATAGAGGTTTAGAATGCTTTAGCATGTTCTCTAAATTTGGCCGCATCATGGCTGTATACGTTTGTTTTTTGTCCTTCTTTTTTCACCCCACCGGCATGTTTCGTCCGTGGTTTGCTGTTCGAATTAGCGCTATAATTTTTATATTCCGAAAGATTTCTTTATACTACCATAAACGTCAACCCTATCTGACTTTCCGATTTCGTTACCCCATTGTATAAGATGTACCTGACTCTCCTGGTTTACTCGATTTCATAACTCAAGTATATTTAATAAATTGCTAAAGTATGGTGTCTAAACAGTTATAATTTCCTAACCCCCACACCTCACTGCCATATAGCAACATTGGCTCTATCATACAATAACAACGCTTATACCTACATGTAAGATCTGCCAACATGTCCATTTTTACCGATTTCAGTAATCTCTAAACAGCTTTATTCCAAACTGTCGCTTAATTGAGCTTCAAAACCGTCCGTTGTTGTAAAATTATTCTCAAGGTAATATATCGAATCAACCACTTTCACTTTCTCACCGTTAAGTTTGAAATTAAAATCTTCATTCGATTTCTTATTACAAAATACCGGAATTTTAGTTTTATCGACATTTATATCAAGCCTCCATGCATCAAACATCGGTGTAATCGCCATATGCGTCCAATGCTCTCTGCATCCCTTCTCGGCTTTCTGCGAACAAAACCGTATCATCGGCGTATAGAATACACAAGTATGTTCAAAGGTCTACAAATATGTCAAACCAGTAATGCAACAATCACGCAGAAATACTTCGAGATCATTAACAAAGAGTGTGAATAGATAAGGGGAGAACCTTAACGTCCTTACCTCTTGGCGGACTCCGATTCTGACAGATTATTTGTAAGACTTCATGTTATTATACATATATACCTTTTAATGACATTAAAGATTTTCACGCCTATTGTTTTTGTTTACAGTTTCACCAGTAGACTCTCCCTCGAAACCGTATCAAATGCTTTTCTCGTGTCAATAAATGCACAGAATAGTAATTTCTTTTTATAAAATAAATTTCAATTAATGCATAAATAATAAATATATTATCAGTCATTGAGTGATGTCTCCCGAAGCCACTCTGATATTCTGCTATTATTCCCGATCTATCAGATTATTTTCTTAATCGATTTTTCAATATGCTAGTGAAAACTTTACTAACGCAACTTAGGAGAATTACTCCTCGCTACGAATCTACCTTTTTATTGTCCCATTTATTTTTGTACATGCAACGATTGTATTATACCTGACGCCCAAACAATGCGGATATATCCCGATTCCATTATGGCATTAAACAGTTTATTACATATCTATCAACGTAATTCGCATGATCGCACGACGTTCCAGGCGTGTACTAATTCTCAGAATTGCACCAGTGCAATCTGTCGACGGAACTATTTCATTCAGTGTTGTTAAGACTGGTTCTCGCCATTACTATTTTAACTTTTTAAACACAAGGGCGACAACACACTTGCCGAAATTGCAACGCGCTGATTGGGTTATATTTTTGGAAAATCTATCATAATTTAATTTCAAACGCATCATTAAATATGGGTCAAGGTCAATCATGGACAGACGGGCTCCCTGTCTGATTGTTGCGTTAACCCTAAAATGCCGTTAAAACTCAATTAAATTCACATTTTCAGTACCGGAGATGTACGATTGTGAGTCAGCTTACTATGATACGGAGATATGTAATAAAATAGAATCGCATGAGTGTCTGTATTTTGACGAAATTATCGCACTCGATTTGTTGGCGGAACGCGATACCTCTCGTGCGGGACTGCGTCCCGCACTCGAGGTATCGCTCCGCAACAAATCTCGTGCGATAATATCTTCAAAATCCAGACACTAATGCGGTTCTATCTATTTATTGTATACTGGCACCATTACAAATAGTGTTGTTTGAATAAACTCGTTTGTAATTTCGTCACCACCAGGGCCCTAAATCCGCTTCAAATTACAGATAGTTTCCAAAAATTCGCCAACACTAATTGGTATTTCAAGTTTATCTGAGCAGTCTGTATATTTGTCGAACAGACAGCGTATTATCTATACTACCCATCTTTCACACTTTCATTAAAGGGGTACTGTACCCCAATTTCAATAAATTCCCGGTGACCATATGCATAGCGATCTAATATCAATATTATATTTTTAAATAACTAATTTGAGTCGACAATGTCTACTGAAAATGTTCCGGTTAACAGGCTATCACAAAAGTAAAATTGAATTATTTAATATAAAATCATTTACGGCTGGAGTCACAAAATGGCGAATTATGCCAGTACGAGTTATCGTTCTTGAAATCGTATCTGTCTAGTGTCTTTTATCGACGGCCGTTCGCGAACATTATTGAGTTGCAAACATAACATGTTGCCTGCAAAAGGAAGGCCCGCTATAACCGATTCGGAAAAAAGGAGAAAGAAACAAGAGTCATAAAGCGTCAATTATTTTTATAGGGAGTGAGATTGTTCGATGGAAGAGATTGGATGCATCAATTGAAGCTGTGAACAATGAACTTCCGGTTCTTCCTGCGACTTGAGTCTTCTCCGGTGAAGGTCAAAAACATGGCGCGTAATTTGAAATCGTAATATTTTTGTTTCCAAGATCAATATTTTCTTTGCTAAATTAGGTTTATACGAAACTCATATAACACGAACACAATCTAACTTGAAAGTTATTTCAATGGGAGTAAATAAAAAAAATTGTCTATCCCTGTGTACAGTACCCCTTTAAGTGATTTAAAATGTGTATATAAAATCCTCACCCGAGAGTCGACACCCCGATATTCGCATTTGGTGTAAACAGTATTTATTCCATATTAGTCATTATATATTACAAAAACAAGACAAATATTAACAGTGATTATATGAAAGGGATTCGACAACAAGCTATGAGGCTTTTGGGAGTCGTTTCGCATTGGCTTGTGACAAGGTCCATCATGTGAGAGTGATTTCAAAACACTTCAAGTTGTTTCAAGTAAATGGGGGCTTCAGGTTTAAAATTGTTGACATTTTATCGCATATACTTGTCTACTCACATGGTGGGCCGATTCGATAGGTGTTTCAAGATAAGGTAGTTTCATATGGAATGATTTGGGTTATGTCGGAGTATGCTGGAAGGGTATGGTGGTTTTCAGATGAATATAAAGTAGTTTTATATGGAAATATTTTGGTTATGTGAGATTAGTTTAGGGGATTAAGGTGGATGTCGGATATGATAAGGGAGGTGAGGAGTGAGATGATGATATTATTATCTTGTTGGCAGTATATGGGATTTTGACGAGTATGAATAATCTGTTGTGTCAGATTATGCACTGGTTGGGAATCTGACCTTGCTTCTGATCCAACATTACACCATAAGGGGACGCGCTTGTATTGTTTATTCTTCTAAATCGTATAACATATAATGATTAACTGTCATGTGGACTGTTTTTATGGAGATGTAACCGTGAGGTAAGTGGTCATAACTTGTGTAAAACATTTAGCGAAAAAGCCACTTTTGTAAATGTATTTAAATCGAAAAGTGTATCGTGACAAAACTAGCCCAAAATATCCCATAGCACCCTTGGCAAAGTTAACAGGAACAATTTCTCTTTATATTGAAACCCGATGATTTATTAAGTCAATCCTGCGCGAGTCCAAATGCGCCCAAACATTACGCGTTCGTCTTTCCAAACCTAATGACGTGTCGATGTTGTTATGAGGCTGCAGTTATTAGCTGTTGCGCATTCACCGAGAAATAATTGCAACTAGCCACGTGGGCGCCGACCAATCGGAATGCTGGATTTAGTGATGATCACACTTAGTATGTAAATATACCGTGATAACGCAACAGGAGATATTGATCGACCTCTCCACCCCCAAGTCTTAACATCACCCCACTAATTTTCTGTCTTAATGTTTTTCGGTTGTTAACAAGAAAGAAAGTGGTCGCAGATACTCCAGACAACATGGCGTCCATCATGGCGGCTTTTTTGTTATATGCACCAGGTCTCTTTGATCGCCGTTATAAGATATCATATAAAATCCTTACAAACTAGTCAAAAATCCGACACCAAACTCCAATATGGCGTTATTGTCACGACAACTTCACACATGCCTACTATTGTGCGTTGGGAACACTGAGACGATGAACTGTCCTTATATCACATCCAAATAAAAGTCCCCCATATCCAAAATTGCGCCCAGATTGGATAATTCTATGCCGCGGAGATGTTTTCCCGTCACATTTAGTTTCGCCCTGTTAAAACTACATGGACTATAAATAAACCCAGTCGGTGACCACCCGCCTGTCAGACACAAACTTAGGAGGACACCAATAGGAGGAAATAAAGGATATATAATAATCATATCTAAGTGTTTCTTCTCTTCCTGTTCGAAACCTATTGGTGTCCTCCTAAGTTTGTGTCTGACAGGCGGGTGGTCTCGAGTATCACTTCGATGTTGAATGATATCAAACGACCCAAGATCCATCTCGTCCCTTGCAAATATGTCCTGGAAATCATTCAGCAACATCTTCAATGCTGCTGCTTCAAAAGTTTTAAGATGGTTGATCGATGCATCATACAGATGCTGAAGATGATTTGGAATGTCTATGTCCACAGATTGAGTCTTTACACCCATCACATTGAACGGCTTCGGTGATATTGGGTCCTGACATCCATTAGCTGGATCCAGATCTACCTCTTCAGCATAGCCAAGAACATCACCTTTTCCAATAGTAACAGTGTCTCTGCCCCAATTTGTTATCAGAACATGCTGTTTATGTTCATCACCTTTGATGAGCATCCCAGGTAGCCAGACACTTCCATTATTCAATGGCTGCATCATCGCATTAGGTCCAAGATTTGTCGTCATTTCGACTGGTATTGTTGTAGATGATTCTGGCGGTATACTACATTTTGTTGCTATAGTTACCTCACAAATCTCTGTCCTTCCCACCGGGTTCCTCATAATTGTAGCATGTAGTTGCTCTCCATTGAGATCAATGGATAAATTTGGGAAGTCGATGATAGCACAGTTTTGTCTTAGAAAATCGATGCCTAGGATAACTGCGTCGCGGATTTCTGCAACCACGATAGTCGTGGTGGTCTCAGTCTTTCCTGTTTTGAACTTCACCCCGTAAGCATGCCTCGCTCTAATTCTGTTGGATTTTCCAGCTCCCCTCAGTATGAGATGTTCTTCGAGCTCTATTGGCTGCGCCACCTTAGACATAAACTGTTCACTCATCACTGTGACTTGAGCAGCTGTGTCAACAATAGCACCAACAGAAGTTCCATTAACAGTCACCTCCAATACAAGGTTCATAGGTTCCTGTTTCTGTGAGTACAGTTGTATTTCATTCAAGGCTGGTCCCATAATTGGATGTTTTCCTACAACTATGCCTTCGGCTTCGTCTTTCGTATCATCACAATCCAGATAGTGTTGTGACTTACATAGCTCCTCGTGCATTTGACCGACGTGTTTGGTTGTGTACTGGGTTGGGTAGCGGTCTTCTAATCCAACCCGCTGAAGTTTAAAGACTTCATATGGGGGCTTTTTTGTGGAGATTTTGGCCCTGTAGTCCGCTTCACACAATTTTTACTGAAATGGCCCTCTTCACCGCAGGTGAAACAGACAAACTTCCTAGGACTTGGAGGAGGTGTCGTGTAACTTCTGCCCCTGGGTTTCTCGGATAAAATAGAAATTAATTTGTCAAATTTCTGAGAAAAGTTATCTGACACCGCCTTCATTCTTCCCTTCAATGAGCTCAATTCCTGCTGAATATCACTTGTGTTCGATGGTTCGCTGTTGATCGGACGGATCAGGGAATGGGTGTCATCTTCAAAATCACTTTTAAAAAAAGTGACTTTCTTTACATCTGTTTTCCTCTGACCAACCAGCATCCTGTAGTTCAGCATTGAACTGTTCACCCATTGTATTGCGGTGTCAAGTGTCATAGGATTTCGTTCCTCCATTGCTGAGTAGTCTGCATGTTTGTCTTGTAGGCCTTTGAAGAATGCATCAATAGAAACTGTCTTTATCATTTCGGGAGTGGCATTAGCATAGCCTTCATATGCTAGATCCTGTACCCTTTCAGCAAATTCATCATTGATTCATCCACGTTTTGACGTACATCCTGTAGCTGTCGCCTGATTGTGTGAGGTAGCTCCTTACGACCAAATCTTTGTCCAAACTTTTCCATCAACTTTCCATAATCATGTTGTACTGAAGGAGGACATGTGCAGTAAAACTTTAAAGCCTTGTCACGTAGGGATTCGACAAATCTATCTAGGCGCTCCTCTAACGACCAGCCATATTTGTCGCCGATGAAGTCAAACTGAGTATGGAAGCTCCTCCAATCATGTTTGCCGTTGAAGTATGACATTTTCGGAGGTAATGGACCTTTGTAATGTGATCCCGTAACATTCAAATTCCTTTCTGATCGGTCTTTCGGGTCCTTGTCCCTTGGTGTACTACGGGCATTTGGCTCAGCATTCCCATAGATTGCCCCTGGTGCAAGTGAGTTCACAAGCGATCCTGAAAAATGACTTCGTGCTTGGTCGTGCATTTGAGAACGACTGTCATCTTGATCACCGATTGGACGTTTTACTCTAATCATTGATCCAGTCAGCCTTTGTTGTATCTCTATGTCATGGCTTAAGTCGGCTTCTTTTTTAATTCGGTATTCTGATTCACTCTCTCTCTGTCTTTTCTAATATACTTCAATTCTTCTCTCAGTATGTGGTTGCTTTCCTTTGCCTCTTCCAGTTCAGCTATTGTGTGGTACAATCGATCACGGCTGTCCTGAATATTTGTTTACAGAACCTCTAGCTTATTCCGGTGTTCCTGTCTTTCATTCTTCATTTCGCGAATTTCACCCATCAGGTCTGAAATTTTGATTTCGCCCGTCTTGTCGGACTCGAAAGAAATACTCTTCCTTTTTATCAAAGATTCCCATATAGACAATGGTATCTCAGTTATGCCCTTTACTTCTTCCCAGTTCAATTTACCATTCTTCTCTTTCCTCCTCTTCACATTAGCTTTTGCTCGAACCGGTGCGATATCATTCAGTTGTTGATATCATTCAGTTGTTGCAACTCGTTGAGCGTTGCTTCATTTATATTCAAAGTAGACATCTTCACTAATACTTGTTATCTTTCATTACTTATAGCGTACCACTTATTCGGGAATACCGATTAATTATGGTAGTTGTGACGAACAAAATAGGCGGAAAATAGTTGGTGTTGAAAAAATGTTTATCGATTCTTGTCAGGAATGGCAGAATTTTTATAATTTCATCTCCAGTCATGCCGGTGATGAAAGACGATAATACATTGATATACTAAGGCATTCAGTAATACCGATTGCCACAAAAATGACTAGCGTGTAAATCTGTCTTGAGCAAATTTAAAGACAGAAAAATCACTATCTTGGCTTGCTTCTTGCTTCTGACACCAATGAAGTGTTTATAACACTTCGGGAAGGTAAGTATATGGTTATTATAACTATATAACGTATAATTACCTAGTTTGTGATGACTTGGACAGCTTAAATTGATGAGAACGTCTCTATCAGCTTCAAGTTTGAATTCCAAGTGCCAGAAAACGCTTCACTTCCGGTTTTGCAGCATAAACATCAGTACACATCCAGAGCATTATTTATGTGGTCCATTTTACAACAATACCGCAAACGAAACTTGGACCATAGACTTGTTCATCCATGTGTTTTCAATTCACATGGACCAAACAGTCTTACCATTCTTCATTTTTCTGTACAGTATTACACAGAGTTATACTTGAACAGGAATGGTCCATTGTCGCAAAATTTTGTGTGTCAATTACTATAACACAGGTTTGGAAATGGGCATTTATACAATTAACATTTAGTAACTGCGCCAGCTATTATCTCCACGTGAGGTCTGAAACAGTTTTTTGATAATAAAACAACTACCAAGTACCAGTTTGATAGTAATTTAATCATCAATAACCTTTTCCAAACCCCTGTGGTATGCTTATGGTTACTGTTGTATGTTTAAATCATGTCCATATCTGAATAGAATATAGTTTGTTGAATGACAGACCCCCTTCTATTATTGCGCCCCTACTTTTATTTTATTTTGGGACAACTGACCCCCCCCCTACTATTATTACGACCCCTTCTGTTATTCGGGTCACGAGAGTAAACACCTGTTAATATCAATCTTTTGACAAGGACCTGGTTAACTTGATCAGGATATACGAACATATATCTACAATTCTTGCACCACGATACCCAGAAATGCAATTATTCTCAGGGATGTCGAAGCAGATGGCATGCAGGGGTGTCCCTTGCATGGCCCAGGATTGATGCTGCGTCCATGCAACATTAATGATCCTGCACCAGCGCATTCTCTTGTGTATGCGAGTCTTCCTTCTGGAGCGTCACATATAAGAGAATACACATAGCACTGCCTTATAAGGTCAAGATACACATATCTTCTTTTTTTTTTTTTTAATTAAATGTTTAAGCCAATGACGATATATTCTTTTACAAGTACATGGATAATTATGCGATGCTAATTTATTAAACATAATGTTTCAAAATGGCCACTTACTGTCACAAGTTTTCCTGCTTTCGTGATAAAATTGATTTTGTGTCTAGTTGCACCAACTTTGTTCCCAATATAAACTGAGCCGACCAACCAGCTAAGTACTTTGATTTCATGATTCTTGGGTCTATATTGGTCAACACGGGTAGTGCATATTCTCAACTTTTCCTGGGGAGATTTGCATGTAAACCCCCATTCAAAATGTTTCGTTTGACCTCACCCTTAATGAAAGAATATCGAGGCTATAAATGAATCATACCAGTAACGGTACACTGGCTTGTCACTGAGTGATCGATAAGTAATGACCCATAGCGATACTTCCTAACGTATTGGTTGGATAGTAATATTATTGATGAATTCAGCTAGGGTAGCTGATTTCAGCTATTGTAGCTGATTTTTCACATTTCCCAGACCTGTTAACAGAATATTCCAACTTTGTCGCTTTTCCCTGACAACTGTACCTTAATAGAAGAATCGATCACACGTGGATGGATTGGAGTTAAATATCACATATGATAACATATTTCTAAACAGATGCATGTGCTTGGATATGCTTCTCTGATATTCCGCAAGCTGGTGCAACCGAAATATCGTCGGCAGTGGTTCCATAAGTTGTAACATAATACTACATGCGTTTGACAAGATGATAGTAAATAATAATAAATATATAATATAGATAATACATTATAATATAAAGTATAGGGTAGCTACTACAGGATTAGCGATTCGTGTCATATTTTTTTATTTTTGGTATTAAACACGAAAATCAGAAACGGTAAACACGTTATCGGTCGTGGCGATCTCCATATTCATTGCTATTATGACTTTTATACATAAATCTGACCGCTGTGACTTACATTTGGCATGGCATTGGCAATACCACGATTATCACTTTATGTTCTCTTTAAATTACCGCGACGGCAGATTGCATTTGCGAAGCATTTTCTGTCGTCTCCTCAGGAGAACCGGGTTACTTATACGTCGCAATTTAGTTACCAGTGTTCTGGCAACATTGTACACTTAAAATAAAAGGGCCGAGGAATCTCTGTCGTGTTGTTTTGTTACATGTCCGAATATTTCCAGTGCATATAAATGTTACTAACGATGTTGCTAGTCCAAGACTTGGGTCTAAATATTCGGACCACTGTTGCAAAGAGATTCCTCCAGAGCGTTGATAAATTTTGCC
This sequence comes from Siphonodentalium dalli, assembly GCA_032622095.1. NCBI lineage: Eukaryota > Metazoa > Mollusca > Scaphopoda > Gadilida > Siphonodentaliidae > Siphonodentalium > Siphonodentalium dalli. Next base: position 99,206,417 of record CP136063.1, read on the forward strand.
CGGAACCACAGGGACACCGGTAACTAATTGCGACGTAAGTAACCCGGCTCTCGTGTGGAGACGACAGAAAACGCTTCGCAAATGAAACCTGGCGTCGGTGTGATATAAAGAGAACATAGGTGATATAGTCAATGCGATACTAAATGTTAGTTGCATACGGTCAGATTGATGTATAATAATTATAATAACAATCTATCTGAATCTATCGCAACGATCGATAATGTGTTTACCGTTTCCTATTTTCGAGTCAAATAGTTATAAATAAGAATTTATAGGTCAAATCACTAATCCTCTAGTTGCAATACTTTTATTATGTTTCTATTTGTAAATATTTATTATTACTATTATTTATTATTATTCTGACAAACTCCTGTGCATAAAACCCATCACCCTTAGTTGCAACAGCTCGAGAAAATTCACACGTGCCATGCAAATGGGCAAACTATTGTTATATGACAGTAAAATGTAACTACAAATTCCTTCAATAGCTATGTATGACTATTGTAGCTATATTTGGAAATTGCCCGACCTGATCATGATTCAATGTCGCTCAGTACTGTTTATTAGTATGCGTTCATGCGAAAACAATCTGTGTATCGAGAATAAAAACACATATATTTTGTTTTAAAATATATTATTATATACTTACGATGATGTCAGACTCAGGAGTACCTTGGATGCAACCCTCACAATGATTTCTCACGCATGAACAAAATAGCGCCTTCGTGTCGAAATGCGAAGTTCAAAGTTCAAATTTCCGGAAGTAGCCTAATATTGAACACGCGCACTTCTTGGCAAAATTGAAAAGTTCCTAATTTCAAATCGGAGTCTCGGCCGGACGGCTAAAAATAACTTTTTGGCCGATTACTTCTGGGGTGCGACAAATTTTTGCACTTGTGGGATTCTTTCGTTCGAAATCGAAGTTTGGCAGCTTGAAAAGTAGGGTGCAACCCTGAAGTAAAAATATTCCCACGAGTACCTTTTGTACTCATGAATCACCCCACAAGTACTCTGTGATGAGCGCGGACGGACAACCCATTTACATAATACGACCTTTTTTTCCAAACAGGCGTATAAAACAAAAGATCATGCCACTTCAAAACAAACAGTTCTAATGGTTTAAAATATGCCCATATTTCGCTAGAGGATGTACCCGACGTTGCTTGGAAAAGAAGAGCAAAATATCAAGTTTGTGTCATCAGACCGTCACAAAACGTTCAGGCTTTTGCATAACTATTACAAAGCTTCTGGGTAGACCATATTGTTTGTTGTTATTGTTGTTGTTGTTGCTGCTGTTGTTATTGTTGTTGGTCTTCCTTTGTGTCGATACTGGAGAAGACAACATGCAATGATAAAATTATGGTTTATTTTTTACTATCATACTGAAGTATTTATAACACTTCGGGAAGGTAAGTATATGGTTATTATAACTATATAACGTATAATTACCTAGTTTGTGATGACTTGGACAGCTTAAATTGATGAGAACGTCTCTATCAGCTTCAAGTTTGAATTCCAAGTGCCAGAAAACGCTTCACTTCCGGTTTTGCAGCATAAACATCAGTACACATCCAGAGCATTATTTATGTGGTCCATGTCACAACACTTCCCTCCATTTTATTGTTTTTGTTTGGAAGCATCTCACAGAAACTAGCAAATCATCCCAGAGATACCGGGACACACGTACGAGGATTCACCAATGTCCCCGCGACATCGGGACATGTGCACACGAAAACCCACCAAACACAAGAACATGTGGCCACAATTTTTGCCATAATCTGAGGATGGAACTGATCCTAGGCCATAGATACTCAATTCAGAGGATCATCCTGTCATTATTCTGATGTATATCGACATTTTGCAACCCAGAGATACCGGGTACAAAATGTCACTCCTGTGTTGAGTTGATCCATGTGAATCTGCTATGTCGGTTATCAGCTATTTCATGTTCAGGTACACATGAAAGTGTCAGGTGCAAAAACAGTTCATCTAAAAACATAAGTCCTCCACCAGTGCAAGTTAAAAACATAGATCCCTCTGACGATTGTACTCCCGCCGGAAAAGAGCATGTACATTTTTAAGTAGTGATGAGCCGATTGTCAAATAGAGCCGTGCGCCGATTGCCGATTATTTGAGATCACAATCGGCCGATTCAGGTGCCGATTCCGATTATTTCAATAATGTATAGCAGAATATGTTATATGTGTTATATAATACTTAGAATTAGAAGCTATCAACAAACGTAGTAATATGCCAGTAGACTGTATACATAAGTATATGTTTGGGTAAGTAGATAGGTGGGTATGGGCAGACTAGTGATCGAATACAGGCAACACACCCATGTATTCTAGGCTATTCCACAACAAATTTTTTGAAAGTTTGATGTAGCCACGTGCATGACGACATGTCCATGGTCCGTTTTTGATAACAATTCATCAAACGGCATTTTTCTTTGATCCCAATTCAAAGACATCACGTCAAGGGAAATGAGCCGACTGAACTAGTTGCAAGTTACACCATGTTCATGTCAATTTCACAGACACGATTCGATTTCGGCGTGGTCATCATAATAATCATTTGTGGTGACATATACGTGACGTCACACGAGGCTGACTGGATGGGTAGAGGATAGCTGCTATCCGTGATTAGGTGTTGTCTTCAACTATTTAAAGTCACGTGACATGCACTTTCGGTTTCTATAGAAGTGTTTATACCTGTTACGCTGTATGTACTATATAGATACCTTTGTTGTACTGCGTATGCATACATTTTGATTTTTGATAGTTTGACATACATAAATCAAAATGTCTACATGTTGACGAACAATAAAGTTACTTATGGGCGTACATGAGTCCCATGACATGTACGTTGTGTACATCACAATGCTAAAGAAATCAATCGAATTATTATGCGCAATCACGGCGTCATGCTCGCTGCCTCACTCTAACTCAAAGTGCCACGTGCTTCCCGGCGACCCCCACTAATATATTGTTCACACATGGACCCAGGTACGGCCGGGGTATTGCAGAGGGCATGTATGTATATCAAGTTTGTGTTTGGTATCACTTTCCCCATATTTACTGGTCATTTATTCAACAAAACATCGTCATATTTAAAACAGTTTATTAAAGAAAATCAAGCACTCATTTATTATTTAGACAATCGGAAATCCCGATGTTCAAACCCGAGTACCGATTGTCATCCGATGGGCCACAATCGGCCGATTCCGATTGTCGTTCCCGATTATCGGCTCATCACTATTTTTAAGAGATATGACACATACTATAGATGCAGGAAGATTCTTAATGTTGGCTACCTCGTTGACTACATGTCTAACAGAAAATGGGGTGCTGTATTCCTCGGTTCCCTGTGGCTTCAGATATGGTGAATCAATTTCTGTGATCATGTGATTGACATTCATTGTTCTCACCAGTGAGACCAGGGCATCACTCCTTCTGGTGATCAGCGGTGAGAGTCCAAAGAAAATATGGTGAAAATGACTGGAGAGCCTAGTATACATCTCAACACATCCAGTAAAGCAATGAAAGTATATTTCATGATGCCTGTAAAGATTGGATTTCATTATGTTCTCACAATCATCCCAAACCAAACCAGCTCCTCTGAAATGAATCACAACTGGTAGGTTCCGGGTATCAGCCATTCTCAGTTGCCTCTCGAAGATATGCTTCTGTGACGCAATTTCCTTTGGACCCGGTTCACCACTGTAGTCCAAGCCACACTCACCGATCGCCACGAATGCACCATTGTCAATTCTCTCTTCTAAATCACAAAGAAATCTATCCATTTTCCTTCCTTTTCGAATCCGACAATCGTGGGTGCAGGCCAATAGTGAATACAACATTCTCCTCCCGATTTCGACCTTCTTTGTCCCAATGACGGGGCCAGCAAAAGTTTGCAACGGCTAGACGAAGGTCATTGTCACTAGAATGTTGAAGGCTGCCTAGCTGGGTAATTCCATGCCTCACCATCAACATGTCCAAATGGAAGTGGCCGTCCACCAGAGGATGTACTGGAACGAAATTGGTGATGTTGAGAAGAGACCATTCTCCTACCTTTGCCAATGCTTTTCCTTCTACAGAAAGTCTGATAGCATGGACACTGCCGTGCGCCAATGGAACATGGATGCAGGAATTTTGTCAAAACCGAACATTGCTGCAAACTCTTCTGTAGCTATTCTTACAAGAATGAGACTCAATTCAGCGTCGATAGATTCTTGTTTCCGGACATCTACGATTGGATCCTTAGAAACCATACTCCTAAGTTTAAGGAACCAGCCTAGCATCCTTCTACTCCATGGCATTATTTGGTCGTCATTAAATGTGTCACAAGCAGGGTATGTTGTTGGGTGCACTCTTAAAACATGCTGCTAGAGAAGATTCAGCTGGACGTATTGTTTGTTACATATCCAGCAGGCAGTTTGAGGAGCAAAGAACCAGGGAAGGTGAGCCGATATCACATGTCGCTTCAAGTGTACATATTTGTTTAGGCAAACAGGACACCGCACTCCCTTGGATGATGATGTAGGACCTTCTTCATAGGTTGGTTCATTTTCTTTATCATCAGATGATATATCATCTTAAACCGGGGTGAACAGGCTTTGTCCATGTCCAATTTATCATCTGAAGAAATATCGTCATAACTAGAGATGACCAAAGCTTCGTCCCGATCCAGTTTATCAGAAGAAGTATCATCATAGTCAGGGATGAAAAGAGCTTCGTCCGTGTCTACTGATATGAAAAAGACAAACATTTATGATAAATATACATTTATTTACAAATCGCATCACCATCTAACTAAGTCTAATACAATTCATAGGCATCCAGATGTTGAGGTCGTTTGATGGATCTCTTTCTGGTGACATTACTAGAATGTGGCATACAACCCAGCTCCGGAGATACAGGTGTAGGGATAGCTAATCGATCATTATCCGTGATCCCGGCGGCATTGCACTGACTGCCGGTTGTTGTATTGGACCCAGATCCGGTGATACCTGCTCGGGGATAATATCGGTATGATCACCATCTTCAACAGCTGTGCTTGTGTCTGATTCTTCTGGATATATGGTACCCAACTCATCTGAGTGCTTAATAGCCTTGGTTGTCTGTATACCAATGCCAAGTGTAAACTCCGGGGATACCGGTGTTTCGTCCACCTCATCATAATCAACTTGTATAGGATCTGGCCTAGGTACACTGACGAAAGGAAACTCTGGTATTACCGGGGTATCACCAGGGTGATGTCCACTGCTTGATGGTACATTATCTGGACCATTTGAGGAAGTGGGTGAATCATCATGATGACAAGGTACCTCGGGCTTCATAAATTTTGGTGTCTCTGCATCCTGCTCAAACACATACTTGTGGCGTAGTCTCTTCAGCCAATGGGCACCACCCAATCACTGCATATCTTCAGCCGATCATGGTGAACAACCCTTTCGGACTTTCCTATCCTTTATTCTTACCAGCACTGGATACAACATCTTCGTAACCAAATACGGACCTTTCCAGGGGGCTGTAGTTTGGAGCTCTGACCCACTTTTGTGGCTGAGTTCAACAGATACACAATATCACCAACCCAGAAGTAACTGTTGTTGAGCTTGACATCATAGTCGCGTTTTTGCCTCCTCTGTGATTCTTTTAGTGACCCTCGTGCCAGATAGTGTGCTTTCGCCATAGAATCCCTCAAGTCCATGATGTATTGGGCTGGGTTCTCCTTCTCTGAGGTCATAACAGATGTGCCAAGTAGGATGTTGACTGGTTGCAAAACTTCCCTGCCGAGCATCAAGTAATTTGCAGTATACCCAGTCTGTCTGTTGACTGTTGCTCTAATCGCTCCTGCTAGTTGGGGTGTATGTATGTCCCACTCATTCTGTTTCCTTTCAAGTGAGCATTGGATGGCCTGAAGTAGCACCATATTGTACCTCTCAACCTGTCCGTTTGAACATGGGTGGTAGGGAGTCGTCCTTGTCTTTTCAAGAAAATCACACAATTGCTTAAATAGATTGCCATCAAAATTCCGGCCCTGGTCACTATGGATTTGGAGCGGACATCCGAAACGAGATATGAAGTTGTCGACCAAAGTCCTGGAGATAGTTTCTGCGTTCTGGTTGGGGATAGGAAAACACTCCAACCATTTTGAGAATTGGTCTACAATCATCAGCACATACTTGTTGCCTTGATTGGTTTCAGTTAGTGGTCCCAATATATCGATGTGGATCCTCTCCAGAGGGTACCCCACATGGTACAGGCCGAGATTGGCTTTGGACTTCCTGTTTGCCTTTTTGTTCAGGTTACACATCTTGCAGGCTTTCACAAAGTCTTCACAGTCCTGAGATACTTTGTACCATATGAAGTGTTGCTTCACTCGTGCCACTGTCTTTTGAATACCGAAATGCCCTCCAGACCTAGTGCTATGGCAGTGATTCAATATTTCGGGGACCATGTTTCGTGGGACTACCAGCAATTGACTGGAGCCACCTTCTTCAACCCATTCTCACATTTAGAGAATCTGAGACAGGTATTCCAAAGGTTCAGAGACCATAATCTGAAGAAATGCTATCTATTTCAGAAAGAAGTGAGTTTCTTGGGGAAGACCATCAATTCAGATGGAGTGTCCATATCGCAAGATAAGATCGAAGTGGTGAACAACTGGCCCTGCCCAACCACTAAGAAGGAGCTGCAGTCTTTTTTAGGATTTGCAAATTACCATCGAGATTTTGTGAGGAATTTTGCAGCGATTGCAGCACCTTTACATGAGCTAACTGGGAAATCACAGACATTTGACTGGACAGCAGTGCATCAGGGAGCATATGAGGAACTTAAGAGACAATTAGGGAGCTCGGTATCTCTGAACTTCCCTAACCCAGATGGAAAATTTGTGCTGGACACTGATGCATTGGACTTATCTGTGGCTGCGGCACTGTCTCAGATCCAAGATGGCCAGGAAAAGGTAATCAGTTATGCTAGTCGTATTTCGACTGGATACCAGCGACGGTACTGCACGAAAAGGAAAAAATTGTTGGCCATTATAACCTTCATTAGACAATTTCGGACTTACCTACTGGGGAGGCAATTCTTGATTCATACAGATCACCACAGTCTGACGTGGCTAATGAGATTCAAGAATATACAAGGGCAGCTGGCACGATGGATCGAAGAACTGGCCCAGTATGACATGATGACTGTCCACAGACCCGGCAAGGAACACTTAAATGCTGATCCTTTGTCCAGAATTCCGGACACTATACCAAGCTGTAATTGCTAGTTTGCAGGATGTAACCTGGAAGATCTACCATGTGGAGGATGCAAATTTTGCGAGAGAGCGCACAATCATTGGGCCCAATTTGAAGCAGATGTGGATGATGTGGTACCACTAGCACTGAGAAGTCTCGAGAAATTTGCAAGTTGTGAGATCTACAACCGAGAGTTAGATGTGAGTTCAGTTGCAGACATCCCTGATCGAGAAGACAGCTTGGCCAATTGGTTGGAAAGTGTGCCCAGAGAGAGTCTGAAATCCAGACAGCATGACGATCATGACCTGAAGGCTGTATGGGATATGCTGAAGGGTGAGAAAATAGACGTCAATCTTGCCAGCCCAGCAATTAAACACTGGAGCTTATGCTTGCCCCAATTGCAGGATTTAGATGGAATCATATTCTACAAATGGGTTGAAGAAGGTGGCTCTGGTCAATTGCTGGTAGTCCCACAAAACATGGTCCCCGAAATATTGAATCACTGCCATAGCACTAGGTCCGGAGGGCATTTCGGTATTCAAAAGACAGTGGCACGAGTGAAGCAACACTTCATATGGTACAAAGTATCTCAGGACTGTGAAGACTTTGTGAAAGCCTGCAAGATGTGTAACCTGAACAAAAAGGCAAACAGGAAGTCCAAAGCCAATCTCGGCCTGTGCCATGTGGGGTACCCTCTGGAGAGGATCCACATCGATATATTGGGACCACTAACTGAAACCACTCAAGGCAACAAGTATGTGCTGATGATTGTAGACCAATTCTCAAAATGGTTGGAGTGATTTCCTATCCCCAACCAGAACACAGAAACTATCTCCAGGACTTTGGTCGACAACTTCATATCTCGTTTCGGATGTCCGCACCAAATCCATAGTGACCAGGGCCGGAATTTTGATGGCAATCTATTTAAGCAATTGTGTGAACTTCTTGAAAAGACAAGGACCACTCCCTACCACCCATGTTCAAACGGACAGGTTGAGAGGTACAATATGGTGCTACTTCAGGCCATCCAATGCTCACTTGAAAGGAAACAGAATGAGTGGGACATACATATACCCCAACTGGCAGGAGCGATTAGAGCAACAGTCAACAGACAGACTGGGTATACTGCAAATTACTTGATGCTCGGCAGGGAAGTTTTGCAACCAGTCAACATCCTACTTGGCACATCTGTTATGACCTCAGAGAAGGAGACCCCAGCCCAATACATCATGGACTTGAGGGATTCTATGGCGAAAGCACACTATCTGGCACGAGAGTCACTGAAAGAATCACAGAGGAGGCAAAAACGCGACTATGATGTCAAGCTCAACAACAGTTACTTCTGGGTTGGTGATATTGTTGAACTCAGCCACAAAAGTGGGTCAGAGCTCCAAACTACAGCCCCCCTGGAAAGGTCCGTATTTGGTAACGAAGATGTTGTCTCCAGTGCTGGTAAGAATAAAGGATAGGAAGTCCGAAAGGGTTGTTCACCATGATCGGCTGAAGATATGCAGTGATGGGGTGGTGCCCATTGGCTGAAGAGACTACGCCACAAGTATGTGTTTGAGCAGGATGCAGAGACACAAAAATTTACGAAGCCCGAGGTACCTTGTCATCATGATGATTCACCCACTTCCCCAAATGGTCCAGATAATGTACCATCAAGCAGTGGACATCACCCTGGTGATACCCCGGTAATACCAGAGTTTCCTTTCGTCAGTGTACCTAGGCCAGATCCTATACAACTTGATTATGATGAGGTGGACGAAACACCGGTATCCCCGGAGTTTACACTTGGCAGTGGTATACAGACAACCAATGCTATTAAGCACTCAGATGAGTTGGGTACCATATATTCAGAAGAATCAGACACAAGCACAGCTGTTGAAGATGGTGATCATACCGATATTATCCCCGAGCAAGTATCACCGGATCTGGGTCCAATACAACAACCGGCAGTCAGTGCAATGCCACCGGGATCACGGATAATGATCGATTAGCTATCCCTACACCTGTATCTCCGGAGCTGGGTTGTATGCCACATCTAGTAATGTCACCAGAAAGAGATCCATCAAACGACCTCAACATCTGGATGCCTATGAATTGTATTAGACTTAGTTAGATGGTGATGCGATTTGTAAATAAATGTATATTAATCATAAATGTTTGTCTTTTTCATATCAGTAGACACGGACGAAGCTCTTTTCATCCCTGACTATGATGATACTTCTTCTGATAAACTGGATCGGGACGAAGCTTTGGTCATCTCTGGTTATGACGATATTTCTTCAGATGATAAATTGGACATGGACAAAGCCTGTTCACCCCGGTTTAAGATGATATATCATCTGATGATAAAGAAAATGAACCAACCTATGAAGAAGATCCTACTTCATCCTCCAAGGGAGTGCGGTGTCCTGTTTGCCTAAACAAATATGTACACTTGAAGCGACATGTGATATCGGCTCACCTTCCCTGGTTCTTTGCTCCTCAAACTGCCTGCTGGATATGTAACAAACAATACGTCCAGCTGAATCTTCTCTAGCAGCATGTATTAAGAGTGCACCCAACAACATACCCTGCTTGTGACACATTTAATGACGACCAAATAATGCCATGGAGTAGAAGGATGCTAGGCTGGTTCCTTAAACTTAGGAGTATGGTTTCTAAGGATCCAATCATAGATGTCCGGAAACAGGAATCTATCGACGCTGAATTGAGTCTCATTCTTGTAAGAATAGCTACAGAAGAGTTTGCAGCAATGTTCGGTTTTGACAAAATTCCTGCATCCATGTTCCATTGGCACACGGCAGTGTCCACGCTATCGGACTTTCTGTAGAAGGAAAAGCATTGGCAAAGGTAGGAGAATGGTCTCTTCTCAACATCACCAATTTCGTTCCAGCACATCCTCTGGTGGACGGCCACTTCCATTTGGACATGTTGATGGTGAGGCACGGAATTACCCAGCTAGGCAGCCTTCAACATTCTAGTGACAATGACCTTCGTCTAGCCGTTGCAAACTTTTGCTGGCCCCGTCATTGGGACAAAGCAGGTCGAAATCGGGAGGAGAATGTTGTATCCACTATTGGCCTGCACCCACGAGTTGTCGGATTCGAAAAGGAAGGAAAATGGATAGATTTCTTTGTGATTTAGAAGAGAGAATTGACAATGGTGTCTTCGTGGCGATCGGTGAGTGTGGCTTGGACTACAGTGGTGAACCGGGTCCAAAGGAAATTGCGTCACAGAAGCATATCTTCGAGAGGCAACTGAGAATGGCTGATACCCGGAACCTACCAGTTGTGATTCAGTGCAGAGGAGCTGGTTTGGTTTGGGATGATTGTGAGAACATAATGAAATCCAATCTTTACAGGCATCATGAAGTATACTTTCATTGCTTTACTGGATGTGTTGAGATGTATACTAGGCTCTCCAGTCATTTTCACCATATTTTCTTTGGACTCTCACCGCTGATCACCAGAAGGAGTGATGCCCTGGTCTCACTAGTGAGAACAATGAATGTCAATCACATGATCACAGAAACTGATTCACCATATCTGAAGCCACAGGGAACCGAGGAATACAGCACCCCATTTTCTGTTAGACATGTAGTCAACGAGGTAGCCAACATTAAGAATCTTCCTGCATCTATAGTATGTGTCATATCTCTTAAAAATGTACATGCTCTTTTCCGGCGGAAGTAAAATCGTCAGAGGGATCTATGTTTTTAACTTGCACTGGTGGAGGACTTATGTTTTTAGATGAACTGTTTTTGCACCTGACACTTTCATGTGTACCTGAACATGAAATAGCTGATAACCGACATAGCAGATTCACATGGATCAACTCAACACAGGAGTGACATTTTGAACCCGGTATCTCTGGGTTGCAAAATGTCGATATACATCAGAATAATGACAGGATGATCCTCTGAATTGAGTATCTATGGCCTAGGATCAGTTCCATCCTCAGATTATGTCAAAAATTGTGGCCACATGTTCTTGTGTTTGGTGGGTTTTCGTGTGCACATGTCCCGATGTCGCGGAGACATTGGTGAATCCTCGTACGTGTGTCCCGGTATCTCTGGGATGATTTGCTAGTTTCTGGGAGATGCTTCCAAACAAAAACAATAAAATGGAGGGAAGTGTTGTGACATGGACCACATAAATAATGCTCTGGATGTGTACTGATGTTTATGCTGCAAAACCGGAAGTGAAGCGTTTTCTGGCACTTGGAATTCAAACTTGAAGCTGATAGAGACGTTCTCATCAATTTAAGCTGTCCAAGTCATCACAAACTAGGTAATTATACGTTATATAGTTATAATAACCATATACTTACCTTCCCGAAGTGTTACAAACACTTCAGTATGATAGTAAAAAATAAACCATAATTGTATTATTGCATGTTGTCTTCTCCAGTGTCGACACAAAGGAAGACCAACAACAACAACAACAGCAGCAACAACAACAACAGCAATAACAACAAACAATATGGTCTACCCAGAAGCTTTGTAATAGTTATGCAAAAGCCTGAACGTTTTGTGGCGGTCTGATGACACGAACTTGATATTTTGCTCTTCTTTTCCAAGCAACGTCTGGTACATCCTCTAGCGAAATATGGGCATATTTTAAACCATTAGAAATGTTTGTTTTGAAGTGGCATGATCTTTTTTTTTATACGCCTGTTTGGAAAAAAGGTCGTATTATGTAAATGGGTTGTCCGTCCGCGCTCATCAGATAGTACTTGTGGGGTGATTCATGAGTACAAAAGGTACTCGTGGGAATATTTTTACTTCAGGGTTGCACCCTACTTTTCAAGCTGCCAAACTTCGATTTCGAACGAAAGAATCCCACAAGTGCAAAAATTTGTCGCACCCCAGAAGTAATCGGCCAAAAAGTTATTTTTAGCCGTCCGGCCGAGACTCCGATTTGAAATTAGGAACTTTTCAATTTTGCCAAGAAGTGCGCGTGTTCAATATTAGGCTACTTCCGGGAATTTGAACTTTGAACTTCGCATTTCGACACGAAGGCGCTATTTTGTTCACGCGTGAGAAATCATTGTGAGGGTTGCATCCAAGGCAATCCTGAGTCTGACATCATCGTAAGTATATAATAATATATTTGAAAACAAAATATATGTGTTTTTATTCTCGATACACAGATTGTTTTCGCATGAACGCATACTAATAAACAGTAATGTGCGACATTGAATCATGATCAGGTCGGGAAATTTCCAAATATAGCTACAATAGTAATACATAGCTATTGAAGGAATTTGTAGCTACATTTTACTGTCATATAACAATAGTTTGCCCATTTGCATGGCACGTGTGAATTTTCGCGAGCTGTTGCAACTAAGGGTGATGGGTTTTATGCACAGGAGTTTGTCAGAATAATAAAAAATAATAGTAATAATAAATATTTACAAATAGAAACATAATAAAAGTATTGCAGCGACGCTAGGTGTCATTTGCGAAGCGTTTTCTGTCGTCTCCACACGGAGCCGGGTTACTTACGTCGCAATTAGTTACCGGTGTACCTGGGGTTCCGGACAAAATTTATCAACGCTCTGGAGGAATCTCTTTGCAACAGTGGTCCGAATATTTAGACCCAAGTCTTGGACTAGCAACATCGTTAGTAACATTTATATGCACTGGAAATATTCGGACATGTAACAAAACAACACGGCAGAGATTCCTCGGCCCTTTTATTTTAAGTGTACAATGTTGCCAGAACACTGGTAACTAAATTGCGACGTATAAGTAACCCGGTTTTACTGCGGAGGCGACAGAAAATGCTTCGCAAATGCAACCTGCCGTCGCGGTTATTTAAAGAGAACATAAAGTGATAATCGTGGTATTGCCAATGCCATGCCAAATGTAAGTCACAGCGGTCAGATTTATGTATAAAAGTCATAATAGCAATGAATATGGAGATCGCCACGACCGATAACGTGTTTACCGTTTCTGATTTTCGTTGTTTAATACCAAAAATAAAAAAATATAACACGAATCGCTAATCCTGTAGTAGCTACCCTATACTTTATATTATAATGTATTATCTATATTATATATTTATTATTATTTACTATCATCTTGTCAAACGCATGTAGTATTATGTTACAACTTATGGAACCACTGCCGACGATATTTCGGTTGCACCAGCTTGCGGAATATCAGAGAAGCATATCCAAGCACATGCATCTGTTTAGAAATATGTTATCATATGTGATATTTAACTCCAATCCATCCACGTGTGATCGATTCTTCTATTAAGGTACAGTTGTCAGGGAAAAGCGACAAAGTTGGAATATTCTGTTAACAGGTCTGGGAAATGTGAAAAATCAGCTTCAATAGCTAAAATCAGCTACCCTAGCTGAATTCATCAATAATATTACTATCCAACCAATACGTTAGGAAGTATCGCTATGGGTCATTAATTATCGTTCACTCAGTGACACGCCAATGTACCGTTGCTGGTATGATTCATTTATAGCCTCGATATTCTTTCATTAAGGGTGAGGTCAAACGAAACATTTTGAATGGGGGTTTACATGCAAATCTCCCCAGGAAAAGTTGAGAATATGCACTATCCGTGTTGACCAATATAGACCCAAGAATCATGAAATCAAAGTACTTAGCTGGTTGGTCGGCTCAGTTTATATTGGGAACAAAGTTGGTGCAACTAGACACAAAATCAATTTTATCACGAAAGCAGGAAAACTTGTGACAGTAAGTGGCCATTTTGAAACATTATGTTTAATAAATTAGCATCGCATAATTATCCATGTACTAGTAAAAGAATATTTCGTCATTGGCTTAAAAATTTAATTAAAAAATAATAATAAAGATATTTGTATCTTGACCTTATAAGGCAGTGCTATGTGTATTCTCTTATATGTGACGCTCCAGAAGGACGACTCGCATACACAAGAGAATGCGCTGGTGCAGGATCATTAATGTTGCATGGACGCAGCATCAATCCTGGGCCATGCAAGGGACACCCCTGCATGCCATCTGCTTCGACATCCCTGAGAATAATTGCATTTCTGTGTATCGTGGTGCAAGAATTGTAGATATATGTTAGTATATCCTGATCAAGTTAACCAGGTCCTTGTCAAAAGATTGATATTAACAGGTGTTTACTCTCATGATCCGAATAACAGAAGGGGTCGTAATAATAGTAGGGGGGGGGTCAGTTGTCCCAAAATAAAATAAAAGTAGGGGCGCAATAATAGAAGGGGGTCTGTCATTCAACAAACTATATTCTATTCAGATATGGACATGATTTAAACATACAACAGTAACCATAAGCATACCACAGGGGTCTGGAAAGGGTTATTGATGATAAAATTACTATCAAACTGTTACTTGGTAGTTGTTTTATTATCAAAAAACTGTTTCAGACCTCATGCGGAGATAATAGCAGGCGCAGTTACTAAATGTTAATTGTATAAATGCCCATTTCCAAACCTGTGTTCTAGTAATTGACACACAAAATATTGAGACAATGGACCATTCCTGTTCTAGTATAACTCTGTGTAATACTGTACAGAAAAATGAAGAATGGTAAGACTGTTTGGTCCATGTGAATTGAAAACACATGGATGAACAAGTCAAAATTAATAAACGTAGGCCGGAATACTAAGCGTAGGTGGTGATTTTTGTCTCAAAATAAATAAGCGCCTTATAATGACTTATATTTTTCCTTTCCAGATGTTTATTTGGGTAAAAATAAAGGGCACAGTTGTATGGTGGCCTGTCAAGTCATCACAGAAACCAGTTTTCATCAAATCGGATGATTGCAAGTTAGTATTATTAGCTTACACTTACCATTACGTGTACATGTACATCATGGCATGATAAAATAATCACACCTGGGCCCCAATGCTGTTGTACATAATCTACAACATGCACATGTTAATAATGGTATCTAATTATATTATCGTAATGAACAATTTAACTATAAAGTGCACTTGGGGATGATCCACGACATATATCCCTTAGTGATTTTCCCACCCAGTTCATCGGTAATCGCTCCAATTCATAAGAGGTAAATACATGTATGTCGCATATGCTTTCTTAAATTGATTCCAATTCACATAAAATTGAGTTTATGCAAATTCTTTTAATTACGCATTTCTCATTTGTATACTATTGTTTGAACCTTGAAACTCAAGAAACCAACACTAGTATGACATATGACACTGTATTTTTACTAGAATTCTGTCATTTTTACAAGATGCAACTCCCAATACAAAGTCTTTGAAATTTTAATTGGTGTATTTTTGCAAATATGTTGTCCAGATACACATTATTTTATATACACTGCCACAACGTTTGGTTGTTTCTCACATCCTGTGTCAGAGTATGACAATGAACAGTGTAGAAAACATGGGGAAATTGACTTTATGGGACAGTTGACACGGAAGAATCCAGATAATTTGTGGGGAAACCTGTTTTGCATTTGAGGATGTCCCAATATAAATTGGGAAGTTAACCCGTCAATGACCAGAGCTGTGCTGGTGTAGCATTAAAGATCCGATGCCAGCTAGTACATTCTCTTATATATGAGAATCTCCAGCATAAGAACATTCATTGGCTTACAAGGTCATGATAAAGACCAATGTATTCTCTTATATGTGAGGCTCCTTATGAGAGACTCGCATATAAAGAATGCATTGGCCCAGTGTTTTCGCAAAATTTCAAGAAGCCCCAGTCATGAAATGGTTAAAATATTACTTACAGCACACTTGATTGTGCAAATAAGGGCTCAATATTAACTGAATTTAAATGATTTTTATATTGTTGAATTATAAATAATTTCTATTCAAAATATAGAAAATTCAGCTTTAATAAAAAGTACCCAATTGCAATTTGGGGACATTTACGCCTCAAGTGTTTGGGCGCCCTAACCTGTAACAGTTATCAAAACAGCCCTGGATCCTACCCTGAGTTGACAATGCGTAAACATTAAAGGCATACTCCGGTTATTTTGCAAATGGCATAAACATTGCCAATGTTTATAGGGTGACTTTCACAATGAATTTGTCTTTGTTGAATTTGTCTTTCACCAATCGCGCCAAGCACGTAAAGGTGCCACGATTAGTGATTTCGATAATCGGTCGTTAATAATCGACTATAATCGATTAATCGTACCTAATAACATCAGTGGAAGTATTCCATAATATGGCCTATTGGCTGGTGATGGTTAACTGCACTGTCGCTGGTTGTTTGCGGCTGATATCATTTTACGTTAATAAAGTGCATGATAAACCACTGTTAATGATCAACGAATTCAATACCAGCACAGTTCTCGGCGATGTTGTAATATGTGTTAGTTCATTAGAACGAATGTATCGATTAATTCAGTGTTATGAATAGCCAAACATACAAACAATATAAAAGTAGGAATGCATGGTGGATGGCCGGCGGTTCCTAAAACAAGGAAACTAAATTTCATCAGCGTGTATAACAATCACAAAGGTGTGCCCTCACCCGCAAATTGTTTCATTCAGCATTCACCGCATGTTACGCGATAGCCTGTACCAGTAACACCTAAGTATTCTTATGCAAACAATGTATACTCGGAAATGACATCGCGGAGAAGATCGCTGACTAAAACACCATGACTAAAACACCATCTTAAGATGGACTTAATCTAAGATCTAAGGCGGATCTTATGATGTAACTTTTCCGTTTCAAGAACGCGTTTCACAAAACAATATTAAGTCCTACTTAAGTAGTAAGTTAAGTTCCCGCTCATTTAGACTGGTTATCGACAATTTTCTACAGTCCGGAACAAAAAAATGTGGGCTTGTGCAATCTTTATGTACGGCATTGAGAGTCTATCGAAAAAGAGCCGAGTCCGAGTTGCATTATTGTGTGACAGGGATGCTGGATAGCGAGCTTTGCGTTTACTGACGAGTGGCGGTGTGAGAAATAAGACAATATAATTATATGGATCGATGCATGACTGCGATCATGCATTCACGCCGAGTTAATCCACTGAGAGCAATGTTCTCTACGTGTAGCAATAATCAAAATAAATCGGCGATGTCATCAGGACACACATAGGTCATTTTTCGATTCAAATGGAAATGAAAAATATTTGTTATAGTAACTTTTTTATTATTTTTATGCAGATGTTTTATGCGGCTGTCATACCATGGATATATATATATAACTACGTTTTCATTAGCATACTCGTATTAAGGGGTGTCATCGTTACGGGTGTGTATATCGTATATACAATATGCTGTACAACGGTCATCCCACCCCTGCAAAAAAAAACATGACAAAAATTTGGACAGCCTTGAAAATCACGATATATGGGCGTGGGCATAAACTCAATAAAAATAAAATTCTCTATAGAAAATTGTCACTATTTCTAAAACATATTTTGATAAAGAGCGTTTGTGTTACCTTTCCTATTATGACATATCTGCTTTGTAAACAGCCGACGGAAATTTGGAAAGAGGAAAGAATCAATACATTAATTGATCTCATTTTACCCCATCTCCCCACACACATATGGAATAACATAGAGGATATTGTGAGCTTTGAGCTAGGCCATAATTCTTATCAAAAGTTTAATTCGTGTGTAATACGATTTTATAATATATATTATCTATAGGTCACATACACAGCTGATAATTGACTATATCCTACATTCGACGAGGCTCGGAGTGGCTAGTTGGTCTCTGTGGGGGGTACATCGTGCAATTTACAACTGCACCCGCCCCTTAATTGAACCGGGCCAAACTTCCATGTTCGCGAAATGCCATGTCCGTTGGATTTTAACTTTCCAATTGGTATCTCAAATATTCCAACAGTTCGAAATTTCTAGCCTGACGACCCTAAAGTTGGTGATTTTCAGTTGCCGCTGTTTGTCTAAAACAACACATTCCTTTACTAGTTAGAAATTCAAACAATTGTAACCTATATACAGTGTACGATTAATGTTGTTGTAAGGCATGACATTTCCAATTGCTAAACATTTGGACCAAAGTGTGTGTGTGTGTGTGTGTGGTGGGGGGGGGGGGGGCGTAGACAACACACAAACCCCATTCGCCACGTCTCTGATGATAAGCCTGTGCTCTGAATTGTTTTTTACCAAACTAACCCTATGTTATACGGTTGGGGGGGGGGGTGCCCTCTCCAAACTTTGGTTTTGAAAAGTTTGAGGTACCAGTTGGAATGTTTAAACCCAAAGAGAATTTGGTGTTGTTTAAGTGGGTGTAGTTGGACAGTTAATCATGGCACCCCTAGTTATAAATATATCGATGACGGCCTAGTTACAGAATAAAATGGCCGAAAAAGTTTAGTTGCATCGCAGTGAAAGAACACACTGTGGGGGCGGGGTGCTAAATATAAGGACTTATACTTTCTAACTTGAATTGATAATGATTTACAGCAGTGAAAGATACTTAACTCAATAACATTTGGAAATTTGGATGCCTCTTGAAAATAACAGGAGTATGCCTTTACCGTTCTTGTAGTTTACAATTGGGCACAGTCCGGCACACCCCAAATAAGCACACATACTAACATTTATTGAACAATCGTCCCAAAAAAAAAACATTTTCGCCCAATTTTTTCCCCCAGCACTTGCTTTTTTATTTTACTTTGTAACAACCCGTGAACTGGAGGGAAAACCACTAAAGGATCTCTTTCATGGATCCATCCCCCAGTGTTGTGGGGATATCATGACAACCTCTGTGCATCCCACTATATAGTGAGCAAACAATTGTACCCAACAAATCTTGTCTCTTTTATGGATATAATCAAAATGAACAATTTAACTTGTGGGGATATCATGGCCACTTCAGCGCACCCCACTAGTCAACACACAAATCTTGTCTCTTTTAATGATATGATCAAAGTGAACAATTTAACTTGTGGGGGTCGATATCCTGACCATCTTGGCGCACCCCACTAGTCAACACACTAATATTGTCTCTTTTATGGATAGGATCAAAATCAACAATTTAATTTGTGGGGATATCTTATCCATGGATCTTGGCGCACCCCACTATGTATGCAGAATTATAATAGAACATAGTTTATGTTATCGCTAGGGCTGAAAAATATTCTGACCAGACAATTTTATATTCACCAATTTCATACTCACAAATTTCATACCAGAGCATAGTTAAGACAACAAATATTCAGACCTGTCTGTTATGTAAATGATTAGATTTGTCCTATTGGTAAAAATAGTAGCTAACAAGTTTTCAGACCAGACAACTCATATACACTGGGACTGACGAGTGTTTAGCCCAAACAAGCTATATATGCAGTTTTAACCATGATTTTATTGTAATATCAACTAGCATTGTCATTTACAGTATTAATGGTGAATACATCACCTGTTTCCACTCTGAATCTACTGTTCTGTCAATTCGCAGAACCCAATAAACAATTACAATTTGGATCAAGCATTCAACAACTTGCGTATTAAGTTGATAGGTCTTTTGCTGCTAGCATAGCTATGGTGGGTATATCAATATCATGCTATGGATATCCCCATTCAATGGGCACTCGTCGGATTCGGGTGGGGGAATGCATCTTATTACTGTAGCAGATGAATACTGCCAGTAACCCCGTTGCATTTTTGCGGTTATTGGCCTCCACCTTCTTGGCAATATATTTTGTTTAAGTTGATTATTGGTTGTTTACGTTTATAATAACAAACAGCCCATTTGAATCTGAACTACAGTGTTTGTTGCCAATGAACAAGCCCATCCTCTGAGTTCCCCTCTTGTCCCTATATATAGTCATATGAGATTATGAAGAACATAAAACCTTGATTATGAAATAATCAATTTTATTTTCTAAGCAATCGAACCAAATTTAGAATGGGTGGCATGACGTTTTATATACGGACATGAGCAGTCTATTATTACTCTATTTCACCTGGGAATAGAAAAAAATAATTGTTTTGTGCAAACATAATTCCCTTATTTCTTTGATTATCAGGATTCATTTTCCCACCCTCCCACCCCAATATTATGTTAGCAGCTTGAGATTTATGTTTCATCTCACACTAATCTGTCTCTTGAAATTCAAAACTTGATATTATGGCTACATATATGTTACCACTATTACTAATGCAATAGCTAGGTTATTGATGCCAGGTATGTTTATGGAGCATAGTTATATATCAGCAGGTGGGAGAGCGGTTATTGGCCTCCACCTTCTTGACAATATAGTTTTGTTTAAGTTGATTATTGGTTGTTTACGTTTATAATAATACACAGCCCATTTGAATCTGAACTACAGTGTTTGTTGTCAATGAACAAGCTCATTCTCTGAGTTCCCGTCTTGTCCCTATATATAGTCATATGAGATTCTGAAGAACATAAATTTACTTCCTCTTTGATTGTGAAAAGGAAATAAATATTATTTTGTTTTAACCGCAGCCGTTTTTCCTTGCTAAAATGTGATTATGTTATAAAAAGGATATTAAATTCGTCGCAATTATATACGAAATTTGTTAACCTCGTCCACTAAATTCAATTTGAGCCTCGCTAAAGCTCAGCTCGAATCAAATTTAGTGCACTCGGTTAATAAATTTCTTATAGAATTGCGACTCATTGGAGGTTACAGTGAATTAATTATTTCCCATAGGCCCCAATGTTAACATATAATGGCCTGCAGCCCTGACTATCCATGAATTGTGATAAATGGGTACACGATCACCAGGATTGGCATCTGCGAAAAGTTTCTGCATGAAAAAAATCATATCGCCAGGCATGGAATATAGCTTTAAATTTGGGATTTATAATCTAGAGTCAGAATTGCATGAACAAAATATTTACATTTTTTACTTCGCACTAACCAACCAGAGCCCAGAATTTTTATAATTTTCTCCTGCATCTTAGTCCAAAATCCGATGGAGGGCGCTACCAATCGAATTACAAATCTGTCCCTGGATCTTCGCATTTGAAAATAAAATACAAAATCTCTATCCATGACTTTGTTTTCGTCGTATTAACCCTTTCCTGACCCCACCCCTGTTTACAATTGCAACACAAAATATCTTAAGATGAACACGAAAAGTCACCATGTGAGGTCCATGTCGATAATGTAAACGATGGTAGCATATATACACCATCATTGTTGTTATAGCTGACCGATTTCTCTCTGAGAAAATATGGACGATGGTTTGCTTGATGAACATGGCCACGCTGGAGCTTGAATTGGGCGCACTTGACCAATTCTGAGTTCTGGTAAACGAAATTTTGGCATAAATCTGAAGTTTTGAGTGCAGCAGAATTATTTTGTGCCTACATGTATGTGCATGGAAACAGCCACATCACTCAAAACACACCACTGTGTTGCACTTTTTGTCGACAAGCCACCTCAAGCAGACCAATTGGCTGCCATTTATCCCTGCACTGCTCATGTTTTACATCAAATTTTAGAGAACTGCCACTTATAGCGATGTAGTTTTCTGTTATGGCTCATCGAAAAGCATTTATTTCAGTTTTTTACTCACCCTCGATGTTCAGCGCGTGAATGGTTACCATGCCATTAGTTAAAGGTACACATATGGGCTCATAACGGACAAAAAAGAGGAGATTTTCGAGGTGAAAATTGAAAGAAAAAATTCCCAGATAGGTTAATATTGGCTTCTCATTGATTACCACCTACTCAAATAATATAATATGCCACGTGCTACAAGTTTCCTAATTGTTTGTTGGTCAATATTAATAGGAAACCCACCACTGGGCCCAAATGAGAAAAATGATAATTTGTGTGCTTTATGTTACAGTGAAGTAATTATTTCCCGTAGGCCTCAGTGTTAACATATAATGGCCTGCAGCCCTGACTATCCATGCATTGTGATAAATGAGTACATGGTCACCAGGTTTGGCATCTGCGCAAAGTTTCTGCATGAAAAAAATAATATCGCCAGGCATGGAATATACCTAAACATTTGGGATTTATAATCTAGAGTCAGAATTGCATGAAAACAATATTGACATATTTTACCTCACACCAAAAAAATTCAATCTAGGAACCACGTGCTTTACAATGTGCCAATGTTTTGCTTGGAGTCTGAAATTTCAAGACGAGCGATTGCATGTATTTTATATGTTTCAATATCGAAACTACTATTAACCAACCAGAGCCCAGATTTTTTTTAATTCTCTCCTGCATCTTGGTCCAAAATCCGTTGAGGGTGCTACCAATCGTATTACTTCACTGTAACCTAGAGATCCTCAATATACGATCGCATACAATGTATATAGGCAGCCGGTAATCGTTGTTCCTCTAGAGACAGAAGAGTTCCTATAATTACATGGTCGGTCTTTTGCTGATTGTTGACAATAGAGCTATATAGTATAGATTCTCCGTAGTGCACTAGTTTGGAAATTTGATGATGGTTGGACACAATGGTTAGTGCCGTTTTATCGATGAAAACAAAAGAATAGTTGTAACATGGCAACATTGATCGAAACAAACACCACAATAGTTGTTACCAGTGATGTGCATTGTAGTTTGAACGTGTAGTTATGTAGTTAAGGAGACTTTTTTTGCGGGTCGCAATAATACGAACTAAGATGAAGACTTTGGACCATTTTACTCTTAGTATAGATGCATGCGTTGGTCGGTTTTGCTTCGTGTAAGATATTCATGTCGTGAGCAGTAATGGAGTGGTCCTGTTCACATGAATCAGGATAATTTAGTACACAGTGATGGGAATGGCAGTATCCACAGAGCTGGATTGTAGCCTCTCTTGTCGCAATACTTGCGACAAGATGGTGTGCCTCAATAATCTTCAACAAAAACTTGTCAGAATATGAATTCCTGAAACACAAATGGAACAGTGTGAAAAATTCGACACTCATTGTAAGAAACTGGATATACATGTACTGCGTACTGTACGCACGAGAAGAAGATGGGTTGCCGATTGCATTAGTCCGAAATTGGACGCCCCAATGATAAACATAATGTTATTTCCTAAAAAATTCAGCTGTGCATGATCCTTCCTGTAATATTATATTAAAATAAAAAATAAAAGTTCCCGTACCGATGTGCTTTTGTGTGTTGATAGTACTTGAGAACTATTTCCGATACAGCAAACCAATTAGTTGCTATGTGTTGATATGCGTCAACGCTGGCCAGTAAATTGTGCGAAAACTGGTGCCTTTATCACTAATCAAGTATGCAAGGTCGTATTGATAATTTAGACTATCCACTTTCAATGCCTAAATAATTGATTGGACAAAATGACTAAGAAATAATCCTTTGATCAAAAACACAACACAACCAGTCCTTAACACGGTATACATAACGGATACAAGATCTAGAACACGTTTTGTTCAAGTATAATCCGGCAGTATTTACACACTCTCGGATATCTTCTCGTCGAAATATATAAAAATGAAAACAACATGTTCTACATTCTTACTCTCATTGAATGTGTTAGTTGGCTTCGCTTCGTGTAAGAGATTCACTATCATGAGAAAATGGAGCGGGTTTGTTCCCATGAACCAGGATATGTACACAATGATGACAGTGGCAGCATCCATAGAGCTGGAATGTATCCGTTCGTGTCGAAAGACAAGAGGATGCGCAGCTGTACTCTTCAGTAACAGCTTGTCAGAATGTGAATTCCTGAAACACAAGTGGGACAATGCGGAGAACTGGACACCCATTGTCGGGGACGGGATATACTATCCACGAGAAAGAGGTGGGTTGTCGTATTGCTTTATATATGACGTCATATATTTACGCGAGATCACTGAGTCTGAATAGGTCATTGTCGCATGGTTTCGAGCAAAAAGACACCCAGGATATCTCAAACTGTCTAAAAGACACCCAGGGTGTCCCAAACAAGCAAAATGACACCCATGATCTCAAAGTCTCACCAAACAACGGGAATTTTATTTAGTCGTCTGCTATTAATATTGGTCCAATTATTAAGGATGCGGAACTGCGCTGCCAGTCAGACTCAAAGACCATTTAAATTTCGTTGATATTTCACTCCGATCACAAACAAATAATTATCATATAGTCTAGGCTGTGCTGGGGGGTGATCGTCGCACATCGGGGGAATTTATGCGACCATCATTTTCTTATGGGAAAATTACTCTAGTTTTCGAATTCAGAGGGCGCCGAGCCGAGATAGGTGACAAAATATAACTTTTCACTATGTTTCATAGGGTACCCTACCTAAAAAATGACATATTTTCAAAGGTTAACAGGCATTAGCCAACTGGTTAACAGGGCAGCAACATCGGAAAGATTGTAAACATATTTGCAAAATATGGAACGAATATAGACACTTAATCAGATTCAACATCGTTTTCCTGCTTTCGTTCTGATTTCGTGACGTCATGGTAAAATATGTAGCGTGACGCGTCAAAACTTCATGGCGATTCAGACAAAGTGTTGTGCGTCAACTCTGTGCAAAGATAGCATATCTGTCGAATTCTTCCAAGTTATATATTTTTGGAAATGGAAGGGTACCCCCTATATAATGATGTTCATACTTACATTATATCTTTCCAAGTATTGACATTATAGACAAAAACTTAACCCTCCCCCCAATTTCACAAATAACCACATATATGTGTCCATGCAGTTTGTGTACATCAAATAAATTGACAATGCACAGTTTACCTTTTCATATTGTGTAGAATCGTACGGCGACACTGATAATGTAAAACATCGTTCAAATCCTAGATTAGGAAGGTAATATAAAATCCAAGATGGCGTCCAAGATGGCCGCCAATTTTTATATTGACACTCTATACACCAGATGTATGGTAACAGGACTAGATCATCAACTCATGCAAATATAGCATATCTGTCGAATTTTTCCAAGTTAAATAATTTTGCAAATGGAAGGGTATTGCCTACAAAATGATGTTCCTATCTTTATTATATATCTCCAAATGGTAAACTAATCGAGAAAAGCTTAACCCTCACCCCAATTTCACAAATATCCACTTAAATGCACCCATGCAGATTGTTTCCAATTAAATATCGACAATGCACATTTTGTAGTGTCATATAGGGCAGAACCATCCGAGGACATGGAGAATCTAAGATTCCGTTCAAATCCTAGATTATGAAGGTAATAAAATCCAAGATGGCGTCCAAGATGGCTGCCAAGTTTAATATCGGCACTCTGTGCACA
This sequence comes from Siphonodentalium dalli, assembly GCA_032622095.1. Lineage (NCBI taxonomy): Eukaryota > Metazoa > Mollusca > Scaphopoda > Gadilida > Siphonodentaliidae > Siphonodentalium > Siphonodentalium dalli. Next base: position 99,231,824 of record CP136063.1, read on the forward strand.
CTGAGTGTGCACTGTGCACACTGAGTGTGCACACCGGTTGTGACTGATCTTTATTTCATAGATGCTGTATTGTAATATGTATAAGTCAACTAGTTACGTAAAACCAATGATGGAGACCAAAATGGCCACCATAAAACTAAAAAAAAATCCGATAAAATTACCTGCTTCCGAGTTGCAATGTTATGTCATCTGCATGTTATGAGTTTTGTAGCTTATTCGTTCGTGCATATATGTCTGTTGATAATGTGATCAGAATCCAATAAAACTGTTGGCATTGAGAAATTAAATGCTCATTTTATTTCTCAAAATCGACATGCAATGCCAAATTGCCACAATGGGATAGTGTTTCAACCTGACATCCATTTTGTGGTATACAAGTCAACGTTCTGCTTGGTGATGAAACTGCTGACTCAATAACCAATGTAGGTGTCCACGGTAATGACTCATTAGACCCGGTTACACAAACCGTCAAGCAATAACAACCAATTTAGAATCCTGATAAATGCGGGTATGCAAAGAATGGACAATTTATTTTATATATCTCATCAATGTTGTCAATGCGTACTGGGGTAATTTATTTTCACGTTCATTTGAGTGATGTTCTATGGAAATAACCGAAACAAATCTCAAACAAATCTGACAAAATACGTATCTGTGTCGTTATATTCTCGCTATGGTCCCATCAGACGTGGATTTATGCTTATTTACTTAAGCAGTTCATTTGAGTATTTGCTTATCTGTACTTAATTATATGCCGCTTGATATGCGTGGTTGCAGGTGTATTAATTATTTTATTGAATACACATTGACGACCAATAGTATAATTATTGTCCTGCTAATGTACTATAGATCTTGTATGTCTGAGTAGTGGCTGATGCCTTCGGCGAGTTATATATATGCATTCGCTTCCATATTATTTTATATCTTCCCGGATGTCCAGAATTCGCGTTGCTATCACAATATATTTAAACACATTATATGTATTCAGTATTTAACTTCATACAAGGCATTGGTCATTTTAAATACTATCAAGTTACTTGGAACTTACCCCAAGAATGTTGCACAGAACCAACTTTCAGGTTTGGTTGGAACAGGTAGAATATTATCAAAACTGACCCCTCATTTGTAAATACTAATGCTTTAAATGATAACGGTAAGTGTGAGGCCGTGGTATTGATTGTGCTAAGTCCCATGAAATTTGGATCCATGAAAGTTGGTCTCACACTGTAGGTATCACACGACTCTCCGTCACACGTACCCAACTATGATAATCACGTACAGTACTCGAATGGGATAAAACTATATCATCCAATTTATATATCAGTATGGAGCAATCTCGGCAATTAACCAAAGATGAAAAGTACAAGGATTAGAAAGCCACACAGTTAGAAGACGTGCTCAAAATGTCATATACTCAGTTGCTCAGCATTAGGATGATGCTTGTCATACTAAATGTGTCCCTTTCACTGATGCTGATCTATTTCAAGCAACGGGATGGCAACTCGTTGGTCACATGTTATCAGCCATAGCCGCGGAATTAGTTTTTAATCAAAATAGAGTATAACCGCTACAGGTAGGACATTCTCAAGAAATATAGTAGCCGTGGAGTACTTTTAACACAAACAATAATTAGCAGCTCCTTTGCACGATCGCCAATTTTCTGCAATGGAACAACCTACGTATCTGATATATGTCAAATATTCATGATTGTGGTAATTGTCCCCAGGATACATTTTACGATATGCGTGAACCAATTATATGTATCTGACCGAAAGCATATATGCAAGCATGCGATTATCACAAATATCAGATAATGTACATAGGTGTGGTAGTTATTGCGTGCATTCATCTAAGTAAACGTCCCAGAATCCTTATTTTAGCTTAATATTGAGGAATTTGAAGCCGTAATGGGTCGGTATATTTTGAGTAAGTTTACCTTGTGAGCACCATACAATCAAACCAGGTTCCATCGTTGCATGTGGCGACAGTCCTATATTCGACAATGACACACGTTCTTGTTTAAATGTTGGATTGAATGTATGACGTATATAGACAATCGCAGTCGGACATGTGATGGCTGTTGGACCTATTTGCTAATAATATGGACTCTTCTGCGACATGGGACAAGGCATATAGTAAACTTACACATAGTATCCCACACATATGAAACTTCGAAAGTAGCAACACCCTTTGCTTCCAGCATATTAAATTAGTAATCTCTCTACTTTCTTATGTGTACACCTGGTAGGAATTTAGATCGAGATACTTCATGCTTTGAGTTATGGTATTGTACGTGTAAAATTGCACACAAATAATGCAAACATATTTGCCCTTTGAAAACCAGTTAAGTGTTACATTTAATAAATGGATCTAGTCTCGACTAAGGTTATGCGATTGAAGTTAAGTTGTCTTCAAAATTGTCGATTCTAACTCGCCACCTTATTAAATCGAAAAAAGAAATATTTCTTATAATTTGAATTTAGTCCCAATATTAATAAAATTCGTCCATTTTTCTATTATATATACCCATGCCATTCAGTGCCATTTATGAATTACTTATGATAAACAATTACTTGTTGGGAACAATCACGTATCCAGCTGAAGAGTAATTGGATTGCATCATATGATTGGTCAGGTCAATTTAATCCAACAATACTGTCACAGTGAATTAACTATTGCAACTTCTCGGCTTATCGTACTTGGCAGAAATGCCCGCGCACATGTGCCAACCAACTTTTTTATAGTGTTCCCCGAGTTGACAGCTAATGATTAAATTAGGTTCACATAAGAACAGAACATCAACTTAATCGTGTCACCGGCTGTGTAGATCCGATAGATGTATGTTACTCATAGCTGATAAGTACCAGCATGATGAAGTCATGTTATCGGTAGTTAAATGTCTAACGAAATTGTCTACGAGTGGATAGGCCTTATCCAATATAAAATATGGCAGAAACTTATTATTTCTTCGTCTCTTGACGAAATGGATGATCATCATAACAAAACGCTCAATAGATGTATTAATATATTGCGACAGCGACGTGAAACCTGAACTGCAGGTGTGAAATAAAATGATATGGAAGTGAGGGCATAAACCTGTGAATTAACTCGTCAACCACCCATGACTATAGTACGTTGGTGGGAAATTGATTTAAACTATCGGTTGCAACTGCGAATAGTTCATAAAATGAGTATTTGCAATGAACATGTAACCGTTTATTGTTATCTAAATCTTCAGAGTTGAGAAGTACTAAACAAATACGAATTAGAACTGCTTATGTAAACACCCATTTCCGTGCGGTGAGGCATCCCGAGGAAATGTAGAGAAAACAGTTTTAGTTCGGTCTAAATTGCTGGTGATTATTGTCCGTTATTACATTGGAACATCGCTTCTTTGAACGTAGAAACCAACCACCATGGTAAGCAGTTGACGACATTAGCGGGGTAATGTGAACACAGTTGGCCAACATTTTCGTATAAACAAAATATCCGCAATTATTGTAGGTCCGTTATCTCCAGACGGTTTACGATTGCGGGTCTAATGTGCTACTAGCATGGAAAAACTCCTTTATTTATTGATAATTGAATATATAATTATTAGTGCATACACTGCATAGGCATGTTTTAATCGGCATTGTGGCTTCCATTATTGCTGTACTATGGATGTTTGCAGTTGTAGCATCGTGTAGCAGAACATTGACATATATACCATCAAATGATTGGATGTCAGTTTGAAATTCGGTCCTATTTAGGCAATTTGACATTAAATGATGTCGTTATTTCGAGAAATTAATGAACAGTTACTATCTTAATGTCCCTAGTTCCTTCAGATACGGACCATGTTGGACAAAATGACATATATGTACGAACAAAAAAGCTACAACAGTCATACCATGTGATTTTATTGCAACTCAGAAGTTGGTCGTTTTATCGGAACAGTTCTGTTTATTTTGGCGGCCATTTTGGTCTTCATCATCGGTTTTACGTCGCCAATTGCCTTATACGTATTAAGATACAGACTCCATCCAAGACAAGGCCATATTACATAAAGCACTCGCGATGATCTAGTCCGGTTACCATACATCTGGTGAATAGAGTGTCAATATAAAAATTGGCGGCCATCTTGGACGCCATCTTGGATTTTATTACCTTCCTAATCTAGGATTTGAACGATGTTTTACATTATCAGTGTCGCCGTACGATTCTACACAACATGAAAGGGTAAACTGTGCATTGTCAATTTATTTGGTGGACACAAACTGCATGGGCACATATATGTGGTTATTTGTGAAATTGGGGGAGGGTTAAGTTTTTGTCTATTATGTCAATACTTGGAAAGATATAATGTAAGTATGAACATCATTATATCCAAAAATATATAACTTGGAAGAATTCGACAGATATGCTATCTTTGCACAGAGTTGACGCACAACACTTTGTCTGAATCGCCATGAATTTTTGACGCGTCACGCTACATATTTTACCATGACGTCACGAAATCAGAACGAAAGCAGGAAAACGATGTTGAATCTGATTACGTGTCTATATTCGTTCCTTATTTGGCAAATATGTTTACAATCTTTCCGATGTTGCTGCCCTGTTAACCAGTTGGCTAATGCCTGTTAACCTTTGAAAATATGTCATTTTTTAGGTAGGGTACCCTATGAAACATAGTGAAAAGTTATATTTTGTCACCTATCTCGGCTCGGCGCCCTCTGAATTCGAAAACTAGAGTAATTTTCCCATAAGAAAATGATGGTCGCATAAATTCCCCCGATGTGCGACGATCACCCCCAGCACAGCCTAGACTAATAATATTAATAGCAGACGACTAAATAAAATTCCCGTTGTTTGGTGAGACTTTGAGATCCTGGGTGTCATTTTGCTTGTTTGGGACACCCTGTGTGTCTTTTTGCCCGTTTGAGATATCCTGGGTGTCTTTTTGCGCGTTTGGGACACCCTGGCTACATGTCAAAGTTCTGTAGGTGCATTCCCTTCATGGAACTTTTGAATATTCATGCATTCCATATATGGTATTCATGAATATTCAAAAGTTCCATATCTGGATCTATGGAAGGTTTCTGAGCCGTACCGTAGAGTTTTACACTACCATCTAAAATATTCCAATTGAACCGGGGGGTTCCGGGAACATATGCCGGGGTGGGTGGGTGATCGATGGTACCAACAAACAATTTTTTCCTGCAAGTCTTTTTGACTGTTTTTGCAATGAGTTTGGCTTAAAACACCTTAGAATGTAAATATTAACATAAAAGATAAAAATCATGATGAGCAGACAAACAGTATAGCCTGTAGCCCATGCTAAACGATTGAATTTTGAAATCCAAGATGGCCGTTGGCAGCCATGTTTTTTTTTTGGCCGAATGACCCCATATGACTCATTCCTATTTACATGTCAATGTTAACAACCATGACAAATAGTATGCATAGAAATTCACATACAGTTGTTTATAGTGACCCCCCCCCCCCCCCGCAAAGTGATAGGCCGCCCGTAAGTGAAGTTAGGCCCATTTAAAGTTCCATCATGGATTGTGCCGTCTGAATAGTTAATGTTCCCTCATGTGACGTCACATGATGGACTAAGTGGTCCTAGCGACACGCAGTGTCAAACTTGAAAGGCTGACGCAATTGGCTTTTGTCTATACCGACTGTAATCAATAACTGATCGTTTATACAGAAACGGCTGCACAATCGGAGCTGAAAATTTGTATATAGAGGTAATTTGACCCGGAAAATCTTACTAGATAGGTCCCGTTGACATCAGATGTCTTAAAAGGGCACTAATTATTAATAAAATAAACTAACTAATTATATAACCAAATGGTTGCTATCTGGTCGGTAAAAATTGAAACATGGGGGGGGGGGGTAACTTGGCCCATAGAGTGTCAAGAGATAGATGCCAATTACTTCAGACGACTTAAAGCGGCAAATATGAGCAATAAAGAGCGTTTCTTATCAGCTTAGAAGATATGTAGGAAAATTGGTACATATGTGTCACCACTCACCTGACCAGGGGAATGTCATGGGATGGGCAACTTTGAAGTTTGACGTTGAAGTTTGGCCGCAGATGAATATACCGGAGTAATCGTTTAAAGAAAAATTATGACTACTAAAATGAGTATGAATGGTCAGGTTTATAAAATGGAACAAAATAGAGAATAAACAAGAGAAGGGGACTTCCAGAATATTTTCTTAATATTTGTTCTTATAAACATGATAGTATAGGGTCCCGCTTCTGACAATGAAACATTGCACTGGGGAAAAATGCAATTCTGAAAACCAAGTTCGTATTTTGAAAAACCCAAAAGTTTAAGAGTTTGTATGCAAAAAATTAAAAACACCTGGAAAAGTATTATCATGACTTTGGCACGTCTTAAGAGGATAGAAAGCCTGCAGGTGGTGGGTAGTAACAAAATTGCAGGAAGGTATGCCGTTTTATTATCTTGAATTTTTGGGGACCCACCACCACCAAACCTGCAAAAGAAATATGTTTTACTCCAAATTTGTTGACACCCCAAAAAAAATATAATATTTTGGTCCGAAACAGAATATAACAGAATATATACCACGGCATGGGAACTTATCTCCTGTAGTCCAAATGACTGTTTTAGCAGTTATGTTTTAATGAGAATTGATTTTTTTCTTCAAAATACTGACTGATATCTATTTGTCTACCACATACATGTGTTAGAGTTTACAGGTCAGTGCGTAGTGCGAGTATGTTTGGTCAGTCTGGGTGGTCAAATTCCACACTGCTAAATGGAAATTCTAAATGCATCGATGTAGTGGACAAATACAGCAACCATTCACAAGCTGATAGCCACTGCTACAACTAGCACCATTATAGTATAAGGCAAATGCATAACATTTTACAAAAGTGATACATATCCAGTGAGATATCAACCCTCCCTGCATGCTATTACATGAACCGAACATGTCTATCTATTTGACTGTAATACCATTTTAAGCTGATAGGATTGCCTCAGGACAGTGATCTCAATTTTGACTTTCGAGTTACTGTTGACATTTTGTATACACTTCGTGACATATGTTATTAAGCTCCAACTCACATATTTGGAAATTAGATACAGAGAGAGAGAAGATTCACTAGGCTGCAACTGGAACTATTATTTGATTAATTGTTGATATTATCCAGCCTTGATCACTGTGCATAATACACCCAATTCAATAATTTCTAACCATTTTCCGTGACATATCAGTTATTAAAGGCACGGGCGGCGTTCGTTGCAGAAATATTCATATTTGTTCAAATCGCCATCAACAGAAGGAATATTAAAAAATATATAGTTTTGTTCTTATATGCCCAACATAATCAAAGCGTAAATAGTATATTGTCGTCAAGATGTACGATGGTGTATGTAAACAAGAACCTGCTCGTGTTACAGATGTTTTGATTCTGTTTACATAACACAGCGCAATTCTATTGGTTAATCACACAAAAATTATGTAAACGCTCTTTATTATTTCCATATCAGGAAACAAATAACGCTCATTATGTTTACCATATCTGGATCTAAACAAAAGCCAGGTTATGTAACGTTCTTTGCTAAAATTGTTTACATAACAAAGGAAAAACATCTGACAATACCATACTGTGTATGTCATATTTCTGATTGGTATATATAAGAACAAAGTCTGTCTATATTTTGCTATTCTTTCTGTTTATGGCGGTTTTTGACGGAGCTGAATATTTTAACAGCACACCCACCGCCAACGCCGCCCGTAGAGTTAACATATTTGGAAATTAGATACAGAGAAAGAAGATTCACAAGGCTGCAACTGGAATTATTATTTGATTAATTGCTGATGTTGCCAAGCCTTAATCGCTACGCATGATACACACAATTCAATAATTTCTAACTATTTTCGGATTAGTCAGTCAACCAGCTCAGCATTATTCCATACCACTTTTGTTGGTCAACTGGGACATCTACTACTGCACTAAATGATAAGCATTTACTATACCAGACTTGGATACTTTATATGGCATGTGGGGTGGTAACACATTTAGTCATCTGAGTTTATATATATATACTTGGTGGTTGCCCGTCACAAAATGACGGGTATATATAAATGTTCTTTGTTACTTTCTAGTGTCCCCGGTCATGAATAAATTCTCATTTCTATATTAGAAACGGAATGGTCTTGCTTCTTATTTTTGTTACTGGATGCTCGAGGGAACATTTTATTTCACTAAAAACGGTATTTTTACACATCCAGCCCACATATGCGCATGCATATATTGAACGAAACAAAATCAGCATATTACTTTAAATATTACTACATACTAATTGAAACATATATACTCAATTCTGGAGCTTTTCTTCAGCGACGAAGGGAGCTCGCGGCACATTTTTATCTTAAACGGACCCCCTTTGGAGTCTGTATCCAGCATACATGCAGCCTAAGGATCACATGCCCCTGCACTGCACGGCCCATTTGTAGGAACACTTTATTAAAACAAAAACTGTATTTTCTACCCCACCTCTCCCCAACCCACATTATATGCATGCAAATATTGCATTCGGTGGCCTTTATTTGTCGGGGAGGGGCCTGCGGCCCCTTTGTGCTCTTCGAGAACATTATATATGTGCCAAGACGGGGTACATATAACGCTCAGACAATTAAAATGATTTGATCATTTAATAACAAAAATAGCCTTTATTATAGGTCAATGGGATCTCTTCGTCGTCGTATATGGCTTCTTCTAGTTGTGTTCGTCTTCCTGTCGTCTGCTCGAATTGGGGTCTTCTCGTGTCCTCATAAGCTGGGCGTGTCTTCTTGTCGTCTACGCGAATCGGGGGCTGCTCGTGTCTTCATAAGTTGAGGGTGTAATCCTGTCTTCTGCGTGGTTGACGTCTAGCTGCGTTCATCGGTCTGTCGTCTGCTGCGCTTCTTCGTTGATACATCGGGGTTGCGTTGTTGGAAATACAAGATTGTATTGCTTACCTTGCATGTCCATCCAAGAGTGTTCCTAGTTGTCTTCTTAGCGCCGGAGAGTCGTTGGTCACTGATTGCTGCTCGATGAGAACTGATTATTGACTACCAAAACCCTTGTAACTTTAAACGTTGGGGCGATGTGGTTCGCCCAAGGCGGATGACATGGTTCATCAAATGGGGCGTACCTAGGTAATCGGGCGAGCGTCATTCTTCTATGTCGTCTTTTGGTCTCTCCTTTGGTCAGCTCGCCGCATTAGTTTCCAATGGCCATCTTCTTGGGGACACCTGATCTCACTGATCCGTAGATCGATCGGATAGCCGTCTTTCCTGCGATGTATACTTCTAGTCTTTTCTTCGCCATCACGCCGCATTAGTTCTCTACTTCGTGTGCGCTAATCTGGTGTTTGTGTCACGTATTTCGTATCTCGATATAGTTAACAGGGGCGACGATTGTCCTATAATCGGCCGTAGATCGTCTCTCCACGTTGGGAACACAGGTCCAGACACAGTTTTGTAGATACACAATCTTTTATTGTAACATCAAGAATGCATGGATATATATTTACCACAACAACTTTCACAAAGCTAGCAGGTTGAGAAGTCGCCTGAAGTCTGTCGTGGGGCCAATCAGTCACTTAGAGAATTACAACCGAAAAGCCACGACCAAAAGCAAACATACTATTTTATTCCAACTTTCTCCCCAAGTCACATGACTGGTCTCTGATACGATATACTCACAGCCAATTCCAGGCCAGTAACTTCTTATTCGTTATTCTCTCAGACCAGTGAAGGGGTTTCCACGTGACATTGATCTGTTTCCAAACATATGATTCGATATACTTCTGAACCAGTAAAGTCGTGGTCCCACACTCTTATTGATCAGTTGGTAATTGGTTTTATTAACCTACCCTACACAGACCTTCAGGCAAATATTAACCCCGACATTCCACTATAGCACACACGTCCTTTTTTTTTCGAGTTTAATTATTTAAGTAAACTAACAACTCCACCGTTGCAATCGGTTTCGTTGATTAAGTTATCTGAAAATATCAAATTTCTTCATTCCACTGTTAGGGTTTGCAACCCCTTCCAGTTCTTCTTGACCATATTGAAATATCAAGCGTTTCCAACTGCTCCCAACCCCTTAACGAACATCAATTTATAATTAAATCTCCTAACTACAACTTCATAATTTCTTTATCCTCCCTCGTTCTTCAACGATTTCTTGTACCAATTGTACAATATTCAGCTCAATTCCACAAATTGCATATACGAATACAATTACATTTCATTACATACACAATTTCAGTACAATCGGCCGTAGATCGTCTCTCCACGTTGGGAACACAGGTCCAGACACAGTTTTGTAGATACACAATCTTTTATTGTAACATCAAGAATGCATGGATATATATTTACCACAACAACTTTCACAAAGCTAGCAGGTTGAGAAGTCGCCTGAAGTCTGTCGTGGGGCCAATCAGTCACTTAGAGAATTACAACCGAAAAGCCACGACCAAAAGCAAACATACTATTTTATTCCAACTTTCTCCCCAAGTCACATGACTGGTCTCTGATACGATATACTCACAGCCAATTCCAGGCCAGTAACTTCTTATTCGTTATTCTCTCAGACCAGTGAAGGGGTTTCCACGTGACATTGATCTGTTTCCAAACATATGATTCGATATACTTCTGAACCAGTAAAGTCGTGGTCCCACACTCTTATTGATCAGTTGGTAATTGGTTTTATTAACCTACTCTACACAGACCTTCAGGCAGTAAAAACCACAGAAGTCGATTATAATATCGGTGATAAAGTCTACCATAAGATTGGACAAACATCGGGTAAATTGTCATTAAAATGGGATCCATATCACGTGATTTTAGAAAAAAAGGCCCTGTTTCTTTTATTATTAAGAACTTGATAACGGGAAAATTTTTCAAGTCTCATAGCAGAAATTTACGTCACGCCAATATCGAAGTATGGAAAATACCAAAAAAGACATTAACGCGCCGAACCAGACAACAACAATTGCTTTGTCCGGATAGCGATGAAGATATTCGGTCCAGCGAAGATGAATCAGAAAATCCAATGCAGAATATAATAAATAAACATACAATACAAAGACCAATCGAGAATAGTGCTTCAGAAGACGACTTGCCTTTATGTGAGCTTAGAAACCGACTTAGAAATATGGAACGCGAAACGTCGGACATGGACAGTGAAATTATTCCCTTGGGTGAACTTCAACGAAGGCTGAAAAAAGCTAATCCTCGAGAATCTGGCCATAAAAATACAGTAATGTCCGACGATATGAGTGCACAAAGTGATCAATATACAGAACATATAACTCACCCAGACGACAATGAGGTGTACATGTCTAGCCAGGAATTTTAAGAAAGCAGGTTATAACTCATGTTGTCAGTGTTACAATCAGATTACACTATGCGACAAAGTCGAATTTTCTGTCTGAGTGTGTACATTGTATGACATGCTATAAGCAAAAACATGCCGTTAAAAAGAGAGCAATAAACATAAAGATGTGAAGGTGTAAATTGTAAAATAAAGGGCCCAGAACCTGTAAAAGGTAAAATCATAAGAGGTGTTAAAGGAGGGGAACAGAATGTTGACAAGTGTCATATTGAAAGGTGTTATAAATACAATTGGTAGTGGTCTATACACCTCAGGCCATAGGCTCGATAATCACTTAATAACGTGTAAGTGAATTAAACTAAGCTGTGTTAAGTAGAAAACGCTTAAAAATCGTTCTACATGTCACCGTCAAGTGATAAAATACAAAATGTGCAAAATAAAAATATTTTTACAAGTGAAAATAGGCCACCAATATAATAAAGAGCGTCTTTGTTACACGTGTCGTTGGTTATTCGATGCACCGCATTAACACAGTGTGATGCTGGTTTTGAGTTCAATGATCGGTTAAATTAATTGAAAACTAGTGACCAGATTGCTCAATAAAAGTCACTAAAATAAAGGCATATAGAACCAAAAGTTGCTGAACAGGTACTGTTCGTTCATTTACATAATGGATTTCGATAATACCGAAAGTTTCGATAAAATTACGAAGCCGAATAGTGTAAAACACTAAAAATGGCAATTCCCAACATGCAAGGTTCAAATTGCGCTAAAAACACTGCATATTTTTGTAATAAGCAGTGATAGTTGTATGGCATATATAGGATCGCATCACGATAGCAGTGGTGATAAAGGTTTGAGGCAAATTGTCTGTTAAACTAGAAGAAAAATAGTGTTCCGTATGCTAAAAGAAAAGACACTATAATAAACAGGCAAAGTGAAATGAAAGATAGTGAAAAATGCTCTTCGTTCATTTACAGAATGGATTTCGATAATACCGGAAGTTTCGATAAATTTACGAAACCGAATAGTATAAATCACGAAATAACAACTGAAATTTACAACATACAACGGAAAATTGAGTTTAAGAATTAACAGATTGTAGGAAAAATGCGAGATATTCCTATGGTGTACGAGAAAGGGTGTGGAGTCCCTATAGGGCTAAAGTTAGGCACAATGGGTGTGATTTAGGGGATGAAAGGTCCCCAAATCAATTCAGAGAAAGCAATAAATATTGGTACTGTGTGTTGATTGGACGAGGAAGAAAAATGAGATATGGGAGGTGTCACCTTAAAACTTAGTTTTGTCCAGAAGAGAAAACATTCATTTTTTTCTCTCTCTGGAGTAAAGACGTAAAACATGTTCTACTTGCTAATGCTGTGCTTGCATTGTGTGGCCAGGGCGTTGCAAATTGCCCAGGTTGATCTCGTTTCGGGGTGGGATTTTGACTGGTTGTCAATAACCCCGGAACATATTTTGCCACCGCCCGTGGAGGGTTGGGCCGGGCTGAACGGGGAGGATGCGGAGAGCGACCCTGATCAGGAATGGGATATTGAGGGAGATTGGTTGGCGGTGTTGGGGATTGATATTGCGGGATTCGCGGGTCAGAATGGGGATCTTGATTCCAGTTCTGATACCGAGGATCCATTCGCTGATATGCCTCCCCTTGAACCAGTTCCATCGAGTTGGGGTGTAGGCCCTGATGATGATTTGGAATTGGACGCTGACACTGAACTGAGCGGGAATGAGAGTCCCCGTTCGGAGTGGTGTTTTGCGCCGCGGGATGGCGTATCATATCAACCTCCAACGTACGACCAATCTCAACCTCCATTTTTGTGGACTATCCCATCTCCTTTGATCATGGGGCGTTTGATGCATTATACTAGGACTGGACCGAGTATCATCCTAACTCCCCCACCCGAAGATAATGTTGATCAACATTTAATAGAGATAATGGACACCTATTGGGCACAGGTGAATCCGCTTTATTATGAAGACTACACACAGTGGTTTCATAATGGGTTGATTCGCCCTCCTGTGCCCTCAGAATATAGGACTGAATATCTCACAATGTGGGATGCTCAGGTGGCAATGTTACTTGGTCAACAATGGCGGGCATAGCAAGTTTCACTGATTATTAAATAAAAAGAAAACAACAATAAAAACAATATATAAATATTGAGAAAAACAAACAAACAAACAAACAAATAAAACGCGAGAGAGAGAAGAAAAAAAAAACCCAACTAATTCTATCATTCTAAACTTGGATGCTTTGGCATTCAAGTTGGAAAAAAAGGGAGAATTTCCCAGGGCACGAAATCCGTGTATCAAAGCGATATACGGAGAGCGGGTAGCCTCGTGGCGGAGGCGTTTAGGACAGGCGTCTTTGTGTATCGATCCAAATCCGTGTATTTTGTGCTGATTCGGGAAAAACAATATTTGACCTGTCCTAACGAAACGAAAAACAGGATAAATTAATGAGTTTTGGGGGTATGATAAAAATTGTAAACGAGAAAAATTGTCACAAGAAGCAATTAATTGAATGTAATGTGGGTCAGATATAATTGAATATAAACTTCTTATATATAGGCCATAGAAATAGCCATTTATAACACAAAAATATTATAAGTAGGTAAGATTGTAAATGGGTTTGCAAATTGTAAATGGGTTTGCAAAGTCTAGATAAGTTGTTTTCGTATGGAAGTAAAATTGTCAGATAATTGAATAGTATATCTGTGTAGATAAGATTTTAGAAGAGCTATGTATCACGGACGAAGTTATGGTAAGTAAATGGTAATGTGGAATGGAAAAGCGTAAACAATTTGGTGGAGTAATTGAATGATATCTGCTTATATAAGGCTTAATAACAGAGTCATTTACCAAGAACGGAAACAAATAAACAATTTGGAATAAACAAATTGGAAATGGATTGGAAAGTATAAGTAAATTGGTCGAGTGTAGAAATAATGGAATCTTATGTTGGAATTGATCGTGTAGTGAACAAATTGAAAATAAAAGTGGGTTAGTAAGCTGATACGAATTCTCATTGTTTTTCAGATGGAATCAAAAAGTCTACTTCTTCTGTTTGCATTATTAAACACCGTTCAACTAGAACCCGAACAACCAAGTGGGACTATTACAGCGAGGCATAATGTTATATTTGAAAAGCTGAAACTGATTTATATGAATTCAGCAAAATGGAATCTTGGATTTGTAATAGATTTACAACCGTTCCAGACATTTCTGAAGTCTGTCGTGGGGCCAATCAGTCACTTAGAGAATTACAACCGAAAAGCCACGACCAAAAGCAAACATACTATTTTATTCCAACTTTCTCCCCAAGTCACATGACTGGTCTCTGATACGATATACTCACAGCCAATTCCAGGCCAGTAACTTCTTATTCGTTATTCTCTCAGACCAGTGAAGGGGTTTCCACGTGACATTGATCTGTTTCCAAACATATGATTCGATATACTTCTGAACCAGTAAAGTCGTGGTCCCACACTCTTATTGATCAGTTGGTAATTGGTTTTATTAACCTACTCTACACAGACCTTCAGGCAAATATTAACCCCGACATTCCACTATAGCACACGATGTATATGGTATATCGTGCTGTCCCTATGAACTGGAGATTGTCTGCTTACCTGGGTTGAAGGTTCTGCCCATGGGTATATATTGGCACATATGATCTTAAACAGCGCATGCAGGCATCGCGCACATTTGATCTTTTAAACATTCTTATCAGATTTGCACTCAACTGAAAGATTATAAGAGCATTAATTAGCGTCGGCAGTATTGTTACTGTATTATTAGTACCGGCCCGGGAATGGTTTTTCTAACTGAGTTCCGGCGAATCTACTGAACGGTACTCACTGGCCATCTTCCGGTATACCGGTACTCCTTCGATTCCACAATCCACACTCAATGCACACTTTTCTTATCAAATAGAGCATTCTTTACTTAATTTCACACCGAACTGGCAAATTGAAATACGATATTAATTAGACTCTGGACTCCACTAAATGCACTTCCACGACAAAAGCAATATGTATTTCTTATATTCACACTCAAACCTGATCTGACAATTAATTTATAGCGCACATTTTCAGCAACGCTTCAGAGCCATTCTCAGATAACAGGGACCAATACGGGTTTTACCTGTCGCACACCACTTTCAACATAAAAACTACCATTTTCGTGTTCAAAAATGTTCCTCTCCGGTTGAAACGAACCAGTTGTGATTTATTTTAAACAATGTGGATACAACGCCATGATAATTTTGACACCCTGTAGCGATATATACCCCATATCCAACCAAAAGAGCCTGTCGCAAGCTCGGTTGGAATAATTTATTTAATCCTACAACTCATAAAAATGGCTTCATTGGACTTGTATTGGGTTTGTCGACGTATCTGTAGTCGTGACAATGTTAGAACGTAGTTGGTGGCATAAATTTAGCAGGAACGGTATATTTTACACCACGATATGTTGTTGTCGCAAATCGTCGCGACAGATACGTTACCAAGTCAAAAGTTGCGCCTTGTCAATAAGTAAAATGTGTATCAGGTTTGCAAGTTGTGTCCATACATCCGTCCCATGGATGTCTTTGAGTATGTAATATCGAAAACTTGCTCGACAATTTGTGCAAGAAATGCTAGCGATACATAGCCTCGGCCCACGGAGTGGTACGTTACTTTTCGACAGATACGTTACCAACATTTAGTGCCATATCTCAATAAACGTCTTAAACCTTGCCGATTGGTATTTTCTATCATATAACAGGTTCGGCTGGGATCATTTAACAATATAGTTTGGAAGCTTTTAGTATTCACCAATAGCCACAGCTGCTAAAAACGTTTCGATTCGACATATACGTTACCGCGACAGATACGTTACCGATTATGCAATCGTGTTCGTAAGCCGAAGAAAACATCAATATGACTGTTAGAATTGTTTTAATTGACACAGTTAAATGTTCTATTGTTATTATGATAGGTCCTTAGGGTATATAATGCCACAGCAATATACAATTAGGCCTACGTGGTCTTTAAAAATTGCGTAGGCCCTGAGGGGGGAGGGCGGGGTGGGGTCGGACAAAAATTTGCAGACACTTGTTCGTAGGCCCAATAGAGTTAGTGGAGTAGATTAAGTCAAATTTTCAAGGCAATTGTTCAAATTGTGACTAAAGCATGAAACTTTGCACACATGTATATATTCACATACTTATTTATATTAGATATGGCGCCACGCTGAAATTTCACTTCAACCCCCCTTTTAATGGGTTTTCCTTATTTAAAGAGCGTTTCGTGATTATATAATTAATTAAATGTGCAATTAATCTTACCATGAAATATGCGATTTAAAATTAGGCATATTCAGTAAGTATGACTCTGACAGATATAATGCCACATTTTTAGGGTAAAATTGGAACTCCCCGTCCAAGATGGCCATCAAAATGGCAGCTGAAAGAGTAAATTTGACGTTTTTTCACTAAATATCTTCTAGATCAGGTTTTGCTTTATGGAACTGGTTCGGAAATGTGACTTTATTTGGTATTGTGCGTGTTAAGTTATCATTAGAGCAATGAAATATACCATTCGTGTGATCCTAGTCCCTTCCAATCCCCCAATAATTCGATTATAGAGAACTCGGTATGAAATTTCACGAAAAATCACCGTTAGGATTCTGGTCATATTTTAACAAGAAATTGACAGAACTGTGCGAACTAAGCGAGGCATACAATTACTTATGAATATTTGAACTCAATGGAACAAAAATTGTCACTTTGTCTGAAAATGGCTGCCAAAATGGCAGCCAAAACCTGGAAAATGGTAAATATTTCCCCATCATGCCATGTAATCGCTTACAAGTTGTGATTGGCGAATACAATTGGCTATGCTGTCTTATGTTAACATTTCTGATGCACATTGGTTAAGTGTTACTAATGTAACCACTGACATTACGAGAATTATTGGATTTTTTATCACAAGTTTGACACAAATCAATATCGGCAAAAAATTACTATTCTGGTTTGGACATTTATTCAAGTAAATGGAACTATCTTTGGTATAAAAGATGTTTATTGTTCTTGATATGTCTTAATAAATGCGTCACACTAATGCGTTTTTATACAAAATTACTCAAGATGGCTTCCAAAATGGCAACCACATTTGATAAAAAAAGAGTATTTTTTACATATATCCAGAGCAGTATTCTCTGTTCCAAAGAGTTAGCAAAAAAATTGTAACACTTAGTGATTAACCATGTTTCGTAATCTACTGACTACTACATGTTTCATTCTCGTTGTCCCTGTACCTTCTGGGGCATGACAAATTCATTTTAAATGATGCACTGTAATATGGAATTTTGCTACTATATAGGTATACAAGGGGTGACTGTATGGTCATGTGTGAGGTGAATAGCTATACAAGGACTATTTGTATGGTTATTGAAGTGGTTTATGTGTATACTGATAGTAGCAGTATATATTCATCTGTGTGTTGTTTATGTATATATAGAGTGACTGTATGGTCATGTGTGGGATATACATGGGATATACATGAGTGACTATTGTCAATGAAGGGTGTATATTTATACATATGATGGCTGTATGATCACGTGTGGGACTGTAGGTGTATGAATAAATAGGCAGTGATTTTATATATGCTTATGTGCAATGTGTATAGGTGTACATGGAATGACAGTACGGTAATGATTGTTGAAGTGTATATGCATACCTGGAGTATACATGGAGTGTCCTTGTGGTCATGGTTGTATATGTGATGTATAATCATCTCTGCCGTGGCTGTATTATCATTGGTGTGTGTATATGTATACAGAGAATAGCTGTATGATCATGAATGGGGTGATTGAGTATACCGTGACATCGAGTGGCTGAATTGTCATGGGCGATGTATATATGTAAATCTGGAGTGTACGAATGGTCGTGCGTGATATTGGTATATTCATTGGTGAGGTGTATATGTATACATGGATTGACCTTATCGTCATGAGTGGGGTGTATATGTATATCTTGAGTGGGTATATGGTCATGGGTGCGAAGAAAATGTATACAGGAGTGACTGTATGGCCAATGGTGTGGTACTATGCGCGGTATTGCTATATCTAGAAGGTATGTAGGGTTAATGGTGAGGTGTCGATGTATACCTGGAGTGATTCTATGATAGGCATTGGTGGGGTGTGTGTGTGTGTACATTGTATATATTTATTGGCTATATGGGTGTGGTCAATATGTACACAGGGAGTGATCGTATGGCCAATGGTGAGGTGAAGTTGGTAAACAAGGAGTGATTGTATGACCACAAATGTTGTGTATGGGTATGCTACGAGTGCTGAATTGTCTTGAGTGGGGAGTATATTCAAGCCTGGAGTGTGTGAATGGCCATGTGTGCGGGGCATTTGTATATATACAAGGGCTGTATGGCCATTGGCGATGTGTATATGCATACCGGGAGTTACTCTATGGTTATGGTTGCAGTGTATATGTATATCTTGAGTGGATATATGGCCATAAATGTGGCAAATATATATACAGGGAGTTATTGTATAGCCAATGATGAGGTGAATATGTATACAAGTGATTGTATGATCACGATTGAACGACTGTATAGTCATGAGTGAAGTGTAGGAGTATATCTGGTGTACCTGAATGGTTGACTCATGGCTGTATAGTCATGTGTGTGGTTTACGGATAAACCCAAGTGTCCTTGTATGGTCGTGGGTGAGGTGTGTGTGTATAAAGCGAGTGGCTGCATGGTCATTTGTGTGGTGTTTATGTATATATAATATGATTGTATGGTCAGGGGAGAGTAGTGCAGTTGGACCTTTGGTGGCTATCACTTTCCATAATAATAAGCATATGTTAATCGATTGGGATGTAATTTCAGAGAGTTCTTCATCTTGGTGGCCTTTTATATGCACAATGGAGGAATCTGTTTTCCTGACATTAGTAAATCAATCTTGATGCCAAGGACTCAGAATTTGATGTTATTAAGCAGTTTTTTACTCATCTCTTTGTTTGACTTTCTAAAAAGTCATCTGGTCCACCCGCCAGTGTTTTAAGTTGGCTATTTCTCTGTCATTCTAGAGTAAAAGGTATTGAGACACATATCCTGATAGACGTGTTACCTGGTCGGACATCCACTTACCTATAATGATTGCACATGTTATTGGGCCTGAGTAGCCACATAATTATGCCAGTTCAGTTTCAGAGTTCTGCTCATTTGAAAATATCAAATTTTCTACCAAATTTCGTGGACATTTTGAAAGCCAGCTTGAGTATATTTTTCTAAAAACACTTCAGTGTTACGCATTTAAGACGGATCAAAACAATAAACACAAAAGATAGTTCCATTTTACTTGAAAAAATGGTGCAAACCTGAAAAGTTTTTGTTTTCCCGATTTCGAGAGAAAATTTCAATAATTTTGGTAATGTAATAGTAATACTTATCCAAGATGCATCATAAATGTTAGTATTCAATGTATATAAGACAGAAAAGCCTATTTTATTCATCATCCACAACATTCAAGCGATTGCGTGGCACGACGGGACAATATTTACCATTTTCCATATTTTAGCCGTCATTTGACAGCCATTGTTAGCCAAGTGACAATTTTGGTTCCATTGAGTTGAAATTTTCATAAGTTAATGGTAAGCCTCACTTATTTTGCACAGTTCTGCTCATTTCTTGTTGAAATATGACTAGAATCCCAATGGCGATTTTTGGTGAAATTTCATACCGCGTTCTGTAAAATCAAATTATTGAGGGATCGGAAGGGGCTGGCCGCTGGGATCCAACGAATGTCATATTTCATTGCTCCAGTGACCAATTAACATGAACAATACAAAATAAAGTCACATTTCCGAACCAGTTCAATTCAGAAGAAACTGGTCTGAAAGATATCAGTGAAAAAACGTCAAATGTACCACTTACGGCTGCCATTTTGACAGTCATCTTGAACGGGGAGATCCAATTTCACCCTAAAAATGTGCCATTATATCGCGCTGAGTCATTCTTACTGTATATGCCTAATTTCAAGCGCAGATTCCATGGTAAGATTAATTGTGACATTTATTAAATTATATAACCACGAAACGCTCTTTAAATTTAAAAGAGGGGTTAAAGTGAAATTTCAGCGTGGCTCCATATCTAATATCAATTGGTATGTCAAAATTTCATGCTTTAGTCACGAAGTGAACAATTCTTTTACTAATCTACTCCATTAGGTGGGTGTCCCGCGGACGGACCTTTTTAAATACCGGTATTTAGAAATATTTATTATGTTGTTCAATACAGGCCTATAACTATTTGGATACCTACTATTAAGTCGATAATCAGACTTTTTACAAACTATTCAATATGCATGCATGTATATAATATATTGATCTATCTGTTTGCTTTTGCATCCAATACAAGCTATTTTGTTACAAATATGTACCAAAGGAAGCAAACATACTGTGGCATATTCATGTAGTACAATGCCAGTTTTGAAACTGAGAAAATATAATTTTCTGTTATATAGCGACAGATACGTTACCTAAAACTTGGCCGATGTACCAACGCATATCTTGGGAAAAAATAAAGCTATTTCAGATAATTTTGGTTCCTTGTAAACCCCAGTGTGTGGAATCACATGTACATTGAAACATTTGTCCACGGCGCTCATAATAATGTAGGACACACGAACTGTGTGTTATGTTTTCCTGAAATGGTTGAAAATAAGTCACGATTCGAGTAGAATTCGTGTATATATGGTCCATAAATAAAAAGTATTCCATACCAGATATGATTTTTCAGTCAATATATGCAACTTGTGGACTGATATGAGCATTACATCTTATTGTGCATAGCAGAAATCCTCTTAGATAGAAAAACCGATGTTATCTAGAATGATGCTGTGGTAACGTATCTGTCGCACACTGAAAATGCGGGTACCATCTTCATGGAGTCATATTTTATAGGAATATATCATCGATATGTTAACCACTTCTGTTAAATGTACAATGGATACCCAACTTCACAAATAAATAATGTTGACAACTGTTTACGAAAATTAATTTTTCGATTTTATTTTGTTGCTTTGGTCCCGGTTACCTGAGAATGGCCCTTCAAATGATAGAATGCATGGACATTTCGTCAATACAATAGCAACGAAAGTGTGGGTTTGTGTACGACGTCACATGACGTCATTTCGACAAACGTCATAAGAAATAGTGTCTGCTTGAGTGCAAATACTGCATTTGGGAACCATGTTAGATCTCAGGTTTGCTTTCAGCAATCGTTTACGACACTATATAGGCCGTAGTAGAAATTTGGGCCACATTGCATTCATGGTTGAAAAGTTATAAACGCGCCAAAAGCGTGACCGAGTTATACGTACACACACATATACACAGATACACAGACAGACGACGGGGTTTATATAGCCTATATATATGCAAATAATTCACTGATTGACTCGATGCACCGATGACAGTTATTGCCTAAAGCCATTGGTGGTCACATTAATGTTTTAGACAGTTTCTTGATATGTTTACATGCAGCCAATGATCTGGGTCTTAGTTACATCAGGAAAAGTATATTTATTTCACTTTTGCATTTCTGGAAGATGTTTATGTTTACACGACTGTTGAAGTTTCTAGTCTCAACTTTATCTCTCACAAGTTCATTGAGGAAACCATGATTTATTTCGGTTATGCATTTTCTAAATTGTTTTCGTTACAAGATTGTTGAAGTTTCTATACACTGGTCTGTAGTCTATTTTAACTTATTATTTTGAAGAAAATATACGATTCCAGATCTCATTAGTTTGTTCGTTCTTCTAAATATGACCATGTCGGATTCTTTCCGAAGGGTGTCGGGAAAGAAGTTTTTCACATCACCGACCCATGATATGTGATATGTCATAGCTTAAAGTACGGTAATGTGAGACGCTCCGGTAGGTTGATCAAATAGAAATGGAGAATAATCGTTCTCAAAGTAGTTATTCTTTTTACAAATAATATATCCAAATTGACAATACACACCGTCGTTCGTATCATATAGTAATTTAATGCAGTGACCCTCGAAGGTGAAACTGTTTTCTTTCGTTTATCGCAGATAGTTGCGTCCCGAATCGAGAAGTAAATATTTACAATTGAGCTTGAGATTTTCAGCGATGTTACTTAAATGCTGCACTCTTCCAGTTGGTACAGCGCCTGAATACTAACTTATCAGTTTCACGCACCCGAACAACTCCAAAATATGTCGCTAATGTTATCTCCACTATAAGGTCAATATGAGGTCCCAGTAACATGTTTTTTTGCAGTTATAATGTTTTAAATTATTATAAATTATGGGTACACAAGGTCTTTAGTACAACATGTGCATTTAAGGTTGTAAAAAATGCGTCTTTGCCTCTCGGGCCACCCACCACCCGACACACCTTCATGTTTTACTACCCCCTGCAGTAGGTCGGTATGTTGCGTAGTGATCGACCTATCTCATTCGTCGCTCCAAATTACTTAAATATAGACATAATTTGAAAGTTCAAAAATGGGCCATGGCTGTTTAAAATAAGGTGTATGAAGGTCGTTCATAGGCGACACATTGTGGCAGTCACAATGACTGAATTGTTAAGTTCGCATGTTTCCGTTGAGTATAGAGTACCTACGATCAACAAGTCGTTGGTTTGGGTACCCAGGATCTCTGAAACTTTGATTAAACTACCGGTATCTAGGATATTAAAAATCTCGCCCAACCGACGCGCGACCTCTACCAGAGAGACATCTTAACAACATGGTGGCTATTTTGGAATAATTAACACATCTGACATAAAGGTTTTTTTTCGTCAAAATGGGCACGTATGGATTACCTCGTCAGATTCCGCCACCAGAGGTCGAGGAGTCCAGAATGGTATGGATTATAAACGTCGAATTTGTATTGAAGCGAAGCAGACGGCGTATATCTATAAGTGCCACCGCAGACGCTACGATTAAAATCGTAAGTGGGGGAAAATCGTAGGTGGAGAAATCGTAGCTTGCCCGCAGACGCTACGGTGCTGCGATGTTTGCAGCTACGATTTTATCCACGTGATCGATCACATGATAGCAAAACGTTAGACCACATTCTCCGCATTATGCAACTAAATACATATGCATGGCATGTATCTCAATTTTCTAAACTAACAATTTGATGTTGAAAGTTCAAGTGAAATTGAATATATGTTTTATTTTGACATTTTTGTACCTGTCAACTCAACAGGCTCAGCTGCCCCAATTGAATTTCAACAATTGCGGCAGCCCTCTACTCCTTGTCTGATGTGTGGTATAGGCCTGCACTGCCTGCCGTGCCACATCTCCACCAATGTGGCCTCGTTTTTGTAAGTGCAAGAAGTTTGTAAACTTTGCGCCATTTTTGAATGTTTTCTTTTCGTGGTATTTACAACATGACAAGTGTGACAGTGGTCATGTGACAGCAACGATCGCGCGCGTTGCCAAGGTCACGACACGATTTTCCTGGTAAAATCAAACAGTGCTTGATTGCTACGATTTGGCTACGATATTGTCGTGGCCATGCGCATTGGATGCTTCCTCCTGCGATTTTCCCCAATTACGATTTTAATCGCAGCTTGTGCGGTGGCACTAAGACTATTACGGCATGGCTATTTGGCGAGATTTTGGCGAACCTTATAATAAACGTTTCAGATATACCTGGGCACTGAAATGTATCAACGTTTCAGAGATCCTGGTTACCCAAATCAACGGAAACATGCGAACATGACCAATTCAACGTCACCATGCAGTTGATTAACTATCTCTTCCAGAGTTCGTAACGGTTTATATGGAAACATACAAAAACATAGCTATCTCAGCAACAACAATGGACTTCTTCATCAACGACGAGAAGGTAAATTATTATATTATTGAATATTACCATGATGTATGGCAATGTATATGATACATATTGATTACGTGTTTGGCACCTGGGGCCTGTTTTATTTCAGGCTTTGATTTGTAATATCAAGCTATTATATACTCAAATGTCTTAAATGTGGCAATATATCTCTTCCTATCGCCCTATTTCATATCATCATAAATATACAGATATATATAGAGGATATGAAATGAGTGTTTCTCTCATATGATATTTATGAAACGAGTCTACGAATTTTCAGTTTTCTCGAGCCTCCGGCGATTCGTGACGAGTTTCATAAATATCATATGAGAGAAACACTCATTTCATATTCTATTTATCATATGACACCTATAAATTGATTATGATGTCCAAAACGCACACAAATCACTAAATAGCTATATGACATCGGCAGCAAAAGGTTAATGTGACGTCACTTCATTGCACCGGAAGCCCAATTACACCTGGTGAACTAGCAGAAATAATATGCACGCGAAGATATAGTGCGCTATTCTGTTCTCAGTTTGTGACATTATATCGTATGTTTATTAGATAAATACGAATTACATATTCTATTTATCGTATAACAATGTCCAAAACTATATATATTTCAAGATTATAATTGCGAGAATTTCGCCATCGCGTTGATTGACGCGCACGAATTTGACCTGCATTTAGTTAGAGATGCGGCTCGGCTCAGACTGCCATTCAGCCAATCAGAACACACTTTTTGTCAACAAACCAATCAAATTATCGGAAGGTGATATGAACTAGTAGTTCATATGAAATTGATTTATGACATACTTTCCAACGTAAATAATGATTGAGTCATATGATAAATGCATATATGTTACTCATCTAATATATATAGTTAATTTTTGTCAAATTATATGCATTTTATTTTATTCATGTTTGCAACTGCCCATTTGGGTGTATTTTGCATTAAATCTTATTTTATCTTATCTTATAATGTGCATAAGTCCTACTTTCTTGGTATCATGGTGTCTCGCATCCTCTTTTAACGCGGAAGCTTATCGCCACAAACACCACCACCCTTAATTCCCCAGCCAGTGGTTGGCCGCCCACGATCTCGGGGTGAGGCGATGAAAATGGCATATGGACTATTTTCGAGTTCGCGGTTTGAATTTCTGCCAATTTAACCTCATCAAATACCCCATACAAACATCCAACACTGACCCCACCGCGGGGTGTCGCGCCGGGGAGCACATTTAGGCGGTTGGCCGAAATCCGATTCGTTATCGAAAATGGTCCATATGCCATGTTCACCCATCGGGGTACAACTCCACCTCGCGGGAGGGGGCTACGGTTGTGTGTGTTTCCGAACCGTTCTCGAAAATTGACCATACATGTAGGCGATTTTCAACCCATCGGGGCGTGACCCCCGGTGTGGTGGTTCATGTTTAGGGGTCTTTCTACAATGTTTTTGAGCCACCCAGCCATTGGCTCAAATTGACCGAATTTCAAACCGTTCTCGAAAATGGTCCATAGGCTATTTTCACCCCCTCTGTGCGTCACCCTCCGAAGTGGGGTGAGGGTTGCGGTGTTTCTAGAGGGTATTTGAAGTGTACCCCACTTTACTCTCGTAAAAACATCCAACACTGACCCCACCGCAGGGTATCACGCCGGGGTGCACATTTAGGTTGTTGGCCGAAATCCGAATCGTTGTCGAAAATGGTCCATATGCCATGTTCGCCACCTCGGTGGCACAACTCCACCCCGCAGGAGGGCGTTAAGGTTGTGGGTGTTTCCGACCGTTCTCGAAAATTTACCATACATGTAAGGGATTTTCAACCCCTCTGGGCGTGACTCCCTGGGTGGTGATTCATGTTTTGTGGTGTTTCTATGATGTTTTGGGCCACCCAACCATTGGCTCAAATTGATCGAATTCCGAACCGTTCTCGAAAATGGTCCATAGGCTACTTTCGCCCTCTCTGGGCGGTGTTTCTAGAGGATATTTGAATTGTGCAACCCAGCCATGGGTTCAATTTGGCCGGCATCCGAACCGTTTCGAAAATGATCAATATGCTATGTTCACATATATAGTGGGGCGATTTCACAGTGAAATTAACTTTGCGTGATATTTCCTACACTGATAAAACTGCCAAACTAGTAAAACATTATTAAACTATTAAACATGAAAATAATGTGTAATTTCACGATTGTCCAAGGGTATCGACTTTACAACTAACGTGGGTATTCTGATTAATATGTAACGCCCTGAATCCACATACATGCACTCTATATCCACAACTTCAAATGGGGAATTACAAGATATTGTTACATTGATGTTATAATCAAATTAGACGACAAAACGCTGTCGCATAATAATTATATATATTGATGTCCAGAGTAAACATGCATTATAAAGATTATTTGAGCGTAGCGATACATGCTTTCAAATTTCTTAATAGAAACATATTCCTATTCGTTCATGTTTATGGGGGAAAAGTAACAAGAACAGTTCTTAAGATATTTATTTTCGACCTAAATTGTTCCTACTACCAAATTACGTATGCATAAAGTTTGACCCTTTAAAAACACTCTGGTATAAGCCCGGTACAACATAGTATACCAGGCTCAAGATACACATTGATATACCCGGGTTAAAGCCATGTAAAGGCTATTTAAAAACGACACACTCTTATTATGCAAATTCCAAGTAATGGCATGGTGCACCCTACTCTGCTATATCGTAACATGCTGGTGAAACATGACACATATAGGTTAGGTAAATCCCATGTAAACCCATGTAAATAAGAACATACTATAGTGAATGTTTGATGGAGTCATGGTGTAACAATTTATACTCTGGTAAAACAATGGTAAACACTGGTGTACTCTGATAAAAGCCACGCAAAGCCCAATGCAAAAAGTACGTATACCATTATAAAGTCCAAGTAAAGGCATTGTGTACCCCACATTACTCTAGTAAAATGCTGGTGTAACAGGACACATGGGCAACCTCTTGTAAATCAGACCACACTCTAGTAAATTCTTGATGGAGTCATGGTGTAACAGATTATGTTCTGGTAAAACACTGCTAAACAATGATATACTCTGGTAAAAGCCATGTAAAAAGGAAGGACATGGCCTTGTAAATTCCAAGTAAAGGCATGGTGTACCCCACTTTCCTCTCGTAAAATGGTGACGAAACAGGACATACGTGGGTAAAACGCATGTAAACTCATGCAAATCTGAACATACTCGAGTTCGCGGTTCGATTTTTTGCCAATTTGACCGACCCAAATACCCCATTCAAACACAAACCCTGTCCCCACCGCGGGGTGTCACACCGGGTGTGCACATTTAGTTTGTTGGCTGAAATCCGAATCGTTATCGAAAATGGTCCATATGCCATGTTCACCCCACGGGAGGGGTTAAGGTTGTGTGTGTTTACGAGCCATTCTCGAAAATTGAGCATACATATAGGCGATTTTCAACCCCTCAGGGCGTGACCCCCGGTGTGGTGGTTCATGTTTAGGGTGATCCTATGATGTTTTTGGGCCACCAAACCATTGGCTCAAATTGACCGAATTCCGAACCGTTCTCGAAAATGGGCAATAGGCTATTTTCGCCCCATCTGGGCGTCACCCTCCGAAATGGGGGGGGGGGGGGTCAGGTTTGCGGTGTTTCTGTAGGATATTTGATGTGTGCCTCCCAGCCATGGGTTCAAATTGGCCGGCATCCGAACCGTTCTCGAAAATGATCAATATGCTATGTTCACATGTGCAGTGGGGCGATTTCACAGTGAAACTAACTTTGCGTGATATTTCCTATATAGAGATAAAATTGTCAAACGTGTAATTTCCCAGTTGTCCAAGGGTATGGACTTTACAACTAAGGTGTGTATTCTGATTAATATGTTACATTGAAGTTAAAATCAAATCCCTACTCGTATTTAAATTCGTGCAGTACTATTTTTCGCTCAGTTTTGAATTCGCGCACTTTAAATTCGCGCACCTAGCTGCGCGAATTCAAAACTGATAAAAATATTTTCGTAATATTTCCGTGATATTTTCGTATATCTTGGAGCTAATGACAGTTTCTGTTCTTAGTCATTGCTGGCGATAGTATGTGTATAATAAACACCATTGCGGTGGATTTACATCGTGTATATAATAAACTAGTAACTGTATACATGCATCATCCATCAATTTGGACCTGGATTTTTAGTATTTCTTACACAAGTTCAAGAATGTCTATATTACCATGATTTGTCACTTGGCAGTTTGAGCAATGGTCTTGATAGCTGTTGGCCGAATGTAAATACATGCATACATGTACATGTATAGGCGTAATTGTCTATACAACCGATCATAATATACGTAAACTCAGCAACATAGCCATCTTGTATTACATGTGGACTGTGGTTTAGATTAAACTTGGGAGTCGCTGGGAGTCGTACTATTTTTCACTCAGTTTTAAATTCGCGCATCGATGGGTGCGCGAACAATAGTACTGCGCGAATTTAAATACGAGTAAGGTAGACGATAAAACGCCATAGCATAATCATCATATATATTGATGTCCAGAGTAAACATGCATTATGAAGATTATTTGAGCGTAGCGATACATGCTTTCAAATTTATGAATAGAAACAGATTCCCATGCTTTCATGTTTATGTGGGAAAAGTAACAAGAACAGTTCTTAAGATATTTTATTTTCGACCTAAATTGTTCCTGCTACCAAATTACGTATGCATAAAGTTTGACCCTTTAAAACACACTGGTATAAGCCCGGTACAACATCGTATACCAGACTCAGGGTAAACATTGATATACCCGCGGGTTAAAGCTATGTAAAGACCATGTAAAAATGACATACTCTTGTTCCAAGTAAATTCCAAGTAATGGCATGGTGCACCCATTTTGCTATCGCAACATGCTGGTGAAACATGACACATATAGGTTAGGTAAAACCCATGTAACATACTCCAGTAAATGTTTGATGGAGTCACAGTGTAACAATTTATACTCCGGTAAAACAATGGTAAACAACGGTGTACTCTAATAAAAGCCCAGTGTAAAAGGTACATACCATTAAGTCCAAGTAAGTGCATTATGTACCCCACTTTACGCTCGTTAAATGCTGGTGAAACAGGACATACACGGGCAACCCCATGTCAATCAGACCATAATCAATTATTGATGGAGTCATGGTGTAACAGACTATATTCTGGCAAAACCCTGGTAAACAATGACACACTACGGTGCATGCCCTTGTCAATTCAAAGTAAAGCCCTGTTGTACCCCACTTTACTTTCGTGAAATTCTAATGAAACAGGACATACGCGGGTAAAACTCACGTAAACTCATGTAAATCAGAACATACTCCAGTAAATTATTTTATGGAGTCATGGTGTAACAAACTATACGTTGGACCCCACTTTACTCTCACAAAATGCAATTGAAACAGGACATACGTGAGTAAAACTCGTGTAAACATGTAAAGCAGAACACACTCTAGTAAAGTCGTGATGGAGTCATGGTGTAACATATTATACGCTGGTAAAACCTTGGTCAAACGGGATATATACCATGGTACCACCTGTTTAAAATCACATCTTTTGGAGGTAAAACGCTCTTTAAAAAACTCTTTATTTTTTTATATCTCCGTTATTTAGTAAATACATATCTCTTCGGGGGAAATACGCTCTTTAAAAACGCTTTACTTCAAAGTCGTCAGTTA
The DNA here is from genome assembly GCA_032622095.1 of Siphonodentalium dalli. Lineage (NCBI taxonomy): Eukaryota > Metazoa > Mollusca > Scaphopoda > Gadilida > Siphonodentaliidae > Siphonodentalium > Siphonodentalium dalli. The sequence goes on from CP136063.1 coordinate 99,261,810, forward strand.
CTCCAAAACATAGCGCTACAACTATGGTGAATTTGGTTGGTTCCAGCCAGAGATAGCTTTTGTGAATTCAACATTCCCCAGTATTAATGCTATGTGGCAGCAATAACACATCCTGTGATTTAAAATGAGGTGAGATAATACCCTACAACAACATACAAGTAATACAAGGGGAATGCTAGGTCTTTTACGGGGGGAATGATTAACAGAATGGGGCAATAATATTCTTATAAATATGTCAGCCAAGTCTAATTAACACCTATTGTATTCGATTGAGTATTTGTCACTAAAAACAAGCATTCTGATTGGCCGAGAACGGCTAACTTTAGTTTTCGATTCACCGACATCGGCCGCTTCAGTGTGCATCAAATCTGAATGTAGCACGGTAAAATCTCATCGGCGCAGAACGGAGTAGCGAAACGAGCACACCCGCGCGTTGTTGTCTATGGATACCGTTCATCGGCCGCTTCATCGTGCATCAAATCTGAATGTAGCAGGGTAAAATTTCATCGGTGCAGAACGGAGTAGCGAAACGAGCCAACCTGTCCCACAGAAAATTGTTACGGAACAGTGTTCCGAGTAACGCAATGAACAAACCCAACGATTTGTGCACTGTGACAACCGCAAAATGAAAGTCTCGATTCGTGTCATGAAAATGACTAAATGATACTAGTAATGATACTGGTGCAAATTCCTTGCTAGATTGAATTACAATGGAGATAAACGTATCCTGTTTCGTTGTACATTCTGGGATTCGAGCATGAAAATAGCCGGCTCGTTCACAAACTGTTTTCACGCTCGAATCCCAGAATTTACAACTCAACAGGGTACGTTTATCTCCTAAATGTAAACACATGTACCATTCATATGACCTCCAATCAGTTCACTAAAAATTTTAAGGCTTCTAAAAGCATATCTCGGTAAACTACCCTAATGTCGAGATAAATTACTCAGGTAGAATTTCTCTAGTAGAACCTTCACATACATGCTTACATCCCGGTGAAATATCTTGGTGAAATACTTGGATGGGTCCATTTCAATTAGACACATGGGTGGGTCTACATGTGTGTCTATTTATGGTGACGATTCACCAGACCAATTTTAAAGATACGGGCGGCGTTGGCGATGGGTATGCTGTTAACATATTCAACTCCGTCAAAAATCGCCATAAACAGAAAGAATAGTAAAATATAGACATATTTTGTTCTGATACCAATCATAAATATGGCATAAACAGTATGTTATTGTCAAATGTTATTCCTTTGTTATGTAAACAAAGGCCAAAAAATGTTACAGAACCTGGCTTTTGTTGAGATCCGGATGTGGTAAACATAAAGAGCGTTGCTTGTTTCTGTTTTCCTGATATAGAAATAATAAAGAGCGTTTATATCATTTGTGTGTGATTAACCAATATAATTGTGCTGTGTTATATAAACAGAAGCAACATTTATGTAACACGAGAAGGTTCTTGTTTGCGTATACGGTATACCGTCGTACGTCTTGATGACAATATACTATTTACGCGCTGATTATGTTGGGCATATGAACAAAACTATATATATTTTAATATTCCTTCCGTTGATGGCGATTTGAACAAATGTGAATATTTCTGCAACGAACGCCGCCCATGCCTTTAAAGCATGTAGAAATATACCTCAGATGTTAAAGTCGTGAAATGTCATAATTGTGAATGCCATATAATTGTGTAAAGCTGAATTGGTCACTTTCAATATTTCTGCAACGAACGCCGCCCGTGCCTTTAACAGAGTAACACCCTGGTAAAATTACACCATTTTACCTGTTCCATTTACCACGGTCAATACCATGGTGTATTCACCATGGTTTACCAGTGCTTTTATAAGAGGAGATACAAGTTGAAAAATTCCAACCCAAGGATGACGGTACAAATGTAATTTGCATTAAAAGCCGGTACACTGATGATACTAGAGTGTGTTTTTGTTTATAAGCTGATGTTCATATGATCCATGCATGTCCGTAACCCCACTGTATTGCGTTTCTTCGCAGCTCAAAGTACCGCTACCAGGTGGAAACTATCATGGTCGCGGCATGAACGTCCTGGTTATTAACGAAAACACGGTGAGTAAAGAAATGATGTGAATATCATAACAGTCCATGGAATAACCCTTTCATGGCTGCAGCTGCGCTGGTGCAGCATTACATATATTTTCCCAGTGCATTATATTATATATGCGAGTCTCCCATATGGAGCCTTGCACATATAAGATAATGCACTGACTTGCAATGTAAAGGCAGATATCGTTAGCCAAATTTCTTCTCGCGTATTTAAGAGAATACATTGGCAGAGTGATTTTGCAAAATTTCAGGAAGGAAGCTCCAGTCATGGAAGGGTTAAAAGTCCTCTTAACGGCATTAATTTGATCCCTGATTATTGGTTTCCGACCACCATTATTTATTATACGCTCACCAATGAATCATTGAAAAATAGTAGTTAGATAAATATCGCTGTGACTGACATCAAATACATATTATGTACTTGTCCAGGTGCTATGCCAATTGGAGGAATTTATCATTCTACCAACATCGCAGAAAATCTCAAGCAAATCGACCACACAAGTCCATAGACAACATCCTCTAAACTACGCTGATTGTAAATATTTACTACTCGATTCGGGACGCATCTATCGTCGATAAACTAACGAAACCCATTTTGCCATCGATAGTCGCTGCGTTTAAATAATATATAAGAATGACAGTGTGCATTGTCAATTTGGATATAATATTTGTAAACATAACTTCTTTGAAGAAGATTATGTTCCATTAAATTTGGTCACCCTATTGGGAGTGTTTCACATCACTTTAATATCGTTTTCTTTTACTTTGATCCACCGAGAACATGTTGAAAACCAAGTTTACCATATGAACTAACAACAAACTAATGTCATTTTCTTTCTGATATATTAACATCAAATCATTATTGCTGTCTCTTCAAAACATCTAAAATGTATGAAATCAATGGATAGATAATTCCATATAAAGTTAGTCTAGTATCGGAAGCAATATGGCAGGAGTAATAGGGATGATGTCACAGTTGTCAATTAAAGCTGTTTTCTCTTTGGATTGCGGTTCTATGTGATGTTTCCTCCAATATCTGGGTGGGTGTGCATTTTGATCACACCATTGATCATGTCTTATACTCCAAGATGGCGTCCAACATGGCTGCCTTGTTTACATAATATGCACAATGTCTGTTTTCTTGAGAACCTCTGTCAGATGCATTCATATATATATATATATATATATATATATATATATATATCTATTATATATTTTGAAAGATCTGTGTGTGTATCTGTCTGTGTGTGTGTGTGCAATCGATGGACTCAAAAATGGCTGAGCCAATTTCGATGAAACTTGGTATGTGGGGGTATTTTCTGGTCAGGAGTAACATAGGCCTATTAATTTGTCCATGCGAGGTCAACTTTTCACGTGCCGAGGTCAAATCTGTTTTTACGCTGTGTTACGGGACTTTAATTTGAGTTCGGTGCTTACAAATCGATTCGAAACAGCGCGAATAATAAAATGTCAGTCATAATAATGACACTGTGAGAATCTTTCGTGTTTCCTCTTTCCAACGATATATAATGCATATGTATCCGTTTTAGTTATCTGCCTCAATTATCAAGAAGAAGTGGTACTATCTCCCATCAGGATAAAAACAATGCGTAACTTCTATGACGTCGTTAGAGGTGATAAAGTTAGATCACGTTAACGCTTAACCGGCCGATGCATTTGACTGCTTTAGACGTCTTGGCGATATCTCGGGCACGGATGGTAATTTATCTTTAGGTTGAAACTTGATAATTAATGAGTGTGTGTATATGAGGCGCATTTATATACTTGAATGGAAATCAAATCTGGCTAAACTGGCGGATTTTTACGGACGAAATTTGATGCATAGGGTATCTCGGTATCCGCTGGGCTGATTTCCCGGTATCCAATGGGCCGATTTCCACCATTTTTCGGGTGTTGGTGTTGGACCACACCTGGCCTTGACCTTCAAAATGGTCCATTCAAGGTCAAATCTGTTTTTACGCCGTTTTGCGCTAATATATTTCAGTTCGGTGCTCACAAATCGATTCGAAACAGCGTGAATAATAAAATGCCAGTCATAACAATGACACTGTGAGAATCTTTCGTGTTTCCTCTTTCCAACGATATATAATGCGTATGTATCCGTTTTAGTTATCTGCCTCAATTATCAAGAAGAAGTGGTACTATCTTCTATCAGGATAAAAACAATGCGTAATTTCTATGACGTCGTTAGAGGTCATAACGCTAGATCACGTTAACGCTTAACTGGCCGATGCATTTGACTGTTTCAGACGTCTTGGCGATATCTCGGGCACCGATGGTAATTTATCTTTACGTTGAAACTTGATAATTAATGAGCGTGTGTGTATGAGGCGCGTTCATACACTTGAGTGGAAATCAAATCGGGTTAAACTGGCGGATTTTTACGGACGAAATTTGATGCATAGCTAGGGTATCTCGGTATCTGCTGGTCCGATTTCCCGGTATCCGCTGGGCCGATTTCGACCAGTTTTTGGGGTGCTGGTGTTGGAACCCACCTCACCTTGACCTTCAAAATGGTCAATTCAAGGTCAAAGCCCGGACGAAGTCGGGTCACCTTCTAGTCTATTATATATTTTGGAAGATCTGTTTGTTTGTTTGTGTGTGTGTAATCGATGAACTCGAAAACGGCCGACCCGATTTCGATGAAACTTGGTATGTGGGGGTATTTTCGGGCCAGGAGTAACATAGGCCTATTGATTTTCAGATCCGATGTCAACTTTTCACGTGCCGAGGTCAAATCTGTTTTTACGCTGTGTTACGGGACTTTCATTTGAGTTCGGTGCTTACAAATCGATTCGAAACAGCGCGAATAATAAAATGCCAGTCATAATAATTACACTGTGAGAATCTTTCGTGTTTCCTCTTTCCAACGATATATAATGCGTATGTATCCGTTTTAGTTATCTGCCTCAATTATCAAGAAGAAGTGGTACTATCTTCCATCAGGATAAAAACAATGCGTAACTTCTATGACGTGGTTAGAGGTCATAACGTTATATCACGTTAACGCTTAACCGGCCGATGCATTTGACTGTTTCAGACGTCTTGGCGATATCTCGGGCACCGATGGTAATTTATCTTTACGTTGAAACTTGATAATTAATGAGCGTGTGTATATGAGGCGCGTTTATATACTTGAGTGGAAATCAAATCGGATTAAACTGGCGGATTTTTACGGACGAAATTTGATGCATAGGGTATCTCGGTATCCGCTGGGCCGATTTCCCGGTATCCGCTGGGCCGATTTCCACCATTTTTGGGGTGTTGGTGTTTGACCCCACCTGACCTTGACCTTCAAAATGGTCAATTCAAGATCAAATCGGGTAAAACCGGATGGATTTCGACGGGTACTTTTGTCGGGTACTTTTGTTCGGGCACTGTGTTTTGGACGGGTCAAATCGTGACCCCACTTGACCTTGACCTTCAAAATAGACAATTCAAGGTCAAAGCCCGGACGAAGTCGGGTCACCTTCTAGTATATCTATTATATATTTTGGAAGATCTGTTTGTTTGTTTGTGTGTGTGTGTGTAATCGATGAACTCGAAAACGGCCGACCCGATTTCGATGAAACTTGGTATGTGGGGGTATTTTCGGGTCAGGAGTAACATAGGCCTATTGATTTTCAGATCCGAGGTCAACTTTTCACGTGCCGAGGTCAAATCTGTTTTTACGCTGTGTTACGGGACTTTCATTTGAGTTCGGTGCTTACAAATTGATTCGAAACAGCGCGAATAATAAAATGCCAGTCATAATAATGACACTGTGAGAATCTTTCGTGTTTCCTCTTTCCAACGATATATAATGCGTAAGTATCCGTTTTAGTTATCTGCCTCAATTATCAAGAAGAAGTGGTACTATCTTCCATCAGGATAAAAACAATGCGTAACTTCTATGACAACGTTAGATCACGTTAACGCTTAACCGGCCGATGCATTTGACTGTTTCAGACGTCTTGGCGATATCTCGGGCACCGATGGTAATTTATCTTTACGTTGAAACTTGATAATTAATGAGCGTATGTGTATGAGGCGCGTTTATATACTTGAGTGGAAATCAAATCGGGTTAAACTGGCGGATTTTTACGGACGAAATTTGATGCATAGGGTATCTCGGTATCCGCTGGGCCGATTTCCCGGTATCCGCTGGGCCGATTTCCACCATTTTTGGGGTGTTGGTGTTTGACCCCACCTGACCTTGACCTTCAGAATGGTCAATTCAAGGTCAAATCGGGTAAAACCGGATGGATTTCGACGGGTACTTTTGTCGGGTACTTTTGTTCGGGCACTGTGTTTTGGACGGGTCAAATCGTGACCCCACTTGACCTTGGCCTTCAAAATAGACAATTCAAGGTCAAAGCCCGGACGAAGTCGGGTCACCTTCTAGTATATATATATATATATTGTTATCCACAGTACTGGTATATAAATGTACTGAAAATAACTATATTATACTAGTATACACAAAATAAACCATATATTATGGCTTTGGGTTCTAATATCCGAACATGACAGTTGAGAACTTGGTGTGAATTGAAGAGTAGTGGGGTTTCAAGAATATATACTCCTCCACGTTAGAAACATGTCATTAAATAGCATAAGTATAATCTAGCTCGAAGACAGAAGTGATCCATCAAACCGCTCTTAATTCAACCAGGTCATCACACCCCATGTATGGTCGATCACATGATGATCTATGTGGAATCGGGCTTCTCAAAGTACCGCCGGTACCACACATACCGGTACCGGTATCGATACTTTGCTAGTACCGCGGTTCCGATACCGGTACTGGCAAGCCATTTTATAGTTCTAGGTATATCTGGAGGTAATACAGTGCTGAAAATCACAAGCCACGATCTCTATTATTAACATGAACTAATGATAATTTGATATCAGAATAAAGAAACTATTTCGGGATATTAGATACCAGTTTGGAATATACTAACAAACTTTCCCGTAGAGTTTAGTGATGCGCAAATGACAACATAGACAATTCAAACAACCAAAATGGAACTATTCGTTGCACACGTTTTGTGGTTTTAACTTTTTGTTCTTCTGTGTGTGATAAACTGATAGAAAGTAACGCGACACACGTCGGTGGGTTTCACTTCACAATATTCAATCAGATTAAATGTGATTAATAAAAACGTGTGGGCCATACTTGTGGGTGGGGTCGTTGGTGAATAAATGATAAGAAATTGTAACTGGGTTTAGTGTATAATTGCCACAACTGGGCAAAAATAAAGGCAAATACATAAGTTGCAATCACAAGTTCCCAACACGAAATAATCTTTGAAGATTAAAACAATATCACAAGGCCGTGCTTTCAAATAATTGGAATTCAACCATTGAAGAGTTATAATAGACACATAAAACCAGGAACCACCCTTCCGTGACCGACCTCTCGCGCCATGAATACAATCACGATCGATGTTCATCGCGTGTAGTTTAAAGAGCGAAACTTGATACTACTGTATTTTGCCAAACAGCCTGCTGATCTACGAACGTGCATATATGCAACCACCGTACCGAGTACCGGCGGATCTGCACACCAGCACCGTTACCGCAAAAATGCCCGAGTACGCGGTACCGGTACTGCGTACCGTTGAGAAGTCTGGGTGGAATTGTTGTATAAAACAGCACTACATGTAAATATAAAATAAAACAGTGCTACATCTTATTACAGATTATTTCCACATATAATCAGTGACTACAGGCAGTCTAACAAAATAAAGTTTCAGTGACATTCGATCCGAAGAGGGGGATAATTTCATCTGTTACAGTCAATGGAGCGATTATGAATCTGGAAAGCTGAAATTTCTAAGTAATACTAGATATCGACATGACGAGTATAGTGTGTTTCAGAACGGAAAAGTTGAATAAAATCAACAAATTTGTAAATTTAAAAACAATTCAAACGTTATTGTATTACATGTCCCAGCCCGGACATATACACCAAATGTCAATAATATTCATTGAGAAACAACGGACCAAACGCCATATAACACCACGTATACACCTTTTATTCCGAGCCAGCCTCGGCCTCGGTATACATTTTATAGTGTGTCCTGAGCTGACACACGTCGACTGGGGCGAGTTAGCCCTGTGGGGAGTAGGCCAGCAGCAGCATGATTGTGACTCTGGCCCCGATTCCATATGGGACCCCTTTTCCTATAGGTCTATGGCTCCATAGTATGGCAACGCCCCCTTTCCTATGCTTTGTATGTGTATATGGCCTCATAGTATGGCAACGCCCCCTTATTAATTATTATATATCGCTCCTCCTTCCTTCCCACGTAATTTCTGGACCATATGTTTGTACAACATTCTGTACCGTTCTCCATATGTTTATCTATAAGGACATATAATGTATTATGTATAAATAACCATGGCTTTAATCCAATTTGAACCCCATTCTACATATATTATATCAGGGGCAACAAAATCTGGGAAAACGCAGGTCTATGGCTCCATAGTATGGCAACGCCCCCTTTCCTATGCTTTGTATGTGTATATGGCCTCATAGTATGGCAACGCCCCCTTATTAATTATTATATATCGCTCCTCCTTCCTTCCCACGTAATTTCTGGACCATATGTTTGTACAACATTCTGTACCGTTCTCCATATGTTTATCTATAAGGACATATAATGTATTATGTATAAATAACCATGGCTTTAATCCAATTTGAACCCCATTCTACATATATTATATCAGGGGCAACAAAATCTGGGAAAACGCATTGGGTATTCAAATTTTTACAAAATTTGCATCTTCAAATTAACAATGAACCACCAGAAAAGATTTTGTATTGCTATTCAGCCAACCAAGATTTATTTGAGGAAATGGAGCGAGTTATAACCAACATAAGTTTTCACAAAGGAATGCCTAGCACACAACAATTAGAAGAGTTCGCTGATGGTCAACCAGCCCTATTAATATTGGATGATTTGGCCCATAAGGTTTTAAACAATCCTGATATAGAATGTGCATTTACCCAGACAGCACATCATAAAAAATTAAGTGTAATTTTGATATTGCAAAATTCATTCCAAAGAGGCTCATCGGCTAGGACAATAGCGTTAAATGCTTCGTATTTGGTGCTTATGAAAAGCCCTAGAGATTTAGCCCAAATACGTTATTTGGGTCAGCAAGTATTTCCAGGAAAAACACAATTTCTACCCGCAGTTTATAAGGATTCAGTAATGACCCCAAAATATGGGTACTTAATTATTGATTTGACCACAAATGCTGAGGAATCATTCAGAGTCAGAACCAATATATTTCCAGGACAGTATCCTATTATTTACCAAACTTTATAACGACAATGGCTAGTAACATAGTCAAACAAAATCTAGACTATATGTTTTTATTGGTTTCAACAGATTCAAAAACTCAACTGAAAGTGTTGTTGGATTCTGCATCATACGATCAAGTTCGAGCTGTAGTTGAAATAGCTCTAAACATTATTAGAGGGGTGTTAACAGTATCTCAACTACATTCCATATCACAGTATAAGGACGTTTATAGAGATTTAACAGACAACACGTTAGGTGTACGAAGAAAAAAGTTAATTTTGAAAAGAAATCCTGAAGCCATAAGAGTACTGCTACGGATTGCACCCTTGAGAGATCTCTAGAATGGCTGTTTTCAATAAAAATATCCTCATACCATTTGAAAAATATCAAGAACTATTGAAAAAGTGTGACCAACCATCTATTCAAAGTTTGAACACTATAGGACCTCCAGTACAGCCACCAACTGTTCATAACTCAAACCCTAGAGTGGAACGAGAGGCACAGTCTATCATAAAACCTCCTGGAATTATACATAATGTTTTAAAGTCGAAATGGTTAACTAAATAAAGTATTTTGTATAAAAAAAAATGTGTTATTAAACTCATCAAATGGGTGATTTATAAGTGGTCAAACATGATGATTTCTAATCATCTAATAGGTATTATAAAAATTGCCTACTTCACAAATATTTTGAGTGCATTTCAGTGTATATTTCGCGCTATGTAAAAACGTGATTTGACCGTTAGTGATGAAGCGAAATAATGTATTTTATAGTTGTCAAATACGCACTAAAAATAGTTTGAATTTTATAAGGAAAAATGTTATTACAAAATGTTATTAAAAATGGATATTCCCCCCATTTCTGATTTGTGTTGGACCACTTATTATGGAATATTTCCTAAATCTATACCTAGGCGTCCAGACATGGCGTCTAAAAGTTCGAGATTACTAACATATGGGGGATGGAATGATGTAATACCTGTTGAAAAAATGGCTGAAGCTGGGTTATATTATATAGGTTACGACGACAGGGTCAAGTGTTTCCAGTGCGGTGGTGGTTTATTCAAATGGAAAAGTGGAGAAATACCCCTTGATGAACATAGGACATATTACCCTCAATGTAACCTCGCTCGATTCTTCGATTTCGTCAAGAGAGACTGTGGCTTCGGTACAAGTTTCAGTCAACACCTGAGTGAGAGTCAAATAGATGCACTTTTGGCTGAAGAGGACCCGAACAGACGCGATACCCCCGACGCTACTATTGATACAAACCACACGTCGTTTGCTACTTATGATAACGAAATAACACGTAATGACCCGTGCATTATATGTTTGGATGGCCCAAAAAATATTTGTTTGCTTCCGTGTTCCCATGTTTGTTCGTGTAAGATGTGTGCAGTAGCGCTAGAAAAATGTCCTGTATGCAGACAAAACGTAACTGCTATGACGAAAGTTTTCTTATTATAAGGATATTAACGGTAGCCATTCAAGGTGAAAACAAAAATGGACTCTGAACGTGTATCAGAAAAGTGGGATTGGTTGGGTCAGAAGGTTCCGAGGTCCGAAATGGTTTATTTCTGCCAGATGATTATAATCTATATTGTAATCATCACAGCTATTGTAAATTTATCACTAGATAAGGAGCCTAAAACTTTATGGGTTTCTCTGTTGAGTTCTGGTATTGGTATCGCCCTGCCTACACCTACAATAGATAATAAGCCCACCCCGGTACGAGTATAAAAGACATAACATTTTAAATATATGTTTACTGCACCGAAATGGTACGTTATACAAACTTCGTTATTTCTGGCAATATGGGTTTTAAACCCAACCTGGTGCAGCTTACTAATAAATTGTGTAATACTGTATACAACTCTAAAATAATGATATGGAAAAATAGATTGATCGGTGGATGTTGCTGGTTGTACACAAATGGTCAACTATTATTTATGGGTGCAGCAACCAAACGAGAGGCTGCTATCAAGAAGTTAAGAAGATACGCTAGAATAATTCAAAAAAGTGGCCATCATGTTCATATGAGTTATATTAAAGTCGTTACTTCATCAATGACTCACGACCTCGGACATAAACTGAACTTAAGTAGGATTTCGCATATCATGGTTGGTTGTTATGAACCTGAGTTATTCCCTGGTTTAATGTTAAAGAGAAACGATATAAATTTCACCTGTTATTCTAGTGGCAAAATATTAATAACGGGTGTCAAAAGACAACGAGATATAGATAATATCATATTCCCTGTGATTATGGAACTTGAATTGTGCAACGATGGATGAATACTTGAAAACAGTTTACTATGATCCCAGTAACACGGGAAGCTTCGGTGGAATGGAGAGATTATACAGGTCTGTAAAAAATGCTGGCTTGCGTGTTATAAGTCATAAAAAGATAAGAAATTGGCTAGCTTCTCAAGAATCATACGGGTTAGTTAGACCACGCCGACTTAAATTTCCACGCAGTCGAGTCATAACGGACAATATTGACTCATTATGGGATTCGGATTTGGCGGATATGAATGCAACGGGCAGCCAGTTCAGATACATATTGGTGTGTATAGACGTGTTCTCCAGATTCGCGTGGGTTCGAGCTTTGAAAAAAAAAAACGCCAAAAATGTGTGTGCAGCATTCGAAGACATATTTGCTAATGAAACCCGAAGACCGGCTATAATTAGAACTGATCGAGGCGGCGAGTATGACAATGCGTTAGTTAAACGTGTGTTGAAAAGAGAAAAAATAAAACTTTTAATCACGGATAATGAAACGAAAGCTAATTATGCGGAGAGATTAATACGAACCCTAAAAAATCGTATTTACAGATTTATGGTGCACAATTCTGGGTCAGACTATAGCTCAGTATTACAGGATATAATTCAAAGTTATAATAAAAGTATACATAGGTCAATTGGTAGACCCCCTTCGCAGGTTAATAAGGACAATGCTTCTGAAATTAGATATGTACAGGCTATTAAACGTAAAGATAGACCAGTAAAGCCATACGTTTTCAAACCGGGAGATAAAGTAAGAATATCACAGCTAAAAGACGTGCATGAAAAGGAATTTTATCAAAAGTTTACTGGAGAAATATTCGAGGTTGTAAAGAGATATAGAAGAGATAACATTAATGTCTACAAACTAACAGATTGGGATGGCGAAGCTTTGACAGGCTCATTTTACGAAAAAGAGTTACAGCTGGTAATCGTAACTCAAGATACTGTATTCAAAATAAAAAAGATAGTGAAGAAAAACAGAGGACGTTTATTAGTCAGGTGGTTACACTGGGGTCCAAAATTCGACAGCTGGATTCCTGAGGGTGACCTAGTTAATTACGGATGATGAGATTATACATTTCAAGCGATAAATACAAAGATTATTTTCCAGACAATGGGGGTGGAGATTTTACTGTACCACTACCATCGAATTTAAATCTGAATAGTGGATGGACAGTCACATTGGAACAAATATCTATGACCCCAAAACCTCATAATAGAATAATTTATGTATGCTGTGACCTTTGTCAAGCATCCAGACTGCCTACTCAATCTCTTCAAGTGCTGAGGGTTATATACACGGATGGTGGGGGCGACTTCGCGGGAAGTATACCGGTTCCAGTCACAGTAGGACCCTCAAACTTTATAAGGATATATCTAATGGATGAAAATTTGAAAAGCATAGAAATTGACTCATTGGATTGCGTCTTATTATTCAAGGATGGTCGGCACTAAATATGTTTATGATATCAATAAACGGATATATAAACCGGTGAAGTCATCGTTTAAAAAAACTATAAGGAAACCACAGCGTGTTAAAATCATTAAAAAGGCCAAAAATATTTTAACTAAAAAGACACCCAAAAAACGAAAGAAGCCTAGGAAGAAAGTTAACAAAACTAAGAGAAGAACAAAACCTGACATTTTCGACAATGAATCATTTGCCAGTATTTGAGGAAAAAGATGAAGGAAGTCGCATATTGCATAAAGAATGGGTTGATTTCAACTCTGTGACGCATATAGCACAAAATTCGCCTATTGAGTTTTATATACCAGGGACATCTACTAATTACATTGATTTGCGAAACAGTACACTCAGTGTCAAAATCAAAATTGTTCAGAATGATGGGAGTGATTTACCAGCTGAGGCAAAAGTTGGCCCGTGTAATTTACCAGTTTCTTCCATATTCAGCTCCATTAATATGGAGGTTCAAAATACCCCAATGGGTTCGCTGGGGCCTTTTTACCCATATAAAGCTTATTTGGATACTATACTAGAATCAACGAGCAATCAACAAAAATATAGCCTTACTGAACGACTATATGCGAGGGACCACAAAGGTCGCATGGAGTCAACTACAATAAATTCTGGTCTAATACAGAGAAAAGCGTTTTTCGACGATAATGCAGAGGTGTCCCTTTCAGGCCCTATTACGCATGATCTGTGTCAACAATCGCATTATTTGTTGAATGGAATTCCAGTCCGAATAACATTGTGGCCTAGCAAACACGCCTTTTCTTTAATGAGTATTGACGCTAATGCCAGTTACAAAGTAAAGATCACTGAAGCCAAATTGAAGGTGTGTTTCGTTAAGACTGATAATGAAGATTACGTGGAAAGAAAGCTCACAAGCAAGGATGCTATATACCCATACAACAAATCTATTATCAAAGCTTTCTCCATAGCCAAAGGAGCATTTAATTTCACAGCGTCTAACGTCTTCCAAAATGGTGTGCCTCAAAAGGCCCTAATAGTAATGATGGATGCGACGGCGTTGAATGGTGATTACACCAAAAATCCTTTTAATTTCCAGAATTTTAACTGCAATTATTTAGCATTTACTGTTGATGGCCAATCAGTTCCGAGTCGCCCATTGACTATGAACTTTAAAAAGAACGATTATTTGGATGCGTATCATAATTTAGTGCGTGCTTTCCCAGGAGCATTGATCAATAGACAAGAATATAAAGAAGGATACACCATATTCTGCATCGAACCTTATGGAGAAGACACGGCATCGATAAATAAAGGCGTTGTACAGTTGGATATGCGTTTTAGTGAAGCTTTGCCAGAAACAGCAGTCATCTTAGTTTACGGAACTTTCCCAGCACACATGATCATTGACAAAGACCGAAACGTTTTTGCACCCATGTAATTTAATTCATTGTAAATAAAATAATTGTATGTAAATTATGCCTCCATTATTATTAACAGTTGATATTTCGTAACTGGAGCACGAGTGATCACTATTCTCCATTTAGGAAAGCTCAAAATGCTGTTCAAATGGGGTACCGGGGGACAGTCCAACCCGTGTTTTGGTCCAGGGTATCGTTGTAAGACAAAGATCGAAGCTAGTATAAAATAGTGTAATCATATAAAATACATCAATCACATACATATAAAATACATCAATCACATACATATAAAATACATTAACCACATGCATATAAAATACATCAATAGCCGAAAGGTAGGGTCGTATAGTCTTCCTGCACAACTCTCTTGTTGTAAACTAAATCATAATGTTTATTTTGCACACGATTGAATATAAGGGGTCTGTCTCCGGCTCGAATAATCCTATTCTCTGTTATAAACACTTTAGAAGAAGACACATCCGGTTCGTCTCTCTTCCGTTTACGTACAAGATTATCCATGACGTCATAGTTTATATTTAAGCTGTTTATATGGTTTAATGTGAAGCCGCGAACTTTACAAACAGTCTGTCCTTTAAGGGTTTTATAACTGTAGTTTTTGGCCCCTCCAGTTCTGAATTGTGTTATGTAATCCCCAGGATCCGTCTCCGAAGTGAAATCCCCTAGATAGTCACCCACAGCAACGTCTGGACTTCCTGGTCTGTGTACGTATATAACTGAATCTGGAAAAAGACAATGTGTATAATAATTATATAATGACGAAAGCTAGTGCGCACACAACCTCACGCAACCTCACGCAACCTCACGGGTCCTCAAGCGCACGCAACCTCACGCAACCTCACGGGTCCTCAAGCGCACGCAACCTCACGCAACCTCAAGGGTCCTCAAATACACGCAACCTCACGCAACCTCACAAGGGGGCACACGAGAGCTCCTAACATAGTTGTACTTACCAGTATCAAAGTATAGCACGTTCCTGTCCAATCTGTCGATGGCTTCGTACAACTTTAGTCTAGCGTAGGTGGTAGTGAAAATCGCTATATATACGTTCCCTTGATCTTGCGGAATGTTATGTTCCTTGTAATTGTACTGTATTCTTATACAAGAGTTCCCCATAATCTGGAAATCTTTGATTTCCTTGGCTGGATCGCTCAGCAAACCGAAGAATTTTGCAGGTTCCTGCTCGTGGATAATCACCGTCTGTACCATATTAGGGCGTTGGCCAAATTTTCCCCAGAAGCTAAGTGATTACATGATTGATTAGTATACATGTACATTACACAGAAAAAAAATGTATTTATTTTTAAATTAAAAAAATAAATAATAATAATTTTGCAATAGTTATGTATGTAACCGACTGAGACACTCATGTGTTTAATTTGTTGCAATAGTTATGTAACAGACTGAGACACTCGTGTGTTTAATTTGTTGCAATAGTTATGTAACCGACTGAGACACTCATGTGTTTAATTTTGCACATTTAAAATATATATAGCACTAACACTCACCTGTTTAACATTAATTTTGCGACGCTTCTAAGACCCGCATTTTTGGAAATTTTTGAATAATCCAGCTGTATCCCTTCATTGTCATAATATTCTTTTATATAGCGTTGTCTTTTTCCAGATTCAGTTATATACGTACACAGACCAGGAAGTCCAGACGTTGCTGTGGGTGACTATCTAGGGGAATTCACTTCGGAGACGGATCCTGGGGATTACATAACACAATTCAGAACTGGAGGGGCCAAAAACTACAGTTATAAAACCCTTAAAGGACAGACTGTTTGTAAAGTTCGCGGCTTCACATTAAACCATATAAACAGCTTAAATATAAACTATGACGTCATGGATAATCTTGTACGTAAACGGAAGAGAGACGAACCGGATGTGTCTTCTTCTAAAGTGTTTATAACAGAGAATAGGATTATTCGAGCCGGAGACAGACCCCTTATATTCAATCGTGTGCAAAATAAACATTATGATTTAGTTTACAACAAGAGAGTTGTGCAGGAAGACTATACGACCCTACCTTTCGGCTATTGATGTATTTTATATGCATGTGGTTAATGTATTTTATATGTATGTGATTGATGTATTTTATATGTATGTGATTGATGTATTTTATATGATTACACTATTTTATACTAGCTTCGATCTTTGTCTTACAACGATACCCTGGACCAAAACACGGGTTGGACTGTCCCCCGGTACCCCATTTGAACAGCATTTTGAGCTTTCCTAAATGGAGAATAGTGATCACTCGTGCTCCAGTTACGAAATATCAACTGTTAATAATAATGGCGGCATAATTTACATACAATTATTTTATTTACAATGAATTAAATTACATGGGTGCAAAAACGTTTCGGTCTTTGTCAATGATCATGTGTGCTGGGAAAGTTCCGTAAACTAAGATGACTGCTGTTTCTGGCAAAGCTTCACTAAAACGCATATCCAACTGTACAACGCCTTTATTTATCGATGCCGTGTCTTCTCCATAAGGTTCGATGCAGAATATGGTGTATCCTTCTTTATATTCTTGTCTATTGATCAATGCTCCTGGGAAAGCACGCACTAAATTATGATACGCATCCAAATAATCGTTCTTTTTAAAGTTCATAGTCAATGGGCGACTCGGAACTGATTGGCCATCAACAGTAAATGCTAAATAATTGCAGTTAAAATTCTGGAAATTAAAAGGATTTTTGGTGTAATCACCATTCAACGCCGTCGCATCCATCATTACTATTAGGGCCTTTTGAGGCACACCATTTTGGAAGACGTTAGACGCTGTGAAATTAAATGCTCCTTTGGCTATGGAGAAAGCTTTGATAATAGATTTGTTGTATGGGTATATAGCATCCTTGCTTGTGAGCTTTCTTTCCACGTAATCTTCATTATCAGTCTTAACGAAACACACCTTCAATTTGGCTTCAGTGATCTTTACTTTGTAACTGGCATTAGCGTCAATACTCATTAAAGAAAAGGCGTGTTTGCTAGGCCACAATGTTATTCGGACTGGAATTCCATTCAACAAATAATGCGATTGTTGACACAGATCATGCGTAATAGGGCCTGAAAGGGACACCTCTGCATTATCGTCGAAAAACGCTTTTCTCTGTATTAGACCAGAATTTATTGTAGTTGACTCCATGCGACCTTTGTGGTCCCTCGCATATAGTCGTTCAGTAAGGCTATATTTTTGTTGATTGCTCGTGATTCTAGTATAGTATCCAAATAAGCTTTATATGGGTAAAAAGGCCCCAGCGAACCCATTGGGGTATTTTGAACCTCCATATTAATGGAGCTGAATATGGAAGAAACTGGTAAATTACACGGGCCAACTTTTGCCTCAGCTGGTAAATCACTCCCATCATTCTGAACAATTTTGATTTTGACACTGAGTGTACTGTTTCGCAAATCAATGTAATTAGTAGATGTCCCTGGTATATAAAACTCAATAGGCGAATTTTGAGCTATATGCGTCACAGAGTTGAAATCAACCCATTCTTTATGCAATATGCGACTTCCTTCATCTTTTTCCTCAAATACTGGCAAATGATTCATTGTCGAAAATGTCAGGTTTTGTTCTTCTCTTAGTTTTGTTAACTTTCTTCCTAGGCTTCTTTCGTTTTTTGGGTGTCTTTTTAGTTAAAATATTTTTGGCCTTTTTAATGATTTTAACACGCTGTGGTTTCCTTATAGTTTTTTTAAACGATGACTTCACCGGTTTATATATCCGTTTATTGATATCATAAACATATTTAGTGCCGACCATCCTTGAATAATAAGACGCAATCCAATGAGTCAATTTCTATGCTTTTCAAATTTTCATCCATTAGATATATCCTTATAAAGTTTGAGGGTCCTACTGTGACTGGAACCGGTATACTTCCCGCGAAGTCGCCCCCACCATCCGTGTATATAACCCTCAGCACTTGAAGAGATTGAGTAGGCAGTCTGGATGCTTGACAAAGGTCACAGCATACATAAATTATTCTATTATGAGGTTTTGGGGTCATAGATATTTGTTCCAATGTGACTGTCCATCCACTATTCAGATTTAAATTCGATGGTAGTGGTACAGTAAAATCTCCACCCCCATTGTCTGGAAAATAATCTTTGTATTTATCGCTTGAAATGTATAATCTCATCATCCGTAATTAACTAGGTCACCCTCAGGAATCCAGCTGTCGAATTTTGGACCCCAGTGTAACCACCTGACTAATAAACGTCCTCTGTTTTTCTTCACTATCTTTTTTATTTTGAATACAGTATCTTGAGTTACGATTACCAGCTGTAACTCTTTTTCGTAAAATGAGCCTGTCAAAGCTTCGCCATCCCAATCTGTTAGTTTGTAGACATTAATGTTATCTCTTCTATATCTCTTTACAACCTCGAATATTTCTCCAGTAAACTTTTGATAAAATTCCTTTTCATGCACGTCTTTTAGCTGTGATATTCTTACTTTATCTCCCGGTTTGAAAACGTATGGCTTTACTGGTCTATCTTTACGTTTAATAGCCTGTACATATCTAATTTCAGAAGCATTGTCCTTATTAACCTGCGAAGGGGGTCTACCAATTGACCTATGTATACTTTTATTATAACTTTGAATTATATCCTGTAATACTGAGCTATAGTCTGACCCAGCATTGTGCACCATAAATCTGTAAATACGATTTTTTAGGGTTCGTATTAATCTCTCCGCATAATTAGCTTTCGTTTCATTATCCGTGATTAAATGTTTTATTTTTTCTCTTTTCAACACACGTTTAACTAACGCATTGTCATACTCGCCGCCTCGATCAGTTCTAATTATAGCCGGTCTTCGGGTTTCATTAGCAAATATGTCTTCGAATGCTGCACTCACATTTTTGGCGTTTTTTTTTTCAAAGCTCGAACCCACGCGAATCTGGAGAACACGTCTATACACACCAATATGTATCTGAACTGGCTGCCCGTTGCATTCATATCCGCCAAATCCGAATCCCATAATGAGTCAATATTGTCCGTTATGACTCGACTGCGTGGAAATTTAAGTCGGCGTGGTCTAACTAACCCGTATGATTCTTGAGAAGCTAGCCAATTTCTTATCTTTTTACGACTTATAACACGCAAGCCAGCATTTTTTACAGACCTGTATAATCTCTCCACTCCACCGAAGCTTCCCGTGTTACTGGGATCATAGTAAACTGTTTTCAAGTATTCATCCATCGTTGCACAATTCAAGTTCCATAATCACAGGGAATATGATATTATCTATATCTCGTTGTCTTTTGACACCCGTTATTAATATTTTGCCACTAGAATGACAGGTGAAATTTATATCGTTTCTCTTTAACATTAAACCAGGGAATAACTCAGGTTCATAACAACCAACCATGATATGCGAAATCCTACTTAAGTTCAGTTTATGTCCGAGGTCGTGAGTCATTGATGAAGTAACGACTTTAATATAACTCATATGAACATGATGGCCACTTTTTTGAATTATTCTAGCGTATCTTCTTAACTTCTTGATAGCAGCCTCTCGTTTGGTTGCTGCACCCATAAATAATAGTTGACCATTTGTGTACAACCAGCAACATCCACCGATCAATCTATTTTTCCATATCATTATTTTAGAGTTGTATACAGTATTACACAATTTATTAGTAAGCTGCACCAGGTTGGGTTTAAAACCCATATTGCCAGAAATAACGAAGTTTGTATAACGTACCATTTCGGTGCAGTAAACATATATTTAAAATGTTATGTCTTTTATACTCGTACCGGGGTGGGCTTATTATCTATTGTAGGTGTAGGCAGGGCGATACCAATACCAGAACTCAACAGAGAAACCCATAAAGTTTTAGGCTCCTTATCTAGTGATAAATTTACAATAGCTGTGATGATTACAATATAGATTATAATCATCTGGCAGAAATAAACCATTTCGGACCTCGGAACCTTCTGACCCAACCAATCCCACTTTTCTGATACACGTTCAGAGTCCATTTTTGTTTTCACCTTGAATGGCTACCGTTAATATCCTTATAATAAGAAAACTTTCGTCATAGCAGTTACGTTTTGTCTGCATACAGGACATTTTTCTAGCGCTACTGCACACATCTTACACGAACAAACATGGGAACACGGAAGCAAACACATATTTTTTGGGCCATCCAAACATATAATGCACGGGTCATTACGTGTTATTTCGTTATCATAAGTAGCAAACGACGTGTGGTTTGTATCAATAGTAGCGTCGGGGGTATCGCGTCTGTTCGGGTCCTCTTCAGCCAAAAGTGCATCTATTTGACTCTCACTCAGGTGTTGACTGAAACTTGTACCGAAGCCACAGTCTCTCTTGACGAAATCGAAGAATCGAACGAGGTTACATTGAGGGTAATATGTCCTATGTTCATCAAGGGGTATTTCTCCACTTTTCCATTTGAATAAACCACCACCGCACTGGAAACACTTGACCCTGTCGTCGTAACCTATATAATATAACCCAGCTTCAGCCATTTTTTCAACAGGTATTACATCATTCCATCCCCCATATGTTAGTAATCTCGAACTTTTAGACGCCATGTCTGGACGCCTAGGTATAGATTTAGGAAATATTCCATAATAAGTGGTCCAACACAAATCAGAAATGGGGGGAATATCCATTTTTAATAACATTTTGTAATAACATTTTTCCTTATAAAATTCAAACTATTTTTAGTGCGTATTTGACAACTATAAAATACATTATTTCGCTTCATCACTAACGGTCAAATTACGTTTTTACATAGCGCGAAATATACACTGAAATGCACTCAAAATATTTGTGAAGTAGGGAATTTTTATAATACCTATTAGATGATTAGAAATCATCATGTTTGACCACTTATAAATCACCCATTTGATGAGTTTAATAACACATTTTTTTTTATACAAAATACTTTATTTAGTTAACCATTTCGACTTTAAAACATTATGTATAATTCCAGGAGGTTTTATGATAGACTGTGCCTCTCGTTCCACTCTAGGGTTTGAGTTATGAACAGTTGGTGGCTGTACTGGAGGTCCTATAGTGTTCAAACTTTGAATAGATGGTTGGTCACACTTTTTCAATAGTTCTTGATATTTTTCAAATGGTATGAGGATATTTTTATTGAAAACAGCCATTCTAGAGATCTCTCAAGGGTGCAATCCGTAGCAGTACTCTTATGGCTTCAGGATTTCTTTTCAAAATTAACTTTTTTCTTCGTACACCTAACGTGTTGTCTGTTAAATCTCTATAAACGTCCTTATACTGTGATATGGAATGTAGTTGAGATACTGTTAACACCCCTCTAATAATGTTTAGAGCTATTTCAACTACAGCTCGAACTTGATCGTATGATGCAGAATCCAACAACACTTTCAGTTGAGTTTTTGAATCTGTTGAAACCAATAAAAACATATAGTCTAGATTTTGTTTGACTATGTTACTAGCCATTGTCGTTATAAAGTTTGGTAAATAATAGGATACTGTCCTGGAAATATATTGGTTCTGACTCTGAATGATTCCTCAGCATTTGTGGTCAAATCAATAATTAAGTACCCATATTTTGGGGTCATTACTGAATCCTTATAAACTGCGGGTAGAAATTGTGTTTTTCCTGGAAATACTTGCTGACCCAAATAACGTATTTGGGCTAAATCTCTAGGGCTTTTCATAAGCACCAAATACGAAGCATTTAACGCTATTGTCCTAGCCGATGAGCCTCTTTGGAATGAATTTTGCAATATCAAAATTACACTTAATTTTTTATGATGTGCTGTCTGGGTAAATGCACATTCTATATCAGGATTGTTTAAAACCTTATGGGCCAAATCATCCAATATTAATAGGGCTGGTTGACCATCAGCGAACTCTTCTAATTGTTGTGTGCTAGGCATTCCTTTGTGAAAACTTATGTTGGTTATAACTCGCTCCATTTCCTCAAATAAATCTTGGTTGGCTGAATAGCAATACAAAATCTTTTCTGGTGGTTCATTGTTAATTTGAAGATGCAAATTTTGTAAAAATTTGAATACCCAATGCGTTTTCCCAGATTTTGTTGCCCCTGATATAATATATGTAGAATGGGGTTCAAATTGGATTAAAGCCATGGTTATTTATACATAATACATTATATGTCCTTATAGATAAACATATGGAGAACGGTACAGAATGTTGTACAAACATATGGTCCAGAAATTACGTGGGAAGGAAGGAGGAGCGATATATAATAATTAATAAGGGGGCGTTGCCATACTATGAGGCCATATACACATACAAAGCATAGGAAAGGGGGCGTTGCCATACTATGGAGCCATAGACCTGCGTTTTCCCAGATTTTGTTGCCCCTGATATAATATATGTAGAATGGGGTTCAAATTGGATTAAAGCCATGGTTATTTATACATAATACATTATATGTCCTTATAGATAAACATATGGAGAACGGTACAGAATGTTGTACAAACATATGGTCCAGAAATTACGTGGGAAGGAAGGAGGAGCGATATATAATAATTAATAAGGGGGCGTTGCCATACTATGAGGCCATATACACATACAAAGCATAGGAAAGGGGGCGTTGCCATACTATGGAGCCATAGACCTATAGGAAAAGGGGTCCCATATGGAATCGGGGCCAGAGTCACAATCATGCTGCTTAGGCCGATTCCGTCACCTTCTATAATTTGCAGCAGGTATCCGTTTACGCTGGTTTACGCGTAATTTAATTTAGAAAGTTCCCCAATTAGTATCGTAAATAGAGCGACTGTATTTGACAGAGACTGCCTCTGTTATTGATTATCATGTTGCTATAATTAAAAAACGACAAATGCACATGCCTTTCAAACGTAGTAGTCTATTTTCCCCATGTTAAACGACATCCGCAAATAACAAAAAAACGCTAACCTACTGCAAATGTTTTACACGACAACTGTTAACATATTTGGGCTGAATTCATCTGATGTGGTATGATTCCTCAAAATAAACAACAAACCATCGTTACTTGGAAATGTAGTTTGGGCTAACATTTACACAAATCCTCCAGATTCTCAGAAAGCCTCTAGTTTTTGAGATACCCCGCACTTCCGAGCCCTCGAGAAAATAATGTCCCAGGCTGTTAAACTACATTTGGTACATATGCCATGGGTGTGCGATTTTTGATTCTGGATTGGCTGCTATGAAAAATATTGACTTTGTGAGTTTCTGAGCCCGAAAATACGCAAAAATGAATATATCCTTAGGAGAACACAAGTTTTCACTAATCGCCGACGAATGTGACGTTTTTCGAACAGTATTATCAACATATTCAGATGTATGGCAAAACAGTTATGAAATATATAACATAATGTCAACTTTTTGGGTATTTTGAGAAAAAATCTTGAAAAATCACTCAATTTTCGTTTTTTGTCTTGCAAACTAATGACAATTTATCGGACGCATGATAAGTTATTGAGATGATACAAAAACTTTCTGAAATATCTCGCTTTCATAAAATATATGACATAACCGTAATTATCCTGAAGGTACCCACTAAGTATCCAAAAACTTAACCCTCCCCCATAAACGCTCTCAGATAACTGAAATTGACCAATTAAGATATTGTTTTGTGAAAGGGTTACATTAATTGTCGGGTGCTGTATGATAAGTTGCAGAATAATATTCTGAATATATATGCTAGATATATTCCCACCGGACCTGACCAATTTACAACTTTCCATTATAAATACTACCAAAAAAGCGAATGGGACATCCAATTTTCAAAGTTTTTTTGTCGATTGAATTGAATTTTCTCGGGCACAGTATTGATTTCTGATGATAATTCACAACATAATAACTTCCCTCGATATATTATTTCAAACTATGTATATGCGCTTCGTGTGGTTGTTCTTATAATCACAACTAAGGCTCCAAAGTTGACCCCCACCCCCCCCCCCCCATTTCGTAATATGCGCTAATATACGGACCAGAATACAGAAACACAATTGGCATATTTGTGATTAGTTGGAAGTGTCATTTCGGTTAGTATGTTCTTCTTTTTCGTTAGACAAGACATTATTCAACCCAGAACAAGAGTTTCTTGAATAATAAGTGGTGTGTATTATTTGTATATCATGAAACATAGGATTGGCAATCATTTGGCTGCGTAATATTTTACCACCATCTATTATTCCTCATCTGCACTCTCATCCGAAACACTATTCCCGTTATCTCGGTTTTCGCAAGTGTCGTCGTCGCATCCGCACATACTGGTACGTGTGAGATTGTGTTTTTGGCAGTCACATCTTTTAGTGGAATAATTACTTTTGCATGTGCATCGAATACATTCAACCAAATCTTTTGGAACCGGGTCCACGAGCGACACCACGGGGTCTGGTTGCTGTTCTCACACCCTCCATCCACAGCCACCAGGAGACGGAAGACTCAAGACAAGACTCGTTGCATGCCTCCGTATATAGGTTTGATAATTAACTCGCTGAATATGGTGTTTGAGACAATTCTGTGTTGGTGGCAATCGGTAGCTCGATGACTGCTTCTTGTGAAAAGCTTGAATCTTGCCTCGTCGACTGATTTGATATTGTCAGAACCCGTATACATGGCACATACACACGATTTGCATGATTCTTTTTCTAAGTCAGATAGGTGCGCGGGATCTTCACCAACGTGAACTGATGTGATCTTCGTTATCTCTTCGTGATTTTCCGCAGTTGACATGGCGCATTTCTTTCCGTGCTGTACGAAGTAACTGGTGGTATCGCAGCCAATCAACGCATGTAACGCTGGAAGCGCTTTACACAATCATGTCTGATCCGATTTCTCTCGCGATGTCATGCAGAGCTACAAATCGTTCCTTCTGTTTTACACCAGTGTGGAAGAATAGCTCATTGACACGTAAGCATTGGAAGTGGTGCAAACATAGCACAGCAACATCCCTATCATGGCTCCAGACAGAATAGAATAGGCAACATGGGACAAACATTCGAGAGTCAGCCTCTTCGTGTTCAGAATTCAAATCTGGACAGCTGTTTGGTTCGACGAAATCTACCATCACACATCTTCCTTCTGTGAAGCCACCCGCCAAATAAACATTTAGCCTATTAAGTAATCTAGCAGCCCGGTGTGATTCGAGTTGAACGTAGATGTACTCCACTAAATTGCTCTTCGTCTTCGAGTTGGCAAGCATTTTTGTCAACTTCGAGGGCAGCTGAGTGTCACCTGTCTTGAACACTCGCTCAGAGAGGCTGCCTTGTGTTGACATATTTGATCGTTCAGAAGACTTAATTTAATCAGCATTGTCATAACGGTCTGCGACTACGGCAACAACATCAAAGTTAGTTTTGAGAGTACTAAACGTTTAACAGTGCTAAATATATCTCCAACAGCGTCAGGTTTCGAACTTGCACTGCCACATATCATCTGGACAATTGCCATAAAATCAAACACCCACATGTCGAGCTCTTCGGTTCCAGATGCGAACTGTCACTGACCTTGTCTTCTAGAAGATGGAGAAGATCACTTTTGTTCCAGAACGCATAGTTCCATCTATGTTGAATAGCGAGAGTGGGACAATGGATAGTTCATAACAGAAACATTTGTCTAGTTGAATCTGTCTGTCGTTTGCAAGGACCAGGATTATCGCCAGTGACGGATCGGGTCCATAATGTCCACTGTATCACTGTCTAGCCTATCTTCAACGAATGTTTTCATTATTTCCTTCCCAGTTTCAAAGGACGACAAGAGTTCTATGGAGTGAGGAGTGAGGCTCGTTGGGAAGTACCACGCCTGTGGCAATATTGACGAGTGGCATGGGCGAATCCTCGCTTGCGTCGTTATCAACCTTAAATTGATTAGTCAAACCTGAGTCAACTTTTTCCGTTCATCCGCAATGGTTTTAGATTGGGTATCTTCCCTGTGGAGTGAAGCTGACCCAGAATTCAGATCACACATTGTAAGTAGGTTCGACATTACTTCCGCTCTTATATGTGCTGTAAGGACATGACGCTCGGTGGCTTGTCACTTCGAAATGTGCCTTTCAAGAAAGCACAATCTCTATTGAGAGATTGCTCAATTCCCTGGTGGGACCATACGCCATTGAATGTTGCCGAAACGTTTCGAGAACGGCGGACTGTATGAAGTCCCTGACCCATAACATGTACACATCTGGATGCAAGTCTTCCAGTGTGCTCATATCTGCAAGCATAGACATCCCCAACGCGCGTAGGTCAAGTGGTCATATGCGAAGTCAACTGAATCATTTTCGCAAACATATACAAGTGGTTTGCGAAATCAGAGTTTTTCTCGGCTGCAACATAGTTCAACAGGCACTGAACCATACTTAGATATTCGTTCCAAAATGCAAACGTGGCTGAAAGTTCGCAGCAGATTCCATGACCATCTCCTTAATTCCAGAATCCTGCATTCGTTTACCTATTATCATTTGAGCGCACGATGAAAGCCACCAAGTCTCAACACTAATCGAGGGAAGAGCTCGCGATTCCTACACTTGATCAGCTGTGCTTTTGAGTATAATGCTCGTCAAATGTAATCACACAATAGTCAAGAACCATCCTCCTGAATACTTCGGAGAGCCGCATGAGCACAGTGAAGACGGTGTCAAAGTAATTGAGGAGCACACACATTTCTACAGTATCCAACGTTTGTTGTGGGTCCTTGGATCTTCGATGCTAGCTTCATATGCATAACAGTCCACCCTGTATGGTATAATATGTTCGCCGACACTCAAATCGAAAAGTCTGTTGCTGATAGCTCTCGCTGTGACCCACGCAATATCACTGGATTTAAATCAAGTTTCTCGGGTGTCATAATAGGCAAAGAAGTCAACCCCTTCAAAAAAACTGGAGATGCACGTTTAACATTAATGTTAGGACATTCAAGAATAGTGTTCATGTTTACCGAAGTTCCTTCCCGTTCAGATACATGTTTCTGCTTCTGGCTAAGAACTCTGCTTTGAAAGATGACCATGTTCATAACATCCGACAATGTGGATCTATAGTCTCTCAGCTTTTTGTTCGAAATTATCGGTTGCGGCCTGGGTGAAAAATCCCATATCAATGTTAGTTGGCACAACACAACGTTCACCAGCAGTTTGTATATCTGTCTACACTGATATAATTGTGTGTATGTCGTTGTAACTGATACACACCCCATGTCGATTTAGAACATTTATTAGCATTCCCATTCGAGTACATTCGGGTATACTGACAGACCCAAAACCGACGTGCTTCGGAGTTTTCACTCTGCACGAAGTCCCAATACAGATGAGGTCCTGCGCTACAGAAAGGACGTTTCTGTTAACACTCTTGTTCTGTTCAACATCACGTCTGGTCAGAGGGAGCAACTTGTCATGGGTCATTGAAGCGGGTGATAATATGCGTTGCATGGAACATAAGACGATCACGACCAATGTCATCGACATCGCTACAATGAGCAGCATTTATAATTAAATTTTAATTTTCATGCTCTCTTTTGCTCAGTATTGGTTCCTGGAGAGCATTTTGGTATTAATATGAGGAAACTAGCATATGTGCTAGCGAAAACGAGACGTCGTTAGCACAACCTATGCATTAGCGTTTTTCCGACTTTTAGGGGGGGTTGAGTTTTACGCTCCTGTTACCGATTCACATGGATCGCATACTATATTTCTATATTTATTTATGGACAAATATCCACAGAAGTTTTTGATAGCATTTGCGACGATGTTCTCCCGACAGATATGCAGTTATCGACCTATTCCGTCGTCATATTTCTGAAAAACGCCTGAAATTTCGAAGAAAAAATCAATAAATTCAATAATAGGGCCACCGTTATGATAATATGGCACAAAAATTGGCTTATTTCATTCTAACAATTTATTTCGGTTACCAAAATAATCTCATGATCTCCAGGGAAAGTTCTGGATCGAATCTATTGTCGATTTATCGAATTATGTTAAAAATAGCTTTAAAAACCATTAAAACCTATTTTAAAGGACCGTGCCAATCCTGAATAAAAAACCGCACACCCGTGCAATGTGTCCCAGGGGTCACTGCAAACGAAAATAGCAAGAAATCTCGGGGGCTCAGAAGTGCAGGGTCGATTGGATTTTTCGAAAACTCGTACTGGCCTAAGCTCCTCTATCCTGACACACACGTCAGATGAGAAACAGCCATCATAGAACCGCCCAAATTGGGCGAAATAAATACACAATTAAATTTACCGTAAATAGCGCATAATTACTACTTTATGACATGTACGTATGTACGTCGACATATGATGTTATATGAAAATAGTATTATGCCTATATTTGCTGGCACAGCATCCTTAAGGACACTGGAACCACATGTTCCACAAACCTGAACCGTGCCAAGGGGCGTCATTTTGTTGTAAGTCAATTATTTTTTTGTTATACAGAAAAACGTTCGTATGTGTCTCCTTTATCGAGATCGGTCGGTACTCTAACCATCTGTATAAAACTAATGCATTCTTTTATATTTGGAAATTGTGTTTTAAGTCGGTTAATGAACTCCGCGACTGGACATTCCGAACTAAAACTTCTAGTTTCGAATGTCCATACAGTCACTGGGCCATTAACCCTGACCTAACTGATAACGATACCAGCAAAACGACCATTCTTTATCGCTACATCATAGTATATTATATGCTGGGATATTATACCAGTGGTGTAGCAAGTCAGTCAAGCATATCGGACTTCTATACCTTCCAATTGAATCAGGATTTGTTGTTCTTGTTCCACGCGTGCGATCATGGCTAATTTTCAATAGAATACAATTACACAGATGTAAATTACTTGCAAACGATCTTCAGATGTCAAAATACATGTTATATTACATATTGGTAAAAACCCAAAACCACTTGAAATGTTCGTTCACGTTGCTCTCGACCGGGTAGTTTTCTTTCACATCCACTTGTGATATTATTTCTTGTCTTCCATGCTTTTGAATTCAATGTGACGCTGGGTGACATTTTTTTTATTGCATTTTTGAATAAATCTTAGTTCTTCAGATGCCATCGATTTACAGTCATTGTAAACTAGACAACTGAACTATAATTATGTTCTCTCTATTCTTATCTCTCTCTCTCTCTCTCTCTCTCTCTCTCTCTCTCTCTCTCTTTAAATTGTCTCGGTAAGTATTGACCCGCTACTGATTATGATAACTTCTTTATATTTATTTCTCGACATGCAGGTAAATCGGTTATAATGTCACAATTTGCCCCAAGTGGAATCAAATGATTGGGTTTTCCAGTTTGGTCAAGGGTCAACAGATCGCAAATACAAACAAATAATGTTATGACAGTCTACAGTCTACACCGATGATAACATAGTTATGTATGTAACATAATTCGTCATCTTTACAGTGACAACATTCTATGAGGGGTTTGAGGATAGCACAGGAACGACACCACTGCTAGAGATACGTGTCACTATGGAACTCGGCACAGACAGCGTTAGTGTTGTGCAGTTATCATAGAGGACATCGAGGCACTAGCTGCATGGACATGATGGTCGTGCATGAACTGTTGCTTAACTTGTATGCAACAAATAAAGTTATTGCACTCAATGCAATATTTTATCACAAGAAATAATCAATCCTTACATCCAGGTATCCTGCCTAAACCCAATCAAAGTGATCACAATGCACATGTAGCTCAACATTCATGGAGAGGGGATACTGGCATATGTTACGATTAATGAACTGATCAGGAATACACAAAGTTGAAGTATTAGAATAATTCGATAGGTCAACACGAACTTTTGATTTACATGATTACGATTACGATTACTGATTACATTTTTTCCAATGTAATCGATTACGATTACAATTACTTTAGTAAATGTAATCGATTACTTTTTGATTTCATCTGATTACAGTTGTTAGTTTCCAACCATTTTGATCGCATAGGAATAAATAATGAAATAATTCAAATTAACATATCAAATTGAATAAAGACATCACTGCATAACATGGAAACAAGAAACGACTGAAACAATAGAAAGATGCAAGCAATAAACATATAAACTTTTTACATTTACATGTATTGGAAAGGTTTCATCATGAAGTTATGCACCAACTTATTGGGAATACATTATGTTTTATGTGTATTTATTTATGTAAATTTATTTTAATATATTTTAATTTATATATTTTCTTACATGCTTCAAACTAACGCATAATATTTATGAAAATATCACCAGAAACAATTATAAATTATTTGCATGTTCTGTTAGATTCAATACCCAACACAATGAAGATAACACTAAGATTTATTTGATTATCATCCGTTGTTAATCCTGATGAGGATTAAATGAGGCTTAACTCCATGAGTGCAGTAAATGACAAACCAGCTAATTAGGTCTACCGATGTACATCACACCTGCTTTGTTCAGTTAATTAGCCCTATGATTGTACCAGTGTGACTATACATCCATTGTCTGCAGCAGCCCCAATTCAATTTAATCCTAATGGAAGTTGGCTAGCCTACTTATTCATATTAGAACATTTCATTGTCTGTATCACAAGTTTATTGCCATTCATGTTGTATTTAACAATTGTGTGTTGTTATCTGTATCCACTGTCAGAATGTACATACACACCGTACCACTAACATAACACATGACAAAATTGTATTAACTTTATAATATGTTGTTTGTATCTTTGTACACTCCACAGTACCACAGTAAGAGACTATGAGTATCCAATGGCCATCCATATGGATAATTTAGTAAACGTAATCAAAAAGTAATCAAAATGTAATCATGATTACAGGTACATTTGAAAGTAATCGATTACGATTACGATTACTTGTAATCAAGAAATGTCATGATTACTGTTTACAGACGATAACTCCAAATTTGTTAATCGATTACTTTGATTACAATTACTGATTACGATTACCCCAACCCTGACACAAAGAGCCATATCAAGTTTGGGATCAGTCGAATGAATATAGTCATGGAAAGAGTAAAATCCAAGATGGCTGCCGGTGGACATATTTTTGATCGAAAATCGTTCAAATTCATTGCTCACATCTAGTGATCTTAAACATGTCTGTAAATTTTAAAAACATTTCTCTGATGTATATGAGCTGTGCACTGGGTGTGCCGATGGATTGAAATGTGAAATCCAAGATAGCCCCGGACGGCCATGTTTTTTTAAACGAAATTCGGTAAAACTTTGATAAAACGAAGCAAACTCCATGCAATGTTTATCTCCCTTGCACACTCACTGTCTAAACGCACACGTGACATACGTCAGTCAAGTCGAACACACGATTTATAATTGGCTGCCATTTTTTTCGGACTGCCATGCAAAAATCGTTAAAAAGACTACCGCTCTAAATCTCAGTCTATCAATAAGTTTGTAGTGAATTATTCTCAAAGCACATAGGATATTTAACTTTGGGTCGATCGGTATCACCATTTTGGCTTTCGTACCGCGAGGTACTCAATCGTACTGATTCGTTAAGCGATGTACTCGACCGCACGAACTATTTATCTGGGTACTCAACTGCACGTGATGATAGTGACCCCTTCAGCTATAGTTATATATAACGACCGCCCAAACTTTAAATTATATTCACAGAAGATTATTTTCTCACAGATAGCATTGCTATTATAGTATTGGGGTTTTCAAAGACAGTGAATCACTGAATTTACTATTGATTTTTTTGGAGTGGTTCAGTGGAATATACAGTCGTTATTCTTCTTACTAAACACATAACAAAAGTCCCCCTAATATATTCGGTAATATTTTATGAGATATTGGATGGATTTTGATGAAACTTTCCAAAAACGATTTGTGGTGCCAGGGATACCAAGTGTGCTAAGCACTGTGCTGTGAGATGGGGTGTGGCTGAGTGAGCACGAATTGAATGGAAGAGGTGCACTTTTCAGAAGTTGTAAAAACACAGGTAGCTTGATCACAGTCATTCGACTGTGCTTGGTCCCCCCCCCCACGTCCCGCACGTCATTATATGTTGATATCTCAATGGACTACATGGTGGGAATCATGGTTTATTGAAAAAATGGCCTCAACGAGACTCATTTCAAGGTGTCATACCAAAGGAATGTGGTTAGACTGAATGGCCTGGATATGCATTGGGCATAAGCTGTCTCGAAGATGACACGCATGTTATCATGGACTCACAGTGTCACTTTTTGACCACATTTACAGCCAGTCACAACTTGTGTGAACAATGGAACACTGGAGTGACTGTCCACTCTACGTCAATGTTTTGAAACTTTTGAAAAGCACCCCTCTTCCATTCAATTCGTGCTCAGCTGACCAAAACATAACTCATGGGACGGTGCCTCACATATGTTGTGTCTCAGATACCACTAAACATTTGTTTAAAGTTTCGTCAAAATCCATCCAATATCTCATAAAATATAACCAAATTTATTATTACATGATCCTATCCTTATTCCATTCAATAAACCCGTTCTATAAATTGTGATATTAAACGTTCGTTTAATAACAGGAAATAGTGCCAGTTGACCTTTGACTTCCGGTTTGTCGTCTGTTTACATTCCGTACGATACGTCTCAAAATACTATAGCTCCAATATTTTTCCAGCAAATATCTAATGAATGAAGAATTTGAAAAGTTATTTCATTAAATTTACGCCATTAAATATGTCCTTATTTATCTGGAACTATTTCTTTACGCGGACAAACAACACATAGTTACGTGAAATGTCATCGCAGGTCTTTTTGAAGTCGATGTTAGTTTCAAGTCCCATTTGTTGGTTTAAGTATATTTTATGGAGGTTTTGGATCATGTAATAAATAGAATATGCAACTCGTCCCCAGTTTATAGCGAAATTTACAAAACTTGTCCGTAAATTAGGTCTGAACTTCGCCAAAGGCTCGGTCCAGACCTAATTTACTGGACTCGTTTTGTAAATTCCGCTATAAATTGAGGACTCGTTGTAGATCCTCTATAAATTAATGGGGACTTTTTTTTAGGTGTTTATATTGTTATACAGTCGGTTGATGATAGTGTTATGGTCACAAGTCGTGGTTACCTGACAAGCAGGGTAAACTCATTCAAATGATACATGTAATTACCAATCACACACATTGTCAGCATTGATCCAGAATAAATGATTAATTTATAATCAACTCATTCGTCGAATCTCCCCCACTCGCCCATTGAGGACTGAGATGATCAGGTAATAATCGGATCCCTTATTCGCAATTCAGAGCTATTCGAATGATTCAAGACGTAGCGAAGTGAAATGGACACCACCACATGTGTTACATTACGAATGACGTTGATGCTAAGCCATGTTTGTATGTTATGGACATGTGTTATGATAAGGAAATTAGATTATAAGGGGAGACGCACGTTTTGCATAAATCCAGCCAAAATGGCAAGATATTTTCAACAAAGAATTTCTCTGGATCTATCTGGCAAAACAAAATTTGAATTTCACATATCTCAATCATCATTGTGTGTAGATGCTGAGCAATTATTAAGAGAAGACAAAAACAATGGATGTGGATTGTAATACATTTGAGAGGTTGAAAGTATTATTTTCTCGTTTGTCTCTTTCGGCACCAAGAACTGCTAGAATAATTGAGAATTTCACACAACACTCCAATCATCAAATATCTGTAATTGTATAATGTAGATGATACCGCTAATCTTATAATGAAGAATAAAGTAGTCACGAATATTCCATCAAACTCAACATTCTTTGATCAACCCTCGATCAAAAGACTAAATTAACGTGTATATAAAGCTTAAAATCTTAATGACATGCACAGAACTCATGAATGTACATTTATGTGGAACTTTAATAATAATGAATAAAGGATACGTAGTGTAAATAATCTTTATTTCTTCTGAGTTTTTAGTTACCAAATATACAGTGGATTTGTACCGGTATACGTGCATTAAGTTATGTATCTTCAGAATTCGGTCATGTCAACCCATTCTATACTAATGCATCATGTGTGAGTAGTTATCACATAGGAAATATGTTTGTTGAAACTTTTCCTCAATAAACAGGGCTCCTTCTGCACTTTTATTTTTACTTAGTGGAACTTGTGAATATGTATGAGGGGATATCCTAAGTGATAGAGTGAACATATGACCATATCTTAAAGTGGTTATTAACTTCCAACAAAATATTATTGCTACGGCTAGAGGCTTGATGTGCATATCAAATGACTCTCGTGTGCACCAAACTTTATATTTAACAATAGTATTACATTCTCACCAAAATGCTATTGATCTTATTTTCAATATGAATCATAGAATAGTTGCAAACTTAATAGTTAATAGTTTTAATAGTGACATGTATGTCTGCTAAGGGCCCAGTGGATTATTTCTGCTCAGTGGTAATCCCATAAGAGGGACATACGAAGTCCAATTTCGGTCTATTTTGTACCACACAAGATAATCACCAAATCCAAGTTGGGTCTATTTTGGACAAAATGTGGACGGACGACGCGCAGGTGGTGTCAGTTATAGGCTACACACAAGCCATTCATTAATTTATGAGCCCAGCATAGAGGGGTCTATATTATGTGGTAACCACTTAGAAAAATCAAACAACCGGTCATGATCCGACAACAGTGTTATATATATCGGAAAAATTGTTATTCGGTGTCCCAAAATAGCAGCGAAAATGGCGGTCGAAAGTCAAAATTTTTAATATTCTCTTTATTTCGAATATCTTCCCATATCGTATATAATTTACAGCCAATATTCATATATGTCATCAGATGAGTGTCCATAGCAACCAAACTCGTATCCAAATTAATTTAATCGGTGTCCAAATCCCATTAACGAGTGTCCCAAACCATCTAAGGATCCTAAAACCCACGCAACGGGTGTCGAACCCGTGGAACCACCATCTTTATTGTATACCGAACTAACTATGAGTGTCCCAGTTCATAGAACTGGCGTCTCATGGCAGCCAAATAGTGTCCCAGACCACCCAGTCAGAGTCCCAATCCACCAACTGGTGTCTCAAACCATTCAAATAGTGTCCAAAGTCACCAAAATGAGTGTTCCAAACCACCCAGTGAGTGTCCAAAGTCACACGACGATTGACTCAAACCCACAGGAGTGTCTAAAACATCCAATTTGTGTATAAAACCACCCAGGTAGTGTCCCGTGGTTTGGAAAACTCATTTGTTGATTTGGAACACTCATATGATGGTCTTAAATACTCGATGTAGGCTTATGCATTATTTGAATGTATTGAAATGATAGTTAGTAGATGGATAGACAGTTGGATAGACTGGTAACTCAGTGGTATGGTTTGGTTCACCAGCCGGTGGGTTGTGTCACCTGTTGAATGACATGGGGCACCAGTTGAAAGGATTTTGGACACCAGTTGGTGTTTTTTTGTGTGACAATGATTGGTCGATTCTGGGTGTCACTGATTGGGACAGCGGTTGAATGCATTGAGACAACAGTTGGGTGGTTTGGGATACCTGTTGTATGACACAGCACACTACCCGTGTGGATTCGGACACTAGTCGTGTAGCACGAGGTGCATATTTGATACTCTATATGTGGTTTCGAATACCCGCTGGATGGGTTGGGTTGGTTGAGTGGTTTGGTGAACTCATTCGATGGGTTTAAACACTCGTTGTGTGGTTCTGGACACTCAATGGGTAGTTTGAAACACCTATTGGATGGTTTGGGACACCAGTTGTGAGATAAGATACACCAATTGGATGGTTTGGGACACCAGTTGTGAGATAAGATACACCTATTGGATGGTTTGGGACACCAGTTGTGAGATAAGATACAACTATTGGATGGTTTGGGACACCAGTTGTGAGATAAGATACACATATTGGATGGTTTGGGACACCAGTTGTGAGATAAGAGACACCAATTGGGTGGTTTTGGGATACTCGATATGGATTTGAGACACTGATTCGTCAATTGGGTAACTGATTGGGCCGTTTGTGACACTAATTGGATGGAATGAACGGCAGTTGGGTGGCTTGGGACACCCGTTTATCACATAGGACACTTTCAGGATGGCTTGGGCCACTAATTGTGTGGCATGATGTACATATTGGATGCCTATTTGGTACTATTTGTGTGGTTTCGGACACCCGCTGACTGGTTTGACACACTCGTGTATTACTCTTATATGGTTCGGTACACTCGCTATGTGGTGTGGTACAGTCATGAGATGTATTCAGAGACTTGTTGGCGGCATGATCTTATTGTATATTAATTTATATCACAGGAAAACCTTATAATATCATTGAAAAATCCATTAGATATGTTCTTATCTCTCACTGGTGTGTTATCGCCGCGTGCTTCCCGTGATAGTTGGCATCGCGCGGAACTTGACATATATACTTGGAAGATTAATACTCTTTAGAAAAGCCGCGCTTGACACCAATTCCAGGCATTGCAAAAAATGATTGCTTTGTTGATTAAAGTTCAATTATTGTCAAATTAACGAAACTAGGCACAAACACAAGGAGGCAAATGGGGGGGGGGGGGACTCTATGTTTCGTCGGAAGGCAGAGAGCGCAAATATGTCGTATACGGTTGTGTAGAGTCTCAGCCAACGTCGTGCGTGTCTGCATTTACATGCATTTTTCTGCTTCTTTTAAATAATTTTATTTATTAAAAAGGCATAAAGCTCTAGTTATTTTTATTTTTTCATGTGATATACAAGATCTTCAACTCGTTATGTTGGGATATAAGATTTTATGAAACTCGTTTGATGAACTTGATTCACATCTCGTCCACGACTCGTTGTGAATCAAATTTATCAAACTCGGTTCATAACATCTTATATCTCAACATAGCTCGTTGGATATCATCTATAATCTATATGGGAAACTTTAGGGGGAAAAACCACTTCACTTGCAAACTTCCGATCGCCGTTTTGTGGCGCCATTTTGTATTTATGCAGTCGAATTCTGCATGAAATGATAATGTGCCATGGCAACAAGTATAATACGTTTTTGTTGCACGTTTTTGACACATAACTTTAGACGACATTGGAGTGATTCAATGTTTCAAGTTCAATATTTGGGGATGCACGTTGACGATCTGGTTCCCGGACTAAAATTTCACCATTTTCGTACTTGATTGGTTGGTATTTTTACCCAAACATAACGGCTTTCACTCCGTAAAACGCACAATAATTTAAGATAAGTTACTGTGTGGTCATATGAGCAGTCATGGAACTCGACTCGGCGTTTGATGTCGGCAGATTTGCTTGTTAATAAAATTCCCATTTTCACCATTTTTTTGTTACATATTCCTGTCTTTTGACCCAAAATTGACTGCTGTTCCTTTCTTAGATTCATGTGAATTTTGGAGATATGTTATTGTATTGGTATATAACGTCACATTCAAAAACACCCAAACAAACTGCATAGCTATTTGTACACGGTTGTGTGTTTCTAAATAACAGTTTTGTTTAGCGTAAAATCGTGTAATTATTATCATAATATATAGTCATTTTACCACACAGTAAAACGCTTCCGAAGCGAAATCAAGCGATACAGACATTTTAACTTGAAGAGGCGCCTTGTTTACGGTGACGTCATTTTTCGTGTGTGCGTTGCTTCCCAACTTAACCCTTTCGCGTCAACGGCGTTTTCATTGGTTGAAAATAAAAATTGTCTCGTTTGAGTTCCACCTGAATTCCGTTACCTTATTGGTCGAACTATACGTTAGCAGTGCAGATTAGTTTTGTTAATTATAACTCTAATTTTGTTGACGATATTCGATCAATACCCTATAATATGAACATATTTACGAAGGGGTATGTTGTCCAAGCGTAATTTAACATAATCAAATATCTTGAAATGACTACCGTTATGTACGCACAATGTTGCAAATAGAGTTATTATTCTTAGAACTTTTAATCAACATGTTGATTAAATCCGAGACAGAATGATGTCATTGTTGAGTACTCGTCACTAAAGTTCTGCTGAATACAATTCGCTCAATAAATTATCACTCAACATGTTGTGTAGACATTTTAATCAACAAATTTGCAGTTTATTTTTATTTTTTATGTATCTTCATCTATGTGTACAAAACTCAATGCAGTAATTGCCTAATTCTTTATTTGTTTGTGTATAGTAATAGTTTGTTGGAGAGGGGCGTTGTTAAGTTATAAATTATTTGCGCCACACTCCAAGTATTGCGAGTTGTTAAAGGTACTCAATCCGATTAAGCACCCCTAAAGTACTATTTCTTTGGCTTCGGGGGTAAAAAATATTTGATTCGAGTCGAGGAACCCATCCATCAAAGCTCAGAGTGATCAGATATCTATTTTTTTAAGTTTGTTAATTTTTGGAGATGTGGGCCAGAACCTCGCGTGCTCAAACAGACAAATTGCGGGTGTAAGATGGATAACTCTAAAATCAAGTAGTTACTATTAACAATAATAACCACTTGATTTTCGAGTTATCCATCTTACACCCGCAATTTGTTTGTTTGAGCACGAGGTTCTGGCCCACATCTCCAAAAAATAACAAACTTCAAAAATCGATATCTGATCACTCTTGAGCTTTGATGGGTGGGTTCCTCGACTCGAATCAAATATATTTTACGCCCGATCGAAGCCAAAGAAATAGTAATTTAGGGGTGCTTAATCGGATTGGGTACCTTTAATAAAACATGCATATACCAAACAATCAAACGCCGACACACAGACAGTCATTAATAATTGGCCCTCGAGAGATCGGGCTGCATCGGGAGAAAGATTTCATAAACACGATTAGTAAATAAGCATTATTTATGATCAGCCCGGAGGGAATTTTGGGAAAAAGACAAACCACAGATTAGCTTGAAAAGGTCTCATATCTACTAAATTCCTTGGTGGGGCGTCTGTTATAAACCACGCGGTCGTTTGAAAAATTGATTAGGGTTGGTGGAGAAAATAACTGGTTCGGTTTGGCGTAGAAAACGAACTGGTGGTTTTAATATGACATCATCGATTACAACTAAACAACGTTAGTTGCTACGGGTGTTGTGTAAAACAATAACGTAATATTGTGGGCATTTGCTGTAGCTGAGGAGTCTGACGAGCTTGGTAGTCGGTGTACGTATAGCGTGGGGAGTTATTGTAGTTATCAGGAGACTCGTGCGATTGTGGATCGCAATACGAAATAAGATGAAGACGACGATATTTGCTACAATTTTGCTCTCACTGGATGAATTGGTTGGCTTCGCTTCTTGTAAAACAACCACCACCGTGGGCAAATGGAGGGGATTTGTCCCCACGAACCTGGGTCAGTATACACTGACGACAGTGGCAGCAGCCAATGAGCTGGAATGTATAAGATCATGTCGCAAGATTAGAGGATGTGCAGCTGTAATCTTCAGCAACATCTTGTCAGAATGTGAATTCCAGAGACACATGTGGGACATTGCGGAGAACTGGACACCTATTGTCGGTGACGGGATATACTACGCACGGGTCCAAGGTGAGTTGTTGTATTACTAAATGGGGTGGATGGGTCCTGTGTATGCATTGCAGCAAAGATGAAACGCCCCCATTTCGCCCATTGTGGGGAGGGGTCTCGCTGTTTTTCAGCGAAAAATCGCGATTTCCAGCTAATTCCATTTCGTCCAAAGTCGACCAGAGCATGCGAAGAGTTCATTTCCAGAATCAACTGAGTGGAAGACTGATTGATTCTGGTAAAGAATTCTTCGCTTACTCTAACACTTACTTAGCTAATCCCTAGAAATTTTCATTCGCCGCGAATCAAGAGAAATTGGCGTCATCAGAAACCTTGAAGAAAATGTACACATTTTTTCATCATGGATCTATTTACTTGCGTCTTCAGTACGGATTGAAGGAAATATAAGTGTTTATGGTGGTACAATCAACTCACAACTTGTAACGCCAGTTGACTTTTGAATTTTCAAAATTAAATGTGTCATAAATGTGTAATATATGCTATTGTATGAGGCGTATGGGCACATAATTATTTTACTAAAACATTGTGCATTGATATTGGAGGAGGGGGTGGGTAACTTTGGGGAAAACAGAATAAAATATAGAAAAAAATAAACAAAATGATAATAGATAAATAACACTCCTGATCCTCTCTTGTTATATGAAAGATCATTACTCAACTCCGCGCCACATTGAAGCATCTGCGAACACAAACTGGGATTACGCATGTAATCAGATATCATATTGCAACAGAACAAGCCAGTGAGCCACACATAGTATCTCCGGCTCGCAAAGTGGTAGATTCAGATTCAGATTTATTAACTCATGTGGTCCAAAACTCCAAATAAGACATTGGAGCATTGACATATTACATGTTTACAAATAGTAATACATAAATTGTACGCATGCGTTGTAAGTATACAATACTCAATAGTGTTGGGGAAGGGTCATGTGGGTGGGGGTCTTTTCGTTATTATTAGGATAATTTTTGGTTCTTCGTTGTCGATGACAGATATTATACATGGGGGGGGGGGTCTTCAGTACAGTTGTGGTGGTGGTGAATAATGGATATGTATATATAGTGTCAATCACGAGCCTCGTGGTGTTCCTTGTCTGACAAGGGAATATTTTATGTATGCAGCTAGGTTTATCAAGATCTTGTTATTCCGTGAGTTGAAAAGAGCATTTATTTTGAGCGCATTCGGTCTTTTGTAGTAGAATTGTTTGATGTATTTCTTTCGGAGATCGTCAAGATTCGTACATTCAAGAATGAGGTGGTATTCATCACCCAATTTCTCGTTACAGAGATTGCATTTCCGTTCCTCATATGAGGTGCCTATCCGTGATCCAGTTTCCACGGACAGTCTATGGTTGCGTGTAGAGAATTTCATCAGGCTTGCCACTGTTTTCTGATTTTCAAGTGATATATAATATTCTTTGCCGAAATTTGGCTTGGTAATACGGTAGAATGGGCACTTACTGGATGCGTCAATATAACCTCGCCATTTCTGAATGTATTGGTCCATTGAGAGGGTCTTGATCAACTTATTAAAGTGTGTCGTTTCCGGTACCCATTGTTTCAACCAAAAAGAGGAAAATCCCAATTCTTCAAGATTTTTTCTGGTATAATCGAGCCAATTATTTTTAATGTTTTTTTCCCTCGCATGTAGTTATCATAAAAGGGTACAGTTTCAAAGGCAACCTTTCACAATTCATGTTCATGATTCTTCCCCAGTATGAGAGGTGTCTGGTTTTTCAATTTAATCTCTGTTGAGTATATACCAGTTTCACCATATACAAGTGGTGTCACGGTGGAAGATTTTAACCCAAGTGCGAATTTAAGAAACCACAGTTCCAATTTATCAAATGCTCGCGTATTTTCGAAACACCATACGTCTGATCCGTAATTCAATATTGGAACTATTGTCTTTTCATAAATGTCCAGAATGGTATCAATAGTCAGCTTATATTTTCTGGCTTTACTCATCAAGGTGTACATAGGCTTTTGTGCGTCTTTGCATTGCATGTTGTGCTCTCTTGTGAATTTACCCGACTTGCTGAACCAAATTCCAAGATATTTGAAATGATCGACTATTTCTAATTGTATTGAATTTATGTGAAAGCATGGAGGAAATTCAGTGAGGGAAATAACACGCTCATAGTTCATACCACATGGGAAATTATTATCACACTTCAATAAAAATTTCACAAGGTGGCTACCAAAATTCATAAGTCAGTGTTCGTTACACCACCAAATGTCACCCACGATTCTAAGCAAACAAGAATCAACAAATCCGTATTTGGGAAAACACGACCACTAGTAGAATCTATTATATGGCTGTTATTTGTGTCACTTCTAGTTGCGCTGTCACCTTGAATTAAATTGGCATGGTGAAACATTTTGAATCCCGTTTAGCTGAACTTAGGAAGTTTCAATGGTATTGAAACCCACGACAGATATAATATAACAGAACTCTACGTGGATAATATATTAATTTGGATGTAATAACATTAGCATTGTGAAACATTTTGAATCCCGTTTAGTTGAACTTAGCAGGCTTCCATTATATTGAAACCCACGACAAATACAATAGAACAGAACTCATACGTGGATAATATATTAATCTGGATTAATTAGTGGTAGCGTCCCGTGTCCCGATTGAAGTGATGTATTCTGGATACTAGGTTCTGAATTCTGAATGATGGCATTCAACAAAGCAGTCAATCCACTTCCATAGCATATGTGGAGTCCATTTAAGAAGTCAGTATTAGTTATTAACCTCACATAACATGTTTATTCAGTTGAAATGAACAATACCGTACATCAATTTAGATCCGAACAACACGAAGTGGTGTG
Source organism: Siphonodentalium dalli (assembly GCA_032622095.1). Taxonomy (NCBI): domain Eukaryota; kingdom Metazoa; phylum Mollusca; class Scaphopoda; order Gadilida; family Siphonodentaliidae; genus Siphonodentalium; species Siphonodentalium dalli. Next base: position 99,304,685 of record CP136063.1, read on the forward strand.
TCTGGTTGTTGGCTTTCTTTGTACCCAGTTAATTGGAAGTAGCTGCACGAAGTGATTAGCCCAATATACGAAAGGTGACCTGACCCACAGTAAGGGTACATTCATACGCTGGCAAGTTTGCACGGTATGTTTTTGTGGGCATTTCTCATAGAAAACCACATGGTGCCAAAATATGAACGGAAACATACACATACCATGCATCTTTACCAAAGCGAAAGGCATGAGAAGTAAAATTTATATTGTTCCAATTGTAACGGTGCCACTGGAATTTGCCTTCAAATACCTGTATGATTTATTCTTGCGAGATAATTTTATGCTATTTACAGGCAAATTCCGGTAGCATCGCTGCAGGTGGAACTACAGAGATTTTACTTCGCACGTAGTTAGCTGTGGTATATACAGATGCACTTTATGTGCTTGTTTCCGTTCATATTCTGGCACCATATCGTTTTCTACGGCGATATGCCTGAACACCATACCGTGCAAACTTGCCAGTGTATGAACGTACCCTAAGTGGGCATGTACCTTTAATACATTGGTAAACATCAACATGATATCCAAGATTGATTTCTATGATTAAGGCACGTGAATGCTTTATTTGGGACAATGCATTGCGTTTGTACATCATTTCAACCTGAAAGTGTTTTTTTTACAATGGTTGTGATTGTGCTGCCGATGGCACATGATTAAGGATTATTTTGAAGTTTATCAAAATCAACAGGGCTGCATAATTGCGATGCACATCAAATCCTGCAGTTTAGACGACGAAAGAACTTGAATGATAAACGCAATAGATACGAGCCAAATATAGACAAGCGATTCTTATTTTATTACTAATTCCTGCGTTTTCACGAACTGAATTGAATAGTCAATGGGTAGTTACATGTCTTCTGCATGGTGTCTACCATCTGAAATCATGACTGTTTGAGAGAAAATAAATCAAACATTTTTCATTACATATTTTAGTTTTTTGGCAGCCATTTGCAGAACTATTTTCGTATCGTGCGAAGAAGCAAAACAACGGTTTATTGACCTACATGAAAAAAACGGTTGTTGTTTTTTTTAAACCCTTTTTTTCGAACATATCTCTCATATTGTGTTGTTATAATACTATAGCATACACTGGTTATAAAGGATAATTAGTTTTCCCTTCAAATCGATTTTTGAAATGGAGATTTTCTTAAAATTCACGAATTTAACTGTTATTGTCCAGGTTGTAGGGTAACATCCTCATTACTGCAGTACTAACTCTCATTGTATATATACAAGTCTTGTTTAATTGCGAAAAATAGACGAACATACAACATGACTAGATATCACGAACATTACATGAAGCCAATGAAATTAGTAAATAAAATGCCCGTGGAAAGGTGCAGACAGATAAGTCTCGTAACTTAACGTATCAAGGATAAATAACTCTGCAAAGTGTACGAACGTAAGACAGTTCGCGGCAATCAAGCACGTCACAAATGTGTTTGTCCCTCAGATATTTTAAAGAAATCCGTCTGGGTTAATACTAACTACATGCATGTAACAAAATAAATTGCGCCCTGTAGCCACCATGCCCAAAAGTTTCGTGGGAATCTCGTGAATATATAAACGGGACCGGAATGGAATTCTAATGACGTAAACTGAAATAATATGAATCGTACGTGACACGTAGTGGAGCAACCACACATGATGTGCCTCAAATTTGCCTTTTTCGGCGACATAACGCTGAGAATAATTTATGTAACAGCATGCAGTGGTCACGACGGAGACGACATGCCAAATTGACAAGACATGTCGTGGACTGTAAAATCTGGTCTGGATTATCGTCATGACATTTTACTTTTTCATTGAGCTGACCAACGAAATTGGTCTAAATGAAATTAATAGACTTAAATCACATGTGAATTCTTCGTAAGTTCTGAAGTATAGTTACTTTCATTTTTATCGCGATGCTTCATTTCCAATTCCGCGTTTTTTGCAATCTCCACACGGTTGCTAACTGGAAGTCACGTGACAATTTCTCCAAAATCTATACCCGCGATCTTGAAAAATCACTGATGGATATAGAAAAAAATATATGACGTCATTCACCTGCCTTAGGTATAAGCACACTTGTTGGTTGCTATTATAGTCAGGTTTTGTTGAAATAACTGGGCGTTCATAACTGTTATATAAGCGAGAACCCTGAGTCGCTACCTTATTGGATACATCCAACCCCGTTCTGAGCATTCGGTGCTACAAGTCAAAGTTCTGGAGTAGCATTTCGAATATGGATCTTTTGAATATTCATGATTTCCATATATGAAATTCATGAATATTCAAATCTCCATATATGGAATGCTACTCTAGAACTCTGACCTGTAGCATATTTAAACCGCTGAATGGCGACTGGATGGATCCAACAAGGTAGCGACTCAGTGATCTCGCTTATTTTTTTTATTATTTAAATTATTTATTGACCCTATATACATGGACATATTTATATATCTAAAATACAGCATAATGTCCTGGCATTTTTGGGAGAGGAGACTTTCGCGCGCAACTCACACACGTTCAAAATCTGAGATACCTCATACGTTTTTGTATTATTACACAGGCTATGTTTATGAATGGAATATCACCAGAAATATTTTAGAATGCTTTTAAATATACATGTAGTTTATAGTATCCGATATGACAAAAATTGCCTCTGCACGTGTCCGTGCCCAGAATTTATATAGCGTTAATTCGACAATCATCAGCAAGTGAAAAACGAACACAATCACAAACTAGTTATTTGTCCTCAAAGTATTTGACAGAGCAAGGTATATATCACACCATTCAAACTCAAAGTCGACAATGATATATCTCTCTAGTGCTATATATTTCTCAAAGCGGTATCTCTCATCAAGTTCACGTAGAAATGATTTCAGGGATAAGATGTTGGGGTCAAATTCGAGTGATCTCGCTTATTGTTGTAAATTTCAGAGTTTGTCACAGTTCGTTTGAAGACAAAGACGACACTTGGTGTCGAGGCTATAACCGATTTCTACGTCAATGACAACAAGGTGAGGACTGGATACATGTAGCAGTCTGTGATAAACTCTTCAATTACCGAGGACAATAAAGATATATATATCTTCATTGTCCTCGATCCTCCATTATTGAAAAGTTCTTGATGTGTTATAAACAATTCCAATGTATGCAACATATTTAGCAAACATACATGTATATTTACATACTAAGTGTGATTATCCTTAAAGCCAGCATTCCGATTGGACGGCGCCCACGTGGATAGTTGCAATTATTTCTCGGTGAACGCGCAATAGGTCATAATTGCAGCCTCATAATTACATATCGACGCGTCATTGGTTTTGGAAAGACGAACGCGTAATGTTTTGGGCGCATTTGGACACGCGCAGGATTGACTTAATAAATAATCTGGTTTCAATATAAAGAGAAATTGTTTCTGTTAACTTTTCCAAGGGTGCTATGGGATATTTTGGGCTGGTTTTGTCACGATACACTTTTCGATTTAAATACATTTACAAAAGTGGATTTTTCGCTAAATGTATATAAATACATACAAGTTATGACTTACCTTCGGGTTTTACACAAGTTATGACCACTCACCTCGCGGTTACATCTCCATAAAAAAACAGTCCACATGACAGTTAATCCTTATATAAATGACAATAAATATAGATAGTCCGAGAGCTCGTGGTCATCCTCAGTGTATCGCTTAACGTTTAATCAATGTTAGCAAGGAAGAGTAGACACCAGACAAGATGGCGACAAACATAACTTTTTCATACGAGGCATTTTCATTTTATGCAATCTATAGAGAGAACATCATGTCAAATGTATACACATGCAGGTAGCTTAGTGAGTAAGAAAGCCACAAAAATAGCCGCCGGAAGTTAGAAAAAATCACTATTTTTCTTGATCAGTTTCTGCTGTTTGGAATTGGTGGAGATTTGTAAATTTATTTTGTATTCCTGATCATTTCAGTAATGAAATATGCCATTATTTGGGACCAGCCAATTCTGATTCCTCAAAAAGATTTTTCTGAAACGGTATAAAAGTTCATCAAAAATAGCTATTGCGATTCTAGTCATATAGCAACAAGAAATGAGTAGAACTGGACGATTTAAGACAAATATACCATTCTTATGAATATTCCACCTCAGTGGAACTAACAATATCACATTGGCTCATAATGTAAAATATGGAAAATTGTAGATACTGCCCCAACTTTCATCACATTTTGGCTAATGAATTATATTGGCTGATCTGCCCTCTACACCTTGAATACTAACATTATTTATGATGCTTCTTGATTAATTGTAGCTTGCCATTACCAGACATATCAAGATCGGCAAAAAATGCACTCTGCAGGTTTGGACCATGTTTTGAGTAAAATGGAAATATCTGTAAGATGGCTCGATAGTGGCAACCACATTTTATAACAAAACGTTGATACATGTATCAGGCCACAATCTTGGCTGTTACTTGAACAAGGAAAATTGTTCTACTGTTTTAATCTCGGGTTATATTGTTCAGAATTCGCCTTCGCTAGCTGTTATGTCTGGTGCCAGTCATCAACTCCATCGTCTGTTTTTACTTGAACATAATTCAGCAAAGTCATATTATTTCCATTTTGTGACAAATACTGTCCGGGTCTCGATGGAGAGTCTATACTCATGTTATACCCATGCCAACTGAGTAGTTTTATAAACTGTCCTCGGTCGTCCACAATGTTGATATTATATTTAAATGTTATACATGTAATGTGGTTTCGGATATACGCTGAAGCTGTGGTGGGCGATTGTGTTGGCTTCCTCCATTCACACCTTTCTCTGTTGGAGAGAGTTAACCCTTCGTTTCGTACATAAGTAACTATATGAACAATAAGTAACACACTCTTTGCCGAAGCTTTCGGCCGTCGCGGCCTTTATCAATTGTATAACAGTTATGGTCTACATAATTAGATGATCAAGTCATTAATGTTCAACGTTGGCGGTGGGTATGCTGTTAAAATATTCACCTCCGTCAAAAACCGCCATTATGGTGTTCACGCTGGCGGTAGTCAGTTTAGCCATTTGCGAAAATAAATTGTAAATGGCGAAAAACATGGCTAAACTAATTTCCTCCCAAAATTTGTGTCCATCTGGACAATGTGGCGATTATACATCACGCGCAGCGACACCAAAATAACAAAAGCGTCGGCACCCAATGTGTGTTACACGACCCGATGTGTTTGGATCAATTAGTAATAGGTGTACATTGGTGTTGATTTCACGCAGTGTCAATGGCAGACGCTTTGTGCTGTAATAAATGCAACTTTTGAGTGGAAAGGTGCTTAATCCCCTCAAGTGGCGGAGGTTTTTTATTGCGAGTCTAATTTTCAAAATGAATTTCTTTCATTTGCAGTTTGATTCGTATCAATTAATTCCAACTTTTTACAAAACCGATCGATCTTTCCAACTGGCCGCGATTTATCTCAAAATATGTTCCCAAACAAGTGGCTAAAGTAAATTTAAAGTGGCTAAAAAAATTGGCATTTGGCTAAAATAATGGCTAAATAGATTTTGTTCTTATACCAATCAGAAGTATGGCATAAACAGTATGTTATTGTCAAATGTTTTTCCTTTGTTATGTAAACAAAATCAAAAAACGTTACAGCACCTGGCTTTTGTTTAGATCCGGATATGGTAAACATAAAGAGCGTTATTTGTTACAGTTTTCCTGAAATGGAAATAATAAAGAGCGTTTATATCATTTATGTGTGATTAACCAATAGAATTGCGCTGTATTATGTAAACAGAAGCAAAATTTCTGTAACATGAGCAGGCTCTTGTTTACGTACACCATCGTACGTCTTGACGACAATATACTATTTACGCGCCGATAATGTTTGGCATATGAACAAAGCTATATATATTTTAATATACCTTCTGTTGATGGCAATTTGAACAAATATGAATATTTCTGCAACGAACGCCACCCGTGCCTTTAATATAAATGGGCATGCTGTTATTAATTTGTGTAAGTAACTATATAGTTGATGTGTCCTCATCTCCAAAGGGAGGACAGCAGGGGAGCTATGGGCGCCTCGTCACTTTCAACTGAGGAAATATATTTCTTCATATCTTTTACTTGGATATAGGAGACGTATGTTCCCAACATGTACATGCTAGCAAATTGCGTAATACTAGTTATCACACCAATTTAGTGCTGAATATAGGCTAAACAGGGGCAACATCCACATTAAATCTTGTGTGAGATTTTTCAACCAGCTGACACGGCAGTCAATTTCACGCGACGAACGTCGATGCGATGTTATACTTTGTGCATTTTATAATTAGCTTGCCTTTCATAGCATAGCACACTACAACCCTCCACCATGTCCACGGCGATTTTCCTGCAATTTTTCATGATAGTTGTTAGCGAGTGAAAATTTATCTGTTGTTAGCGAGTGAACATTGATCTAGACGTATAACATGACAGTCAATCGTTATTTTTGCAGCTTGAACTTCCTCTACCAGGAGCAATAGCTCGCGGCATCATTGCACTGATTATCAACGAGAATACGGTGAGTAAACGTATGCTTATCTCAGTTCATTTTGCACTGAAACTTTCAGATATGCTCATTAACCGATTTTTGTATCAACCCATATTTCTTTGAACATTTTGCAAATTTATCGATTATAATAATGTGATACATTGATGAAAAGAGCTCTTTAGATTGGCACTGAACGTGTTAAAGGTGTCTTGTCCGATTAGACACCATTAAATCACATCCATGGATGAATATTTACAAATGCAAATAATTCATTAAATATGCAGCATGTTCTGTGATTTACTGTACTGTACAATTATTGCGAAATGAAAATGAGATATTAAAGTCTCATACATGTAATTGTCTGTTGAGAACGTTTTCTCGTGTTGCCCATTTTCACCACATCGAATATACCGTAACCCTTTCGATACTAAATGTATTCTCCCATCAGTTATAAATGTATACACGGGAATGGTCTATTATTCATATTGAGGGTACTCAGCGCCTGAAAGCGTACGAACATTCATAGTACATTTCTTATTGTTGTCCGTCGCGAGGAGTTATCTCGCTTGGTCCAGATAATTACAAATTACACATTGTGAATCAAACAAACGTTACCATTAATCTCAATTCCAACAATAAGGTTACACTGGTGTAAATACTATAGCCAGCTCCCCCTGCGGTTGCGGGAGGAGTATAGAGTTTCACAGTTAAAACACTCTGGGCTGTGATTGGTTGCATGAATTAAATGTAAACTGTTGACAAAAATTCAAGGAATCATTCTCCCACAAACTTCATTTGCCAAGAGGCCCATTCATTAAAGGTGAAGTCTGTTGTGGCTGTTTAGAAATTTTAAGTGTGATTGAAAAAATGACAATATTTTTTTAGTGCGGAACTGACCCTAGTCATGAAAAAACGAAAATTTGAAGTGGATTCCCTGCTAGACGGTGTTGATTTTTTTATTGGGAAAGTTTCCACAGATGTCAAGCTCACATAATCCGAAGGCAGTTTGAACAGTTTCCATTTGACCTCTGATGCAGATCAACAAACGTTAACATTGAAGCCTATGGGAAATATTTACACCAGTGTAACCTAAAGGTATTTATCCAGTTCCTGATAGCATGTCCCAAATCCAATTTTTAAACACACATTTAAGTCATACAAGTGAATAAACATGGAGGAGAGTCAATTTTATGATTTTTACAATGCGAAATTATCCGAAAAATCGAGATTTGAGGGGTTGTTCGACTGTCGCGTTTGGACAGGTCGGACAAGAAAGGACGGTTATGGATATTTATATGTCAAGTTCCCTTCGAGTTATAATTCTGAGCCCGGTCAGCCGAGAAAGGATTGGGGTGTCCACCGAATAGCATTCGTCATAAAACACAGACTCGCGATGTCTCCACCCGCCTATTACCCTGGCAGCCTCGAACTTAGTCACATATGCCATAGGAAGACATGTGTAAATCCCGACCACATTGTTATGGAAAGCCATGAAAAAAATGTTGAACGACGCCATTGCGAGGGACAGAAATATTGCACTAGGGCACATAGACCCTTTTGTCTGATTTGAGTTAAAGAGAAAGGTACAATTCACCTCCTTGGTTTAACCCTTTTCCACTTGGATGACTTAGTGTATGTGTGTTCCTTTAACTGTTTGGGACATGCTTCAGGTGGAATCATGATATCCTTCTGATAGGCAATTTCCTCACTATGTTTGTCGTAGAGAGCATATAACTTTGCCCTCCTGTCCACTCTTGCCCGTTTGGACTTTTTGGTCATTTTATATGATCTCAAGTCATTTCCAGCCTTCTGCACTGCTGCAAGTCTTTTGGACACTTTTGATCTTGGGTGAATCTCACAATCAAGTTCTTTACACAACACAGATATGGAATTCCCACAGCCTACATTTGTGGAATGGCAAGCTGAATGTGCACGCCCACTAACATTTCGGGTAAATGTCACATTTTTGGGCAGAGATACCCGAATTGCTCTGTTGAATGCCTCGGCTTTTTGCGTGTTCATGCCAAGAAAAGTCTTGTCAATCATTTGTGGACACAGTCTGTAGTCAACACACTCCGTGAGAATATCCGAACAGTCCGAAGTTTTATTGATCGTAAATTTGGGTCCTAGCACAGTTTCATTTTTAACGATCCAGTTGGATTTTTTCGTTCCCTTGCACAGATATGAGTATTTTTTACACATAACATGGGAGTTTTGGAAACACTTCACTATTGCTTCTTTCACATTCAGTAAATGTTTCTTCATTCCTTCAGCGTTGGCTTTGAAATGCTTTCCCGCAGATGTCAATTCACCCTGACATCGATCAGAAATGTTCATTGCGAGTTTATTTATCAGTTTTGATTTGCTTTTTAGGTCAGGTCCAGCGATGAGAGTTGGCAGCGTCTTATGGTTTTTGATGAATTTCCGATGGTTTCTCGACACATGAGCTGAGTCCAGTTGATGAGTTGGTCTGGTCGCTGTTGCTCCTTCGTCATAGAGATCCTCACAGCCTTTGAAGCCCGCTGCATCGGGATCAGTAACAAGGTGACCAATCTCGATATTGCTATTGGTTTTCATTTCACCAAATGCTTCTTTCGCCCATGTTCTCTCATCGCCGATGCTCTTCTCAAATGGAATCGTTGCAAAACAGTCTTTCCCACATGTGTGATTATCACATTTGTTCAGGTGTTTGCGTTTCGAACAAAGCTTGTTGTGCACCACAAGTCCAATAATGTCATGTGACGGCGTTAGATTTTCAACAACACTGTATATAACTTGAGTGCTTGGTTGAAATGGGTTTCTGCCACACCCAGAATAAATCGGATTATTATAAAGTCCATCTGCCTGTGCGTCGATGATATGTGGACTCTTCTTTCCATCAGTTTGTTGTTTATGTATGAGTTTCGAACGTCTTTCTCGGAGATCCTTTTTATTTATTTCCTCAATTTTTGGTAAACTTTTATTTGCTGTGCTCTGAATTGACTTTTCGGCTGGCGGGGGAATATTAGCACTTGCACATATGCGTCTGAATCCTCCTGCTGCAATGGGTGTTTTAGATAATCCGACTGAAAGTCCAACATTTGGTTTTGCTGGTCTCCTGCCAGGGTTCCCTGTTATAATTTCATCATACAGGTTGAAAATTTCAGATCTAAAATCACAACACGTGCAAATCATTTTCTCTCTACATCCAATTCCACGAATTTCCTCAGCGTTCATGTCCCAGTATAGGAATCCTGTACACGTGGGTTTATATGCCCTATGTTTTTCGAAGGAAGAGTTCCACATCATCGCATTTCGGCGTATATTGACCACCCTGTTTGATCCGCATTCGCATTGCCAACCACTGACACATCTCTTGTCTGGGCTATCATTTCTGAAAATTAAAAAGTAAAATCCTAAATTTTACTCTTTGAACCATATATATTAAAGGTACATACATATCGGTCTAACTGTGAGATATTTTTTTTCTTTAAAAACACTGCCTGCTCCAAACAGTCCTTTGAATGAATAGTAAACTAAAGCACTCAGTGCTGCAATTTAATTTATATATATCTGCATGCAAAGCAATGTTATACCTGTGCTGTTTGCAATTAGTGACCCAATTCATATGAACAGAATAAGGGGAGTAACTCTATCTGCAAATTATTAGGCTGAAAACCTGTGTTTTGACTCAGGGTACAGTTTTCAAATCATTTCCTGCACACAGAGGGATGGGGGCATGTCAAATTAATTTTTGTTGTCATGCAGGAGGACACAGCCAAGATTTTGAAAAAAGATTTTAAAGTCATACACTTGATTTGAGAAGATCAAATATATGTTTAGTTTATTGATATTATAATGCTGAATTTCATACCCCCCCCCCCCTATTTCTTATCTATATGATGAAAAGAACATGCATATAACATTGTTTGTTGCATGGAATATTGTGAGAGATGCTTACCTTTCATTTTTTCTTTCAGGCTCTTTGTTGTCAGATTGACCCTTCCCTCTTGGATTAAGACTGTTTGCAGCAGACCGAGTTTGATGTGCTCTCACAGAGTTTGGCTTTTCGAGAATGTCCAGTGATGTAATGATCGTTCTTTTGCGTAAATGTTTCACTACTCTGTTATCCACATATGGTTCTCGCTTGGCTTTATACAACTGTTTGTGTCCTGGTTTGAATCTGAGGGGATTATCAAATGTAAACTTCATTGTCTCACAGTCCTCACAAATTCCAAAATCCACTCAACAACTCTGTCACATTAACAGCATTAATTTGGAAAATTCTTCTCGCGAATATACAACTTCCAGAATTTTTACAATGAGAAATGATATTTGTCTCGAGAAATGATGACAACTAACCGTTCTGAGATCAGCACCTTGCTTTTAAGGAGTTTTGAAATTAATGATGCTTGAAAATGTCTGCCATCTTATCTGTTGATATATTACTACTTTATCAGCTGAAGGAACATGTTGTCATTATAACCTCATCATTGGCACCCCCTGTCCAATGTTAGTTAACGACATTTGATACTGTGAGACAATAGATTAAGGATTCCTTCTAATTGGGATTGCAGCAGACATTACAAATTTTAGCACCATTTTCAATCAGGAAAATTCACCTGACCCAGGGTTAAAACACCCTTGTCTGAGCTCATTGTTTAAATAATTTTCCACTTAATTTTTCTGATTTTGGGACAAGTAGTAATTGTTCTTCAAAATTATGCCAAGTTTACTGACTAATGAACCCTCCACACTATTTATTTTTCAAAGTAAAGGCATTTTTTGTGTGAATCTGCAGCTGATTTGCATAGGGTTAAATGAAACCTGTGCATATCTGTTCCTGTGGAGAAATTAAATTCATGGGACACAACAGATGAAAGCCAAGTGAAAACCTGATCAAATGAATGTGGTATAACTTCTCATGCTTTATTAGATGCCTCATATTATTAAATTAAACTCAAATCCAACCTGCATTTTGGCTTTTTATTCTGAATGGGTGTATTATTGGGTGGGTTCCAATTAAAGGGTCACATGGCATTAAAAACACATTTTTTTAAAACAACATCAGTTTAATAATTATAGGTATATATCAAGGTTCACAATGGGTTATGCACAAAAAATATGAAGAAAGGCCACATGGCCCTTTAGGTTACACTGGTGTAAATACTATAGCCAGCTCCCCCTGCGGTTGCGGGAGGAGTATAGAGTTTCACAGTTAAAACACTCTGGGCTGTGATTGGTTGCATGAATTAAATGTAAACTGTTGACAAAAATTCAAGGAATCATTCTCCCACAAACTTCATTTGCCAAGAGGCCCATTCATTAAAGGTGAAGTCTGTTGTGGCTGTTTAGAAATTTTAAGTGTGATTGAAAAAATGACAATATTTTTTTAGTGCGGAACTGACCCTAGTCATGAAAAAACGAAAATTTGAAGTGGATTCCCTGCTAGACGGTGTTGATTTTTTTATTGGGAAAGTTTCCACAGATGTCAAGCTCACATAATCCGAAGGCAGTTTGAACAGTTTCCATTTGACCTCTGATGCAGATCAACAAACGTTAACATTGAAGCCTATGGGAAATATTTACACCAGTGTAACCTAAAGGTATTTATCCAGTTCCTGATAGCATGTCCCAAATCCAATTTTTAAACACACATTTAAGTCATACAAGTGAATAAACATGGAGGAGAGTCAATTTTATGATTTTTACAATGCGAAATTATCCGAAAAATCGAGATTTGAGGGGTTGTTCGACTGTCGCGTTTGGACAGGTCGGACAAGAAAGGACGGTTATGGATATTTATATGTCAAGTTCCCTTCGAGTTATAATTCTGAGCCCGGTCAGCCGAGAAAGGATTGGGGTGTCCACCGAATAGCATTCGTCATAAAACACAGACTCGCGATGTCTCCACCCGCCTATTACCCTGGCAGCCTCGAACTTAGTCACATATGCCATAGGAAGACATGTGTAAATCCCGACCACATTGTTATGGAAAGCCATGAAAAAAATGTTGAACGACGCCATTGCGAGGGACAGAAATATTGCACTAGGGCACATAGACCCTTTTGTCTGATTTGAGTTAAAGAGAAAGGTACAATTCACCTCCTTGGTTTAACCCTTTTCCACTTGGATGACTTAGTGTATGTGTGTTCCTTTAACTGTTTGGGACATGCTTCAGGTGGAATCATGATATCCTTCTGATAGGCAATTTCCTCACTATGTTTGTCGTAGAGAGCATATAACTTTGCCCTCCTGTCCACTCTTGCCCGTTTGGACTTTTTGGTCATTTTATATGATCTCAAGTCATTTCCAGCCTTCTGCACTGCTGCAAGTCTTTTGGACACTTTTGATCTTGGGTGAATCTCACAATCAAGTTCTTTACACAACACAGATATGGAATTCCCACAGCCTACATTTGTGGAATGGCAAGCTGAATGTGCACGCCCACTAACATTTCGGGTAAATGTCACATTTTTGGGCAGAGATACCCGAATTGCTCTGTTGAATGCCTCGGCTTTTTGCGTGTTCATGCCAAGAAAAGTCTTGTCAATCATTTGTGGACACAGTCTGTAGTCAACACACTCCGTGAGAATATCCGAACAGTCCGAAGTTTTATTGATCGTAAATTTGGGTCCTAGCACAGTTTCATTTTTAACGATCCAGTTGGATTTTTTCGTTCCCTTGCACAGATATGAGTATTTTTTACACATAACATGGGAGTTTTGGAAACACTTCACTATTGCTTCTTTCACATTCAGTAAATGTTTCTTCATTCCTTCAGCGTTGGCTTTGAAATGCTTTCCCGCAGATGTCAATTCACCCTGACATCGATCAGAAATGTTCATTGCGAGTTTATTTATCAGTTTTGATTTGCTTTTTAGGTCAGGTCCAGCGATGAGAGTTGGCAGCGTCTTATGGTTTTTGATGAATTTCCGATGGTTTCTCGACACATGAGCTGAGTCCAGTTGATGAGTTGGTCTGGTCGCTGTTGCTCCTTCGTCATAGAGATCCTCACAGCCTTTGAAGCCCGCTGCATCGGGATCAGTAACAAGGTGACCAATCTCGATATTGCTATTGGTTTTCATTTCACCAAATGCTTCTTTCGCCCATGTTCTCTCATCGCCGATGCTCTTCTCAAATGGAATCGTTGCAAAACAGTCTTTCCCACATGTGTGATTATCACATTTGTTCAGGTGTTTGCGTTTCGAACAAAGCTTGTTGTGCACCACAAGTCCAATAATGTCATGTGACGGCGTTAGATTTTCAACAACACTGTATATAACTTGAGTGCTTGGTTGAAATGGGTTTCTGCCACACCCAGAATAAATCGGATTATTATAAAGTCCATCTGCCTGTGCGTCGATGATATGTGGACTCTTCTTTCCATCAGTTTGTTGTTTATGTATGAGTTTCGAACGTCTTTCTCGGAGATCCTTTTTATTTATTTCCTCAATTTTTGGTAAACTTTTATTTGCTGTGCTCTGAATTGACTTTTCGGCTGGCGGGGGAATATTAGCACTTGCACATATGCGTCTGAATCCTCCTGCTGCAATGGGTGTTTTAGATAATCCGACTGAAAGTCCAACATTTGGTTTTGCTGGTCTCCTGCCAGGGTTCCCTGTTATAATTTCATCATACAGGTTGAAAATTTCAGATCTAAAATCACAACACGTGCAAATCATTTTCTCTCTACATCCAATTCCACGAATTTCCTCAGCGTTCATGTCCCAGTATAGGAATCCTGTACACGTGGGTTTATATGCCCTATGTTTTTCGAAGGAAGAGTTCCACATCATCGCATTTCGGCGTATATTGACCACCCTGTTTGATCCGCATTCGCATTGCCAACCACTGACACATCTCTTGTCTGGGCTATCATTTCTGAAAATTAAAAAGTAAAATCCTAAATTTTACTCTTTGAACCATATATATTAAAGGTACATACATATCGGTCTAACTGTGAGATATTTTTTTTCTTTAAAAACACTGCCTGCTCCAAACAGTCCTTTGAATGAATAGTAAACTAAAGCACTCAGTGCTGCAATTTAATTTATATATATCTGCATGCAAAGCAATGTTATACCTGTGCTGTTTGCAATTAGTGACCCAATTCATATGAACAGAATAAGGGGAGTAACTCTATCTGCAAATTATTAGGCTGAAAACCTGTGTTTTGACTCAGGGTACAGTTTTCAAATCATTTCCTGCACACAGAGGGATGGGGGCATGTCAAATTAATTTTTGTTGTCATGCAGGAGGACACAGCCAAGATTTTGAAAAAAGATTTTAAAGTCATACACTTGATTTGAGAAGATCAAATATATGTTTAGTTTATTGATATTATAATGCTGAATTTCATACCCCCCCCCCCCTATTTCTTATCTATATGATGAAAAGAACATGCATATAACATTGTTTGTTGCATGGAATATTGTGAGAGATGCTTACCTTTCATTTTTTCTTTCAGGCTCTTTGTTGTCAGATTGACCCTTCCCTCTTGGATTAAGACTGTTTGCAGCAGACCGAGTTTGATGTGCTCTCACAGAGTTTGGCTTTTCGAGAATGTCCAGTGATGTAATGATCGTTCTTTTGCGTAAATGTTTCACTACTCTGTTATCCACATATGGTTCTCGCTTGGCTTTATACAACTGTTTGTGTCCTGGTTTGAATCTGAGGGGATTATCAAATGTAAACTTCATTGTCTCACAGTCCTCACAAATTCCAAAATCCACTCAACAACTCTGTCACATTAACAGCATTAATTTGGAAAATTCTTCTCGCGAATATACAACTTCCAGAATTTTTACAATGAGAAATGATATTTGTCTCGAGAAATGATGACAACTAACCGTTCTGAGATCAGCACCTTGCTTTTAAGGAGTTTTGAAATTAATGATGCTTGAAAATGTCTGCCATCTTATCTGTTGATATATTACTACTTTATCAGCTGAAGGAACATGTTGTCATTATAACCTCATCATTGGCACCCCCTGTCCAATGTTAGTTAACGACATTTGATACTGTGAGACAATAGATTAAGGATTCCTTCTAATTGGGATTGCAGCAGACATTACAAATTTTAGCACCATTTTCAATCAGGAAAATTCACCTGACCCAGGGTTAAAACACCCTTGTCTGAGCTCATTGTTTAAATAATTTTCCACTTAATTTTTCTGATTTTGGGACAAGTAGTAATTGTTCTTCAAAATTATGCCAAGTTTACTGACTAATGAACCCTCCACACTATTTATTTTTCAAAGTAAAGGCATTTTTTGTGTGAATCTGCAGCTGATTTGCATAGGGTTAAATGAAACCTGTGCATATCTGTTCCTGTGGAGAAATTAAATTCATGGGACACAACAGATGAAAGCCAAGTGAAAACCTGATCAAATGAATGTGGTATAACTTCTCATGCTTTATTAGATGCCTCATATTATTAAATTAAACTCAAATCCAACCTGCATTTTGGCTTTTTATTCTGAATGGGTGTATTATTGGGTGGGTTCCAATTAAAGGGTCACATGGCATTAAAAACACATTTTTTTAAAACAACATCAGTTTAATAATTATAGGTATATATCAAGGTTCACAATGGGTTATGCACAAAAAATATGAAGAAAGGCCACATGGCCCTTTAGGTTACACTGGTGTAAATACTATAGCCAGCTCCCCCTGCGGTTGCGGGAGGAGTATAGAGTTTCACAGTTAAAACACTCTGGGCTGTGATTGGTTGCATGAATTAAATGTAAACTGTTGACAAAAATTCAAGGAATCATTCTCCCACAAACTTCATTTGCCAAGAGGCCCATTCATTAAAGGTGAAGTCTGTTGTGGCTGTTTAGAAATTTTAAGTGTGATTGAAAAAATGACAATATTTTTTTAGTGCGGAACTGACCCTAGTCATGAAAAAACGAAAATTTGAAGTGGATTCCCTGCTAGACGGTGTTGATTTTTTTATTGGGAAAGTTTCCACAGATGTCAAGCTCACATAATCCGAAGGCAGTTTGAACAGTTTCCATTTGACCTCTGATGCAGATCAACAAACGTTAACATTGAAGCCTATGGGAAATATTTACACCAGTGTAACCTAAAGGTATTTATCCAGTTCCTGATAGCATGTCCCAAATCCAATTTTTAAACACACATTTAAGTCATACAAGTGAATAAACATGGAGGAGAGTCAATTTTATGATTTTTACAATGCGAAATTATCCGAAAAATCGAGATTTGAGGGGTTGTTCGACTGTCGCGTTTGGACAGGTCGGACAAGAAAGGACGGTTATGGATATTTATATGTCAAGTTCCCTTCGAGTTATAATTCTGAGCCCGGTCAGCCGAGAAAGGATTGGGGTGTCCACCGAATAGCATTCGTCATAAAACACAGACTCGCGATGTCTCCACCCGCCTATTACCCTGGCAGCCTCGAACTTAGTCACATATGCCATAGGAAGACATGTGTAAATCCCGACCACATTGTTATGGAAAGCCATGAAAAAAATGTTGAACGACGCCATTGCGAGGGACAGAAATATTGCACTAGGGCACATAGACCCTTTTGTCTGATTTGAGTTAAAGAGAAAGGTACAATTCACCTCCTTGGTTTAACCCTTTTCCACTTGGATGACTTAGTGTATGTGTGTTCCTTTAACTGTTTGGGACATGCTTCAGGTGGAATCATGATATCCTTCTGATAGGCAATTTCCTCACTATGTTTGTCGTAGAGAGCATATAACTTTGCCCTCCTGTCCACTCTTGCCCGTTTGGACTTTTTGGTCATTTTATATGATCTCAAGTCATTTCCAGCCTTCTGCACTGCTGCAAGTCTTTTGGACACTTTTGATCTTGGGTGAATCTCACAATCAAGTTCTTTACACAACACAGATATGGAATTCCCACAGCCTACATTTGTGGAATGGCAAGCTGAATGTGCACGCCCACTAACATTTCGGGTAAATGTCACATTTTTGGGCAGAGATACCCGAATTGCTCTGTTGAATGCCTCGGCTTTTTGCGTGTTCATGCCAAGAAAAGTCTTGTCAATCATTTGTGGACACAGTCTGTAGTCAACACACTCCGTGAGAATATCCGAACAGTCCGAAGTTTTATTGATCGTAAATTTGGGTCCTAGCACAGTTTCATTTTTAACGATCCAGTTGGATTTTTTCGTTCCCTTGCACAGATATGAGTATTTTTTACACATAACATGGGAGTTTTGGAAACACTTCACTATTGCTTCTTTCACATTCAGTAAATGTTTCTTCATTCCTTCAGCGTTGGCTTTGAAATGCTTTCCCGCAGATGTCAATTCACCCTGACATCGATCAGAAATGTTCATTGCGAGTTTATTTATCAGTTTTGATTTGCTTTTTAGGTCAGGTCCAGCGATGAGAGTTGGCAGCGTCTTATGGTTTTTGATGAATTTCCGATGGTTTCTCGACACATGAGCTGAGTCCAGTTGATGAGTTGGTCTGGTCGCTGTTGCTCCTTCGTCATAGAGATCCTCACAGCCTTTGAAGCCCGCTGCATCGGGATCAGTAACAAGGTGACCAATCTCGATATTGCTATTGGTTTTCATTTCACCAAATGCTTCTTTCGCCCATGTTCTCTCATCGCCGATGCTCTTCTCAAATGGAATCGTTGCAAAACAGTCTTTCCCACATGTGTGATTATCACATTTGTTCAGGTGTTTGCGTTTCGAACAAAGCTTGTTGTGCACCACAAGTCCAATAATGTCATGTGACGGCGTTAGATTTTCAACAACACTGTATATAACTTGAGTGCTTGGTTGAAATGGGTTTCTGCCACACCCAGAATAAATCGGATTATTATAAAGTCCATCTGCCTGTGCGTCGATGATATGTGGACTCTTCTTTCCATCAGTTTGTTGTTTATGTATGAGTTTCGAACGTCTTTCTCGGAGATCCTTTTTATTTATTTCCTCAATTTTTGGTAAACTTTTATTTGCTGTGCTCTGAATTGACTTTTCGGCTGGCGGGGGAATATTAGCACTTGCACATATGCGTCTGAATCCTCCTGCTGCAATGGGTGTTTTAGATAATCCGACTGAAAGTCCAACATTTGGTTTTGCTGGTCTCCTGCCAGGGTTCCCTGTTATAATTTCATCATACAGGTTGAAAATTTCAGATCTAAAATCACAACACGTGCAAATCATTTTCTCTCTACATCCAATTCCACGAATTTCCTCAGCGTTCATGTCCCAGTATAGGAATCCTGTACACGTGGGTTTATATGCCCTATGTTTTTCGAAGGAAGAGTTCCACATCATCGCATTTCGGCGTATATTGACCACCCTGTTTGATCCGCATTCGCATTGCCAACCACTGACACATCTCTTGTCTGGGCTATCATTTCTGAAAATTAAAAAGTAAAATCCTAAATTTTACTCTTTGAACCATATATATTAAAGGTACATACATATCGGTCTAACTGTGAGATATTTTTTTTCTTTAAAAACACTGCCTGCTCCAAACAGTCCTTTGAATGAATAGTAAACTAAAGCACTCAGTGCTGCAATTTAATTTATATATATCTGCATGCAAAGCAATGTTATACCTGTGCTGTTTGCAATTAGTGACCCAATTCATATGAACAGAATAAGGGGAGTAACTCTATCTGCAAATTATTAGGCTGAAAACCTGTGTTTTGACTCAGGGTACAGTTTTCAAATCATTTCCTGCACACAGAGGGATGGGGGCACGTCAAATTAATTTTTGTTGTCATGCAGGAGGACACAGCCAAGATTTTGAAAAAAGATTTTAAAGTCATACACTTGATTTGAGAAGATCAAATATATGTTTAGTTTATTGATATTATAATGCTGAATTTCATACCCCCCCCCCTATTTCTTATCTATATGATGAAAAGAACATGCATATAACATTGTTTGTTGCATGGAATATTGTGAGAGATGCTTACCTTTCATTTTTTCTTTCAGGCTCTTTGTTGTCAGATTGACCCTTCCCTCTTGGATTAAGACTGTTTGCAGCAGACCGAGTTTGATGTGCTCTCACAGAGTTTGGCTTTTCGAGAATGTCCAGTGATGTAATGATCGTTCTTTTGCGTAAATGTTTCACTACTCTGTTATCCACATATGGTTCTCGCTTGGCTTTATACAACTGTTTGTGTCCTGGTTTGAATCTGAGGGGATTATCAAATGTAAACTTCATTGTCTCACAGTCCTCACAAATTCCAAAATCCACTCAACAACTCTGTCACATTAACAGCATTAATTTGGAAAATTCTTCTCGCGAATATACAACTTCCAGAATTTTTACAATGAGAAATGATATTTGTCTCGAGAAATGATGACAACTAACCGTTCTGAGATCAGCACCTTGCTTTTAAGGAGTTTTGAAATTAATGATGCTTGAAAATGTCTGCCATCTTATCTGTTGATATATTACTACTTTATCAGCTGAAGGAACATGTTGTCATTATAACCTCATCATTGGCACCCCCTGTCCAATGTTAGTTAACGACATTTGATACTGTGAGACAATAGATTAAGGATTCCTTCTAATTGGGATTGCAGCAGACATTACAAATTTTAGCACCATTTTCAATCAGGAAAATTCACCTGACCCAGGGTTAAAACACCCTTGTCTGAGCTCATTGTTTAAATAATTTTCCACTTAATTTTTCTGATTTTGGGACAAGTAGTAATTGTTCTTCAAAATTATGCCAAGTTTACTGACTAATGAACCCTCCACACTATTTATTTTTCAAAGTAAAGGCATTTTTTGTGTGAATCTGCAGCTGATTTGCATAGGGTTAAATGAAACCTGTGCATATCTGTTCCTGTGGAGAAATTAAATTCATGGGACACAACAGATGAAAGCCAAGTGAAAACCTGATCAAATGAATGTGGTATAACTTCTCATGCTTTATTAGATGCCTCATATTATTAAATTAAACTCAAATCCAACCTGCATTTTGGCTTTTTATTCTGAATGGGTGTATTATTGGGTGGGTTCCAATTAAAGGGTCACATGGCATTAAAAACACATTTTTTTAAAACAACATCAGTTTAATAATTATAGGTATATATCAAGGTTCACAATGGGTTATGCACAAAAAATATGAAGAAAGGCCACATGGCCCTTTAGGTTACACTGGTGTAAATACTATAGCCAGCTCCCCCTGCGGTTGCGGGAGGAGTATAGAGTTTCACAGTTAAAACACTCTGGGCTGTGATTGGTTGCATGAATTAAATGTAAACTGTTGACAAAAATTCAAGGAATCATTCTCCCACAAACTTCATTTGCCAAGAGGCCCATTCATTAAAGGTGAAGTCTGTTGTGGCTGTTTAGAAATTTTAAGTGTGATTGAAAAAATGACAATATTTTTTTAGTGCGGAACTGACCCTAGTCATGAAAAAACGAAAATTTGAAGTGGATTCCCTGCTAGACGGTGTTGATTTTTTTATTGGGAAAGTTTCCACAGATGTCAAGCTCACATAATCCGAAGGCAGTTTGAACAGTTTCCATTTGACCTCTGATGCAGATCAACAAACGTTAACATTGAAGCCTATGGGAAATATTTACACCAGTGTAACCATAAGCCCAACCTTGGCGCAGAATATACAAGAAAACTAAGATGCATGCATCAGGTCGGCCGTGAACTATCTACCATATAATTGTTGTAGCTATCGATTATACATTTTGGAACACCTGTCTGTATGTATGTGTGTATGCATGAATGCTCGAATTTGGTACGTGTCAACTTGACCTCGCTCATAGGCATGTTTCTGTACCTTGACCGATCCGACTAAATATTTGTGTGTAGGACTACTCCGATCCCGGGACCAATTTCACGTGGGACCATGTTCTCGAACGTGCTGATATAGGCATGTTTCTGGACCAATTGAACAATAGTTTGGCCAGACGCTGTATATACTGGGTACTGTCCAGTTGGAGGCGATCACAAAAAAAATCCCTAACTAGCCCGAACGAAGTCGAGTACATCAGCTAGTTTAATATATATTTTGGACATTTGTCTGTCTGTTTGTCTGTTAGCTATGGCCGGGAAAACTGCCGGACAGATTTGACGAAATTTGATACCTAGGGGAAATTATTTCCAGGGAGTATTTTGGACGGGTCAAATCTTGATCCCGACTTGACTTTGACATTCGATAAGATCAATTCAAGGTCAAATCTGGTAAAACGGAAGTATTTCAACGAAATTTGATACCTACTGTTACTTTTGTCCCAGGAGTGTTTCGGGTGGGTCAAATCATGACCCTGACCTGATCTTGACATTCAAAATTGTCAATTCAAGGTCAAATCGGGTAAAGCCGGGCGGATTTCGACGGGTACTTTTGTCGTGACTTTTCTCCGGGGAGTGTTTTGGACGGGTCAAATCGTGACCCCGACATGACCTTCACCTTTAAAATAGTCAATTCAAGGTTAAATCGCGCAATTCTCCGAAAATCAGAGGGGAACATCCCGGACGAAGTCGGGTCCACCAGCTACTATTATATATTTCTAGATTTAGTTACAAACTAAATACCTGTATATTGTACAAAGAAATGTTTGACAAATATATCTGTATCAATATTACCATACGGGTCATTAAAATAGATACGACGAAACAAATTTTGAAGGGTGCATGTATCAGGTAAATATTTATATTTCAAATGATGACAGGAATGCGGAAAGTTGAAGTACCTACGTAATACTGGCTATCCGCATGAAGAGATATACATGCATATAAAAACCAAAATAGAAGATGACTGCTGGCGACAATGTTTTCCAAAAAAAATCACAGCATTCGATAGCTCCCATCTAGTTGTCAGCCCGAAGATCAATATGAAGTTTGGTGACTATCAGATGAGGGATATGTCTGTACAGTTGCTAAACAATTCAGTCATGCAAAAGAGGACCAAAGAGTAAGATACCAAATTGCTGCCTGTGGAATGTTTTTTAACGAAATTCGGGAAAATTAGATTACTCTCAACCTGGTTATCCAGAAGATCATTGTGGAATCTGGTGACGATCGGACAAGGGGTGTCGTCTGTATGATCAACCAAATTATTTAGCCATAAAAATAGTAAAATTGAAGATCATCGCTGGCAGTGATGTCTTCACAAGGACGGTTTGAGAACAAAATATGGCTCACATCTAGCGGTGACCCAAAATATCCACATGAGAAAAAGTTCTCCAATAAAAGCTGGCTGCAGGGTGCGCAAATTGATTCAAATTCGAAATTTAGCAGGGTGTACTGCTTGTGGCCATGTTTCCCCCGCAAATTTGATAGACTGATGGACAAAACCACTGAATCCGTTGAATCAATATACATGTATACATGGATTAATTTATATGCATTGTTATACACAGTACTGGTATATAAAGGTACTGAAAATAACTATATTACTAGTATACACAAAATAAACGATATATCATGGCTATGGGTTCTAATATCCGAACATGACAGCCGAGATCTTGGTGTGAATTAAAGAGTGGTGGTTTCTCAAGCATATCTAACCCTCCACGTTAGATACATGCCATTAGATGTCATAAGTGTAATCTAGCTTGAGGACAGAAGTGATCCATAAAAACCCCTTAATTCAACCAGGTCCTCGCGCGATGTATGGTCGATCACATGATGATCTAGGGGGGGTTATAATTGTTGTATAAAAACAGCACTGCATGTAAATATAAAATAAAATAGTGCTACATCTTATTACAGATTATTGCCATATATAATCAGTGATTATACAGACAGTCTGACAAAATAAAGTTTCAGTGACACTCTATCCGAAGAGGGGAATAATTTCATCTGTTACAGTCAACGGAGCAATTATGAATCTGGAAAGGTGAAATTTATAAGTAATACTAGATATCGACATGACGCGATAACATATAACGTAAATGCAATATGGCCGCTGGCGACCATTTTTTCCTATGAAATTAAAAAAATATTTGATAGCTCTCATCTGATAGATCAATATCAAGATAAATATGAAGTTTGGTGATGATTGGATGAGTGAAGTGGACTGTGGTCTGTGCTAAACGGTTTAGTAATGCTTAAAAAGATTCTTACCTTAATATTTTTATGTTCACTTTATAAACTTCACTGAGTCATCTTTGTCATGTATTGAGTTTTATATCTTTTGTTAACAGTTTATAAATCATGCATGTCTCATGTTTGTTATTTTAATTTATGTGTTTATTATCATTAAATAAAGTTGCATTCCTTAAAAAGATTCTTACCTCAATGTTTTCATGTTCACTTTATAAACTCCACTGAGTCATCTTTGTCATGTATTGAATTTGATATCTTTTGTTAACAGTTTATAAATTATGTATGTCTCGTGTTCGTTAATATTATATTATATACACTTTATAGTGTGTTTTCAGAACGAAATATTTTTTAATAAAATCAACAAATTTGTAAATTTAAAAACAATTCAAACGTTGCTGTATTCCATGTACCAGCCCGGACATATACACCAAATTTCAATAATATTCATTGAGAAACAACAGACCAAACGATATATAACACCCGTATACATCTTTTATTCCGAGTCGGACTCGGGTACATGTTATAGTAGGTACCGAATTGACACACGTCGACTGGGCGAGTTGGCCCTGGGGCGATTAGGCCGATTAGGGCACCTTCTATAATTTACCGTATGTATCCGTTTACGCGTAGTTTACTTTAGAAAGTTCCACAATTAATACCGCAAATAGAGCGACCATATTTGACAGAGAATGCCTCTGTTATTGATTATCAAGTTGCTATACATTAAAAACGACAAATTCACATGCTCGTTCAAGCGCAGTAGTCTATTTTCCCCATGTTAAAGGACATCCACAAATACCAAATAACGCTAACCTACTGCCGAATGTTTTACACGACAACTGTTAACATATTTGGGCTGAATTCAGCTGACGCGGTATTATTCCTCAAAATAAACAACAAATCCATCGTTACTTGGAAATGTAGTTTGGGCTAACATTTACATAAATCCTCCACATCATTTATCCGACACACACGTCAGATGAAAAACAGACATGAAGTAAACGGCCAAATTGGCCGAAATGAGCAGACCGCAGACAACGGCAAGTGCAGAATTATTCTCATTCATTGGTGAAAATGGTATGGTATTTGCTGAACTTATTATTTAAATATGTCCTAAGTGATGACTACTCGTCAAGGAGTATTTAATACATACATGGATGAATTAATTGAAATACACAACATGTTTGTATTTAGCCCTTTACCCAACAAACCGGCCAAATAAAGCTGCAACAGCCTAATTTATCTTGGGTCTGTCTCAATAAAACCATACAAATATGGATATCATTGGAACCGGCTCATTGACCACATTGTGATGGTTACAGTTATGCCCTGTGCCAATGCATTCTCTTATATATGCGAGTCGACCATAGGTCGCCTCGCATATATAAGAGAATGCATTGGCCTAAAAAAAATCTTTTTTTAAACACTTTTTACCATTTTTTCTTACATTCTTTAACAATTTTATAATTTTTAATGTGTTAAGCCAATGCATTCTCTTATATATGCGAGGCGACTTATGGTCGACTCGCATATATAAGAAAATGCATTGACACAGGGCCGTTCTGTTGGGTAAAGGGTTAAAACATATTCACAGGGTGCACTGGAATATTCAAAAAACTTTGACACGTATGGCAATGGCCAGATGGCGGGGCATCTCATCACGTTTCTCGACGCTATCCCGACAGGCCGATTGGTTCTCCTCATAGTGCACGTGAGTATTATTATAGAGTCAGAGTAGTGGAGACGGAGGAGTTTGCCTAAAATTCCGGACCAAACATAGGCTGAAAATGTTCAGACATTTTGATTTTCCAATCAGTATTTAGTGTAACATTTTTCGTTTTAGACCGAAATTCAACATGAGGAGATTAGCTAAAATTCCGGATCAAACGTAGGCTAAAACAGTTAGGGCAATCGTAGTGATTTCAAGTACTTTTCTGTTTTGTTTTGCCTGTTAAGTTTCTTGAATAAACGTATAGTAATGATAATGGGAGCGATATAATAATATAGCGCTTATCGCATAAGCGCTTTACATTATTACCCCAGCTGTTGAGTATAATGCTGAGTCTTTTATCTGCTGCCATTTTACAGGCGCTTCACTAGATCGACTTATAATTATCCTTTTATCCAACAACAGGTCCTCCCTCAGTTCTCGCCTGAGTACGACGAAGCGAGCAGAGTACATGTGACCTTGCCAGGGGTTCACAACCTGGCGCGAGACATGAACAGCTTGTGGCTCCACGACACACACATCGATGCGCAGACATTAGTACACACAGGCTGCCGCGAATGCACGCCGGTGCGTGAGCTAACAAACTTCACATAAATATACAGGATTCTGTCATCCAGTTATAAAAGTATAGAATAGAAAGGTCATTTATTCATTTAAGGGGGTGTTGGTGGTGTTTCGGAAACACAAGCAGACGACAAACAGAAACACAGATATAATACAAGAGCAGAATGATTCATATTTACAAACGGCATATTATCTTAACATATCCTATCGGAACAACTCGCCAATGAGTATTTATTATTGAAAGGGTTAATTATTCCTGTATTTTAGGACGAGGCATCGAAAAGACTTGGGGCTGAATTTAAACCTTACATGGCAACGAACTACCAAACCACGCTGCTTAATGGGCTCGGGATGAGAGATGCATGGGCACTTGTTTCTGTCAAAGGAGGTAAGCACAATAGTATGCGATATACGTGTACGCTGCACGTACCGTTCATACCACTAACAGCATATAATTGACAGCGTGTCCGCGATAAGTACGATGAGTTACCACCAATCACCTTGTGATATCAGAAAACAGTTGGAAAGGATTGTCATATACTGACTGTTAGCAGAGAAATCTAGGCCATCCTCACTCATGCATGGCTTTGTCTTTCGGAAGCAGAAGCCAATAACGACTGAAAATGCTCAACTATAACCCTTTCATGACGGGAGCTACGCTAGTGCAGCATTAAGTATAATTTTCTCTTATATATGCGAGTCTCCCATAAGGAGACTGGCATATATAAGATAATGCACTGGCTTAATATAGGTCAATGGATATATTGTTAGGCCAATGTATTATCTTATATATATGCGACGTTCCATATGGGAGGCTCGCATATATTAGAGAATGCATTGGCACAGGGTTTTCGCAAATGTCAGGAATCTCAAGTCATGTAAGGTATACATACGTATGGTATGTTTTCGTTTTGGTCATGGTGGCTCGGTGGATACGGTGCCTGCATGGTGTATAAGGCAACCATAAGCTAACACGGGTTTGCTATAGTGGAATGTCATAGTTCGAAGGTTTGACGTTTTGACCTATAATTAATTATTAGGAACATTTATGCAGTTACAAACTCTTTAATAAATACCATCCCCGAATATGGATTTTATAGAAACATCATCAGAAATCTAGGGATCAACATATGTAACAACATAAATTAAAACCCAGTCCTAAATAGGCAGAAGTCGTTTTTCGTTATATAGAATGTTCATATCACAAGTTAAGCATAATGTGTCCGCACTGAGACTTCTAACAGAGAACTAGTTCACTTCTGGTGAGTTCACATTCCACCAACAAACAAGTACATTTACATAGTGCATGTGAACCCCATCACACAATTGGTCCCATTGTAGAAGGGTGTGTAGCTCATTTAAATACCAGGTTGTAACAGAACAAGCCACAATGCAAGATTACAGCAATATGGGTACCGGTACTATATTGTTCTGCTGATTATATCACATGAATATGAAGTTCGAGTAAAAAAATAGTTTTATATGCATATACGTTCCCAATTTTCAATACAGATAATTACGTCAACAGTATATATAAATACACAATTAAATTTACTGTAAATAGCGCATACTACTTTATGACATGTGCGTATGAACGCCGACATTCGGTGTTATATGAAAATAGTAACTGTTGTATTATGCCTGTATTTGCTGACACAGCATGCTTAATTGGGACAATGGAACCACATGCTCCGCAAACACGAACCGTGCCAAGGGGCGTGATTTTGTTGTGTCAATTACTATGTTGTTATACAGAAAAACATTGGTATGTGTCCCCTTTATCGAGATTGGTCTGTATTATATCCATCTGTATAAAAGTAGTGCCTTCTTATATATTTTGAAACTGTGTTTTAAGTCAGTTAATGGACTCGCGACTGGACACTCCGAACTAGAACTTCTATTTCCGAATGTCCATGCAGTCACTGGTCCATTGAACCTGACCTAACTGATAACTATACCAGCAAACAACCATTCTCTAATCGCTACACATGGTTATTATATGCTGGGATAGTATACCAGTGGTGTAGCAAGTCAGTCAGGCATATCGGACTTCCTGAATCAGGACTTGTTGTTCTTGTCCCACGCGTGCGATCATGGTTAATTGTCAATAGAATAAAATTACCCAGATGTATATTACTTGCAAACGATCTTCAAATGTCAAAATACATGTTATATTACATATTGATAAAAACTCTAAACCACTTGAAATATTCGTTCACGTTGCTCTCGATCGGGTAGTTTTCTTTCACTTTCACTTGTGATATTATTTCTTGTCTACCATGCGTTTGAATCCAATGTGACGCTGAGGTGACATTTTGTTTTGTTGCATTTTTGAATAACTCTTAGTTATAATTACTGCTTCTCTCTATTCTTATTTATCTCTCTCTCTCTCTCTCTCTCTCTCTCTCTCTCTCTCTCTCTCTCTCTCTCTCTCTCTCTCTCTCTCTCTCTCTCTCTCTCTCTCTCTCTCTCTCTCTCTCTCTTATATATATATATATATATATATATATATATATTTCTATCTCTCTATCTCTCTCTCTCACTCTCCCTCTCTCTCTCTCTCTCTCTCTCTCCCTCTCTCTCTCTTAACTGTCTCCGTAAATATCGTCCCGTTACCGATCAAGATAACTTCTTGATATTTATTTCTCGACATGCAGGTAAATCGTTTACATTGTCACAATTTGCCCCAAGTGGAAACAAATGATTGGGTTCTCCAGTTTGGTCAAGGGTCAAGAGATCGCAAATGCAAACAAATAATGTTCTGAATTCTAATATAGTCTACATCGATGAGTACTTAGTTATGTATGTAATATAATTCGTCATCTTTACAGTGGCAACATTCTATGAGGGTTTTGAGGATAACACTACAGGAAAGACGCCACTGCTAGAGATACGTGTCACCATGGAACTCGGCACAGACAGCGTTAGTGTTGTGCAGTTACCATAGAGGACATCGAGGCACTGGCTGCATGGACATGATGGTCGTGCATGAACTGTTGCTTAACTTGTATGCAACACATAAAGTAATTGCACCCACAAATTGAATTTGTGACACTCAATGCAATATTTTATCACAAGAAATAATCAACCCTTATATCTAGGCATCCTGGCTAAACCCAATCAAAGTGATCACAATGCACATGAAGCTCAACTTGGAGAGGGGATACTGTCATATGTTACGATTAATTAACTGATCAAGAATCCACAAAGTTGAAATATTAGAATAATTCGATAGGTCAACACAAAGAACCACATCAAGTTTGGGATCAGTCGAATGAATATAGTCATGGAAAGAGTAAAGTCCAAGATGGCTGCCGGTGGACATAGTTTTGATCGAAAATCGTTCAAATTCCACAGCTCACATCTAGTGATCTTAAACATGCCTGTAAATTAAAAAAAAAACATTTCTCTTATGTATATGAGCTGTGCACAGGGTGTGCCGATGGATTCAAATGTGAAATCCAAGATAGCCCCGGACGGCCATGTTGTTTTAAAACGAAATTCGGGAAAACTTTGATAAACCGAAGCAAATTACATGCAAGGTTTATCTCCCTTGAACACTCAATGTCTAAACACACACGTGACAAACGCCAGTCAAGTCGAACACGCGATTTCTAATTGGCTGCCTTTTTTCGGACTGCCATGCGAAAATCGTAAAAAAGACTACCGCTCTAAATCTCAGTCTATCAATAAGTTTGTAGTGAATTATTCTCAAAGCACATAGGAAATTTAACTTTGGGACGATCGGTATCGCCATTTTAGTTTCGTAAAACGAGGTACTCAATCGTACTGATTCGTTAAGCGAGATACTCGACCCCACGCACGAACTATTAATCTGGGTACTCAACTGCACGTGATGATAGTGACCCCCTTCAGCTATAGTTATATATAACGACCGCCCAACTTTAAATTATATTCACAGAAGATTATTTTCTCACAGATTGCATTGCTATTATAGTATTGGGGTTTTCAAAGACAGTGAATCACTGAATTTACTATTGATTTTTTTGGAGTGGTTCAGTGGAATATAGAGTCGTTATTCTTCTTACTAAACACATAAAAAAGTCCCCCTAATATATTCGGTAATATTTTATGAGATATTGGATGGATTTTGATGAAACTTTCCAAAAACGATTTGTGGTGCCAGAGATACCAAGTGTGCTAAGCACTGTGCTGTGAAATGAGGTATGGCTGAGTGAGCACGAATTGAATGGAAGAGGTGCACTTTTCAATAGTTGCAAAAACACAGGTAGAGTCATTCGGATGAGCTTGCCCCCCCCCCCCCCGCTTCGCGCACGGGCTTGGAACATCCTTATATGTTGGTATCTCAGTGGACTACATGGTGGGAATCATGGTTTACTGAAAAATGGCTTCAAAGAGACGAATTTAAGGTGGTTAGACTGAAAGGCCTGGGTACGCAGTGGGCTCAATCTGCCCCGAAGATCACACGCATGTTATCGTGGACTCACATTGTCACTTTTGGACCACATTTGCAGCCAGTAACAACTTGTGTGAACAATGGAACACTGGAGTGACTGTCTACTCAACGTCAGTGTTTTGCAACTTTTGCAAAGCACCCATCTTCCATTCAATTCGTGCTCAGTTGGCCATAACATAACTCACGGGACGGTGCCTCACACACATAGGTTGTGTATCAGATACCACTAAACATTTGCTTAAAGTTTCGTCCTAATTCATTCAATATCTCATAAAATATAACCAAATATATTAAGGGGGACTTCCATTCAAGTCGTGCTCATTTGGCCATAACATACCTCACGGGACTGTGCCTCACACACATAGGTTGTGTATCAGATACCACTAAACATTTGCTTAAGGGTTCGTCCAAATCCATCCAATATCTCATAAAATATAACCAAATATATTAAGGGGGACTTTCTTTTTTTGGAGGTGTTTATATTGTTATATCTTCGGTTGATGATAGTGTTATGGTCACAAGTCGTGGTCAGCTGGCAAGTAGGGTGAAATCATTCATATGATAGATGTAATTACCAATCACACACATTGTCAGCATTAATCCAGAATAAATGATTAATTTATTATCAACTCATTCATTGAATCTCCTCCACTTGCCCATTGAGGACTGAGATGATCAGGTAATAATCGGATCCCTCTATTCGCAATTCTGAGCTATTCGAATGATTCAATACGTATAGCCAGTGAAATGGACACCACCACGTGGGTTGCATTATGAATGACGCTGATGTTAAGCCATGTTCGTATGTTATGTACATGTGTGATTGTCAGGAAATTAGATTATAAGGGGAGACGCACGTTTTGCATAAATCCAGCCAAAATGGCAAGACATTTTCAACAAAGAATTTCTCTCGATCTATCTGGCGAAACAAAATTTGAATTTCACATATCTCAATCATCATTGTGAGTAGATGCTGAGCAATTATTAAGATACGACAACAACAATGGATTGTAATACATTTGAGAGGTTGAAAGTATTATTTTCTTGTTTGTCTCTTTCGGCACCAAGAACTGCTGGAATAATAAATAATTTCACACAACACTCCAATCATCAAATATCTTATTTAATCGTCTTGGCTCTATGATTGGGGGCTTCATTGATAGCATGTTGTGTTATATTTGTAATTGTACAATGTAGCATGATACCCCTAATCTTATAATGAAGAATAAAGCAGTCACAAATATTCCATCAAACTCAACATGCTTTGATCAACCCTTGATCAAAAGACTACATTTACGTGTATATAAAGCTTTAACCCTTTACCCCAAAAAACGGCCAAAAACGCCCAAATAAAGCTTCAACAGCCTAAAATATCTTCGGTCTGTCTCAATAACACCATACAAATATGGATATCATTGGAACCGGTTCATTGACCACATTGTGGTGGTTACAGTTATGCCCTGTGCCAATGCATTCTCTTATATATGCGAGTCGACCATAGGTCGTCTCGCATATATAAGAGAATGCATTGGCCTAAAACAATATTTTTTTAACACTTATTACCATTTTTTCTTACATTCTTTAACAATTTTATATTTTTTTCTTACATTTTTTATAATATTGTTCTACATTCTCTGATAATTTTAGTATTTTTAATATGTGTTAAGCCAATGCATTCTCTTATATATGCGAGGCGACCTATGGTCGACTCGCATATATAAGAGCATGCATTGGCACAAGGCCGTTCTGTTGGGTAAAGCTTTAAATCTTAATGTCATGCACAGAACAAATCAATGTACATTTGTGTGGAACTTTAATAATAATAAAGAAAGGATACGTGGTGTAAATAAACTTTATTTCTTCTGAGTTTTTTAGTAGCCAAATATACAGTGTATTTGTACGGTATACACGCATTAAGTTATGTGTCTTCATAATTCAGTTATGTCAACCCTTTACTATACTAATGCATCGTTCGTGAGTAGTTATCACATAGGAAATATGTTTGTTGAACCTTTTACTCAATAAATAGGGCTCCTTCTGCACTTTTATTTTTCTGTCGTCTGTATTAACCACTTTAGCAATCCCTCCAAATCAATAATATAGCATTCCGATATACACATTATAACTGGATGGGAGAATCAATTTAGTATAGAAAGGGTTCAAATTGCTAATTGAAGATCAATTTGGAACTACAAAGTGTTAAAGATGCATTCAGGGTTCTATAGGCTAAGGCTACGGTTGCATGCATACTTGACATATTTGCCTTGATAATTTTGTCAGGACATTCATCACTGAGGCCTATATGGCGTGCTCATATGTATATACTATATAAATTACATAGTTACGTACTACTGATCAAATGCACGCCCACCACTTTTACTACATTAGCAGTGAATTATCAGTGATGTTGTGTTATGCTATTAAATAGCTGACGATTGTCAAATACATGTAGTATCCATTATATATTTGGTAAAAGCAACAATTCCTGATATTATACATGGCTATAATCGGCGACACAACAACAATTGCCGTATTTTTGTTAATTACATGTGCGTAGTATAAGTGCTATTAAAGATACGGACGGCGTTGGCGGTGGGAATGATGTTAAAATATTCAGCTCCGTCAAAAACCGCCATAAACAAAAAGAATAATAAAATATAGACATACCTTGTTCTTATAACAATCAGAAATATGGCATAAACAGTATGTTATCATCAAATGTTTTTCCTTTGTTATATAAACAACAGCAAAAAACGTTACAGAACCTGGCTTTTGTTTAGATCCGGATATGGTAAACATAAAGATAAACCGAAGCAAATTACATGCAAGGTTTATCTCCCTTGAACACTCAATGTCTAAAAAC
The DNA here is from genome assembly GCA_032622095.1 of Siphonodentalium dalli. Classification (NCBI taxonomy): domain Eukaryota; kingdom Metazoa; phylum Mollusca; class Scaphopoda; order Gadilida; family Siphonodentaliidae; genus Siphonodentalium; species Siphonodentalium dalli. The sequence goes on from CP136063.1 coordinate 99,337,839, forward strand.
ACACGTGACAAACGCCAGTCAAGTCTAAATAGCGTTATTTGTTACTGTTTTCCTGATATGGAAATACTAAAGAGCGTTTATATCATTTGTGTGTGTGATGAACCAATCTAATTGCTCTGTGTTATGTAACGCGAGCAGGCTCTTGTTTACGTACACCACCGTACGTCTTGACGACAATATACTATTTACGCGCTGATTATGTTTGGCATATGAACAAAACTATATATATATTTTTAATATTCCTTCCTTTGATGGCGATTTGAACAATTATTAATATTTCTACACCCAACGCCGCCTGTGCCTTTAATAGTTATGTGACTTGTTTAAATTAACGTATGATGTAAGCTCTATAATATCGGCAAACGAGGTTCAAACATCTTTTTACTTGGAGATAGTATAATGATATTGATACTATTCAGAATGTATAACACAATTCTGTCCGTGTGTTTTAGTAATAGTAGTAGTAGCCATGATCAGTCACACAAACTCGTAAATTGTAACGTGTGTTACTATGGAATGCTATGGATATGCACTTGGCGGGAAAAATCATGTGCCTTTACGGCACTAAAGCTACACGTTTTGAGACATCGGCCCAAAGTGTAGCATAATGTGCAAACAATACTCAGGTGGTAGAGACAATCCACATGTCCGCAATGTGACCAGCGATATATAACTTCCATGTAGGTTGTAAAGACTTTTAAATATTTTTCAGATACTTTAAAATATGCGATATGCTTGATTGGCTTCAATCAAAACATAATCTTTCCGCGCGGACACACTCTATTCTCCGATATATTCATATTGCATGAATAGTGAATACCATTGGCTTCTCACTATAGAAAATCGTATCAGAAGATTACCTCTAAACATTTTGACCGCGTGCGTGCAGGTGGAATGGTCGCGTGAGTCAGGTAACCTTCGTTGGTAATGGCAACACACGTTACTAGTTATACCTACGCGTGACTGATCCTGGCTAATCAACTCGTATATGTATGGAACCCAGAATACAACTTTGTATAACCTCAAATGTAAGCGACTGAGTGCATATTGTCGTTCCAAATTACACAAATCATGTTACAGTGGTTCAATCACCTATGCCTGGTGGTCGCCCACACCGCATAATACATGCATATTATTTATCCGATACAATGGTCCGGCGTCTTGAAATTTTGGTCGTGGGTTAGTTGTGCTTCCATACACTGACTATAGCAGCCGATTGTCCATCGGGACCCATGAATGGTACGGTTTGGCTATCGATGCATTTCATCCTGAAAATATAAAATAATCGGTGCAATTTGTAAATGTTAGAACCTCACCATGCATGCCAGTTCTGGTTGACTTATGTGAAGTTCTGTCTTTCTTTTTGACTGAACATATTTTATTTTAACCCCTATTTCGTGTATATGCATAATGGTGTTACACACAGTATATATATACACATTATGGATATCATGAATATGAGGCGAATAAGAGGGATTGGAGCACACATTATAAAACTTAGAGTATTTATCATCACCCTTATGAATATTCAACACATATCTATTGTATTGTTTCATACTTTTAGAATTCAGAAACAAATGTACCGAAATGAAACTCAAACTCAAGTGATTTTATTTTAAGTGTGAAGAAGAAGAAGAAGAAGAGCGTCTTAAGTTTGGAGGAAACATATAGGGAGGGTGTGCATGTCATATATGGCATTCAGAATCGAAGCTTTTGTTTTTAAATGGGCAAATGGCTGCGGACACACGTACCACAGTAGCGATGGCATAGTAGGTGTGACAATTTATTATGGTGTAGTTTGGTGACAATTGGTCAGTCATAATTCTGTGCCATAGCTAGCCATGCCGCCCGCTGATTTTCCTTCACAATGAGTCGACTGGACCAATTAACCATTGCTTTTCACCAAGGTTGATATCTACTCATTACGTTTTGCTCAATTGTTTTCGCTACGATATATATAATTGCACGATAGATCGTCGAGAATTGTGTTTGACCGTGGTCTGGTGGCAATTCCTCATTGACTCACATATCATGCATGTGGTACGTTTTTTTATATGATCTCAATACATGCATGTGTATGATGTATCTACTTATACTAATTTCATTAGTAAGAACAATCATGGCTGTTGACAGAGATGGGTTATTCATTAAGTTATCAAGTGGACTTGATGCAAAAATATAACACTGCGTGTTGAGCAAAGATCAACATCGACAAGACATTCAGGTAGATACATCCTTGAGAGATCGGCCGTCGCTGGTAGAGCTCGGTAGACTCATTGTGCGAATTGCAGAGGGTGACATGGCTTGCTATGGCATATTAATTATGACAACCAATATTGTCACCAAACTCCACCATAATAAATTGTCACACCTACTATGCCATCCTTACTGTGGTACGTGTCTCCGCAGCCAATACGTAGAGAAATAAGCTATACAAAATTGGCATTTTAAGATTTTACGTCAATGGAATCTAACGGACGGTACAATGAACTAGTGTGTGACGCTAAACAATTTATGCATTTCAATCCCTGCACTAAAATAATCAATAGTGCACGCACTACTGAAATATTGTCGTTGAGCTGGTGTTCATCACCATTACAAACTAATTATTTTATGATACTATGCATATAGAGAGAATGGCATTGAAGTTCATTGTGAGATTAACGATCTGCCTGATCACATAACGTCATGTTTTTATCACTGGGGACGTCTGTACGAGACACTGCGGCTGTAGTTTTTAAATGTAATCAATCTGATCAAACGGTTCCCAAGATACAACCACAACTATATTTCTTCAAAATACGCTTTAGTTATCCGAATCGATTAAGTGCAACAAAATAATGCTAACCACTGTCAACTATGGCATCAATTTTGCCAAAACATGTTAATTATCAACATTTTGTTCAACGAAATATGGCCGTATTATCACATGAGTATCACGAAATTTGGCCGTATTATTGCTTGATTTTAGAGTTATCCATCTTCATCCGAAATTTCGTCCGAGACCGTCCGTCTGATGAAGTTTGTCTGGGCTACAAATAATTGCACATCTCGAGAATTAACAAACTTCAAAAATAGATATCTGATTACTCTGAGCATAGGTCGTCTCGCATGTATAAGATAATGCATTGGCCTAACAAATTTTATATTATTTTTATAATTGTAAAAATATGTGAGAAAAACTTTTTTAAAAAATGATACAAAATTGTTAAAGAATGTGAGAAAAAAATATAAAAACAAATTATAAAAAAGGTGCATTCTCTTATATATGCGAGGCGACCTATGGCACATGGTCTTTTATGTTGCGCCAGCGCAGCTCCCGTCATGAAAGGGTTAAACACTAATTCCTCTCACCCAATATACTATAGACTGATATCATATGGAAGATACCACAAATTATATATTTCCAAACCTAACATCGTGCATGCAAATACGTGTATACCGTCATCTTGTGTAACATGTGTGTGTACCATTATACTGTATCGGGAGAGGGGTTTCATAAGTTGTATATATATTATGCAAATACGATATGTTTCAGGTCAAGTGATGGCTCACCTCTTATTCAGAACATCAAGTGCTACTTCGTAGTTGTTATCGCCATCCTTGGTAGCAACAATAAGAATGCCATTCTTATTCGTCATCTCAACCATTCTCATAAGCCAACCTGCAATTCGAAGGCGTGGCAATTCAATACAAAACAAGTGCATCGCTAGTGCGTGGCAAAATACGCCATTTAGCCATTTCGAATTGTACTACCGCAAAATATAATAACAAATTGAACTTACAAAGAATATCTGATATACCACTAATTTCAATGCCAAAATGCAGTCAAATTCTAAGTTGAAAAAGGGCCTTAACTCATGTAAAAATAATTGGACAGAACCCATATTTGAACTAGGCCTGTAGTTTTTGCTGGTAAATACGCACCAGCTTTGGTTCAGATAAAATGATCCAAAGAGGTATGGATGGAGTCATAAATTCATTTTCGTAATAATTACCATATTGTTTGCATCGTTCACAGACCACAAGTGTGTGTTGGCTCAAACTCATTCATATGTTGCATATATTATGTTGAGTATAAAAGGATATAGTCCCATAAATGGCCAGATTTAGTATACAGTTTCGATCACCCTTTTCTGAAGTTGCCGTTTGTTGGAAAATTGTCAACCTTAGTGGGTGCACACGTAGGATGCAAATTGCAAATATGGAAACCAGGTGGTGTGGTGCAAATTCAATTTCGTGACTTGGTAGATTTTTGGTCTATAGTTCTAGAATTTCAACGTTGAACCCCCTCCCAAAACGGAGACCCACATAGTCACGTCCATGTACTCACCTCTTGGTGTCTGGAGTCGATCAATCATTGTGATTATAGATATGTCATGGGAACCAACTTCGTTTGGCAACCAGATTAGCTGGAATAAAACAACACGAGGACTGAACACTAACACTTGATTATAAACACTGCAATCAATTGCCTGAACAAAAATGCCAACCGCGTTGACGTAGCCTATACCGTCACTGCTGAGCAGTGTAGTTTTACTTGTTCAATAGACAACATTATTTCGGATAGTTCCCCTTCAATTAACCAATTAAAAATTATAAGCTGCAACTAATGTTGTATCAGACATGAAATTTCCAACTGTTGAGAATGTTAATCAAAGTTGGGGGTCAAAAATCGAACCGTCCCCATTGCACTGAACATAGCCCCCACCCAGTCAGATTGGGAATAATTAGGAATCGATTTATTATTACACCAGTACCAAACTTGAATTCAACAGCATATATACAGGTAGGCTGGGTGGGGGAGTGTGAAATCGCTTATCTCTGACCCAATACCATGGCTGATGAGCAGTGTAGTTTTACTTTTCAAATAGACAACATTATTTCGGATAGTTCCCCGTCAATTAAACAATTAAAAATATAAGTTGATTGGTCTGATTTGAAACTAAATTGATCAAAATTCCCTAAGTAAAGTTTTAGCTCACTAGGCAAAAGAAAATGGAAGATATTTTCAATCATTATCATTCGTATATATGGCAAGGAATCGCGACAATACACAGAACCTCCATCAATTTTATGTTGAAATGAGTACAACAGTTCATAATTGAGAACAATCATTAATATGAATCGTACGTGACACGTAGTGGAGCAACCACACATGATGTGCCACAAATTTCCCTTTTTTCGGCGACATAACGCTAAGAATAATGTATGTAACATCATGCAGTGGTCACGACGGAGACGACATGCCAAATTGAGAAGACGTGTCGTGTATTGTAAAATCTTGTCTGGATTATCGTCATGACTTCTTCATTTTTCGTTTTCATTAAGCTGACCAACGAAATTGGTCTAAATGAAATTAATAGACTTAAATCACATGTGAATTCTTCGTAAGTTGTGAAGTAGTTATTTTCATTTTTATCGCGATGCTTCATTTCCAATTCCTCGCTGTTTGCAACCTCCACACGGTTGCTAACCGGAAGTCACGTGACAATTTCTCCAAAATAAATACCCGCGATCTTGAAAAATCACTGATGGATATAGAACAAATTATATGACGTCATTCACCTGCCTTAGGTATAAGCACCCTTGGTGGTGCTAATATGAATCGTACGTGACACGTAGTGGAGCAACCACACATGCTGTGCCTAAAATTTGCCTTATATCGGGGACATAGAGCTAAGAATAATTTATGTAACATCACGCAGTGATCACGACGGAGATGACATGCATGTCAACTTGACAAAACGTGTCGTGTCGTGGATTGTACAATCTTGCCCACAAATCCAAAATGACGTCAGAAACCATGTCATGACGTCTTCATTTTTTGTTTTCATTAAGCTAACCAAAGAAATAGGTCTAATTGAAATTAATAGACCTAAATCACATGTGCATCCTTCGTAAGTTGCGAATTAGTTACTTTCATTTCATCGCGATGCGTCATTCCCAATTCCGCGTGTTTTGCAATCTCCACACTGTTGCTAACCGGAAGTCACGTGATAATTTCTCCAAAATCCATACCCGCGACCTAACAAATCACTGATGGATATAGAAAACAAATTTATGACGTCATTCACCTGCCTAAAGTATAAGCACCCTTGGTGGTTGCTATTATCTATCGATTGTGGACGACGTAAGCATGGATGCTCTGTTTAAGAGACGATCATTGTAATTTTTACTAGGCTGACAACAATTCTAAACGTGTTAAAACTTCCGCGTTTGAAAGTCGATATTTGGCCATGAAAACTTCATATTGAAGGTACTCAATCCGATGCGATGGTCCCATATCATCAGATTCCCACAACAACAACATTTTTAAAATTCCGCTTCAATTATCAGAATCGAGTAATTGCCCAAAAATAATGCTAACCACAGTCAACTATAGTAGAAAATTGTCCAAAACCTGTTATTTATCAACATTTTGATCAACGAAATTTTGGCGGTTTGTCAAATATCCTCACAAAAAGCCACTCGATTTTAGAGTTATCCATCTTATTCCGCAATTTGGTCCGAGACGGTCTTCTCGTCGACTGTTTACTGGGCCACCTAATATTATCGGTGGAGAAAAATAATTGATTTCCAAAATCGATATCTGATCACTCTGAGCTTTGATGGGTGGGATCCTCGACTCGAATCAAATATTTTTGACCCCCGAAGCCAAGGAAATAGTAATTTGCGAGCGCTAATTCGGATTATGCATCTTAAATGTACTTATGCATGTGTCCTATCTAATTATTTTCTGGTATATAACACATGTAGATGATGGCTATATGCTATCTGATCGAACAAAGTATCTTTAAACATTAACACGACCATATACCTTCAATAAAACAGGCCCCAAATATGTGCATAACAACGGGTCCGTTTTGTATCTTTATATGCGGCGACATGTTACTTCAATTAGTTTTTTGTTAAAAATTACAAAATACCATCCATATCTGATCATGTTATACACGAATGTGCTAATTCGATCCTGGGAAAGAAACAAAAGCGAACACTTGCAAGGCTCAAATGTTAATACAGACTATTGTTTCTCGGGCCAAACATATATTATATAGCAACATAAGTTTGAAGTTACCCAATATAAACTGATATGTTACTGTTACATCACTTTTTGTAATAACTGTCATCTTTTGTAAGATCCTGCCACTTTTGTAAAAGAAAATAAATCGCCAGGTTGTGTAAGATTCTTGATGATTCTTACAAAAGTGGGCGAAAATTCTTACAAAGGTGGTTAATTTAGTTTTTGTTTTTTTTATATAAAACCTGGATATTTTTCCTTCCAAAAGTGGAGACCTTCAATCCTCCAAAAGTGGGAGGTTCTTACAAAAGTGGATAATTATTACAAAAGTGGGCGTACCACCCACCACATATGCCACATTCGAGACGAGGCAAAGATTTCAATATTTCAATTTCATTACTGTGTGTTTATTCTCATTAAACTGTAAATACATTGTTTGAGAGAAAATGTTTACAACATAGCAGATGGGGTACATGAAGTTTGATATATATATATAATATATTCATCTGGATAACAATGATTACGAGGACTATTAACTTAAACAAGACAGTCATTGGCTGTGGAGTCTGTAAAGACTGAGAATAATGGGATTCTGACGACTACAGTACTGCCGGGACTTGTCCAAATCACTTAAAAGAGGTAGTTCTAAACAGGAACATAACTGGAGGTTTTTAAACTTGAAATTTATAATTGCACACCACTGACAAATCTCCAACCTCAAACCCGTTTACACATCCCTCTTATGTTTGAATTTTACACTGGTACTTCAAGCTCTAAAACATACTGGTTGGAAAATCAAATCAAACTATGAGAAAAATTCTAACCTACATCTATTTTTGGTGTGAACAATCTAATCTGAAACTAATATTGTATCAGACATGAAATTTCCAACTGTTGAAAATGTTTATCAAAGTTGGGGGTCAAAACTTCGAGCCCCATCTACACCCCCTCCCCATTTCCCCGAACATAGCCCCCACCCAGTCAGCTTGGGAATCATTAGCAATCAATAAATTATTACACCAGTACCAACCTTGAATTCAACAGCATAGATTCAGGTACGATGGGTGGGGGTGTTAAATCGCCTTTTATCGCTGCCTCTATTTGAACAAATATGAATCCCCATCTATGAGTTTCATTAATCTAGTAATTTTAGACGGTATATTTTTTTTAAGAATTATTGTGGAGGGAAAGAGTTATGCCCTGGCTTCGCACCAACTTGACCTGTGAACATATTTCACCACATCTAAATTCAAGTTACCTAGGGAATATCCAAACCAAAATATATAAACCAATTCGGCATTTAATATGGATCTGGAGAAGAAACAATTGTTGATGGGCGGTCACCCTGGGAACATCCACACCAAATATGATCCCATTCGGTCTTATGGTTCTGGAGAAGAAGACGAGTGTGGACGGACGGATGGACGACTGGAGGGACCGATGGATGCACACACAAACGAATGGACGCATCAACCACACTATAGATCCACGTCCGGGGAAATGTGGTGGATAACATTTAGTACGCATGTAAGAACACTTTTATTACATTTTATGACTGTTATAAATAGTTGCATTTCAATAGAATACTCTATGAATGCCTGATTAATGCTGCTATATGTAGTATATGTTCGACGGCCAATGTTCTTCATATAGCCAACAGCCTGGCAACAGGGCACTTTGTGTTTTTTTTATACACTTTGCTGTTCGTCCAAATTCGAGGACAATTTGACTTAGCAAAGCCCAAGTCAACTTGATGTTGGATCCCAGACTGACAGTTTGATGCATTTCCAATGGCTTTTTATGACGTTGAGGAACTATTTGGCCCTCAACCACCCTACACTTTGAATGATATGCTAACTTTGCAATAGTAGTAAAAGTATGTTTATGTTGCAATAATTATGAGCACATTGATCATCGTTAATTGAAGCTTTACAATTTTGTGGTATTTGTCAAACAATAGAAAATTAACCAGTCTTTCACATAAATCAAGTCTTTGTCAATTACATTTTCGAATATATAAGATATCTGTCTGGTCAATACAATTTTTAAAATATTCCTTGAAATACCATTATTCGCTGTAAGTCAGTGATAACCCTATTTTATATTCTTTTCGATGATAAAACTGCCAAAACATACGTAGGTTTGCGCACCTTTCGGTTATGTTATCGGTATTCATTGTTCATTATTTGAAATTGCAAATACCTCGCCATTATTTTTAAACAATGGAGCATGGTAAATACAAGTTTCCTGGAAGCCCCCATTTTCCCGGAAGTGGGATCTATAGATGCCAACTGACGCAAAGTCAATCCAGTTTACCCCTCCCCCATTTTTCTTCAAATAGTGGGGGTTTATAATGAGCAATGGAGAGAGGTACCACATACTTGTAGTAACCTCATCCATATATAATGCCACACATGTAAAGTTGTAGTTCAGATTCCACTCGAAAAATACAATTCGGTAGAGCTCAAAAGACATACCTGCTTGAATGTGATGTTTGATATGTTGGGAGTGTTATCAAGAGTAACATATTTCCTTTGCCCAGCTTCATCAGTGTATGTTACGGTGCTACCGTTCTTTAGAAGTTTGGACATGCCAATCATGGCCGAGCTGTAGTCAATACTGAAGATCTAAAATTATAAACACAACACAAATTAAACCCCCTGTCAACTTAGCTAAGTCAACGAAGGCCCATTGCTCTGGAAATATTCATTGGATACATCCCCGATTAGTACACGGGTTGTAATGTGGAACAACTTCAGCCACATGCCAAACTTCGTGGAGATTAACTAACCCTAATTTCAGTTATCATGCAGAAAATAGTATATAACATAACATTGACCTTATTGTATGGATGTAAATCTACATACTAAAATTGCTTCAAGTAATACAGCACTAACTAACGATATAAACATCAGGAAAATGAAAACTGGGTCCAAATTTCAACTGAAATGCAGGACCGCAACTCTAGTAAGATGTGCGACCGGAAACGAAATCGAACTTGCATGATTTGTATTCTGTGGCAGTGAACCTGCTATATAAGGATTTCCGTTCGATTAAGTTCAGTAAACTAAAGTTATTACCCGATAACGAAACGAGAGGCTGATCACGATCGGCAGATGTTTAACCCATACCTTGGCGATAGCGATTAGCTATAACTGATAATTTGTTAAAGATATGATCACAGGAATCCATATATCAGAAATAATCTGGGACAGACACCACTGATTTATATAGACCCCCAATTTTTTTGGGGTTGACAATTGTAAGTCAACAATGACCTAACTTTTAAAACTGCTGTAACGAGAGGCCGATCACGATCAGCAGATGTTTAACCCATACCTTGTCGATAGCGATTAGCTATAACTGATAATTTGTCCATGATATGATTATAGGAATACATATATCAGTACCCAACTTGGAATCAAAAGCTCAAATAATTTGTCTTAAGAAGAGTTAAAATATTTGGGGTGGGGAGGAGTAGTTTTAAATGCCATAACTCTGTCCCTATTCACGCAAGGACCTCTCACTGTACGATCCAACGGTTTAGTTATTTCGGAGGATATGTTTAGGAGTTTAAGTTAACTCATTGGAAGCCAAAGTGATAAACCCCTTTCTCTGCCACTATGGACCTGCCAAATATTCAATCATTCATTCACTTCTAAAGATAAATTATAATATGTTGACAAGCCAGACTGCTTAGAACAACATACATGCATGGGATTCCATCTCATATTTGTACTTTAATTACCCCCACCATTCTCCCAGTTGTTATTTATTTATTAAACATATCAGAATTGAGCAAGGAGTTCAATCTATACAAAAATTAAAAACAAAATTTTCTCGAAAAAGGGTCATAACTCCTTTAACATAAATCGGATCAAACCCATATTCGAACTAAATCTGTATTTTGGGCTGAGAAACTCACGTACCAAATTTGGTTCCAATCAAATGAAAATTGAGTTATGGCAGCATGCGTGAATTCTAAGTCGAAAAAGGGCCATAACTCTGCAAAACCCATATTCGAACTCGATCTGTATTTTGGGCTAAGAAGCCCATATACAAAATTTGGTTCCGATCGGAAAGAAAATGTTTGAGTTATCGCATTATGCGTAAAGTGTCTACAGGCAGACGGACGAACGACGAGTGGTCAATCCGGACGTCGACACTATGTGTACTATACTATGGTATGGGTACACATAAAACAGATGGACAAACGGACCAAAAACATAATACACACTATCTAAATATGGTATATCTCTTCCGTGAACTCCGAGCCCATGTATAGATTTATGTTTATATACAATATTAATTTTAGTCATGTGGTAAAGCCAACAGGGGCTTCTGTGACTAGCCAATAATTTTTGCACCCAATTAATTTTTCTATGAACCGGGATATAAAATATTTCTAGAACGTTACAGGATTTTGAATATAAATATATCGTTTAAAGGCATCATGCAAGGGTGGCCTTCGCGTTGGGTATGCTGTTAATAGAGTCACACCCGTTAAAACTGCCATAAGCAGAAATAGTATTAAAATATAGACATATTTTATTTATTATACCAATCATAAATATCGTGTAAATAGTATTGTCATTGTCAAGTTTGTACGCTTTATTGTGTAAACAAACGACAGGTTATGTTATTTATGTAGCATTTGTGGCTTTTGTTTACATAACAAAGCGTACAAACTTTGCATATCATACTATTTACGCGATAGTTATGATTGGTATAAGAACAAGGTCTGTCTATATTATACTAGTTTATGGCTGTTTTGACGGAAGTGACCACTTTAACAGCAATACCGACCGAGAATGCTCGGATGGGGTATAATTCACCTTCACTTCTGGCAAATTCTCTGCCAACCGGAATGAAAACATGCCGCATGCCGATCCCACTATTACCGCAGTCGTGGGGTGACTCAGGGTGTTTGCGTATGTTGCGCACACATCGGATACAACGACTGGAAAAGATTCCCGGAAACCAAACTCCAGATCAAGAATTCCCTTCAGTATTTGTGGATCCTCAAATTCCCGATAACTATCAAAAGATTTCTTCTGACGTGGGCCACCGTCCACTGTATCACAGACCAGCTTGTCCAGATCTACGACATCAACATCTGAAATGACATGTTGTATTTGTGATAGTATCATATTGTTAGTATTGATGATTTAATTCTGACAATTACATCCATATTAACCCTTTACCCAACAGAACGGCCCTGTGCCAATGCATTCTCTTATATATGCGAGTCGACCATAGGTCGCCTCGCATATATAAGAGAATGCATTGGCTTAACACATTAAAAATTATAAAATTGTTAAAGTATGTAAGAAAAAATGGTAAAAAGTGTTAAAAAAAGATTTTGTTTAGGCCAATGCATTCTCTTATATATGCGAGGCGACCTATGGTCGACTCGCATATATAAGAGAATGCATTGGCACAGGGTATGACTGTAACTATCACAATGTGGTCAAGGAGCCGGTTCCAATGATATCCATATTTGTATGGTTCTATTGAGACAGACCAAAGATATTTTAGGCTGTTGAAGCTTTATTTGGCCGGTTTTGGCCGGTTTTGGCCGGTTTGTTGGGTAAAGGGTTAATAATATTAATCCAACTGGGTTAGAGTGACAGACAAACACTGGAACGTGTTTTTCGCTACATGTTTAAAAAAACATAATTATTTACAGGAAGCCGATACAATAAATTATAATAGGGTCTACGAGATCCAAGGGTTTTACAATGCATATCCGCAACAACTTCGCTTCTTTCAACATTTTCAAATCTCGTGAGTCTTTCCAATGTTCTCTTAAAGTCTCACGAGAATCGGCGAGATGTAAGCTGAGCTTAGACAAGCCGTTGCACAGCCGGAGTGTGCTGAATGCGCGGTCAGAATTTCTCATTGTTGTGCAATACATTTAGCGCTTTTCTCCTATCCGAAATTAATATCAAATTTACGTGATAATTTTAATCGCGGTGTTTTTAATTTAGGTACCACATGAATGCTCTTTGTCTCGGAACAAGGAATTATATTTTGGTCGCGTACGAAGACAACAAATGACTTGTGAGTAATTCATTCAGAGTGTAAGTTTTGGGAAAATGCGGTTGTAAGATGGATAACTCGAAAATCAAGTGGTTATTATTGTTAATAGTAACCACTTGATTTTCGAGTTATCCATCTTACAACCGCAATTGTCCGTTTGAGCACGTGTTTCTGGACAAGATCTGGTCCACAAACAATAGAAACAGCAAACTTCAAACATCAATATCTAATCACTCTGAGCTTTAATGAATGGGTTACTCGAATCAAATATTTTTTACCCCAGAAGCCAAAGAAATAGTAATTTAGGAGTGTCTGATCGGATTGAGTACCTTTAAATTAGCCGTCATGGTTATCTATCGGTAACCTTAAATGATGTCGATCACTCTTACATACACAGGACAGCTCCATGCATGTTTGGAACGATGTTATCAATTGGCCGCTCAATGCGAATGAAGTTTCTCCCCAACTGAATGCGCGATTGACAGTTGTTTGTTGTTCCCATTGAAAGACATAATTGTTGATCACAAGGAATATATTCATTTTATGAAAATACGTTGTGACAATAAGTCAATAAACTTATATCGACAACGGTCGCGTTGTTGTTTCGTACATGTACGAGTAGCGGTTCAATAATTATATTACACGGACTATCATATACTGCATTTTATGTTTAACAGAAGAGTTATGAGATGTACATGCATGGACACTGGTGTACGGATATGTTCATAAATATAACATACATATACACGTATAGCTGCATAAATTTGGTATGGTGCTTTTCCGTTACATCATCCAGGTACCAACAGTTATAGTATGTTGAAGCATTGAATTTCACTTTGAAGTGTTTTTTAATCTAAACCACAATCTGTGTTTGTTAATCTAAACCATAATCTGTGGTGATAACGTTGCGACCAGATATACTAACCATCACTTTCACATTTGAAATCAAGATGGTTCGTGCTAAAGCGTCTCACTGGGCTTTTCTCGCAATCAGTTCCATTTTCATCCGAATGGACGAGACGGAATCCGGCGAATTGAAAGAAATGCTCCCGGAATGCAAATCTGCTAAATCTAGATGCCTCGTCTCCGGTGGATACCCAGGCTCCGCCCTATAACAAATATGTGCACAGCAAATCTTTAAAAACACTTCTTCAAATAGGTCCGTTATTTAGTCAATATTAATCCTCGATAAATCCTATAAGATCCATATTAAAGTGATGCGAGACATCCCACTGAGATGTTCAGAACGGAATACCATAGAATCATGCCAAAATAAGTCATTTTCATAAATTTTATATCAAAATAGACAGAAAACAGCGTCATTGCATGTTATAAACGAATTAGACGCGGTGACTATTGTTGGCGGAATCATTGCCGCAATGTTTATGCCAAATAAATTGTTCCAGTCTTTGATTACTAACTAATCGATTTTATTCACCGAAGTGAATCCATAATACGTCTTTAATATATCTTGATGCTTTCATGCAGTGGCCATCTATAATATATAAGTATATAAGTCACTCTCTTTTTCTATTGCAATTGATTGGTGATATATAAGAGCAACCACAATAAAGTCGGATTCGTTATTGTTTTGAAGTAGATAAGTCTAATTTTGGTACGAAGAAAAATATCAGAACTTTTGTACCCTGTTGTTACGTCGGGTACATTGGGTACATTTTATAAGCACAATTTAGATCTTAGAAATTGTTTTAACTAATTTACAACCAATGGGTACATAGCACACAACATCTTACTTCTGGTTACTTTACCTATCAGTTAATGTTACATTTGTTACTTTTTTTTTTCTTCAAATAAATCCCAAAGTACCTGGTTACATTGGGTGCAAATTAGAAAACATATTCCCCGAGCTTCTTTCAGGCCCATTGGTACATAGGGTACACATGTTTACTTCTGGTTACTTAAAGGCACGTGCGGCCTTAATTGTCGAAAATATTCATATTTGTTCTAATCACCGTAAACAGAAAAACATTAAAACGCATACAGTTTTGTTCATATATACCATGAACATCACGTAAACAGCATGTTATCATAAGACCTACTATATTTTACCTAAGCAAGAGCCTGATTGTGTTACAGAAGACAGCACAATGCTACTGGCTAATCACACACAAATGACATAAATGCTCTTTATTAGTTCCATATAAGGAATTCACCAACAAAGGACGCTCTTTGTGTTTACCATCATAATATAAACACCAGAAAAGTTACTTTTTATGCTTTTGTTTACATAACAATGGTCAAATATTTGACAATAACATACTTTTGATGCGATATTTCTTATTTGTATACGGACAAAGTCTGTCTACATTTTGATGTTCTTTCTGTTTGTGGCGGTTTTTGACGGGTGGAAATATTTTCACAGGACACCCACCGCCAAGGCCAACCGTACCTTTAATGGTTATTTAATGTTACATTTGTTACTCTTTTTTTCTTAAAACAAAAGTTGTGATTTTTTTCGGCGTACCAAAATTTGCCATCCATGGTTTAAAGAGTTATACTTTTAAAATATTGGCGCCACATGACCATGTGTGTCGCGCGTGAAGTCATGAACTGCATTTAACCTCCGCCAACATTCCGGCTGTATTATTTGTATCTGTGACATATAAATGTATGCTATAGTTATTGTTCTGGGGCCATCGACTGACAGGACACATATGCGTGAATCTTTAATGATATGTTAATGGATATTGTCTCGACACCAAGTGAGAATGACGTAATTATTGTTTAGTATTTTTGAGTAATACTTACCAAAATGACGTTGTGTTCGCCGTTGAATTGCGGCATAGAGAAGTCTTCGTACATAAAATGAGATTCAAATCCTTCAAGGCCATCGTATTTGTCTTCCATCCACTCCCAGACATTACCAGCTACGTCATAGAATCCAGCGGTGGACGGAGGGAACATACCGACTGGCTGAAAAATATATGTTTTACGTGGTATAATTATGTGCTATACGGGAGTCACTGTGTGTCACTCACAATGCCCAACTGATTCGCTGCCTCTCAGTGCTAACGGAGGCCTCTCAGTGTGTTACATATATGCATCTCATCATTTTATCGAGATTGAAACAACAGTTGCATTTCGTAATAAAACATGTGAAATGAAATATATCAATAGTTTTGCCTTTATAAGACCCAGGGGTCATCTGGGAGATTCCTTTTTTGTCATGGGACAATGTGACTAGGCATAGGCAAAACAATATCTGGCACCAACTCGGGTCCCTGTTTCAATTAAACCACATTTTGGTTTTATCTTAATGTATGTTCAACCACTAACGTCAATAATTCGGCTTGTAATCGTTGTCGATATATTCAGCATCCAGAACGTCAAATTAAAATTACGCAGCTTATGCATGTCGACAAAATGATGCTAAAATTAATATACTGACGCCGTTAAACGGAGGTATTGTGCGCGCGCAAAGTTTCTTTTCAACTCATGAATATACCGCTGAGAGGAGAACATGTAGATAATTATCTTACCATGTCAATCATCGCAATCAACACTGCCTTCTCAAAAACTCGTTAACTATTGCCCACTCTCGTCAGTGTCAATTGAATTTCTAGCAAATTTCAACCAGCAAAGAGATAATCTATTAAAATTGCACTGAACCTACACTAACTATAGTGGTAAGTTTCTGTTCATTGGAATTATTATCCATCAGATAATGAGATCGAACATAAAATCGCTGCGCGAGAGTTTTTATAGCAAGGTACCCTGAGATATCGAGTGTTTGTCATTTCATTGTTATTTCATTACCACTTAGAATGAATAGTAAATAGCGATTTGAACATATACTTATATGTGTTTGTTCTCATCAGTTGTTGTCAAATCGGATTGGATATCTTTAGTCTGAGAAAGGAGGTGACCGATTTCAGTGACGTGGTCAGAGACCAATCGTTTGAGGAAGTGGGTCGGATTTCGACCACCCCGTTAACCATTCCGTTTTCCAAACTTCAATAATTATTAGTCTTTGTATAGAAATATTGTACTCTAAATATTGGTTGGGAAATTAAACTACCGAAACGATCTCAAACAGTTTTTGGCTAAAATATTCAACTTATGTTATTGAAAATTCCAAATGTTATAAAGTTTGACCATTGGAGGGGGATGAAACCTCAATCCCATATCGTTGCATCCCTTTTTGCACACATGTAGGTGTTCCAACTCACGTTGTCTCAGACATGAAAATCCTTACACTCAGGAAGTGTCGACAAAGGGGATCTCCGTTATCCAACGCCATAACTATGACCAAAATTAGGGACCTGCGAATATTCGAGATTCGATTCGATGTCGATATCAGGCACCTGATTCGAGATCGACACCGAATCGGTCCGCTGATTCGGATGTTTTCGAATTAGTGTTATGTTGGAGTAGTCTCGTTTTTGCGTCTAGATAACACATGCCAAATTACTTGAAGTCAAAACAATTGAAGCACAAGGTTGCCAACGTAGGTAATTTTGAATTCAGGCCGTTCAGAATAGATGTGCATTATGCAAAATAAGTGCTTCGGTCGCAACCCGTGACCGTGATCAATCGCCGCATACATTTGGTATCTGTATCGCCACTATATAAATTTTCTACACGGTGCGTGATCGCAGATCTCAAGTGATTACCTTATGTTTAAAACTTCAGATATCCAATTAAGATTATATGAATAAAATTCATCCGCCATAGATTTGAATGAACAGATACCTTAGAACAATCAGTTCTTAAAGGCACGTGCGGCCTTAATTGTCGAAAATATTCATATTTGTTCCAAACACCGTAAACAGAAAAACATTAAAACGCATACAGTTCCTTTCATATATACCATGGCCATCGCGTAAACAGCATGTTCTCATAAAGACCTATTATATTTTACCTAAGCAAGAGCCTGATTGTGTTACAGAAAACAACACAATGCTACTGGCTAATCACATACAAATGGCATAAACGCTCTTTATTAGTTCCATATCAGGTATTCACCAACAAAGAACGCTCTTTATGTTTACCATCATAATATAAACAAACACCAGAAAAGTAACTTTTTATGCCTTTGTTTACATAACAATGGTCAAACATATGACCATAACATACTGTTTATGCGATATTTCTTATTTGTATACGGACAAAGTCTATCTACATTTTGATGTTATTTCTGTTTGTGGCGGTTTTTGAAGGGTGGAGATATTTTCACAGGATACCCACCGCCAAGGCCAACCGTGTCTTTAAATGGGCGTCATTATATGCGACCAGTTATCTACGACACTGTCGGTAGAATTCCTTGAAATTTCCTACAATTCAGTTTCTGTTTCCTGGGAAATTGAGCGGATGCATCAAGTTTCGATCTGTGAATCTTGTTATAACATTAACACTTGTAATTTATGTCTGTGTTCTGGGACCCCCACCGCGAAGACAACTATTGTGAATATGTGGTGTATGTGTTTGATCTATCGTGTGGTGAAAAGTTTAACAGATATTAACTACGATTGATATGGACTACAGCTACAACAATTATGCAGCTGACCAGTGTAGACAAGTGACTTCCGAACCATAGGTTTGTGATACGTTGATTGGACTGGCTTTAAGGGGGCGTTTATACATTACCCGGCGAAGATCGCATTCGCTTTAGCCGGCAGCGATAACAATAGAGTGTTTATACTTCGCCGGATAGGAATTACGGCTATCCGGATACTCAGCTATACGGTTTTCAACTTTTGGATAAAATTATTTAGTACAAGCACCTGATTGTCGTATGGATTCTAATTCGCTTTGCGGTTAAGTTAGATGTTTATCTGGGGTCATGCCGTCATGGGTGATTTCCTTTCAACAATTAACTCGAACAATATTATTGTGCAATCGCTGATAGACCAGCCCGCTTTTCACCTGTGTATATATTGGTCAGTGTGCCAGTTTGATTGTCTCTAATCAGCTGTCAGGTCGGTGGTCACGCACCTTGGTTATAAGCTATTATTATAAATACTAACCGATGACGGTACACGTACTCTGCATATGCATGGTACATTTGTTGCGCATTTGAGGGAATTAATTCATGTACATGTATGTCCATATATATATATGGACGAAATGGGATGGCACGTTTCTGTGGATTCAAACTTAATGGACAATTAGTTCAATAATCTAAATCTGAGTGCGCCATGGACATATTTACACAGGGACGGGTCTAGATGGCCTGATTTGGAGGTGTGGGACTGTTCATCTTTGGAATTTATCGACCGACCGTGGTTATGGCCAGGTGTGAGAATTTGTTTTAATCTGAACCCTGAAAATTGCAAAATCCTAGCATCCAGCCTTAAGATTTCCAATTGTTGGACATTTTCTAAACTTGACGCACCTCTAATAAGGTTGGATTATTTCCAACTGATGGTCATTTCAGTCCAACAATTTGGTCAAAAAATAAGCAAATGTTGCCTAAAGAAATCACCAATAACAAATTGTTGAAAATAAAACTACGAGAACAATTTCAACATGTTGCTGATGTCAAATGTCCAACTATTGCCGTGTCAGGTATGAAATTTCCAGCTTTTGAATATTTTGATTAAAGTTGGGATGAGACACCCCCATCGCCACGGCCCTATATACATGGACATGGTGAACGCCCGAGTAACATGAAAAACATATTTTATTGTATAATGTGCAAACGGAAAATGTGTCACATTTGATTCGCGATGTTGAAACTTATATATATAATATAAAATCCAATCCGAATGATTAGACACCAATTTGTAAATGTATGCGACGAAAAGATCTCAAAACTGACAATGGCCATGCTTTTGGTGCGACACTCACTTCACAGGCTGTATGTGAACCCAAACAAACTATTAACAATGTTTTTTAAATATCTATAAAATTACCAATACCAATACCTGAAAGTTTGAGTTGGATATTAATAATTTCGGCATTTCCATTTCTAAAAAGTTTCATTTCACTATACTGCCCAACCATATCTCTAACAGGAAGCGGCTACATGTTTACAGGTGTACAGCAATATCATATTGCAGTTCATTGAGAACTAAAATCAAAACTATTAACAAGTAAAGGAGACACATGAATATATGCGTATCTTCGCCGGCGATGTGTAAACACTCTGCCCAACCTTCGCCGGCTAACGGGTTCGCCGGGTAACGGCTTCACCGGCTATGTGTAAACGTCACCTAAGTGTCTTACAGTCACTTGTGTCATATTCGCCATGACACAGCTAGATATAAATTCAATGAAACGTATCCCAAACCCTCAGTGAGACTGCATGAGAGTGACTTACCTATGTCGTAAAAAACACAAGTTCCAGCGGATGTTTAAGTAGATTATCGTTGTTGATATAGTATATAGTGCATTTTGAATTTTTTTTTGTCACGAGACACCGAAATAAACACTGGTAAACAATGATAATTACTAGCTGATTCGATTCGAGATTCGATGTCGATATCAGGAATGCAAAATCCCCGATTCGCAGATCCCTAACCAAAATGTTCAACAGTTTGGCATTTCATGGTTGTCACGACATTGATTATAAATTTGGAAATTTAAACAATCGCAATGATGTCAAACGGTTTTGCCTAAAATATTGAACATGAATTATTGAAAATTCCAAATGTTGAAAAGTTTGACCAAAATTGGTGGGGGGTGATACACCAAACCCATGTCGCCACATCCCTGTTTGTACATAGTTTACCATATGTGTTCAAACTCACGTTCTATCTCACTTCAAAATCATTGTCGGTGATGTGCTGACAATGGGATGGGGTTGTTGTGCCACACCTAAACTTTGACCAAAATGTTCAAAAGTGTAAATTAAAAAATCGAAATGTTCTCAAACAGTTCTTGGCTAAAATATTCAATTCAAGTTTAATTGAAATTTCCAAACTTTGAAAAGTTTGACCAAAATTAGAGGGTGGAGGTAACACACCAAACCCATGTCGCCACATGCTTTCTTCTTATTTTTTGCGCACATGCAGTTTGCCATATTTTTCCCATTCACATTGTCTCGGACTTGAAAATCCTTACTACCTGCAGGGTCTGGTATAATTACTGGTGGTAGTTTTGTGCCCGATAATTGATCCAGAATGGCACAAAGTACAATAAATGTTGACCGAAAAATTAAAAAGTTAATCGCAACCCACCGTTCTGCCAAAATGCTATACAAGTATTCTACTGTCATCCTAAAACAAATCTAATTCACACAATACGTACAAGTTGAAACAACAAAACATAAGCACACAATTCAACTTCTTTCTGCTCTGAAAATTCCAACTGAAGCCAGACCTTGAAGTTTTTACCATGGACAGTTGGGTGTGAAACGCCCCCTAACCCAATCACAACGTCTCTGTTTTTGGTCACATCATAATTGTCACTGTTAACTCGTGTTTTTTGGTAGCATATAGTCTATTATTGACTGTTATATATATATATATATATAGCTGGTTTATCTATCGAACTTTATTGTTCATTGACGGAGGTTTTTCCACAAGTTCATACATGTGGAACATACCGAAGCAATCATGATTTGATAGCTTAACGAGCCACAAGCCAAGTAATTCGTTTATATGAATACATGAGACAGCCAAAGGATGAGACGGGTAAATGTATGTGAATTTTATAAGTAGTTTGTCTTTCACATCTTGGCAAACTGCAACCCTCTGCGACAAATTGCTTGCCATGCACGTGTCAACGAATACGAAGGCCATAAGTAACTGCAAATAACAGTTAAATTATCACAAGTGGGATTACATATATATTATTGCTTTCGTACATGTACATGTAGTTAATGATGGTGTGTATGCATTGTATAGCCATTTGCCATTCAAATTTGGAAGTGGTCATCCAGTTCGCTGAATGTTTCTTGCGGTCAACATCCCATGACCACGTTGAAATCGCCGTTCATATCTTAAATACGTACATTAATTCTACCGCTAATGGGCTACCCAAATAGATGTTTATAAAGTCGGGATACATTTTAAAATAAGCTCCCCCCCCCCCCCCTTATAGAAAACACTTTGGTAAAAGCCCGGGAAATCAGGGTTTACCAGGCTCTACTCTGGTAAAATGTGGTAAAGTCAGGTTTACATTAAAAACACTCTGGTAAAGCCTGGTAAACCATTGTTTACCAGGTTGAACTCTGGTAAAGTCAGGCTTATAATACCAGAGGGTTTTACCATGGTTTACCATAGTGTTTTTTTGTATAAGGACAAGAAAATTTAAATGATACTTGTAAGCTAATATTTTCGATAAATACATTACGATGGCCCTGACCATAGAACATTTAAATAATAATTGTAAGCTAATATTTGCGATGAATACATTACGATGGCCCTGGCCCGAGAACATTTAAATAATATTTGTAAGCTAATATTTGCGATAAATACATCACTATGGCTTACCGTAGATGATCCGTATTTCATATTCAGATTGGCTTCGCAGACATCTGTAAATATAGGGTCACAAATAGGACCGTGGCTGACTGGTACCTGCAATTGAATCCAGGATGTGCATCATGGTCAGGAGTCACTTGATCTCGAGATTGAAGACTGTTCACTCAATTGAGTAAATAGAGAATACATACAGTTTTTGTTTGAATATCGCAATACATTCATGAGTGTATGGACAAAAATATCGAATTTTCACGAGTGGCTGCATGCTACAAGTGAAAATTCCATATTACTGTCCAAACACGAATGAGATGTTTTACGCATTCAAACAAAAAACTGTAGGTATTCTTTTTATTAAATGCGTCTTATTAGTGCTCAAAGTTGCTAAAGTAAGCGGCATTTTCACCGTTAAAAAGTACAACAAATGGAACAACCTCGTAAAGAAACAACTGGTTGACAAAAATTGTTAAAAAAGCTACAGTGAAATAACGAAAGCTACAGTGAAATAATTATATTGCATTTCACTGTGGCTTTTAAGAGATGTATACAAGACAATCTACGTTTCGGTAGCTTTTCGATATTCTTGGCAAGCATATAATACAATCAGCTTATTTGTATTACATCTTCGAGTTCCAGCCATTTTATTTTCATATACATGTACGACGGTAAACAATAAGCTCCATATCTTCCGGTGCACCCAAAACAAAATTTAGTCAAAATCGTTGGATTATCCAAAGTTTGGTTCATGTTTGGGGCATATTCCAGAAGTTGGGTTCAATTGATGGCGTGGATTAGTTTAGTTAATAATCACTGGTTTTCAGTTGCGGCACTTGATAAAGATTTGCTGGATGTGAGCTCTCTTTATCATATGTTCTTCTCTTTGTTGGTATCAAACTCAAATAAATACACGATGAAGGCATCTGTTAGGTCGGAAGTATATATAAGTATAATCGCGTGTGTCTTTGGTATCTTTCTATAGGTTGTTAATTTGTTCCAGAAAAGGAAGTCAAAATGTAACACCTCGTATCGGACTTTCATATTAGATACTAGGTTAGAAGTCTGGTTTTATTCAATAGCTCTCCTCTATTCAGACGTTAAGGGCGCGTACACATGGCCAGCAAGAAAATATCAGGTATGCCCCATGTGACTTACTTGACCAATGAAATAAATAATACCGGAAAATATCAGACGAAGGCAGCGCGCTGATATTTTATCGCCAATTGGTGATATGTGTTCACCTTGATAGGTGGCCATCGGTATCCGTTAACTAATCTCGCGGGGATATGATCGTAACAATTCAAACGCTCGAGTTATGATCCATCAATAGTATCTTCTGTTTCAACATACTACGTATTTCCATGTTATATTGGTTGTCAGAACCGCTGATGTATTATATATATACGTGTATATACGTGTGTGCAGAGACGTGGCGACAGGGTGGGGGTGTTGGGGTGTATCACCCCCAACTTTTGTCAAATTTTTCAACAGATGGAAATTTCATACCTGCCAAAACATTAGTTGGAAATTTCATACCAACAATAGTTTGAAAATGTTCTTGTAGTTTGATTTTCAAAAAAATTCTTGTGGGGAAATAATTGTTTTTGGACCAATATTTGCATTTTTTCCTATATTTGGTAAAACAAATATGGTCTGAAATGGTTATCTGTTGGAAACTTTCCAACCTCATGGGGGTGACCGGTTTGAAATTTCCAACACTTGGAAAGCTTGTGTCCTGGTCCCTCCCCCGCGTGGCCAGTCAAAAGTAAAAAACTGCTAGTTAATTTAAGAACAACAATATTGTCATACATTGTCATTGGAATTGTCATCAGTTGTAAATTTTCCAACCTAAGTGGGGTGTCAGGTTTGAAATTTCCAACTCTAGGAATGCTTGAGGATAGTCCAGATGGTAGGATTTTGCTATTTTCTTGTTAAGATTACAACATTTTCGCACACCGGGCCGAACCATGTTCTAATATTAGGTCTAAGAGCACTGAGGTGCAAGGGGGTGCAAATGGAATTATGGAAAACTTGTGTTTGGTCTGATCAGATTCAAGGGGGGGGGGGTGCAGTTGGAATTTCCCAAGGTGGACACCCCCAACGGAAACCCTCTAGCCACATTCCTGCATGTATGGGGATGCTTTATATTTGGTACCTCACATGCCTTGATTTAGTGGTTTTACTTTAATTTGGACTGTATGTACGTTTCGAATAAGACATTGTTGGCGGCTCCTCGCTCTTCTTGCATGTGGGATGTGGTCCAGGGCCGAACCCACCAACGTCTGTTTAGATGTCCCTTCGTGTGTTCATGAAGAACATCCCTACTCCAACGACGAGGGCGCGTTCCTTTCTCGTTAAAATAGGTGGCATTTAAATTTTTCCATAACACTTTATAACTGTATGAATATTCGATATGGACTATAGGTTGTTTGTCCGCAGTAATTCACTTCAACAAACACGACTAACACTAGTCACATTGAGCTCAATCAACGCCATATAACCCGTCGCTTTCTCATGGGCGTAATCTTTGCAGCAAGAAAATATCAGAGTACAATTGTACCTGATATTTTCTTGCAGATATTTTCTTGCAGCTTCATGTGTACGCGCCCCAAGGTCCGAAATGAATCCACTGCTTGGACTTATTTTTGGGAAGCTTAATTAATTACCAGAATCTAAAATTATATGGTAAAAACTCATCCATCGGGTTGAAATATAATTATATATTGACATTGGTTTTCTCTACCCCATGTGTAGTTACTTCAAACCCAATGTTTGGTTAATTTAACGCTACGTTTGGTTACAAAGTTGGGTTACCATAACAGCTCTAATGTTTAGTCGGATTCGGTTGACTAAACGGTAGGTTATATCTATAGAGTCTGACTAAACTTTAGTTATATTCAACACAATTTTTTTTTTTAGTGTGAACTTCCAATAATAACAAAAATATGGAACTCCTTTTGAAGGCACGCTTCGACTCTTATTACCAAATACACAGAATAGAAACAACATTCAAACATATTTATTTCCCCCAAACATATACTGTAATACAAAACAGATATATCAATGGTACACTAATATACATGCAAATAGAAGGCACGTGAGATCGGTTGCGTAACTTACCTAACTTACATGTAGGTATCAAGCGAAGAGGGAGGTCAAGTGATCAATTTTGAATGGGGATTTCCATACAGTTATATATGAAGCAGTATTAAATTATCTGGGAATGTACTATTAGTAATAACATTTAACTGGCGAGTCGGTTATTTAAGTTTTGAGAGGTTCTTTCTGGAATTACAACATTTGACATACTTTTGAAAAAAATAATTTAAATTCAAAAATAAATACACAATTTTTCAATGGAAGAAGTCGCAATTCGACCCACCGCATCTATTAATCACATCAAGTAAAATCCAGAAACACTTACATTTCTGTAACTTTTGCTCTGGAGATTTGAATTGAAATTCGCATTCGAAATGTGTCACTTGTCCAGCCCCCTACGCCCCTCAATTTGCTGATCGCTTGATACCTTACCTGTTTCCCTTTCATAAGTTGGTGTTCTGCCTCTGTCGGCAGCCTATATCCGCGGCCCTTCCACGCGCAGTATGCTTTGGCTTCGTGTGCGTTAACCTCGACTGGCCACTGCCACGGCATGGCAATCACATCAAACATGGCTCGATATCTGAAAAGACGTCGTACTAACCATACGCTGGGAGCCTATCTATATTGTATATTCGAGACCGAAATGCATCTATACTCACCGGTGACCAGTTCAGTGGTATAACATCATATTATATTACGTTCACACAGCTGCAGATGTCAAATTTCCTGGTAAATTTCCATGAAATTATTCATATAACATTTGATTTGTTTGATATCAGCCTGATGTAACCTCATATCAGCCTGAGACGAATATCAAAGGCTGATGTGAGGTTACCGAGGGTTGATATCAGGCCAATAATATCAAACGAACCAAGTAATATCCTATTTATTAAGTAGATCGCCTCTTAGTAACAGTGTAATATCGAACTCTTTATAATGAGTGACGTCACACAAATCAATGTCTACAACATTAATTAGCACATTCGGAACTCACTCCGTCGAATTTGTCGCTTAATTCGACGTTAAAATGTTCGATTTCGACGAGCGTGTGGCGAATGTATTTAGCAGTGAGCTAGAGTTAGGGCTGTCCTAAACTCATATCACTCGCATTTGTGACGTCGTAAACTGATAGTACTCGGATTGGCGATGTCGTAACAAGCAGATCTCGGCAAAATATCATATCTAATCAATAAGGTTATTTATCGCACACTTTTTCCAGAAGTAGCAGGGATATTGCGGAACTCTATTTTTTTATATTTATTAATGTGAAACTTTGGGAAAATGAGCAGATGGCCTGCGTATAGAAAAAAATTAGCTAACTTTGTTACAAAATATGTTTAAAAGAAATGCATGAGCAATGTTTTGTGATCTGATTTGTGTTACCCGTTAGCTCTAATCACTATACCCAACATGCTCTCACATATACATGCAATCAAATGATTCAACACACCTGTACTCAACCGATGAGTCAAGCGATTCCTCTTCGATCTCCTGTGTGGATGTCCCATTTGAGAAACCATTTTGGTGGCCGTTCTGATGACCATTCGTATGCCCGTTGGTATGTCCGTTGGAGATTATCGAACCCTCAATAGAGCAGTGCGAGTATCTTGATAAATCTGACCCGCATCCACTTGGACATCCTGAAAAACATACTACACTTATCTTCATCCAGGGGGAATTCATCTATTTATTATATGCTAAGCTATCAAATAGTAGTATTCTTGCATCAGATAAAAACCGTTATCCGTCTGGTGAGATATCGATATCTCACTCGTATCCATCCGCGCTAAAAAAAAAAGTGATTCGGTTCTTGACGGAAAACAGTGCTAAAAGCCCCCGAGTGTTTTTTCATCGTATTTAAATTTTGGATTTGAAGTGAAGGCGCATTAATTTTGTTGTCGCTTTTTAACTGCAAACCACAATCGCTCATAGCATTTACTGCATGTATTGTGGTTGTTTGTGGCAAATACGCACTTCACTATGATCATTGCGTTGTTTATACATGTACCTATTCTTTTGATAAAATCACAGAGAACATGCTAACCGGTCCGTCATTCACATGAAAGATATTGCAAAAATTACCAAATGTTATCAGGCCTATATGGTCTTTAACATAGTGGTTATGGTAGTGTTAGACGGACGTTTCCGTGATGTAAAAGCTTGTACCTCATATTTCCTGACCCTGATAATGTAAACGACAATTAATGTTGTTGTTTTAAGTAAAACAAATACATGTGACTTTATCGTCGGTAGATGTATGATTTATTTACCATGAGGGCACACCCAGAATGTTGGGTGCTTGGCTTGTCGAAAGTTCTTCCATTGACAACCTTCCTCACTCCAGTACTTGTCTGTTGTGTAACCACCGGCTTTCGTAAAATTCAGAAAG
Source organism: Siphonodentalium dalli (assembly GCA_032622095.1). Lineage (NCBI taxonomy): Eukaryota > Metazoa > Mollusca > Scaphopoda > Gadilida > Siphonodentaliidae > Siphonodentalium > Siphonodentalium dalli. The sequence goes on from CP136063.1 coordinate 99,365,773, forward strand.
TCCCCGTTGGTAATAAGAAACTCTGATGCAGAGAATTTGGGAACACTGAAACAGAATTGGAATAAAACATTCAGCAAATGAGTTGACGCTTCAAACTAAATATGTGCGTTGTTAACCCTTTACCCAACAGAAGGGCCCTGTGCCAATGCATTCTCTTATATATGCGAGTCGACCATAGGTCGCCTCGCATATATAAGAGAATGCATTGGCTTAACACATTAAAAATTATAAAATTGTTAAAGAATGTAAGAAAAAATGGTAAAAAGTGTTAGGCCAATGCATTGGCACAGGGCATAACTGTAACTATCACAATGTGGTCAAGGAGCCGGTTCCAATGATATCCATATTTGTATGGTTCTATTGAGACAGACCGAAGATATTTTAGGCTGTTGAAGCTTTATTTGGCCGGTTTTGGCCGGTTTGTTGGGTAAAGGGTTAAAACTCTCCAACATTTCTTCACAATTGGATTGTCAGACTAAAAAAATTGATATTTTTGCAATCCTTAAATTTTCTAACCGATATTTAATTTATATAATATGGTTCAGAGACAAAAAGTTTATTATGTTCCTATGATGGACAATGTTCCGGATTACAAGACGCCACATGAAGTGATGCTTGACTAAAAGTTAAAAAGAGCTAGAATAGTATATCATGCCATGAATTTATACTCTGGCTAACGCCCGTAGAGATCATATTCCACCAGTATAAAACCTTAGAACTTTTTGAAGTTTTGACAGGGAACCTTATAAAGTCGAAAAAATAACGTGGGGAATATATTTCTTAGTTGTTAATTGTTCCTTAATAATGTACTATTACTTGTGTAAGACAATATATGGCAATAAACGTCGAATTAATAACCCAGGAGAAATGCCATAATTGTAAGCGTCTCAGCGCAAAATCGCTCACATGGAAATTCACTTAAATCATGAAATTCCGAGTTGGGACCTTCACCTACAGTGAAGTACATTATTAAGGAACAGATACTAACAAAGAAATATATATACCACCGCGTTATTTTTTCGACTTTATAAGGCTCCCTGTCGAAACGTCAATAACTGCCAAATTTTTGTACTGGTGGAATATGATCTCCATGGGCATTAGCCAGAGTAGAGATTCATGGCATGATCTACTAGAATAGCTGAGTTGCATGCATACGTACCAGTCAAATATTTAAGCATAACGTGATCGTACTGACGGAATTTTCTAATTCAGAATTCCCCATGGTTCGGGGAGCTGCACTTTGGAATCCTAGAAGAGTTCGGTCACAAAATTTGAAGGCAGCGAAACATTCCGGGTAGCTATATATACCCCAACTAATCACATAGTTGTAATTAAAATAAACAGTGTATATGGGGTCTAGTAATTTGTGGTGACTGTTGTATGTACTGCGCACATGTGCACCCATGGCTTTATTGTTTTTAAAAATACGACAAAATACAGAACATTTCTAAAAGTAGAATAAACGAACATTTCTTGTCGTTGGACGATACAAACATTATGTTGACAGCATTTCAACGACGACGCCAAATCTAATGGGAAAGGTATTCACTATTTTGAGAAATCTAGTTGATTAATTTGTTCAATTGGATAAGGTAGTACCAACATAAATGTTAGTAGTCAGAAAGCAACTGTCACCGGTGTGTGCAATACACATAGAACAACACAACGGTGTGAACGGGTTAAGTGTTTATCGCATTCGTTTGTCTCATAGGTAAGCGTATACCATCGCTTCGCAACAAACTCGTTCTTTAAAATTAAAGGGATACAATGTATTCGAAACGGGTTCGAGTTCTGGGTAATCCCGACTCGAATAGCTACGCAATACATTTTCTGGAGAAAATGCCCGTGTCTTCTATTACCTAATAGCTCTGTGTCGATATAAATCATAAATCACAAAACTCATGCGACCATGCAGTATGACGTCACGGCAGATACAAAGCTTTACCAGATATTTTGATATACTTTGACAACTATCGCCTGTATAATTATTATCCATTGCCTCAAACTGGTAGTATTTTTAGTTATGACACGATACAGCGCATGAATTGAGATTCCATCATAGGCCCGAATGGCTACATCGCTTTGTTGATACTAAGTTGTGATTGGTTACGTGACTGGTTAATGCTTGCTTGTTGAAATAGGGATCCCCCAAATACTCCAGACTCATTAACCCTTTACCCAACAAACCGGCCAAAACCGGCCAAATAAAGCTTCAACAGCCTAAAATATCTTCGGTCTGTCTCAAATAGAACCATACAAATATGGATATCATTGGAACCGGCTCCTTGACAACATTGTGATAGTTACAGTTATGCCCTGTGCCAATGCATTCTCTTATATATGCGAGTCGACCATAGGTCGCCTCGCATATATAAGAGAATGCATTGGCCTAAAAAAATATTTTTTAACACTTTTTACCATTTTTTCTTACATTCTTTAACAATTTTATAATTTTTAATGTGTTAAGCCAATGCATTCTCTTATATATGCGAGGCGACCTATGGTCGACTCGCATATATAAGAGAATGCATTGGCACAGGGCCCTTCTGTTGGGTAAAGGGTTAATACAGCGTTATAGCTGTTGAGTCTGTGCTTTAACCAGAACAGAGCGTGTTCATGCATAATAACATACATTTGATAACAGTTGCAAACAAGTGCCATTGACAAGTACATGTACAAGTAAAATAGTTCGACTTTGTTCATATTTTCATTATTAATAACTCTCTAATAACGACATTTCGCATATCGAAAGCATTGGTATGTAATCATTACTGTTAGAATTGCAATACCGACCAAAGTCTAATTAATCCAATAAAAAAAAACAGAGTTTAATCAAAACTTAACGGCAAATATTGCAAAATGCCAAAGCATTGAAAATATTCAGAAACAAATATTTACGCTAAAATATTCGACCTAAAACGCGATTAGAGATGTTTACTAAGTGTAACAGTATTTTGTTTACATAACAATGGTTTCAACACGTGAAATTTCGTTATTGTGTAACTATTGAGACTGTGCAAAATTCAAATAAAACTTGTAAAACCTTTTATCCACTCATCCGAGGTATGAATTCAATAAGATCGGAAACAAATGAGAAATATTGGAAGGACCGCTTAGAAAAATATTTCAATGATGAAGATTGGAAAACTATTTACTTAAAGCCTTATCAATTAACTGATGATACAAGTCTTCAAACTTTTCAATATAAAATTATTCAAAATATAATGTATACCAACTCAAAACTATTTAAGTGTAAACTTTCAGAAACTGAATCGTGTACATTTTGTGGGAATACGAAAGAGACTATTTTACACCTTTTCTTTGAATGCGCAGTCTCAAAGTCAATACTGCTTGAATTTCAAGACCGTTTAAAAAGAGTCTTGTAATATCTCTTCACAATTTACACCAGAATTTGTAATCTTAGGTTTTCTGAAAGACAGCAACTGCAATACAGCAATACTTGATATATGTCTTCTTTTATATAAGAGATATATATATTCATGTAAAATGAAGCCTATTAATCCCTCACTCCAAGGATTATTGGATCGAATCCGGAATTACAAAGCCATAGAAACTTATTTTCCTGCCAATCCAGATTCGAAGAAAGAAATTTGTTTTCGTGAAAGATGGAATATGATAGAAAACCTTCTTAAACAATCAACACTCTAATATGTATAGATTATAAAAGGCGCTTATGCCTCAAAAGTTAAACCCTAAATGGTAATTAATATAGCAAATACATTAAATGAATTCTGCATCATACATTTGTATATCACAGTGTAATACACTGTGATATGTTTCTGACCAAATTTACTGAATTTACTGAATCCCAAATATGTCCCCTCCAAAATGAGACATACCCAGACATAAATTAGCATTTTAAAGATTCTATCCCCACCATTTAACAAAGAGAGATATAACTCACCCTGGACTATATAAACAAATTAACACATCACTGATTATATAATTTATTTGTTTCATGTACTTGAGATGTTATACATGTATATTGAGATCTGAATAAAAATTATTAAAAAAAAAAAAACTATCATGCAATAATGAATATAAGAACAACGTTTACCTATTTCTCCGTGTTCTTCTTGGTGATGATGTTTAATAGACTCGGACTTTGGTCCCTTTAACCGGTTCAGTTAAACATTCAGTGTGTCGGTTTATCTATTACTTACCTACAACGTGTTTCCCCGTACTCATTGTCCCATCCATAGGATGGAAATTCCTTTGGTTTACCCAAAGTTGTCTGTTGCGAAGGCACGATAACCATACGCTTGCAGCGGGAGGAATCTTCTCTCTTCTGGCATTTGATTGGTCCGTAAATCCATCCGTCAGGTTTAGTAACGTGGTCGACGGGCAATTGACGTACAAGAACCGACGACGTTTCGAAGTGTATTCTTTCGTGTTCCATGCCCATTAGGACACCCCACTACAAAAGACGCAATGAAATATTCAGCACTTCTTATTACTTGTTTTATCAGCAAACATTAATGCTGATATTTTACGAGTTTTTAATCGCGGGTTGCTATTTCAGGGCCTCATACACGTGTTAATTGTTTTTTTTTTCGAGTGTCGATGTACAGTACGTACACAGTGTGAGATAAGCAAAAAACTTCGTCAAGTTGACATAAAATGTTATAATTATGCTTTAAAGATCAATAATGAGATGTGTTCTGACAATTAAGACATCAATCGGAAGAGAATTTAATTAACTTTTTGTGTGTAAAATTGTCTCTAATCTAGCTGCCAAACTTCCAAATCCATCAGCATGTTTAACATCAACATCCCTAGACTAGAGGCGTTTTATAGAACTAAGATAGATCCCTCAAAGAAATTCAAATTGAATGTGATAGATGAAGAAGAAATAGAAGCGATACTGAATGGTATGATTCTATCCGCCGGACCTGGCTTGATTCCTGCACGATTAAAAAAAAAGAGTTGCAGATGTACTTACATACACAATTATTACTCTTATAGTAAACCTGTCCATATACCATGGGTTATCCCTGATGAACTAGAGAGGGTAAGAGTGGTCCCCGTATAGAAGGGTGAAAAGACACAGTTAAGTAACTACGGCCAGTTTCTGCCCTGAAAATACTTTCTAAGATCTTCGAAAGTTTAGTGTATAAACAACCTAAAACCTATCAAACAAATCGTAGCATTTCATATGGCTATCAATTTGGTTTTAGACAAGGTTTTTCCACCGATACTTGTCTGTTGCATTTTACTGCTTCAATTCGCAAACAGGTGGCTCAAGGTCATTATACTGGTGTAGTCCTAGTAGACTTGCAAATTTAAATCTTTCAACACAGTAGATCATCACATTCTTCTACACAAACTTGACACTATTGCTTTTGAACGTTCAACCCTCAAGTTGTTCGAATCATATTTATCAGACAGAGCCCAAGTCGTGAATATAAATGCAATTATATCTGAATTCTAGAAGGTCTCATGCGGTGTGCCCCAGATATATATCTTGGGGCCGTTACAGTTTTTTACAAATGTCACTGACGCCATCAATTATGTGTATTGTCGCCTTCTAGTATATGGTGATGACTCTGCCTTCATGGTTTCTGGACCTGATGCCCACAT